>CM066032.1:956260276-956863626 GCA_033557465.1 Ichthyophis bannanicus
TAAAATCGAACCCCTTACTCTCTGCCCTTGATAAAAATACCCACAATTAGGCCAATACAGTGCTATACCGTGTATCCTTGTTAAGTGCCACCCACCCACACACAAAAAAGCTATCCAAATATTGTGGTCAGCCCCTACCCTGAGACAATGCTTAAGGATCTCCGCCAATTAGAGCTAATAAAGCAATTTCAGGTTAAAATCTGAAATCTTCAAGGGTACCTTGATGTCATGATCAAGTGTAGGCAGCATTTCTGCTTAAACTCTGAGGGCTGGGTCGCCCTCCAACCTTGATCTGAATGATCGTTTAAACCTTTTGCACACCACCCACCAGCGTTTGCCACTTCTTAAAGGTGCAATGGACAGATTTATAACCAAGTCAGGCAGTACAATGTCTTCCAAATAAGGGAAAAAAAGATTAGAACCAGCTCAGGGGTCCCGATGTAGGCAAAAATTGCCACTGGGCCTTCAACGGTACTGGTAGCCAAGGTAAGTTGGTCTGTTTTAAAGTATCAAAACAGACTCCCTCAGTGGTTAAATCTCTTGTACTCAAAGTTTGAACAGTTATGTCACAGACTGAAACTGGTTTCCCATGACCATCGTCAAGTTTGGAGAAACAGTTGAGTTGAGGTAGACCGCTAAGTAAGTATCAAGGATGGAAGACAAACTGCAGGAGACCCTCGAGTGGGGGGGGGGGGGTGGGGGGGAGATAAAAATTGTTAAACCGCTTACTTGCTGCTATCCAAAGAGAAAGTTAGATGTGCTCATGATAAATATATCCCATAAGAGAAAAACGCGACAGTTTTATGTCAGCATTCCAGAGTATGCTTACTGACAGGGAGCTGCCTTAAGGCTGCAATAATACAAGCACCAAGAAACGAAATTTGACTTAACCTTTGGACATAAGTAGTCTGCTTATCTGCTACGGACTAGTCTGCCAAAGTGGTGGCCAAATGCAATTTCTCGCTAGTCTGTAAATGCAATGTATTAGAAGCAAACTGTATTATAAGCATTCTTGTATCATATTTTCGTTAATTACATCATGTACTATGTAAAATTCTTTTTGGTTAATCTGCATTGTGTATTTTATCACATGTTTCCCTCATTACAGTCCCCCCTATGTAATTGTCTTAAAAAGCATTTTGTGTTCAATGTAAACCCTTTGATCAAAGGAAAGGCATCTTATAAAAAAATTATGGAGGGAGAATTAATCACTTGGCTGTGGAACGCCATCACGAGCCCCCAGTTTTTTGGCAAAAATGCTATTGCTGGATCAAGAGCAATCTTGGGCTGAATGGGACAACAGCAAGGAGGAGGCCTGACTCCACGCCACACATCAGGTTTTTTAGAGTAAGAACTGTCACAAACATGGTGCAAACAACAGTGATATGGGCACTGCCTTTGCTTTCTTGAGTCCAAACTGGTCACTCAATACATCTTTAAATTAAGCCTATGCCCAGAATGGTATTCCAGAACCCAAACAGAACTTTTGCTGTTTTTTACTGCAAGTTGGTTTGTTCAGGAAGAGGTTGGGGGTAATGAGTGTGTTTGTTTTTGGGGCAGCAGTCCATCGGAGTAGATTCATCCTTAAATGGAGCCTTTCAAGGACAGCTGTCGGATGTGTGGGTTTTAAGTCTGAGTCTTGGGAGAAATTAACTGTTGCTTGTGTTAGATTAGTACCTTTTTAATTTAATATCAGCTCTGTTATTCTATTAAGCTTGCTGGGGAGAATGAACTAGGTAAGTCTAGGGATAGGAGGAGGAGAGTGGGAATTGATGGAGTTTGATGTGAATGGCAAGAAGTACATATATACTTGGATATGGACCTGAATCTGTTATTGGGTGAGGAGTGAAATCGGTTAGTATTTGTTTGCTTTGGGGTGCTGTGTGCATGCAGGGAGGAGAGGGAGACTATGGATGTGTACCTCCGCATGGAGATCATGTGGCCTATAGGGAGGTGTGGCATAATTCCTATATGATTGTGGAGTGTGGTTGGCGGGTATGAGAGCAATTAGGAGAGGTTATAATGGGTGCGGAAGGGAGAGGGTTTGCCTTATTGGGGTTTGTTGTGACCAAATGACGGGACTGGTTCTAGGTGTAGGACTGCCTGCAAGCCTGAAAGCCCTCATGAAAACAAGTGGCGCAGCCTTAGTAAAGATGGAACGGTTGCGACATCATCCATGACAAGCGAGAGATACGTTGACGAGATGCTTCTTTAGGCCGCAAGCTCTTGCCAGAGGTGGAAGAATTGTCACGATTACAAAAAGAAGAGAGCTGGACATGGGTGCATTACAGCCTAGCAGAAAACTGACGCTCCAATTCCAAACGGCCCACCATTCCTCAAAATTGCAAGCCCTTGGAACGGTGGCACGTCTTGAAAACCCTTCCCAGGGAACAGGAAGAAACTGGAGACCACACAACACTGCAAAGTTTGCAGAATTCAGTGAATCCACAAAGAAGAAGAATGGGTGTGTTATGGTGACACTCTTCTGAGGGATTACTGGATACTGTTCATCTTGTCATTGGTATAGTTTAATTTCATTTTCTATACTATGGCCGTTCACACCAAGAGACAAAGTGGTTTGTTTGATTATTAAAAAGAAACAGAAAAGGAAAGCAACAAAAAATATATGGACAGGGAAAGCAAAAACAAGAGGCCCAAAAAGTCATAAAATTAAAACAAAACAAATATACGGTGAAACAAAAACAGGGAAAGGGCTGGATGCGAGGGTGGTTGGTCATGATAGGGACAGGGACAGAAAAACAAATAAGTGTACCTAGGGTTGGGTCTACTGGGTGGTTAACTACTTGGCCTGGGTTCCAGGCTGTATCCAGTTCTTTTGGACCCTGCTATCCAAGAAGCACGACCTTGAAGAGGTTGGGTCTTCATATCCAATTTGAAACCTTTTGTATGAAAGCGTTGGGAGACCGCATTCTGAAGCTGGGCAGGCTGTTTTCCATAGCATCGGGTCAAGGAAAAAAAAGTGGGGGGGTTTAAAAAGACTGTGTGTGGGATTTCATAGTGAGCCTTGGTTGGGTGTGGCAATCCATAAATCGATTCCCTTGAATTGACTGGAGGGTGTGGGCTGAGCAAACTACGTGATTGTCAGGGGATGACTAGATACTCCTGAGTCAGACTGGTGAAGGGCTCTGTGAGTCAGTGTAAGGAAATTATAATGGATGTGCCAGTGGGATTAGCCGAATCCAGAAGCAGGGTATGCAATTATCATATTTTCTGGATGAAGTGCTAAACCAAATGGCCATATTCTGAATGGTCTGAAGGCATCTGCGTTCAATTGTGTTTGTTAAAGGCCGTGCATACAGATTGTTGCAATAGTCATGGCGTGAAAATAACTGTTGCTAAATACCAACTTGTGGTTTGAGCTTGGATATCCCAAGAATGAGTGGATTGATGCGGAAATGGTCACAGGGAAAATAGAAGGATGATCTGATCAGCAGGAAGCTTACCTGTTGTGAGAAGCAAACGTCAGTCTCAAGAGTAATGCCTAGGTCTTTGAAGGACCAGGTTAAGGTCAATGGGGTAACCTTGCAGAATTGGTTCATTAACTTGGGTTTGGGAACCATTTGTTATCTCCAAATGGGCAAGGTGGTCTTTCCTGGGGTTTTAACTGCCAGCAGTTGTGTGTGGAGCCAATCAGAAGCCAGCACAAGGCATTGATTCATTGCGGGGAGATATGGGTTAATTGCTATCATAGGTCAGCTGTGTATATATAATTTTTCTCCAGGAACAAGCAGGAAGTCATCCCTCACCATATGGTCTTGACGTTGGCGCCACAAGGAGCCCTCATGCGGAGCAATTCCCCCATCTTCCAACAGAAAGCCTTTGGATGTGCAATCCGCACATTAAAACCGCGGCAAAACAAAACAAAAAATCCCGCTTCCCGCCCAAGGGTGCCATCTTGCTTCAGTCTTCTTTTTTCCGCGGAGCCCAATAGACGTAGTCCCCCATTTTCAACCGTATAAAAAATAGAAAAGTTGAATAATTATTGTTCAGTCTTCCTGGTTCAACGCCAGTTCCCCTTCCCCGCCTTTTGGGTCAGTACCACCGGTATCGAGACCGATGGTAGTTGTTTCGTTTTTGTCCTTCATGACTCTCAATTCGCGCTTCGTTTTGACTCCTCAGCAGGGGCCCTTTTTTTTTCCCCCATGATGAACTGCCAGCGGGTTTAAGAAGTGTGGATCGGGGGTGGTAAGAAAGCTGATGTCTCTCTACCGACACACACGACTGCTGCCTCTTATGCCCTCGGCCTCTGAGAGGTAGAGGGCCCGCATGACCCGGTGGTTCTGTGGGCCGTGTGGTAGTATGCCTCTAAAATCTTTGAAATAGCAGGCAGCAATCAACATGACAGAATTTTTTTCTGATGGTCTGCGTCCGGCCGGGCCTGTACCCTCCTCAGAAGGCTCAACGTCTCGAGACTCAAGCCCTGTTTCGTGTGTCTTGTTCTGATTGTGGGGTCTTCTCTCCATGGAACACCGTATGTAATAAAAAGCTTACTGAGGCGGTGCTCGCTGGACGCCCTCTCGATCGTCCTTGGCCCTCGGGTTCTCAGGCTTGCGGAGCCCCGGAATCGCTGCCCCGTTTCCAAGGTAACTATTTTCTTGTTGTCCACTCCGTAGACTCTCGCTCCGGTAGAGGGCCTGTGTCGGGCCCGACTGCATCGGTGTCCAAAGCCATGTAGCTGCGGAGCCTTCTGAGCTCCAGGTCCTCAGGTTGGCGGCCCTGGAGAGCAGCATGGTCTGCCTTCATGGGAGCCAGCAGCGAGCACTGATGGCTGGTCTCGCTGTTGGGGACCATCCGCGCCCGACCACCGTGACCGATCGACGTCGAAGTTGAACTTCGGAGGCAGTAGAGCCGAGTCCTCGCGTCACTCAGGTCCTCCCCGCCCCCCCCCCCCCCCACCTCGTGTCGATTCCCTCTGCCAAAGGGTACCCCCTCGACTCCGCCCATTTTGATACCTAGCGTCATCAATGCCGTGCCCTCTTCTTCGTGGCGGTGTCGGGAGCTCAAGAAGCCCTCGAGGCCAGGAGCCCATCGAGTCCTCCCTCGGAGGACTCCGGAGGCACTGGGGAATACAGAGTCTGGACTAAAGACTCCCCCAGACACCCTAACCGAACCCGGTGTAATCCCTTCAGACTCTCTCTGTGTTCAGACAGCCCCTCGGAATACATGGTTCCCCCCAATGCCGGAGGACAACTCATTTCTCCTCGTTACGTTCATTAAGGGACATGCCCAGGCTTTGTCATTCCCTGCGGACAAAAGCACCGATGAAGAGCTCCTCGAGCCAGAGCTCGATGGCCCTCCAGTATGACTCGCCTCCGAAGGAGGCCCTTACTGTACCAGTGCCTCGATGATTGGAATGGCCTGATGCTTTGCCGCATGTGGGAGTCCCCCGACCCGTGGAATTGCCCAATGCTCAGCAAGCCAGCCGATTCCATCTATCGAGTCTGCAGAGGTCCTGGTCGCCCAGAAAACACCAGCTGGGCCGCGACAACTCCCTGGTTGTGGAATCTGCCCAAATGCACACTGGCTGGCTGAAAAGTCAAATAGACGCACCTCCTTGGTGCCCGTCCCTGGCCGGTAGTCCCTGACCCTGGACCAACCCTCAGCAGAACAGTGCTTACCAGGGCATCGATTGCTGATGCTGTGTCCAAAACCTACCTAGCTGTACATGGGGCAATGTACCTACGGGACCTGAGCCAAAGGAGAGTTGCCGGTGGTTTTCCTCAGCGTCGGTCCTTTCCCGATGGACCCCTTGCATGTCTTCACGCCTTGTCCGACACGGGGATCCGAAGAGTTGCTCGAAGTTCATGGTGCTCGAGCAGTACTTTCTACACGTCTTTGGAGGCGTTCGCCTGAGTAAGCCACGGCCGGCATCGTGGCACGGCCGTCAGTCCCTGGCTCATGTTTTGTGTTGGAACCGTAGCATGGTTGTAGGACCAAGTTGGTTGCATGCCCCCATGCTATGAGTGGTGACAACCTCTTGTGGCAAACCCATTGACTAGAAAAAGGCTGCAGAACTTCGAGTCCGAGTACTTGACCCGACAAGGTTGGATCGAAGAAGAAATCGGAACGCTTTTTCACCCAAGAATAAGGCCCTCAGGGGAAAAAAAAAACCTTTTTCCCCAGAAGCAGTTACGGTCTTAACAGAAACTACCCCACTTCCCAGTCCACCCCAGCTCCCCAACAGGGGCCAACAGGCCCAGGGACAGGGGCATGGCCCACGTAAGCCGAAGACCCCCAAGCCTCCAGCTCCGGCTCCTTCCCAGCCAGGAAGGGGTTTTGACTCCCATGCATAGCTCCTCTCCCACCATGGGTTTTTGCCCTGCACAGGAGGAAGGGCTGGTCCTGTATGCTCACAGGTGGCCAGACATTACTACTGACACCTGGGTTTTGAGAATAGTCCAGCAGGGCTATTTGCTTCATTTCATTCAACCAGGTGCCCACCGCCTTTTTTCCCAGGAGAGCCTCTAAGACCCCCGCTTTACAGGAACCTCCTCTTGGAGGAGTTGGCAGGTCTGCTACAGGATCAGGCGGTGGAACCGGTGCCCCACCACCTGCAGGGGCAAGGCTTTTACTCCAGGTATTTTCTCATACCAAAAAGAAAAGGAGGCCTTCGTCCCATCCTAGACTTGCGAAATCTGAACAAGTTCCTGATGAGGGAAAAGTTCAAGATGCTTTCCCTTGGGATCCTGCTGCCTTACCTCCACCACGGAGACTGCCTATGCTCCTTAGATTTAAAGGATGCGTATACTCACATCCTCATACACCCAGACCACTGACAATACCTCAGTTTTGTGGTCGGAGGAAACCACTTCCAGTACAAGGTGCTTCCCGTTGGCCTAGCTTCCGCTCCCAGAGTGTTTACCAAATGCCTAGCAGTAGTGGCGGCCTTTCTCAGAAGTCAGGGAGTTTTCGTCTTTCCATACCTGGACGACTGGCTCATCAGGGCCAATCGGCTCAAGAGGCATGACAGGCCACTGCTCGCACAGTGACCCTGCTGCAGCACCTAGGGTTTTTAATAAATCACGAAAAGTCCACTTTACTGCCCACTCAGAACTTGGAGTTCATAGGGGCGAAACTGGACACACTTCAGGAAAGGGTTACCTGCCTCTGGACAGGGCAAGGCGATTGCTGGACGTGGTTCAGCAGGTCCAGCACAGGCCTCAAGTCTCCGCAAGGGTTTTCCTGCACCTCCTGGGCCATATGGCCTCCACGGTGCATGTGATTCCATATGCTCGATTCCACATGTGCACAGCTCAATGGAGCCTCAGAGACCAGTGGACACAAGCCACTGGCTGCCTCAGAAACAGAGTAGCAATTTATCAAACTACTGGTGGCGACCCTGCAATGGTGGCTTCACCCCCCCCCCAACTTGCTTTAGGGAGTACCATTTCAACTTCCCTCTCACACCAGAGTGCTGACGACAGATGCCTCCTTGCTGGGCTGGGGAGCCCATTGCCAGGGTTCATGCACTCAGGGCCTGTGGTCCTCACGAGAGGCCGCACTTCAAATCAATCTTCTCGAGCTTTGGGCTATCCGCCTAGCTCTCCATGCCTTCTGTCATCTGCTCTCACATCAGTCAGTGCTGATACAGACAGACAATCAGGTAGCGATGTTCTACATCAACAAACAGGGAGGCACAGGATCTCGCATCCTATGCCAGGAAACTCTGGACCTCTATTCTTTTTCACAGGCACATCACATGTCCCTAAAGGCAGTTTACCTGCCTGGTCAGGAGAACCTCCTGGCCGACAAGTTGAGCAGGGTTCTTCAACCTCATGAGTGGCAATTGAACCGAGATGTGGCCCAGCAGATCTTCAACCGCTGGAGTCTCCCATCCATGGATCTCTTTGCCAGTCCACAGAACCATCAGTTGCCCCGGTTCTGTTCAAGGCAGCCGCATCCGCTGAGCGTGCCGGCAGATGCTTTCCTGATCTCGTGGGCACGAGGCCTTCTCTATGCGTTTCCACCCACACCCCTGGTGGCACGCACTCTATTCAAGATTCTCCAGGACAAGGCCTCTATCATCCTGGTAGCCCCCAGGTGGCCCAGACAGCCTTGGTTTCCCTCTTCCTCCTTCAACTAGCGGTTGAAACTCCACTCCCTCTGGGGGTGCAGTCCAACCTTTTGACCCAGGAACAGGGTTCCTTGCTACACCCCAATCTCAGATCCCTCAGTTTAATGGCATGGCTGCTGAGAGGGTAGTGCTTGCTCCTCTACTCCTTCCCAAGGAGGTTGAGGAGGTGTTGCTGGCCTCCAGGAGGCAATCTACTAGAAAATCCTACGCGTTCAAGTGGCATAGGTTTGAAGGGTGGTGTGCCCAACATAACGAGGATCCGTTCTCTTACCGAGTACCCCAGGTGTTGCAGTACTTGCTTCACCTCTCGGAGTTAGGCCTCAAATCCAACTCTGTCAGGGTCCACCTGAGTGCACTCTCAGCTAACCACTCTCCAGTGGATGGGCAGCCTCTTTCGGCTCACCCCTTGGTGTCTCAATTCCTCAGAGGCCTCCTACTCCTGAAGCCTCTGCTTCGCCCACCGGCTACAGAGTGGGACTTAAACCTGGTCTTACAGCGACTGACTTGCCCACCTTTGAACCAATGTCCACCTTTCACCTCCGTTTTCTTTCTTGGAAAGCACTATTTCTGGTGGCTCTCATCTCTGCTTGCCGTGTAAGCGAGCTGCAAGCGTTGGTGTCGGATAGGCCATACACACGGTTTTTCAACAATAAGGTGGTCCTTCGCACCCACCCCAAGTTCCTTCCTAAGGTGGTTTCCTCGTTTTCACCTCAACCAAGAGGTGGCTATTCCAATCTTTTTCCCCAGGCCCCATTCCAACAGCGCTGAATCGGTGCTACACACCTTGGACTGTAATAGTCTGCTCGCATTCTACCTGGAACGTACGCGGGGACAACGGAGGGCTGCCCAGCTCTTTGTTTCTTATGACCCTAGTAAATTGGGGGTCTACCTGTCTCCAAGCGTACGTTGTGCACCTGGGTGGCAGATTGTGTAGCCTGGGCATACAGAGTGGTTGACCTTCAGCTGCAGGGCCGAATCACAGCCCACTCAATCAGGGCTAAGGCCACATCAGTGGCTAACCACTGCTGTGTTCCGTTGGCAGACATCTGATGGGCCGCAACTTGGTCTTCAAGCCAGACTTTTGCAGCTCATTACTGCCTGGAGAGAGAGTCCCAGTGGGACAGTGTTTTCGGTCAGGCGGTACTCCGTAACCTATTTAAGGTTTAGGAAACTCCTACCCTCCGGCCCTTTGGTGTCAGGCTACCGGGTGGGTTGCGTTCTCGGAGAAAGATTCTGTCCACTGCTGCTGCGGCACTTCTTTGAGGGAGCCATTTTCAGCTATGCGTTTTCAGAATCCTAAAGCTAGGGAGTCCCATATGTGAGGACTGACTTCCTGCTTGTTCCTGGAGAAAGCATAACAGGTGTTCTCCAGGGAGAGCAGGAATCAGTCCTCACGACCCTCCCTCCTCCCCTGGAGTTGAAGTCCTTTGATTACTTTTTTCTCATTTTGCTGTCTTTTTAGCTAAGTCATCTGACTGAGCAAGATGGCACCCTTGGGCGGGAAGGGGACCGCCATGCGCGATGCAATCCTAAAGGCTTTCTTTGAAAGCTGGGGAATTGCTCCGCATGAGGGCTCCATTGGCGCGGACGTCACCGATATGTGAGGACTGATTCCTGCAGTCCCTGGAGAACACCTGTTACAGGTGAGTAACTGCACTAAACCCCCATGTTCAGAATAGCATAAGTGTAGATCAAGGGCTGAGGAATATGTTGAAGAGGATAGGAGCCAGTACTGAGCCCTAAGGGACTTTGCATGGTAGTGAGTGGGATTCCAAGACTTTACCTTCTGCACAGACTGCCAACCAGACTTGATGTCCCAGGAAGTGTGCTGTCTGCCAGGTGCCAAAATCTGAGATGTTATGGAGAGTTTGCCAAGACTCATCAAGTCTACTGACTATTATCCAATGTTGCTCATCTATGTCAGCACAGATGATACTGCTAGGTATCACTCCAAGTGTATCAAGAATGACTTCATGGCTCTGGAAGAGAGAGTGAAGCAGATAGGTGTGCAGGAGGTATTCTCCGGGAAAAGCAGGAAGTCAGTCCTCACATATAGTGATATCAGCATTGACGAAGCCCACGCGGCAACCTCTCCACAGCTTTCAAAGAAAGCCTTTGGGAGATGCACCATGCATGCATGATCCCCTTCCTGCCTAAGGGTGCCATCTTGCCTCAGTCTCCTTTTTTTCATGGAGCCAATCGGAGGTGTGTCTGTTCCCTCCAGAAAAAGTTGATTATTTTCTTGTCTTTTTTTCATCAATCCTTTCTCCAGTCGTGTACTGGTGCCCTCCCACTTCCTTAGTCCACTTACCTTCAGTGTTGTGTTTTTTCTTTAGGTTCTCTTTTCCCCCCTCGGTGGTTTTCTCTGGTGCATGGGTTTCCGTGCCCTTTCTGGATGGACCAAGGGAGTTTGACCTCATGGGAACCGTCTTCCCCAACATGGCCTCGATCAGTAGCTTCAAGCCTTGTGACCATTGTGCTCACAATATATCGCACACAGATCTGCATGATTGTTGGTTTCGGTGCTTCGGACCAGATCATGATGCCTTGGCGTGTGGTCTCTACCAGCAGATGACTTCCAAGGCCCCCCCCCCAAAGCCATAAGAAGTAGCACGAGTCAATTAGGACTGACTCAGCTCCAGAGCAGTCTGCAGGACCAACACCCTCAAGGGCCACCACGGAGGCCTTGGCCTTGCAAGGCAAATGCACTGCCTCGGAGCCTCAAGGTAATAGAGCTTTGAACCGGGGCTCCCTCAGGGAAGGATACCCTTCGAAGAGCCTGACATCATCGATGGCATCCTTGGGTAATGAGTCCAGGACCATGAGGAAGTACCATGGCCCCCAGCCTTGAAGCCCCCACCGTACGGCCAAGGGTGATGGCCGGGAGCGGCTATCGAAGCTACCCAGTGGGAGAAAAAAACATCGGTATCCGTGGATTGGTCTTGGTTCTCTGATGCAATCCTCAATGAGGACATCCCCTTAACAGCCCCAACATCAGGCCTGAGGTCCTCAGTGCCTGTGCCGGTGGCTGCAGAGCCATCTGGCATTGAGGCCAGGATGGCAGCTTTAGAACATAGTTTGTCTGTCTTTATGGCCCAGCAGCAGGCTCTGATGCCTGGTTCCTCCGGGCCATCACTCCCGATCACCAGAACCTCCACAGCGAGGACTTCCCTGGAGGTGGAGCTGATCCTTGAGCACCATCGGCCTTGGGAGGCACCTTGGGCCCGGTCCTGGTCCCATTCAGAACTGAGGACTTACCAGCACAGTGCACTCAAATTGGAGTGCAGGGGCATCGGGATCCCCTGGGCCATCGTGGCTGGGGTGCCAACCCGAGGCTCAGAGGACCCTTGAGGTTTCCTCCAAATCCAGGTCAGACTGGGAGACCAAAGATGATGAATCCCTGGCACCAGACTCCACAGGAATGTGCCCTCAGATCCTTCCCCTCCAGATGCTTGACACCAGTCCCCACCCGAGGATCTGGCTTTCCTGGACTTTGTGAGGGATGTGGTGAAGGCTATTGCTTTTACCAAGTCCGAGGAGGAGCCTTGGGTGGAGGACCTTGAGATCCTCCATTATGAGGCTCCCCCCAAAGGAGAACTTTACAGTGTCCATTCCCCCTGTCCTTGATTGCCTGCTTTTCTGTATATGGAAGACCCCGGCCTCTGTTCTCATTGTGAGCAGGCGGCTGAACTCGATATACCGGGTCCGCCAGATCCCTGGCTTCCAAAAAGCTCAACTGCCTCACAACACCAGGGTGATGGAGTTGGCTATGTGTAGGCTCAAGAGCCAGAAAATGCACTCCTCGGTGCCCCAGGACAGGGAGGCCCACGCCATCAGTGGAGGAGTGGCCTAGTGGTTGGGGCAAGGTACTTCAGGCCAGAAGGTCGGGGGTTCAAATCCCACTAGAGGACAGCAACCTTGGACTGGAAGGACTGGGGTTTCTAGTCTCACAGGTGCTCCTTGTGGTCTTGGGCAAGCCACTTAACCCTCCATAGCCCATGTTCCTGTAAAATAGTTATCTCCAAGTTATAATGCCCTGTTCAATGTAATTTCAGTTTGTTGAATGTAAACCGCACTGATGCAGAAGAGCGCGGTATATAAGAGAATGTAAATAAATAAATAAATAAAATCAATGCCCTGGGCAGGAAGTGCTTCAAGGCTCAATGCTCACCAGCTGGATCCAGGCCTAAGAGCTGTACATGTGCACGTTCCTATGGGACATGGCGAGGGAACTTACCGGGTTCTCAACTGGTCTCTCTGAGAAACCTCTCCAGCAGTTCCAGACCCTGGTCTCCATGGTTAGGGAGTGTTCCAAATTTATGACTTGAGCGGCTTATGATGACCGAGTCAGCAGCTAGAGTAGCAGCAGTGGGCATTAGTGCCTGCTGCCATGCCTGGCTACAGTCTTCTGACTTGGAGCAATGGGTGCAGCACAAGTTGGTTGATGTCTCTTGCCAGGGAGAGAACCTCTTTGGCAAGCCCATGATGGACAAGGCTGCTGAGTTGGAGTCTGTGTTTATGACCAGGACCAGGCTCTCTAATAAGACTGCTGAACTTCCCAAAGGAAGGCTTTAAGTAAAAAGCCCCTATACTCATAAAAGTGGAAGGCTTACAGAAGCTACCTTCAGCACTTGGTCTTCCCATCTTCCCAACAGGGCCAGCAGGCCAAGAGACAAGGGCACGCCCTTGTAAGCCTTAGGCCCCAGTCCCAGACTACTCCTCAAGTGCAACCTGGGGGGGTGTTGACTCCTGGGGCACAGCCTCTCTTCCTCGGAAGGGCTTGCCCCGCAGCACAAGGTGGGCTTCCGATATTCTTCGCCAACTGCTGGCCTGCCATCACCATCGACGCATGGGCCTTGCAGGTGGTGAAGCAGGGGTACCTCCTCCACCTCGAGCAGACTCCTCCACCATTCTTTCCATGAGAGCTTCCAATGAATCCCCTTCACCAGGGCCTGCTTCAGCAGGAACTCACAAGTCTTATGGCAGACAGGATGATGGAACCTATCCCCCTCCACCTCAGGGGCAAGGAGTTCTACTTCCGCTACTTCCTAGTGCCCAAAAGGACTGGGGAGTTTTGGCCCATCCTAGACCTGCAAGACGTCAACCCGTTCCTGGTGAGGGAGAAATTCAAGATACCCTCCCTTAGAACATTGCTGCCATACCTCCAGCAGGAAGACTGACTATGCCTCTTGGATCTAAAGGATGCCTATACACACATCCTCATCCACCCCTTTCATAGGCAGTATCTCTGCTTCATGGTAGGAGGCTGCCACTGTAGGTACAGGGTTCTACCCTTCAGTCTGGCCTCTGCCCCAAGGGTCTTCACCAAGTGCCTAGCAATGGTCACCACCTTCCTGCATCTCCAGGGGGTATTCACCTTCCCCTACCTGGATGATTGGCTCATAAAGGGCAGCACTGCCACCGAGGCTCATCAGGAGATAATCACAACATTCTCATTCTGGAACACTTGGGGTTTGTCATAAACTACCCAAAGTCCCATCTCCAGCTGACCCAATGCCTGGAATTCATAGGAGTGCTGCTAGACACTGTCCAGGCCAAGGCCTTCCTCTCTCCAGACAGGGCCCAGTGCCTCAGGACACTCACAGGAAATGTCCAGTGTCAACTATCAGTCTCTGCCCACCTCATGCTTTGCTTTCTGGGCCACATGGCATCCATGATGCATGTCACCCCAGATACCCTCCTGCACATACAGCCAGCCCAGTGGTCTCAAGCAACAGGATGCCTAAAGGACAGAGAAATTGTGACCTGTCCTCTGGCCAACTCCCTCGGCTGGTGGCAACAATTCCAGCATCTGCAGACCGGGATGTCCTACCAGGCCCCAGCCCCCCAGAGGATCTTTAGCACAGATGCCTCCAAACTGGGCTGGGAGGCCCATTGTGACAACCTCCACACTCAGGCCAGCTGGTTGCAGATGGAGAGTCTCAAGCAGATCAACCTCCTGGAGCTCTGGATGATAGCACTTGCCCTCTGGGCTTTCCAACTCTACCTTCAGCACCAAGCAGTCCTAATCCAGACCGACAACCAGATGGCAATGTTCTACATCAACAAGCAGGGAGGGACGGGTTTGTCCCTCCTGTGCCAGGAAGCAGTGAGCCTCTGCTCCTTTGCCAGCAGCAGTGGGGTGCTCCTTTGGGTAGTCTACCTCCTGGGCCAAGACAGACCGACTCAACCAAGTCCTCCAATCACACCAGTGGCAGTTGCACCCCAGAGTGACCAACTGACTGTTCTGCCTCTGGGAGCGCCCAAAGGTGGACTCTTCACCAGCCCTGCAAATGCTCAACTGCCCCCCAGGCAGCCACATCCCTCGCGGGTGGTAGCAGATGCATTTCTCCTTCCGTGGGTGGAGGGCCTCTTCTATACCTTCCCACCCATGCTGTTGATCGCCAAGACCCAGTTCAAGGTCCAGCTCTACAGAGCCACATTGATAGTGGTGGCACCTCAGTTCACTCTACTTCATGTAATTCATGACTAATTCACGTGGCTCAAGGTCACCACTACACATCATGATTATCACATCTGTTGTGTTAGCTTGCTGGTGCCCTCTTTAGCAAGTTTGGTTTCTTTTTGGACAGACCTCATAAGAGCTAGGGTCTATACAGATGGCCAGTATGGTCAAAGGTTATACCTTGGGCTAGAGCATGAAGCCAGGAAGGTCTCAAGCAGACTAAAGGTAATCGGTCACATGCCAAATTCAATCTATAAGAATAAAGATTACATTAGTTTAGCAGCTATTGCTTCAAACTCTCCTATCTCTCCTAGTCAATGCCCAGATGTGCACTACCAAGATAGCACTGGATTTTTATCACAGGGGCCCATGCTACTTTTTAGCGTATTGCCCAAACTACATGCTAAGCCCTGTGCTACCGAGTAATGCGTTTTAGTAAACATGGCCCATTACATTGTAGGAATCTGCATGTCCTATCCTTTTGTGTATGAAATTAATTTCATCTAATGAATATTTTCTTTCAGTCTCCATCCAACCCCATGGTTGGGGGGGGGAAGATTTACTAATTTACTAGCAATTGTATGTACACTAGAAAGTGCATATTTATTTATTTGCTCATTCAGTATTCTCTTTATTCAATTTGTAACATTATGGCAGTCTGTGATAAAAAAATAAGTTATAATACACAGAAACAAAAGAAAAAACTTGGATGAATAATACAATGTTACTAATAGAAATATCTCAGTAGGGGAAATGCATAGGACAACAATTTATAATCACTCACATGAGGTGGAGGAGTAGCCTAGGGCACTGGCTTAGTAACCAAAACACTAGTGTTTGATTCCCACTACTTGTGGCCTTGGGCAAGTCACTTAACTCTCCATTGCCTTGGGAGAAAGGCCTGGCAATCTATTTCTGGTCATACTGCCAAGAAACCCGTGGAGCTGCTGGGTCACCAGGAGTCAGCACTGACTCAAAGACACATATTGCACTTTTGCAACATGAGGTGTAATATATTAAAACACTTAATGGCAACAAAGACATGGGGAGGTGTGGTCTGCATGGAGCGGCAGGTGCACCTACTCTTGCCATCTTACTGGGCAGACTAGATGGACCAGACTGGTCTTTATCTGCTGTCATTTACTATGTTACTATGTTAATAGGGAAGGGTCAAACTTCTAGAATCATAGAAACATGATGGCAGAAAAAATGGCAGAAAAAAAACATATGGCCTATCCAGTCTGCCCTTCCATAACACCTTTAGAGATCCTCAGTGTTTGTCCAATGCTTTCTTGAAGTCAGATAGAGTCCTCATCTCTATTATCTACACTGGAAGACTATTCCATGCATCTACCACTCTTTCCATAAAAAATATTTCCGCATATTACTCCTGAGTCTATCCAGTTTCACCTTGATCCTATGCCCCCTCGTTGCTGAGCTTTCTTTCAGTTGAAAGAGGCTCTTCTATGCATTTATGCCAATGAGGTATTTAAATGTCTCTATCACATCTCTCCTCTGCTGCCTTTCTTCCAAACTATATATCTTTAAGTCTGTCCCCATATGCCTTATGACGAAGCCCACTGGCCATTTTGGTGGCCAACCTCTGCACCGACCCCATCCTGTTTATATCCTTTTAACGGTGTGGTGTCCACCTTGTCACATTGTTTTGCCACCTTGAGATTTTCAGACACTATCAATCCGAGGTCCTTCTCCTGCTCCCTGCACACCAACCTCTTGTTCCCTATTGCATACAATTCCTTTGGATTTCTTCATCCCCAGTCCATGACTCTGCACTTCTTTGCATTAAATCTTAACTGCCAAGCATTAGACTATTCTTCCAGTTTTTGTAGATCTTTCCTCATGTTGTCCACTCTCTCAGAGGAGTCCCCTCTGTTGAAAAGTTTCATATCATCTGCAAAAAGGCAAATTTTCTCCTTCAGCACTATCATTCATAAATACATTGAACAGTGCCCATTTCCTGGGGCTTTCCATTACTCACCTTCCTTTTGTACAGGGCGAAGGGTCAGCTGGACTGTGGTCCAGACAGTTCCCAAGCAGACACCTTGCTCTGTCCAAAAGGGGAACCACTCAGGGAGGACATATCACTTCCCAATAAAAGAAACATCACAGAGAGGACTTACACTTCCCAATAAAATCTCACCTTATGCAGGACAACACGCTCGTACATGGTAATAACTATCTCACAGATTTTTCTTCCAAAAGGATCTTTTTATTATTCCCTATCTTACAGAAGCAGAAAGCTAAAAACAAAGGAAAAAGGCAGTCCAGTAGAATTACAGACCTTGCCACCTCTCACAGCAGGCAAACAGGGTCATTCTGTCTTATCTCAGATGCATATCTCTAAACAGCTACAAGCCAGAATGTCTGGTCCTGCCTGCATGATTCTGTCTTACTTCCTGACTCAACAGCGAGTGAAAGAATGTAGGACAGACTTTCCAGGACACAAGAGATCAGTGTAACAGATATACACAAGACAAACAAGCATGCACACAAAACTCTCAGATATGACAACAGGGATACTGGGGCCATAGGGAACCTAGGGAATCCATACCCCACACAGTCTTCACTGCGCAGGAGATAAACTCATCGCCTATCAGGGCCTGTCATATTATATACCCTTGCTCAGGACTATTCTTACTGTTCAGGCATTCTTCTCTAATTAGCTAATTTTTGTTCCAGCTGTCTGGGGCCCCCACTTGTGTGATTTGTCATGTTATTCTACTCAATCAGTACCCCTCTCTATTGACCTTCTTCTGAGACTTGGTTCTCTCCCACCCCTCAGTTCCCAAGAAATATATCTCTTCAACTCCCTGTGTTCTGAAAACTATACTGGGGGCTATATGTTCTTCTTCATGCTAAGCTGGCATGTTTATCTCTCATGATTGCCTTCTACCCTCTCTCAAGGTCCACCATTTACTGATAAGTGTGTTTTCACATCTTTTCCATAAGATGTCATATACCTCTGAAAGCTTCACGTATGCACCTCAGTACAATTCCAGCATTCAGACATTTCAGTGATTTTTTTGAGTTACTGTTTTAGCCCCTTCTCCTCTGGCTCTCACACTTTCTTCTGAATGAATTTTGTTTATCATAACCTTCTGTCATCTATTTGTCAATCAGTTTCTGATCCAGTTCACCACCTTGGGACCAATCCCCCAAATGCTCAGTTTATTGATAAGTCTCCTGTAAGGAACAGTATCAAAGGCTTTGCTGAAATCTAGGTAAATGACATCCATCACATGCCCTAGATCTAGTTCTTTGATCACCCAATCACAAAACACAATCAAATTTATTTGGCATTTTTGTCCTTTAGTAAAACCATGTTACTTCGGATCATGCAATACATTGGTTTCTAGGAAGTCCACCATTCTCTCTTTCAGGAGCGCCTCCATTACTTTTTCTACCACAGAGGTAAGGCTTACAGGCCTATAGTTTGTCACTTCTTCCCTATTACCACTTTTGTGAAGAGGTACCATATCAGCCCTTCTTCAATCCTGCAGAACCTCTCCCATCTCCAAGGATCTAGTAAAAACATCTTTTAAAGGCTCTGCCTGAAGCTCTCTGAGCTCTGTCAGTATCCTTGGATGTATCCCATCCGGTCCTATGACCTTGTCCATTTTCAGTTTTGAAAGCTGCTCAAAATCATTATCTTCTGTGAATGGTGTGCTATCTATTCCATTCCCAATTATATATTTTTCATATGTGGTCATTCTCCAGGATTTTATTTTGTGAATACAGAACAGAAGTATTTGTTTAGCATTTTTGCTTTTTTGATGTCACTTTCCACAAATCTGTCCTCAGCACTTTTGAGTCTTACAATTTCACCTCTGGTCTTTCTCTTCTCCTGAATATACCTAAAAACAGTTTTGTTTCCACGCTTCACATCTTTGGCCATCATTTTTTACATCTTTGCTTATGCTATCCTTATTTCTTTCTTTGTCTTTTTTAACTTTATCCGTATTCTCTTCTCTTTTTACACTTATTTTTTTCCAAGTTTATTTAAATTATTCAATACACATCAACACAGCACAAAATTATAAGATATGCTATGCTACAGACCACACAATAATATTGATTGTTTGATGTGCTAAACCGCTTTGATTTCATGATAAAGCGGTATACTAAATCCGTCTAAATAAATAAATATCACAAATACTACCCCAGAAAATGGAAAGAAGAGAGATAAAAAGAAAGAAAGAAAAAAAGGCAATATAGACAGAGGTCTGTATACAATAAAATTCAAAAACCAAGTAGATCATGGGCTAGACAAATGTACATCCAGGCTTCTCCATATCCTTTCTATCTTACCAATACAGTTTGCAGAAACAGAGGCAGCCCTTTCAAGCTTACAGGTCTGGCAAAAAGCATGCCACCAGAAGGTCACATTCAATGAAGAAGCATCCTTCCAGCAGCGCATGACATGCTGGATTGCAATAGACAACATAATGTCTATCATATTTACTAAGATCTTCTTTCAAACACAAAGATCGGAACAGGACAATCTGAATTGACAAAGGGGAGTCGAGTTGGAATACATCATGGATTTATCCCCAAACTAGGGGGCAATCGACCAGCATGTGGGTGAGTGTACCAATATCCTTAGAGCACCGCCAGCATAAGTTGGACTGTAAAAGGCCTGCTCTAGACATACAGAGTGAGGTCCAAACTGCAAGATACACTAAAAAAAACAATGTTTGCACAAGATTGCTAGACATCGTGGGCCTTATTGTGCAGCTTTAAAAAATGTTCCACTTAATCACATTTTGTGGGTAATCAATATCAGACTCCCAAGTCCGACGAAGCCCCAATAAGGAAGGACCTTTGTTGCTCATTATCAGTATATAGAAGAACAAAGTTAATTTACCCCCCAGTCATAGCCTTCTGACAAATTTCTGCCAACTCAGAAGTTGGGCAACCCATCTCCGACCAAAAGGAAGTCTGAATCAAGCTCCAGACCAAGAGGATACGTTTGGAGGCTGTAATGGCAGAAACCATATAATTCAACCAGGCGTTGCTCAGTAATTATTATACACCCATCAAAAAGTTGATGAACTCTGCAAAGTCCTTTATCAAGCCACCTTTTCCAAAAACGTTTTCTACCATTAATACATACATACCACAGAGAGGAAGCTTCAGAACTGGAATAGGAAATTGCACAGTGCGTATCAAGTTCTTTAAAGGCTTTAATGGCGCTAATGATAAGTGGAGACTTCAATTTGTTACTAGGAATATTCATCGTAGGCAGCTCTGATAGCCTAAAGGGTTTAACCAGATCTTTCTCCATTTCTAACTATGGAGTGGATGGATCATTCCGTAGTCAGCCTATTCCATAGCATGATATGTTAGAAAATCTGTATTCTTTTCTGTGTTTCTCTTTTTGTGATCTTCTGAATTTTGTGAAAGCTGTGTTTTTTGCCTTTATTTGTGCAGCCATTTCTTTGAAGAACCATATGCGTTTCCTTTCTCCAGGACCAAGCAGGAAGTCAGTCCTCACTTATGGGTGTCATCGACGCCGATGAAGCCCCCGCGGAGCATTTCCCCAGCTTTCCATGAAAGCCTTTGGGAATGCTGGCACGCATGCGCGGTTCCCTTCCCGCCTAAAGGTGCCATCTTACCTCAGTCTCTTTTTTTCCGTGAAGCCCATCGGACGTGTGTCCTTTTTTTCCCGGAAAAGAGAAGTTTTTTCTTGGCGTTATTTCACTTTTTTCCTCGGATTCGACGTCGGTTCCCCTCCCGCCGGGTTCGGTACACCGGTATTGAATCCCTTTTTTCTTTTTTCGGTTTTTGCCCTTAGTGGCTAGGCGCTCGCGCCAATTCTTTTTCTTTTTCCCTGGAAGGCCGGTCCTTTGACCTCGCGGGGACCCTTTTCTCCCCGACGGCTTCCAGTGGTTTTAAAAAGTGTGATCGGTGTAAGAAAATAATGTCTCTCACCGACACACACGACTGCTGCCTTCGGTGCCTTGGCCCGGACCACGATTCCAAAACATGCAGGCCATGTGGAAAAATGTCTTCCAAGGCCCTCCGAAGTCGTCAGCAACAAAGTGAAAGGCTTTTCTCGGACTCGGCCTCTGTTATGGAGAGTTTGCCAAGACTCATCAAGTCTACTGACTATTATCCAATGTTGCTCATCTATGTCAGCACAGATGATACTGCTAGGTATCACTCCAAGTGTATCAAGAATGACTTCATGGCTCTGGAAGAGAGAGTGAAGCAGATAGGTGTGCAGGAGGTATTCTCCGGGAAAAGCAGGAAGTCAGTCCTCACATATAGTGATATCAGCATTGACGAAGCCCACGCGGCAACCTCTCCACAGCTTTCAAAGAAAGCCTTTGGGAGATGCACCATGCATGCATGATCCCCTTCCTGCCTAAGGGTGCCATCTTGCCTCAGTCTCCTTTTTTTCGTGGAGCCAATCGGAGGTGTGTCTGTTCCCTCCAGAAAAAGTTGATTATTTTCTTGTCTTTTTTTCATCAATCCTTTCTCCAGTCGTGTACTGGTGCCCTCCCACTTCCTTAGTCCACTTACCTTCAGTGTCGTGTTTTTTCTTTAGGTTCTTTTTTCCCCCTCGGTGGTTTTCTCTGGTGCATGGGTTTCCGTGCCCTTTCTGGATGGACCAAGGGAGTTTGACCTCATGGGAACCGTCTTCCCCAACATGGCCTCGATCAGTAGCTTCAAGCCTTGTGACCATTGTGCTCACAATATATCGCACACAGATCTGCATGATTGTTGGTTTTGGTGCTTCGGACCAGATCATGATGCCTTGGCGTGTGGTCTCTACCAGCAGATGACTTCCAAGGCCCCCCCCCAAAGCCATAAGAAGTAGCACGAGTCAATTAGGACTGACTCAGCTCCAGAGCAGTCTGCAGGACCAACACCCTCAAGGGCCACCACGGAGGCCTTGGCCTTGCAAGGCAAATGCACTGCCTCGGAGCCTCAAGGTAATAGAGCTTTGAACCGGGGCTCCCTCAGGGAAGGATACCCTTCGAAGAGCCTGACATCATCGATGGCATCCTTGGGTGATGAGTCCAGGACCATGAGGAAGTACCATGGCCCCCAGCCTTGAAGCCCCCACCGTACGGCCAAGGGTGATGGCCGGGAGCGGCTATCGAAGCTACCCAGTGGGAGAAAAAAACATCGGTATCCGTGGATTGGTCTTGGTTCTCTGATGCAATCCTCAATGAGGACATCCCCTTAACAGCCCCAACATCAGGCCTGAGGTTTTTTCCGTGAAGCCCATCGGACGTGTGTCCTTTTTTTCCCGGAAAAGAGAAGTTTTTTCTTGGCGTTATTTCGCTTTTTTCCTCGGATTCGACGTCGGTTCCCCTCCTGCCGGGTTCGGTACACCGGTATTGAATCCCTTTTTTCTTTTTTCGGTTTTTGCCCTTAGTGGCTAGGCGCTCGCGCCAATTCTTTTTCTTTTTCCCTGGAAGGCCGGTCCTTTGACCTCGCGGGGACCCTTTTCTCCCCGACGGCTTCCAGTGGTTTTAAAAAGTGTGATTGGTGTAAGAAAATAATGTCTCTCACCGACACACACGACTGCTGCCTTCGGTGCCTTGGCCCTGACCACGATTCCAAAACGTGCAGGCCATGTGGAAAAATGTCTTCCAAGGCCCTCCGAAGTCGTCAGCAACAAAGTGAAAGGCTTTTCTCGGACTCAGCCTCTGCCCGGGCCCGGACCTCGTCTGAGGCCTTGACATCTCGGAGCTCCTCGGACAGGGGGTCCCCCAACCGGGAACGTAAGAGGAAGAAGCGGCTCATGAGGGCGGCATCGGAGGAGGTCCCTGAGCCCTCGAGGGCCAGGTCTAAGACCCCTGACCGTCGTCCCGGGCCCGTGGACCAGGAGAAGCCAACTAAAGTTCCTCACATGGAGCCGGAGTCTGCTGGACACGTAAGTCCTGTTGTCCTCGTGGACTCGCCTCCCCGAGTACCGACGTCGGGGCGGGTGCCTAGAGGCCCCGCGGGGTCGGACCTCGACTCGACATCGGACGAGTCTGCTTGGGAGACTGAAGACGAGGAGTCTCCTGACACCTTCAAGACTCGGTGTGTCCCTTCGGACTCACCTGAGTCTGAGCCCCGGAGTAGATCCCCTCCAGAGGATACTAGGTTCTCGGAGTTTGTCCACGATATGGCCGCTGCCCTGGCTATCTCGGCTGACCCCAAGGAGGAGCCGAAGAGCCGAAGAGCTCGATGCTCTGCAGTATGACTCTCCTCTGAAGGAGGCCTTTACTGTCCCGGTTCCTCCGATGCTGGAACGGCTCCTCTTCCGGATGTGGGAGGCTCCGGCCTCGGCGCCGGTTTTGAGCAAGCGAGTTGATTCCATCTATTGGCTCCGAAAGAGTCCTGGCTTCCAGAAAGCACAGCTACCACACCATTCCATGGTTGTGGAATCGGCCATGCATCGTCTGAAGAGTCAGAAGATGCACTCCGCGGTTCCTCCTGGAAGGGAAGCCTGAAGCCTTGATGGCGTCGGTAGAAATTGCTTTCAGGGCTCGATGCTTGCTTGCCGTGTCCAGACTTACCAGCTGTACATGGGCATGTATTTACGAGACCTGACCAAGGAGTTGGCCGGATTCTCTGCTGGTCTCTCCGGGGAACCCTTGCAGAGTTTTTAAGTCCTTGTCTTCGAGGATCCGGGAATGCTCTAAGTTCATGTCCCGCGTTGCCTACGATGGCTTCGAAACTTCGGCCCGAGTAGCAGCAGCCAGCATCGCGGCCCATCGCCAGGCATGACTGCAGTCATCGGACCTCGAGCCATGGGTTCAGGACAAGTTGGTCGATGTCCCTTGCCGAGGTGAAAACCTTTTTGGCAAGCCTGTGGCCGAGAACGCCGCTCAGCTCGAGACAGAGCACCTCACGAGGACAAGGCTGTCGAGGAAGACCTCTGCCCCTTCTATTAAGAAGAAGGGCTCAGGTAAAAAGTCCTTTTACCCGAGGAAGGGCACTGCCTACAAACTGTACCCACAATATCCGGCTGCCCAAGCTGCCCCCCAGGGTCAGCAAGCCAAGGGCCAGGGTAATGGGCCCCGTAGGCAGAGGACCCCCAAGCCTGCAGCCCCTGCTCCCACTCAGCAGGGTGGGTTTTTTTGACTCCTTGAGTATAGCCATACCTCCCTTGCAGACCCAGCCCTGCACAGGAGGCCGCCTAGCTTTGTTCGCCCACAAGTGGCCCTTAATAACTCAAGACAGTTGGGTGCTGGTCATAGTCCATCGGGGCTATGCCCTGCACTTTCACTAACTGCCTCCGCCACACTTCCCAGGGGAACCTTTCCGGCCTCCCCTGCATACAGCCCTTCTCCTCCAGGAGCTAAAAGGTCTGTTGCTGGACAAGGCGGTGGAGCCTGTGCCTCCCCACTTCCAAGGTCACGGGTTTTACTCCAGGTATTTCCTGGTGCCAAAAAGAACCGGTGGTCTTCGACCCATTTTGGATCTCAGAAACCTGAACAAGTTTCTAGTGAAAGAGAAGTTCAAGATGCTTACTCTTGGAACACTTCTGCCCTACCCTGGTTGGCTTTGCTCTTTAGATCTAAAGGATGCTTACACTCACATCCTTATTCATCCAGATGACAGAAAGTACCTCAGGTTCATTGTGGGAGGAAACCATTATCAGTACAGAGTACTGCCTTTTGGACTGACCTCCGCTCCCAGGGTATTTACCAAGTGCCTGGCAGTGGTGGCAGCCTACCTGAGAAATCAGGGCATCTTTGTGTTTCCTTACCTAGACGACTGGCTCATCAGAGGCCAGACTTCCCTAGAAGTTCACCAGGCCACCAACAGGACCATAGAACTGCTCCAAAAGGTGGGCTTTGTCATCAACTTCGCAAAGTCCACTTTGCTCCCCTCCCAGAACTTGGAGTTCATAGGAGCAAGGTTGGATTCTCAGCTGGCCAGAGCATTCTTACCGGTGGACCGAGCACAAAGGCTCATGGACCTCGCCAGCAAGTTTCCTCACAGGTCCCTGGTCTCCGCCAGGCTCTGTCTCAGGCTTCTGTGCCACATGGCGTCGACAGTACAGGTGACCCCCAATGCCAGGTTCAATATGAGACCTGCCCAGTAGTGCCTTCGGACTCAGTGGTCACAAGCCTCAGGCAGTCTCAGAGACAGGATCAGAGTGTCCCACTGTTTCCTTGCATCCCTCAATGTGGTTACACCCCCCCAATCTGCTGGTGGGGGTGCCCTTTCAGATCCCACCTCATACAGTGGTACTGACCACCGATGCCTCTCTGCAGGGTTGGGGAGCACACTGCCTAGACAAGTGCACCCAGGGCCTGTGGTCTCATTGGGAGGTGTCCCAGCAGATCAATCTACTGGAACTCAGAGCTATCCGCTTGGCCCTCAAGGCCTTTACTGCTTCCCTGGCACAACAGTCTGTCTTGATCCAGACAGACAACCAAGTAGCCATGTTCTATGTAAACAAACAGGGCGGAACTGGTTCCCAGCCCCTTTGCCAGGAGGCCCAGGACCTCTGTTCCTTTGCCCTGAAGCACAACATGCTCCTCAAAGCAGTCTTTCTTCCAGGCCAGGAGAATTCCCTGGCCGACAGATTGAGCAGGATTCTGCAACCACACGAGTGGCAGCTACATCCTTTAGTGGTTCAAAAGATTTTCTTGAAATGGGGGCTTCCCTCCATAGACCTGTTTGCCAGTCCACTGAACAACCAGCT
Organism: Ichthyophis bannanicus; assembly: GCA_033557465.1. Classification (NCBI taxonomy): domain Eukaryota; kingdom Metazoa; phylum Chordata; class Amphibia; order Gymnophiona; family Ichthyophiidae; genus Ichthyophis; species Ichthyophis bannanicus. The sequence continues at coordinate 956,285,519 of CM066032.1, forward strand.
GCCAAGGATCTGCTCCAGGCAACCGCATCCTCTGAGAGTAGCAGCAGATGCTTTTCTGATTCCCTGGACTCAGGGCCTACTCTATGCATTTCCTCCCATCCCTCTGGTGGCCCGAACACTGTTCAAGATTCTCAGGGACAGGGCCTCAGTCCTCCTGGTAGCTCCCAGGTGGCCAAGGCAGCCTTGGTTCCCCCTCCTGCTTCAACTGGCAGTGGATCTGCCTCTGCCTCTGGGATTGCAACCCGACCTTCTCTCTCAGAATCAGGGCTCCTTGCTGCATCCCAGTCTCAAAGCTCTCAATCTGATGGCATGGAGGCTGCAAGGGTAGTGTTGGCTCCCTGGGGCCTGCCTCCCGAGGTTGAGGAAGTTCTCCTAGCCTCCAGGAAACAATCCACTAGGAAGACCTATGCTCTCAAGTGGAAAAGGTTCTCTGTGTGGTGTCAGCTACGTGCTGAGGATCCTTTCTCCTGTACTGTGTCAGTAGTGCTTCAGTACCTGCTGCACTTGTCCAATCAGGGTCTCAAGTCCAACTCTGTTCGGGTCCACCTCTCTGCTTTAGCAGCTCACCACTCCCTATTTGAGGGCCATTCCTTGTCTGTGCACCCTTTGGTGTCTCGGTTTCTCAGAGGCTTGCTTCTGCTCAAACCTCCCATACGTCCTCCTGCTCCTGAGTGGGAGCTTAATGTGGTCTTGCAGCAGCTGACTCGCCCACCTTTTGAGCCTATGGCTACTTGCCCTCTATGCTTCCTTTCCTGGAAGACTCTCTTTCTAATAGCCCTTACTTCGGCTAGGAGAGTGAGTGAGCTTCAGGCCTTGGTCTGTGATAGACCTTACACCAGGTTCTATAAAAACAGGGTGGTCCTCAGGACTCACCCTAAGTTCCTTCCTAAGGTTGTCTCCTCTTTCCACCTGAACCAGGAGGTGGTTCTTCCTACTTTCTTCCCTAGGCCTCATGCAAGTCAGGCTGAAACAGTTCTCCATACCTTGGACTGTAGGAGGGCCTTATCCTTCTACCTTGAACATACGCAAGGTCACAGGAAGGCTTCTCAGCTCTTCCTTTCTTTTGACCCCAATAACTTGGGGAGGCCTGTGTCCAAGCGTACCTTGTCCATCTGGGTGGCTGACTGTATCACCTGGGCTTACAAGGCAGCTGACCTTCCTTTGCAGGGTAGGTTCACGGCCCACTGTGTGAGGGCAATGGCTGCATCAGTGGCTCACCTCCGCTCTGTTCCATTGCAAGACATCTGCAGGGCTGCTACTTGGTCTTCAAGCCAGACTTTTGCAGCCCACTACTGTCTGGAGAGGAAGTCCCGTAGGGACAGTGCTTTTGGCCAAGGACTACTCCGGAATCTCTTTGAGGTCATAAGAACATAAGAACATAAGATATGCCATACTGGGTCAGACCAAGGTCCATCAAGCCCAGTATTCTGTTTCCAACAGTGGCCAATCTAGGTCATATGTACCTAGCAGTTTCCCCAAGAGACACAAGTTCCACAATGCTTGTACTGGGTCAAGCATTGATATCTAGGCAACTCCTGCCCTCCTGCCCTCTGGTTGGGCTACCTGTGGAGGGTGTGTTCTTGCAAAGCCTTTACTGTGTTGCTGAGACTAGAGGGAGTTCTCTTGTTCAGCCTGGGTTCCTGGTAGCCCAGAGCTGGGGAGTCACCCATAAGTGAGGACTGACTTCCTGCTTGGTCCTGGAGAAAGAGTAGTTACTCACTTGTAACAGGTGTTCTCCAGGAGCAGCAGGAATCAGTCTTCACTACCCTCCCTCCTCCCCTTGGAGTAGCTGTTGTACATGGTTTAATTTTTACATTTTTGTGTGCTGTTCTTAGCTATGTCATTTGACTGAGGTAAGATGACACCTTTAGGCGGGAAGGGAACCGCGCATGCGTGCCAGCATTCCCAAAGGCTTTCATGAAAAGCTGGGGAAATGCTCCGCGGGGGCTTCATCGGCGTCGATGATACCCATAAGTGAGGACTGATTCCTGCTGCTCCTGGAGAACACCTGTTACAGGTGAGTAACTACTCTTTTCCTCTTGGGGGTCAAACAGCGATTAGCGGGGATGTATGTCCGGTTTGGATGTACATCCCCTGCTAATTGTTTAAGACCTATTCTGCCCCCAAAGCTCCTCACATATACAGAGGAGATTTGTGGGGAGGTCTGGACGGGGGCGGGAAGGGGTTGACTGGAGGAGGAGTGTGGATTGGGTGAAGACGGACCCATGACCCCGGACGTACAGGGCTGATTCTGGTCACAGCCCTGTATGTCCATCTTGGGAGAGATAGACGGGGGACATGTTCCACCATTGAGTTGGAATAAGTTCCTCTTGACTGCGGTGAATGGCACTGGTGGACCACACCAGGATGGTGCGAGGCATCAGGTATTCCTCTGATGCCCGATCCCAGCCTTCGAAGGCCTCTCTGGGGATTGGGCAGTGGGGAAAAGCAGTTTTGGAGCTGTGCGGGGCAGTGGAACTCCTGATGGGGTCCCGGTGCCATGGCGATGGGACGCTGCAGCACCAAGGCTCCATGAAGAACATTGGCAGGGTTAGGCAGAGAGTTTCCTGGATGTGCAGCACTGCTGAATCGGGGCCCATCCGGACCGTCCAATTGCCCCGATTCTTCTCCAGCTGGACATCCCCCGAGAAAATTGGCCTCCTTGTGTTTATTTACTTTCTTTACATATATATTTGTTGCTGCTTTTTTTGCCTCTTTCAGTTTGTTGTTGTTGTTAAGTGCCGCCAAGTCGGTGTCGACTCATGGCGACCCCCTGGATAGTTGTCCCAAACTGTGTTCGATCTTCAGTCAGGCAGCTCATTGTTGATAGACTGGCACCCATAGCTACTGTTATTGTATTGATCCATCTCATTGCTGGCCTTCCTCTTTTGCGTTGACCTTCCACCTTGCCAAGAATGATGTCCTTCTCTAATGATCTCTTCCTTCGCATGATGTGTCCAAAGTATGAAAGTCAAAGTCTTGTCATCTGAGCTTCTAAAGAAAGCTTAGGTTTGATCTCCTCTAGAACAGACTGGTTTGTTCTTCGGGCAGTCCATGGTATACGCAGTATTCGTCACCAGCACCATAATTCAAAGGCATCAATTTTCTTCCTGTCTATCTTTTTCACTGTCCAACTTTCACATCCATATGATGTCACTGAAAATGCCATGGCTTGAACAAGTCGAATCTTTGTATGGAGAGAAACATCTCTGCTCTGAGAATCTTGTCTAGGTCCTTCATAGCCATTCTGCCAAGAGCAATGCGTCATCTGATTTCTTGACTGTTTGTTGCTTCTTTATTGATAGTTGATCCAAGTAGGTTAAAGTTGTCAACTATTTCAATTTCTTCTCCATCAACGATGAACTTATTCATTTTGCCATTTGTCAGGATCTTTGTCTTCTTAACATTAAGATGCAGACCCATTTTAAGACTATATTCCTTGATCTTGAGAAGTAAATGTTTCAAATCGTCTTCACTTTCAGCCAGTAATGTGGTATCATCATCATAGCGAAGGTTGTTGATGAGTCTTCCACCAATCTTCACACCTCTGATGTCTTCATACAGTCCTGCTTCTCTGATGATTTATTCTGCATATAAATTAAATAGGTAGGGGGAAAGTATACAGCCTTGTCGTACACCTTTGCTGGTTTTAAACCATTCTGTTTCTCCTAGATCTATTCAAACTGTTTCTTCTTGATCAGTGTAAAGGTTGTGCAAGAGAACAATCAGGTGTTCAGGTATATCCATGCTTCTTAATGTGGCCCAGAGTTTCTCATGGTTTGCACAGTCAAAGGTCTCCTCCCACCTTGCCAATTCCTCTTTCAGGTACTGTCCCATGTTACTGAATTCAGTGTTTTTGAAATCTAGGAATTTGAATTTGCTGTGATTGGACTCTGCCTTGGCTTTTACCTCAAACCACACTGTGTGATGATCACTGCTGCTCACATGGGCATCCATCTGAACATTTGCATGCTATCTCCATTGCTGAGTACTAGATCTGTTTATGTTTGATATTGTACCTTTATGATAGGCTTTGGTTGTTTTGTTCTATTGAATACTAGATCCAGCATCAAACTTACCCTGGTTGGTTCCATCACCATTAGTCTGAGCATTTCTTCTTGGAAGGCATCCAGTCTTTTTACTTCTTTCTAGATTTGCAGAAAGAATACTCCAATCCATGTCTAGTAGATTAAAGTCACCCAATATGATCACTTCTCCCTTCATTGCTACCTTTGCAATATCATCAATCAAGTGTCTATCCATTTCTTCCATTTGAGTTGGAGGCCTGTAGACTGCACCAGTGCCATCTCCTCTTCCAAAACAATCCACAGTGCTTCTTCTTTCCCCCACATCCCCTGCATTTCAGCGGCTTCAATATTGTTTTTGACATACTCCTCTTCCTTTTCTGCCCTCTCTATCCCTTCTAAATATATTATAGCTAGCTATGGCTATATCCCATTCATGAGACTTATTAAACCATGTTTCTGCAATGGTGGCATTGTCCAAGTCCATTTCCACCATCAGGGCTTCCAGGTTTGGAAATTTGTTGGCTAGACTTTGAGCATACAATTTGCCTTACTAAAAATGAGGTGTCCGTTCAATCAATTAAAAAATCTATTCATATACTTGGAGTTCTGATGGAAGGGCTTACGTTTTCCTCTCATTGTTAGTGGAAAAATACTTCTGCGCCCTGAGAATTTCCAGCAATTGTTGGCTAGTTTGCCTGTAGTTTGCATGGATTTTATTCCAGACTCCTCTTCCCACTTATCCTTGATGTTTGGCTTTATATGATGACCACTTCTAATGTTATTATAATGTTTTTGCTTGGAGTGACATCCAGAACTTGTTTTCTTCCATCCATCACCACCTTTCCCTAATTTAAATGCTTGTCCACATATTACCTGAATGTTTCACTTTGGATCCTTTTTCCTTCAACAGAGAGATATAGTCCTTCTATTGCACCCAGTTGTATATATATCTAAATCTTTCTTGTTTACACCAGGTTTGGAGCCACATATTAAAATTGGTTATACGAGGTGTGACAAAAAAGAAACAAGACTGTCCCATAAATGTTTTATTACAAAATCTACAGAGAAATTATGCATTGTCCCCTTCAAAGTAATCCCCCCCCGCCCCCTCACCCCACCCGAGTTAATGCACTTCTGCATTCGCTTCTGCCACATACAGGAGCACTCGGTAAAGTCCTCCTCCTTAAGGTTCCTCATCTCCCTCATAACAGTGGCCTTGATCTCTTCTCCAGAGGCAAAATGAGTTCCTTTGAGCACAGTCTTCAGCCTGAGGAAGAGCCAGAAGTCTCACGGTGCGAGATCTGGGGAATAAGGAGGGTGGTCGAGAGCTGTGATCTGTTTGTTGGCCAAGAACTACCTCACACTGAGCGCAGTGTGTGTGGGTGTGTTGTCATGGTGGAGCAGCCATGACTTGTCTCTCCACAGAGCCCACCTGCTGCACCGAACCCGGTCATGGAGACAATTGAGGACCTGCTGGTAGAAGTGCTGATTGACTATCTGACCCTCAGGCACAAACTCATGATGGACCACTCCCTTCTGGTCGAAGAATGCGATCAGCATGACCTTGATCCTTGATTTGGACATGCACACCTTCTTGGGTCTGGGTGACAGTCAAGTCTTCCACTGCAGACTCTGTCTCTTGCTTTCAGGGTCATACTGAAAGACCCAAGTCTCGTCTCCTGTGATGACTCGGCCAATGAACTCTGGATCTTCTCCGATCTTCTCTAGCAAGTCTCGACAAACATTGACCTAGTGCTTCTTCTGATCATCTGATAAAAGCTTGGGCACCATCATGGCGCACACTTTCCGCATCCCCAGCTCCTGCACCAAGATGGTCCCCACTGTCTCCCTGTTCAGGCTGAGCTCCTCAGCTATCATCCGCACCGTCAATCTGCCATCACTCCACACCAGCTGGTTCACTCTGTCAATGTTCTCAACCGTCTTTCTCATGGAAGGCTGTCCTGACTTGGGGTCATCCTCCACTTCCTTGCGGCCAGTCTTGAAGTGTTTGTGCCACTAGAAGACTCGCGGCCTTGGCGTTGCTTCTTCTCCATAAGCCTTTTGGAGAAGTTGGAGACACTCAGTTGGGCCCTTCTCAAATGTAACCAGAAATTTCAAGTTGATTCTTTGTTCCATATTTCTTCCACCTCCAGTCGCTTGACAAAGCGATGGAGCAGTGTGCTACAAAAAAAACCTAAAAAAGAAAAACAGAGTGAGAAAGATGAAAAATATTATAGCAGAATAGTGGCAAGATGTTGCACAACACAGTGACATAAGCGGTTAGCCAATTGGCATTGAGTCATGGGCGTGGCTGCCACAGTCTTGTTTCTTTTTTGTCACACCTCGTATGATGCAGCCTCTCTTCCCCCTTTTCATGAACAGGTAAAACTTCTGAGAATGATATAGTGTTGACGATGGATTTAAGTCTTCCTCCCAAAATCTGGAAGCCCCTTCATACTGTAGAGATGTTGGGCCCGATTTTGATCTGGGCAGTGCTATGCGCCGCATCAATGCATAGCCCGCCCCACTCCAGCCTAACCTGGATTTTCCATGCTGGGGTCATTTGTGGCCTCGGCATTGAAAATCTGTGTATCGCTGCACAGCTAGGAGGCTGCAGGAGCTACCTGTGTAGCAACGATTTTCGGCACTATATGGTTAGCCCCGGCGCCTTACAGATAGGCAAGGGTTTCTCTCGCCTATCTTTAAGGTGCAGAGCGCTAACCGTGTAGCATCAAAAATCAGTGCTGCATGGGTAGCATCATGGTCTGCCCCCATACCGCCCCTGAATGCCCCTGATGCGCCCCGATGCTAACCACATAGCATCAGGGCACATAAGGGACAAACCAGGGAATTTTCGAAGGCACTACCCATGAAAGTGCCTTCGAAAATTCCCCATTAAGGCATTTACACGTGTAAATGCCTTCAAAAATTGGGCCCGCTGTTTCTAGCCAGGAATGCTTACTTTCTGCACTGACTACACTAACAAGTTGGTTTGTATTTCTGCTGACTGAAGAACCTGGGAGGCATTTGACCATCTTCTGTCCTTTGGACTGTGTTCCCAAGTTAATTTTTCTGATGATGGAGTCTTCAAGTAATAACAGTTTCCTATTTTGAGGTTTTTTTGTTCATGTTTGGAGCATTACCAGTAGATTGGAAGTTACCCTTCTCATTTACAGCCACTTCAGTTTCCAGTAAATGGGCACTGTCAAAGCCAGAGAATGAATTATACAGTGATATCTTTTGATGGAGAAGGTGTCTCCATGCTAGAGGTCACAACCTACCAGAGCCCATTGTGATCCATATGTTCCTGGGATGTTTGATTCTTTTTGGGTGCAATAGTGGATTATATTCAACTTGTACCCTGGGGGAGGTGCATTTCAAAGCAGCTAATTCTTCCCTTAAAAGAGTAAATTCTTTATTCATAACAGATACCTTTAGAGATGGAGAGCAAGCTCTAAGGACCCGATTTTCATTTAGGCAGGCTATGTGCCGTGTCAGTTCATAGCCTGCCAACCGATCCCCTTAACCCAGATCTTCACTTCTACTGCAATGGAAGTGAAAATCCGGGTTTGATTGGACATGCTTGCAGCACTGAGGCTAAGCGGGTAGCAGCGATTTTCGATGCTACCTGGTTAGCTGCAGTGCCTTAAAGATAGGCAAGGAAAAACCTTGCCTATCTTTAAGGTGCCGACGGTTAACTGGGTAGCATTGAAAATCTCTGCTACCTGCTTAGCCCTTTCCTCCATCCTTGCTCTGCACCAGAAAACCCCCAACATGCCCCGATGCTAACCGCATAGAATCTGGATGTGTTAGGGACTTAACCGGAATTTTCCAAAGGCACCACCTGTGCCTTCAAAAATTGGGCCCTAAGACCAGAAATGATTGAAGCTATTGCACTGAATACATAACATGTTGAAAGAGCGTGTTTTAGCAAAAGCAGAAAATGTGGGCCTCCCACTTAATTCAAGACAGATAAATATCTATTATATGAAGACTATATAGGCAAATGCAACACAGAGCAAAAATATTTTTTAAGCAATTCCGCTTTATCCTCATCAGCTTGTACATAATCCCTCCCTTCATCCTTGAGTCTGACACTAACACCTTTGCACCTCCTCCTTCATTAACATATCTGAAAAATGTCTTGTCCCCCCATTTTACTGCATTGGCTATTTTTCCTTCCATTTGTATCTTTGCATTCCTGACTACTTTCCTAGCTTCTCTTAGCTTTTCTAAATAGTGGTGCTTGTTTTTCTTTTTCTGTGATCGCTTGTATTTTATGAAGGTCACCTTCTTTTTCCTTATCTTTTCAGCTACTTTTTTGAGAAACTTGGTGGCCTCCTTTTCCTTTTACATTTATTTACTTTCCTAAGAAATAGATTTCTTGCCCTTAAAATATCCCCTTTCAGTTTGCCCACTGTTTTTCTATATCCTCGAGCTGTTTCGATCCCACTAGCAACTCCTTGAGGTATTGTCCCATCTTGTTAAAGTTAGTTTTCCTAAGGTCTAGGACCCTCACTTTTGAATGGACTTTAGCAGCCCTAGTTCAAATACTGAATCACATCACCTGGTGTTCAAGGATACAAAATTATCACCCACTATAATATCAGAAACACTTTCTCCATGGGTAAGCATCAGCAACCCCCTCACATATGGGTTCTGTTACCATTTGCCAGAATAGTTCTCCCAGTAGACAATCCAGGATCTCCTTATTTCTGGATGACACCGCATCAGGAATGTGCCAAAATGAAATCACCAATCAGTAGCACGTCTCCTTTCATAGTAATACTGCAAATGTCTTTAAGTAAATCTCTGTCCACTTCTGCCTGTAAATGAGGTCTGTATATCACATCTTAGAATCTAACAGACTAGATAAAATTGATAATTCTCAGGGCGCAGAAGTATTTTTCCACTAACAATGAGAGGAAAACGTAAGCCCTTCCATCAGAACTCCAAGTATATGAATAGATTTTTTAATTGATTGAACGGACACCTCATTTTTAGTAAGGCAAATTGTTGATGACTTCTGTGTATTAATAACCAATCATATAGTTTAAATCAGCCTGCAATGGCATCTAACTGTTCAGAAACCATTCAGGGGGAGGAGTGGCCTAATTGTTAGGACACAGTACCTCAGGATGGAAGACTGGGATTTCAAGTCTCATCTAGGGACAGCAATCTCAGGATGGAGGGACTGGAGTTTCTAGTCCTGTAGGCATGCCTTGGGCAAGCTACTGTCGCATCAGGTACACATAGATTGTGAGCCCCCTTGGGGACAAGGGCATGTATCCAGTACCTGTTTGTAGTGATTGCATAATGTATACCACTTTGATTGAAGGATAAGGTGGTATAGAAAACTCGTAGTTAAATAAATTTGCTGAAAAAGGGCATTCTAGGACTAGGATCTGAATATCATTTGCATATATATATCTTGTAAACCTCAGGTTCTATATTAAAAGGGCCAGTAGGGCCAAAAGCAGGTTGAATACTGTGGGGGCTACAATTGAGCCCTGGGAACAATGACAAAAGAAATTGATGTTTGATTGTTCTTCCAAAGGACTCTGTTGTGAATGTTGGTGGTACATCTTTGTTTTATCATGCAAAGATCCAGATCCAGGATGTTTTCCATGGACATGAGATCAACTTCCCCCAATTTTGTTCTGATCATTGCCATTCCTTTCTTTGTGGTCTTCTTCATCATGCAATTACTAATTTCTATTTATCAACAGGAGATAGATACATAAAGAGACCAATTCCAAGTTTTGCGTTCCTGGGATGTCCAGATGTCCAGACATTCAGACAGCTTGGGGATGCACCCAATTCTGTCTTGCAGAAGCTAGACATCCCTGCAGGAGCATATTGCAGCATAGTGACTGGGCATGTGGGACCTGGCCCAATTCAGGCACCCCAGAATTCCAGCCAACTATCTGGCTATCTCAGCCAGCCAGCTAGCTCCTGAATCGAGCCACAGCAAAATGGCATTCCATTCAGGAGCCATTATCCCAAGCCACAGAAAATGAACTTCTTTCCCCACAGCCCGACCCCTGATCTGACCTTCCATGGCCAGGGTGGGGCTGCAGGGAACCCCCTGTGCAGACTCACCTCTTTGGTTTTGCCTGACTCTGTGGTCCCCCAATGTCTAGGGGAACTTATTACACCTCCAAGGTGGAAGAAGTGCCCCATCTACATGGCCGATCCTGGACCCTGTTTATCCGAGATCGTGTTCCTGCCCACCACCTGCCCTCGCTCTTCCTCTGGCCCACTCCCTCCTGCCCATGAATAGAGCTCCCTGCACAAGTTGGCTATACGTGTGGGAAGTTCTGTGGCCACCAATGCGATCTGGACATTTAGTAGGTCTGGACATCTGGATCAGATGTCCAGATCTGCTAAATGAGGATCAGAATGACCCACAAACTGTTATGCATGACGGCACATGGTGCTGTTCTCACATGGCACATGGTTATTCTGCATCTGTGAGAATTCATAGAGAGAGAACTTGATAAATAACTCCTCCATGCAATGTTCTAGTATTTTCAATTTGAATTCATTACTTGTGCATATTCAAAGTGTTTATGATTACACATCTTTGCCTTCATTCATCTATTTCTATTGTGCTACAATTATCATATTATTATTATTATTATACTTTAGTCAACTATATGTCATTTGGTTTTGACCTGCACAGTAGTAATGTTAGATTTTTAGAAGGAATGTGCTCCTATGTAGCTATTCCATCTTAAAAAGGGGGGGGACGATGTAGAAATGGTGCCTGTGGCTTGTTCAGACCCAAAAGCCTAACTGTGGCCTGCATGAACCAAACAAAATGGATTCCTGTCCCAAGCCTGCTGATTTATTTATTTATTTAATCAGCTTTCTATACCGCCTTATCCTTCAATCAAATCAGTTTACATTACTATAAACAGGTACTGGATACATTCCCTTGTCCCCAAAGGGCTCACAATCTGTGTGTACCTGAGGCAATGGAGGATTAAGTGGCTTGCCCAAGGCCACAAGGAGTGCCTATAGGACTAGAACAGATTCACTTCCTGACAAGTACTGTGTGCATGAACACTGAAGACCATTGTTCTGTTCTGCTGGTTGCTGGCAATGGATTTTTCCCTAGCCTGAGGCTGTTCCTGAGGACCATGGAAATTGCTCCTGTATGTCATTTCTCACCATGGGCTCTACTGTGTAGGTGGCCACCTCCTGAAAGCTGTGTTCTGATTTGCCCAGTCACCCTGCAAGTCCTGGGTCTAATCTAGCCCAAGAAAGGGTCTTGGAGTAAGATAACAACACTACAGAAACATTAAGAATCTTTACATTAAAAAATCATTTGGCTTTTTGGGGGCCATCTTGACTTTTGCCTTTTCTTACTATATGAATAATTACACAGGTACACTACGGGGGGCGGAGCTTGCCACTGAACAGAATGGACGCCTGAATTTTTGCTCCCGTTGCTGCCCAAGAATCCTGAACATATCTCGGCATTAAATTGATGCTTGTACCCCCTTTCTACATCGCTAACATTGGAATATTGCTGGATGGCGTCCCTGAAGCCTGCCCGGATGGAATTTCAGCAGGGATCCGGCTCAGCAGCGAAACGATCTAAACCCGAAGTAGGTTCCCCACAGAAAATGGCCGCGGGAGAGAAGGAGGGAGTGATTACCGGTGGCCTACGCGAAGTGTTGCAGGAGTTGAAATGCGTTAAAGAAATGATTGCAGCTAATTCTAGTTCACTGAATATGATCCAGGAAGATCTAATGGAGGTAAAAGAGAAACTCTTCACCATCACCACTCGACTTAGCGCAGTTGAGTTGCAAACTCAAAAGCATGGCGCTGCATTAGAGCAATTGGGCCCTCTGGTCAAACGAGTTAGGCACATAGAAAGTCAGATTGAAGATCAAAACAACCGTGCCCGTAGAAATAATATCCGACTAGTTGGAGTCCCTGAAGGCGCCGAAGGCACCGATCCGATCGGATTTTTGGAGAAAATCTTGCCGGAGATGCTGCAGCTTGTCTTTGCAAGGCCTTTTGAGCTGGAACGGGCCCACCGAATCCCCACACACAAGGCTGAAAATACCCGAAACCCACGCCCTCTCATCATGAAAGTATTGAGATACCCACAGGTCCTACAGATTTTTCAAGCTGCACGGAAAGCTGGATCGCTGCAAATTCAAGGACACAAAGTGGCACTCTATCCGGATTTGAGCAAACAGACGGTAGATCGGAGGAAAGCGTTGCTGGCCTGCAGACCCATGTTGCAAAGTGCACAGGCAAGATACGGGCTATACTACCCAGGAACCATGCGGGTCACGCTACATAATGAAACGAGGAATTTTGTTGAAGCTGAAAAATTGAAAACTTTCCTCCAAGAAAAATGTGGAATGGAAACCTGAGGTCATAATTGTGGTCACTCTCACTGCGTAGAGAATTCAACATACATTCAGGGGGTGCGGCCGTGCGTTCTCGCAAATTTTAGAACGCCTTTAAGCCTAGATAAACACTACACTGACTGCATTTTTGTTGTTCTAATTAGATTTAATAGCCAGATTCTACTGTTAAAATGTATGGGTGGCAATGGGAGGTCGGGGTTGGTTTCTGTTTAAGTGGATTGTGTTCACCTTAGCGAACTATGTTTGCCAGTTGTGCAGTTAAATGTGTCAGTCCAGTCCAGTGCAAAGCCCTCCGCATACACAAAAGTGCAAGTGCAAAGCAGACCTATCCATTCGCTAGATTTCACCTATAAGATAGCCCATTCCAGTGCTGATGTCTGGTGACCTCCTAATACTTTCATTGAATGTAAAAGGCATTACAGGCCCTGTCAAACGAAAGAAGATCCTAGCGTACTGTCAACAAAAAAAAGCGGATATTGCCCTCTTGCAAGAGACGCATTTATCAGACACCGAATCTCAGAAAGTAACCTCTAAATACTTTCAGGTGGCGGCCTCGGCCTCTTCCACACAACGCAAAGGGGGGGTAATAATATTAGTACGCAAATTCCTACAACCTGCCATTACAGACACACAGACTGATCCGCTGGGTCGATGGGCCAGAGTGACCATGAAAATAAATCAACAGCTCTATACATTCTTTAATATTTATGCACCCAATCTGGACGATCCTAACTTCTTTAAACTGATAGCTAAAGAAGTTACAGCCGCAGCTCACACCAATATCATAATAGGGGGCGACTTTAATGTCATTTTGGATCCACTGTTAGATCGCACACCCTATCGAGCTGTAGACAAAGTCAAATCACAGGCGATTCTCAAAGGAATCATAGCAGAGCTCCATTTGGTAGACCCATGGCGACTACTTCATCCCCAAGAAAGAGACTATACATTTTACTCTATCCCCCATAACACCCAAACAAGGATCGATTTCTTCCTGCTGTCTACAGAGATGATGCAACAAGTGCTGGCCACAGAGATATATGCTGCAACGGTATCGGATCATGCCGCTATCTCCCTAGTGCTGGATACCAAATGTATACAACACGTTCCACCTAGATGGACATTTGATAAATCCCTGCTTGCAGATGACTCCCTCATACATCTACTGACCAGGGAAATTGAGACCTATTTTAAGTATAACACACCCGCTGATACCTCCATTTGGAGCTGGTGGGAAGGTTTTAAAGCGACAATGCGAGCTCACATTACCACTTATACCATTAGGCGGCGTAAAGCCAGGAAAAAGGAAAAGGATGAGCTGGAACTCCAAATAAAAGCCGGGGAAAGATTACTTACCAAAAGAGCCGACTCAATGATATTGATTAGACTCCAAAAACTGAGATACCAATATAATGCTATCCTCAACAAAGAAGCACTAAGTAGCGTCCAGCTACAACGTAGTACATACTACTATGAAAGCAACCGCTCTGGATCCCTGTTAGCTCGGCAACTCAAACCAAAGAGCTGCAAGACCTCTATAGCAGCGATGCAAGATAAAACCGGGGGCCTTCTGTTGAGATCTGATAAAATACTAGACCGCTGTACGAAATTCTATGAGGAATTGTACCGATCAGATACCCAATGTAGTGACAAAGCCTTTGAAGATTTTGTCTCCAATATAGTAGGACCCACACTGACCAGTCATCAAAGCCGAACGCTGGAACAAGAGATCTCTGTGACCGAAATACAGGATGCAATCAAGTAGATGGCCCGTGGCAAAGCCGCTGGTCCAGATGGCATCCCACTGGAATTCTATAATAAATATCATACTCAATTGGCTCCCATGCTACAGATCTACTACAGTGGCCTGCACGATGAATCCCCAGAGGTTGGTGCCTTCGCAGAGGCCGTGGTGGTAATTCACCCGAAGCCGGGCAGGGATCCACAAAAGATAGAGAACTACAGACCCATCTCCCTCCTAAACTCTGATTATAAGATCTATGCTAAAGTGCTTGCTAACCGATTAGGACGGATCTTAAAAGATTTGATACATGAAGATCAATGCGGATTTATACAAAATAGATCCACTACGGATAATGGTAGACTATTGGCGCATGTACTGACTTCTGCCAAAACTATGGCCGAGCCCCTGATAGGGTTAGCATTGGATGCCGAAAAGGCCTTCGACCGACTGGAATGGTCCTTTTTATTTCGATCCCTGCGTTGGTTTGGGATAGGAGAGAAATTCCTAAAAAGCATTGAGTTGTTATACACCAAACCCACAGCTCGAATAGCGGTTAACTCACAAATCTCAGCCCCCTTTCAGTTGCAAAGAGGAACCAGACAAGGCTGCCCTCTGTCCCCGATGCTTTTTAATTTAGCCCTGGAACCCTTGCTGATAGCGATCCGACAGAAGGAAAGCATAAAAGGAATTGAGTTAGCTGATGGTCCCTGTAAATTGTCAGCATATGCAGATGACCTGCTCATTTTCCTGCAACCATCAGACCTTCCTGAAACACTGCAGCTTCTAGATACTTATTCAGCGATATCTGGATATAAAGTAAATCTGAATAAGACAACAATCATTCCTCTGAATGATCGGGTCAGCGAAGAAATGGCACGTGGATATCCCTTTCAATATGAGGAATCGTCCTTTCGATATCTGGGAGTGACCTATGGTACCGCTTTGGATGAGACTATAGCGCTCAACATTAGGGCGTGTCAAGAAATCGTACATGATAACGTCTGCAGGTGGACCCCCTACACTTGAGTTGGTGGGGCAGGCTAGAGACGATAAAAATGATGTTGGTACCTAAACTCAGCTATATATTAAGCATGATCCCCCTGCGATTCCTGTCAGCTTTCTATAAGAAAATAAATAGTCAGCTGATAGCTTTCTTATGGAACAACCAAGTACCTAGAATAGCCGCGTGGAAATTGAAGTTGCCTAGAGCGCAAGGAGGTGTTCATTTCCCAGATCTCGGGTGGCTGCACACCGCCGCTATTTTGAAACAGGGTGCTCAATGGGTCGACACTGAAGACATGGATAAGGGGCCTAGATGGTTGAATGTGGAGCGTGCTTTACATTCTCCCCTGCCTGCACGGCTGATGGTTGGCACAGTGGTAGACCTGACTACACCACATAATGCTATTTTGCGGGAAACACAGCTTGCCTGTCGACTATTGGCATCATGTATCGATGGAGGTGAAGACTTCACCGCAGATATGCCCTTGTGGCTGAATCCGCGCTTTATCATTGGAGGGAAGCCTGTCTTATGGAAAAAATGGGTGGAACAGGATCTTATAACCATCGGACAACTGATCAGTGGAAATGCTTTTAAAACCTTTGACAGTTTAAGAACGGAATTTGGATTGCCTAACGCATGCTATTTCCAATGGTGCCAGCTTCAACACTGCTTGAGCAAAGCGGGAATGTCACCGGTCTTGATACGTACCGGATGGCCATTGCGACAGAAGCTCCAAGAACTGCAAACAGATACTAAAGCTGTTTCGAGATGTGTAGCGATTCTCCGTTCCAAAAGTGACAAGATATGCATTAAGATACAGTCAGTGTGGGCTACTGAAACCGGTGATGATATAACTCCAGAAAGTTGGGACACTTTTTGGGGGACTCAAATACGTATCACAAGAGCTGCGTCTCTCACACAATCTATGTACTTTATAGCACATCGGGTGCATATTACACCGGTTAAGAAAATGAAATGGACACTGCAGGAGGGAAATCGATGTTGGTCCTGCAACATGGATATTGGGACACTGGCGCATATGTTGTTCCATTGTAAATCCCTGGAAATATATTGGAATAGAGTATGGGAACGCATATCACAAATCCTCAACCTTCAAACTCCTATCTCTTATCGGATAGTAATATATAAATCCATAGCTCTGGAACCTGCTTTGATGAAATGGGATAGTCAACTACTGGACTTAATGCGCGGGATAGCGCTTAAAATAGTTTTAATCCACTGGAAGAATCTTGACAAAGCTTGTTTTGAGCATTGGTGGAGTCTCTTAATCCTACACAAGACCTACGAAGAACTTTATATAGTTAAAAACCCATGGTTTGGTAAACTGAGTAAGAAATGGACAGCTCTGCAAAGCTATGTTTAGTGAAGGTGGAGTCTACTTTGTGGAATGGTACCTGCTACAACCACATTGAGCAGGGGGGGGGGGGCGGCGTGCTGGCATGGACTGATACTGGTTCTTGTTAAAGTTATTGTACTGTCTTGTTAAAGTTATTGTATTGTTTTGTTATTTTGATTAATAGCATCTGCTTGGATCCTGCTATCTTAATGATTGTTTATACTGTTGCTACATGTGTTCAAAAAGAATAAAAAATAAAATTAAAAAAAAAAAAACACAGGTACACTACCAAAAAACTGCCTCCAGTTTTGCAACTGATTCCTATAGATTTTGGGGTGCTGAATCCAGGAAAAATAGCCAAAATGTTCCATCACGTCACGTTTTCTTGCAAAATTAGATTTCTTACCCATATAAGGAATGTTCACATAATTTCTTTTTAGCCGACTGCAGTTTATTTTCTTGGCCCAAAATAGAGGTTGTAATGGTTAACTAACTAGAAACACTCCCTCATGATATTTTAGAGTGTTTTGTATTCATTTTATACATTAACAGGACAATTGGGAGGCGGGGGGCTAAATCCAGTACTCGCGCTGGCGCATGTTCTTTCCTGTTCGCCTCGCCTCGTTCGCTCGCTCAAACACGGTGGTTGCGACATGAACGTTCCTGTCAAATTTCAGTTTCTTGCAAGTTCATTATTACCTTTTGTTTGCTCAGTCGTAATCCAGCTTTATTCCGAAGTGGTTCACTACAGTTGTAGTTTGCAGTGCTGTGTATTTGTGATGGCTCACAGAGCCAGAGGTTGCGTCATCTCTCCGGACAGTTTTTGTTTTATTTGTGGGGAATATACCGTGAAAAAGCGGCAGAGGAACATTTCTGCATTTATTAAAAAAGTATATTTCGCCTATTTCGGTTTGAAGTTAGGCGATCAAGACAAACCGTGGGCTCCTCACAAAGTGTGCAAGACATGTGAGGAAGATCTACGCTTATGGATGAAAGGTAAAAAACAAGCATTTCGTTTCGGAATACCTATGATGTGGCGTGAACAAAGAGACCACAGCAGTGACTGCTATTTTTGCTCTTGCATTGTGAAGGGATACAACTTAAAAAATAAGAACGTAATAAGTTACCCCAACCTTCCCTCAGCAATTAGGCCTATGCCTCATAGCAACGAAGTACCTGTGCCTGAACCACCAAAATCTTTGGATCATATTTGTGTGGACGGTTCTGATCATGATGAGACTCGTCAGATGGCTTTTCCCGATGAGTCCAGTACTTCCGAGTATGAAACTGAACCAGATCCGAAACCTGAACTTTTCTCTCAAGCTGAATTGAATGATTTAGTCCGGGATTTAGGACTCCCAAAAGATGCTGCCCAACTGCTAGGTTCTCGGCTTAAACAGAAAAATCTATTGTCACCAGGAACAACTTTTTATTGGTACCGCAACCGCGAGACACAATTTTTGAAGTATTTCAGCAAAGAGGAAGATTTGGTATTTTGCAACGATATATACGGAGTGATGGAAAAGTTTAAACTCAAGTATGATCCTGCTGAATGGCGGCTGTTCATTGATTCGTCAAAAGACAGCATAAAAGGTGTTCTTCTTCATAATGGCAATACATTCGCTTCAGTTCCTATTGCTCACTCTGTTATTCTCCAAGAAAAATACGAGAATTTGGCCCTGATTCTTCAGAAGATTCGTTATGATGAGCATAAGTGGATGATTTGTGGAGACTTTAAAATTCTATCCATGCTATTAGGGCAGCAATCCGGTTTCACCAAATATCCCTGCTTCCTTTGCTTGTGGGATAGCTGGGCCCGCGACCTACACTGGGGGAAAAAAGACTGGCCAATTCGGGAGTATTTGAGACCCGGTGAGAAAAATGTTCTTCATGAGAGCTTGGTACCTCGTGATAAAATTCTATTACCACCTCTCCACATTAAGTTGGGTCTCATTAAGCAATTCATCAAGTCCCTTTGCTCAAAGTTTCCCCGACTTTCTGAAGCAAAGCTAAAGGAAGGAGTGTTTGTTGGCCCTGATATAAGGAAACTCATTTCAGATGGAGCATTCGCTGAAACGATGTCTGAGAAGGAAAAAGAAGCCTGGGATTCCTTCAAGGATGTTGTTCTCAAATTCTTGGGGAACAGGCGGGATGAGAACTATAAGGATATTATTGCCAGGATGCTCAATGCCTTCAAAGAACAAGGCTGTAACATGAGCCTGAAAGTCCATTTCTTGCACTCCCATGTGAACTACTTTCCCGAAAACTTGGGGGCGTACAGTGAAGAACAAGGTGAAAGGTTTCACCAGGACATCAAGGACGCAGAGAGAAGGTACCAAGGAAGATGGAACACCACTATGATGGCTGATTTCTGCTGGTTGCTGCTGCGGGAAACCCCAGATGAAAAATACGCCAAGCAGCGCACCAAGAGAAGCATTCGGGGGAAGAAGAAACGGGCCCACCAGGAGATTGATTGACCCAAGAATGACTTAAAAATCTAAACTGTGTTGACAAATATCATGTTTTTACTAAACTTTGAAATAAAAATTTGCTAGTTATTACCACAGTGTCGGATCTCATTTATTAGAATTTTATTTTCACACCATCGGGTGTTTGTCTTCATGTATTGCAATGGTGTGGTTTGCGTTTTCTATTCTTACATACATACCTGTACAACATTTTTTGCACATTTCTTTGCTTTGCTTTGTGTCTAACCTCGCTCTTATATGCTCAATGTTTGTGCACATGTATGTGGCTGTTTTAAGTGCAGACAATTTTGCTACCGTCACAGTGTGTTTTGTTGACATTACTCTATTCTTATGTGCTGCCTTGTTACAATTTTCTTTATTCTTATTTGAATAACTACTAAACAATTAGTATAAAGAATTCATCCAAGAAACTTTTATCTCGATCGCACTCAATCTGAAACGTTCACCTCAAACTGCTAACCCAATGTAGCAAAAAATCTGTACGTGATGGAGCAAATTGGTTACCAGATTTGGATTCAGCGCACCAAAAAATGTAAAAATCAATCGAAACATTAGAGGCAGTGTACCTGTGTTATGAAGACACTTTGTGTCATCTCAAGGTTTTTCACTAGTCCTGTGAGACAAAGGAAGACTCCCAAAGGCACCTGTGCTGCTCTGAATTACCTCTCATAGCTTGCTTGCCAGAGCTAAAGCCTGTATTGTTAGCATAGCAGCCTCTTTGGATCTTTTCCTGTTCCAGACACTGCCTCAGACCCCAGCTGCTTTCATCCATCCAGCAGAATTAAGGTATCAGTCTTATCCCAGGGGTGGGATTAGCCAGATAGCTCCATTCAGGGCTGATGCAAGGAGAGGAGGTGCCCTTGGGGAACCTCACCCCTTGTGCCCTCTCCGGGATGTGCAGCAGCAGCAGCAATGGACACAAACAGCCCCATGGCACTTACTTTTAAACTTTGGCACCACGGGGATGTTTGCTTTAATGCATGCAGACTGATTATGTGCATTAATTTGTAGGTTAGCTATATTCAATCAGTTTTTCTGCCTTAAAATTTTAAGTATGCTAACTGAAAGGTGTGCTAATAGAGCCCTGCTACGGGCATACACACTCAGAATGCAACTTCTGTCTTGATGTAGGCATAACTTTGTGCTGGAGCTTTCAGGAAGGCTATTTTATAAAGGCACATAGAAGTATGCACCTTCTCTGTGGCAGTGCTCTGTTGTAAATTACCCTTTGAGCACAGTAATATCTTCTGGTGAGAAGTGTTTTATCTGTGTACAGCAGCTCTCTGAAAATTGCACACCCTCAATCTAACCAAAAGGCCTACAGATTATTCAACAACTCATATACTTTTAGTCACATTGAGACAAGGAGTTTTCCTGGGGCATTTAAGCTGAGCAGGAAACTATGTGTTTAAACTGTCTCTAAAGTAAATGTGCACACTTTGTACCTGCTACAGTTTTCAAGTGAAAGAACATGCATACTTTCCCTGTAAAATGGGTGCAATGGCTGTAGGTGCAAAGAATGCACGGACTTGAATACTGTTCTCTAAATAATAAGCCAAGGAATGCAAGTTTAGAAAAACATGTTTGAGTTTTCACCCACATGACATTTTTATTGTACTCTTGTTTTACAGACTGCAGCATGCATGGTATTTCCAGCAGATGTGCTCTACCCGTCCTTGTGCTATTACCCCTATAACCACCTGATGCTGCCTACGCAGTCATTGCTCCTAGAAAATGTTGATCCTCCTCCTCCAACTGCAGTACTGACACAGTGACAAAAGAACTGTTTCTCCAGAAATAATGTGCAGAGTCCCGAATCTTTTAAAAGGAATCCAATCCAGTTTGTAACATACTGTGATCCACTGATCTGATTACGCTTGGTCTTTTCATGTTACATGAATCTCTACTCACTTTGGGCTGTGAGAGCTGCCTTTGAAATGCTTCCAAATCTAAAGAAATAGCCCCGGCATTAACCTCCGTATATCAAAAAACCTTGAAATCCACAAATGTGTACCTTACACTTATTTAACTTTTTTCTTTTGTTGGAGTGACAAAACTAAAGGGGAAGGAACTGCAACCCGCCCCTCGCCGTTGTCACTCCTTTTTAATCATTTAAATGCTTGAAAAACTTAACTTAACTGAGTCCAGCCAGCACAGAATTCATATTGCACAACGTGCCACGTTTCGGGCCATCCAACACTCCGTGGCCCTGCATCAGGTGAAAAGAAACGAATCCCATTCAGTTGGCTTTATTGTGAAACAAACCACATGGCCAGGTTTAAAAGATCAGCGTGTGACGTCAAATGCAAAGAAGGAGACCATCAGCCAATCAGCGATCAGAACGTTTCAAGCATTCTTTGTTGGGAAAACCCACAGACAAGGGAACCCCCAACAGCTATATACTAAATAAGGGAATCCTGCATCACAGCAAAGTATGCCATTCAACAGAGGCATTCAGGCCCCGAGGGGAAACAGCCTTCAAACGAAATATCCAGCGCTGCTCCATGCGTTGTAACTTTGCAACCCGGTCCCCCCCACCCCCCCCACGAGGATCCAAAGGGACAAAATCCAAGACCCGCCACTGTAGTTGATAAAACTGATGTTCTTCCCGAAGGTTTTTTGATATACGGAGGTTAATGCCAGGGCTATTTCTTTAGATTTGGATTACTCTTTGCCTTGTGCTGGGGATTTTTTTCGTTTGAAATGCTTCCAGCATTAGCCAACCTGTGGAGCAGAACATAGGCATAGTTTGCAAGCTGCAATCACTTGTATAATGTGAGGAGGCTTACCATCAGGCCAGACCAAGTCCCTTTTAATTTGCACATACAGTAATTGTTGAATATCACAGATGACTTATTCTACACGAGGATTCGATTTTTCTAATTAAAGGAAGCTTTATAAACAACTTTAAGACACCAGATCTACTCCCTATCATACACGCATCCTGTATCTGTTAGTGCTTCCAACATGTAGCATATGTTTGATACCAGCATTTTACTTTCTGTCTGTATATAATCCTGGTTTATGCAGCCTCTTTAATTCCATGAAACACTGCACAGAACTAAACAGTTTTGCCTCTTCATATTGGTTTCCTATTGAACCTCCTGCTTTTCTGTGCTCTCTTGTCTGATGTCATATTGCAATGGCCTCATTGCTGACCACACTACTACAGTACATGATCAAGGCAACCACAAGCTATTGACAGAGCTGAATCTGATGTAAAGACAGTGAAGAACCTGGGCAAGAAAGCAAAAAGGAATAGTGAAGACCCATGAAAAGCTATACTCCATTAGAGGGGCACAGCAGCAGAGGGCATGGATAGCAACCCAGCAGAGCACCTGATATGAAAGACACTGAAGATACCTTTGCTAGCCAGCAAGCTACTTGAGCTCTGTGTGGTAAAAGGTGTATCAGAAAAACTCTGACATAAGAAGCAATGTTTTAAGTGAAGCTATCATCAGAACTAAAAAAGGACCAGTAAAGCATTAGAAATATGTCCCACTAAACGTGACACTTAGGAACTCATACCAACAACACACTACTAGAATTGGCAAATTCTTGTTGGACTATAATTCAAGGTTGCTATAATAAGCATCCTCCATTTAAGTCCTTTTTACTTTATTTTAGTTATCATGCATTGCTTGTTAAAAACTGCCAACATAAGCCAAAGCCAATGCGTTTTGAACCAATATTATATAAGAGTTGTGCTTCAGGGCAAAAAGGCAGTACTTATCTGAACAGAAAAATGCATTTCATCCACACATTAGAAGTTCCATAGGTTTATACTGAAGTAAAATGGCCGTGGCTTCCTTTTAACTTCAAAGGCTCCTTCCCCAGACTTTTCTTAAAGGGTCCTAATTCTAAAACACGTGTTGTGGGGCTGTACATCCCGCCGGGATAAGCAGTCCCGCAATCCATGCTATGCCGATTTGGCAAAGGCTCTCCCTACACGTCCTATGCTACAGGATGGGGAGAACTGGAGGGGGCAGAATCGGGGGCACAGCAGGGGTGTGCACACAGCAGTATGTACAGGACCGATTCTGGTCACGGTTCTGTACATGCTGATGGACCTGCCAGGATGTGCAGTTCAAACCACCTCAGAGGTGGATTAAACTGTACTTCTTGGCCGATTGGGCCCAGAGAGCCACCATTGGGGCTGGGGCTAGGGCCAGGTGCACGGGAGTCCCTCTACCTGATCCAGGCTGCAGGAGGCCAGCTGTGGGTCAGGCAAGTGGTTTTTGGGGGCCAGAGCCAGGGCTGTGCAGGGCACCTGCGGGGAGGATATCCCCACGGGCAGAGGGGGCATGCTGGGCTGTCCACAAGCCCTATTCTGGCACCTGCTGTAATGCTTGTTCCCATGGACCAGAATAGGGTCTTAATGGCCCCATATTCAGCAGGGACGTCCAGACAGCCCAGGCATGTCCCTTTCAGAATCGGGATCCACGTGTCAATCAATCTGATGGTTAAGTCCATTGGGTTAAACTAGATATTCAATGGTACTAACACAGTTAGTGCCACTGAATATCCACAACTAAAGTCACTATACTCCCCTTTGCTAACCGCTTAGCATTGGGGTGTGTTGTGGGCATTCCGGGACATGTCATGAGTGGTGACAGTTGCTAGCTGGGCAGCAGCAATATGGCACTGCTATCAGGTTAGTGACCTGTGGGTAAAACTAGGTGAATCAAAAGCTGGCCTAGTTTTACCCATGGGAGCTAACGGATAGAAGTGCAATATCGCCACTACCCGGTTAGCTTCTGCGGCATCAGAGGCTGTGTGGTAACCCATATATTCAATGCCGGGGCTGCATATGACCTTGGCATTGCATATCTGGGGTTAGAGGTTGGCAGCGACTAGCGGAGTATAGCCATCCCAATTGAATATCGGGCTCTACATGCATAGATGCTGATCCTGTCCTCAGAAAAGCCTACATATAAATTCCTTAAAAGTTATCTGGATAATATCTAATTGCTGAAATCACTAAACAGCCACATACATGGATAAAAAAGGCCTGCGTTTGGGGAGGAGTGGAGGCTGTGAAGAGATATCTCGATGACATCTTTTGTGTGTGGAATCATGATTTGATGTCCCTAAAGGATTTTACTGACTGGTTTTATCTCAGTCCCATCATATCCAGACTTATTCAACAATCGTTCACAACAGGTGATTTCCCATGCACCCTCAAACAAACTTCAATAAGACCTCTACTAAAAAACAACAAACTCGACCAACAGAAACCAGAATCCTACAGACCCATAGCAAGCATACCAATGCTTGCAAAAATAATGGAAAAGATAGTTCAGAGACAAATACAAGATCACATTGATTCCAGCGCACCACTGGATCCATGCCAGCATGGATTTAGAGAATCTCACGGGGTTGAGACCCTTCTTACCACACTCTTCAGCAGCATAATATCAGGCATCGACAATACCCGCCAAGGCTTTGTCCTTGTCTTCCTTGACATCGCGGCAGCGTTTGATTCCATTAGCCATGAGCGCCTCCTAGAACGCCTCATAGAAAAAGGAATCCCCGGTAAAGCACTCGAGTGGTGCAGGTCCTACCTCTCGGACAGATGGCAGCAGGTAAGATCCAGAAACACATCATCAGAACCATTCCACCAAAGCCAAGGTGTCCCACAAGGATCCTCCCTCTCCGCCTTACTATTCAATATATACATGCAACCTCTCTGCAACCTGATCCGGTCTTTCAACATTAACTGCATGATATACGCAGATGATGTGCTATTATACACACCTTTTGCAACAGAAAACCCAGACCTCGAACCAATAACATGCTGCATAAACGAAATATCCAATTGGCTACAATCCCAAAACCTCCGGATTCAACACAAGAAGACGGAGGTGATGTTCATTACAAGGAACCGTAACTTCACTGCCCCGACAGTACTGAAAGTGAAGGAAGCAGACCTCCAGACCAAATCAGCGATCAGATACCTCGGCATCACACTAGACCAGAACCTAAATATGCAGGCTCATATAAGTAACACTGTAAGGGCAATATATCATAAAATTAGATCCCTTAGATACCTAAGATCTCTGCTGGAGCCAGATGATTTCAGGACTATCTATCAGGCACTAATTATCCCGCATTTCGATTATGCAAATGCAATACTTCAAGGTCTCCCCCAAACCACCCTAAACCCACTGCAAATGGCAATGAACACCGCAGCAAGAGTACTGCACGGAGCATCCAGGAAAAACCATGTCACACCTATAATGAAACAACTCCATTGGCTCCCGATTCAAGGTAGAATTACATTCAAGACCTTGCTGCTCACCTTCAAAGCCACCAAAGGTCTCTCGTCAACTTCACTAACTGAGCTAATCCAGATGACACCCCACAACAGAGACAGAAGGTCAGTAGCTCAAAACACCTTGATAGTCCCAAGATCTATAACTCAATGCACCAAGTCAACATCCAGCAGGACTTTCAAACTTTATGCACCAGTGATCTGGAATAACCTCCCTCACAACATCAGATCAATCCCGGACATATTCCAATTCAGGAAGGCCGTGAAACACTACCTCTTCCTCATACATTACCCTGAAACCAATAGAAACTCAGCACCATTTGCCGAAACCACCCAAATCACCACTGTCTAAAACCATACAAACACATGATCAGCCTACAAATTGTATATATTGTATATATTGTGGTTGTACATAGTTACCCTGTTAGCCAAGTTGAATATCCTGTTCATATGTAAACACAAAGTACTATTGGAAATGTGTATGTTCACTGTTTATTGTAAACCGCGCTGATGCTGAATAGCGCGGTATAAAAGAGACTTTAAATAAATAAATAAATAAATAAATTCTCTTAAGGAGGGAGGAGTGGCCTAGTGGTTGGGGCAAGTTACCAAGGGTCAGGGACTCAAATCCCACTAGAGAACAGCAACCTTGGGCCAGAAAGACTGGGGTTTCTAGTCCCACGGGTGCTCCTTGTGGCCTTCGGCAAGACACTTAACCCTCTGTTGCCTCAGGTACAAAAAACATAGATTGTGAGCCTGAATGTACACCACTTTGACTGGTAGAAAAGCAGTATATATGCTTAGTTAAATAAATAAATAAGCCAAATTTGCAGTTTGATGGTAATTATCACCAGTCCCAAATATCTTTTTGAAACTATTGATAATTTGAGAAGGGACGCATTTTCATACCACACTTTACCAAAAACCAGTTGCCTATAATAATCTTTTGAAATATTTGAGTCATCTCCCTTAAAATTGAAGCCTGAACTGCCTGTCTCTCAATTTCTCTGAATTCAGAGAATTGGTTCCTCTAAATCTAAGTATATTGAAAAGTCTAGAAAGCTTTTTCTAAAGTATCTTGAAAGATGTTATCCATATTGGGTGATTAAGCAAGTTTACATGCATGGATTGCATTCTCAATGGGATTTGTTATTGACTCCTACAGTATTGAAAAGGATCCAGTTCAGATTGAAGATCCTATTGTCTGTACCTTGCCCTTTTCTAGTAGAGCTCCACAGGTGGCTTCTTTAATATACAGACATTGGCGAATTTTATAACTACATGCTTGTTTTGTGGAGTGCCCCATTGTGGCTTTTAAATTTGGTAAGAATGTTGTAAATTATATTAGTCCATCAGTAACTTGGAATTCAGATAACCCTACGATTAGCATGCTTGGGCATTATAAATTTCTCACATGTGAGTTCTGTGATTCTATGATTGCAAGTCAGATTTGGAATGTTCCAGGAATTCAACGATCTGTAGCATACTGGGCTTATTCAATGTCTTGGTCCACTTAGAATGTTTACATTCTGATTTACCATTGCAAAAAAATTTATGTGGGGCATATCAGACGAACTATGATTGCATGGCTGCATGAAAATAAGTCACGGCTTAATACTGCCATGAAATCAGTCCCAATCGTTGAGCATTGTTTATCCTTTCATCATTCTTTTGACCAGTTGTGATGGAGGATTGTACATGTACCTCAAACCTGGCTGGGTGGAAATCGGGATGCCTTTTTGAATTATTGTGAGCAATTTTAGATTTTCTATCTGAATATGGTTCAACACAATGGACTTAACCAACAGATTGATTGGCACACTGTAGTGTGATATTGTGGTCCTTTAAGAAATGTTTGTGAGAGGAGTCTTTTGAAGTTAAAAGGACACCATGGCCATTTTTCTTCAGCATAAGCCTATGGAGCTCTTAAGGTGTGGATGAAATGCACCTTTCTCTTCAGATAAGTACTACCTTTTTGTCATTTTTTGCACTGAAGCAGAACTGTTATATAATATTGGTTTGAAATGCGTTTGCTTTGGCTTATGTTGGCAGTTTTAACAAGCAATGCATGATCACTTAAAATAAAGCAAAACAGACTTGAATGGAGGATGCTTATTATAGCAACCTCGAGCTATAGTCCAACAAAAATATGCTAATTCTAAGAGCATGTTTCTAAGTATCATATTGAGTCAAACTATGGCATATCTGCAAACGATTTGCCTAAGCTGAATACTGGGAGCTCGGTCTGCATGAAACCACTACTGGAAGATCATATGTATTACTGGAGATTGGAAATCTCTGTGCAAAAGGTCACCTCGCACTCATGTCTTGTGGATGTAGAAGGAATTCTCTATCACCACAATCACATGGCCCTGCAAGTAGCTCAGCATCCAGCTTCACAATGACAGCACATGTGCTGCTTGGCTGAGCAGTCAAGCAATCCTTCCTGCTCCAGTACCTCCCCAAGCATGGAGAGTATAGGTGCTTCAGGGAACTGAAGTGATGATAATCCGAAGCCCATGGGCACATCTATCAGAAGTACAGTACCAAGTATGCCTGCCATATGGATAACAGCTCACTGATTCCAGACAGGGATCTGAAGCTGCATGCACAGAAGTGCACTGTCTATACTGGCAGTGGCCGGTGCTAAAAGCTTCATTGACTTGATCTGTAGGACATTTGCAACAAAAATGTGTGTATGGGCTCAAAGGGAAAAAAGGAAATGTTACAAATGTTAATGCTACCTCAAAACCCTGACAGAAATACCAGGTTTTTAAAGCAACTTTAAACTTTAGATAATTAGGTTCTGTTCCTTATTTTTCCTGTCTCTTAATCAGATAGTTGAGGTGGAAGTGTGGCTATTTTTTTTTCAAATTCCCTTTGGGTAACTAGGTAGAGTGACTTCCTTCAGGCCTACTCAGAAGCTCTGTTAGTCAGGGTGGATCTTTCCAGTCCATTTTACCTCCTATTAGCATATTACAGGTCTGTAAACCGTGTAAATGTCTTTGAATATCAGGTCCATTGTTCTTATCAGAGTCAGTTTCTAGGACATTTTAAAAATTTTCACTCTATTCCTCTCTCCAAACCATCTCTTAATTATTTTTACATTACAAATCTCCTCTTAGAGGGATTCATCTTGAATTCCTGTAAGGAGCATCAGGTCACTTGGAAAAATTGATCCAGAATCCCTTTGTTCTTTAGCTTGCTCATTCCCCAGAACTTCTCACGTTATCACTAGCTGATCTAGTAGATTTGTTGAATTTTGTGCTTGGTAACTGCTTAGACACTGTTGAATTTCGGTGGTCAGTTAGGCATACCTGTAAACCTCATCATCCCTGGTTTCATGAGAGATGTTATCTTCTCAGAAGGCAGCAGGGAAAGCTGAAAGAGTCTGGCACAAGATAAAACTTCCTCAGTTCATGTCTTGTGTGGGGAGTATCATTATTTCTATAAATTAGCAGATAAGCAAGCAAAGAAGACTTCACCTAACTTCTAGATAATGATACTAACAAATCTAAAGCTCTTTTTTCTTATTCTGTCTGCTTTGTCTACTCCTCAGTTTGATCGCAATCAGTTCCAAACTCCTCCATACCCATCCTAATCAGACAACTTTGTCAGATATTTCATCACCAAGGTTGAGGCATCCAAGGTAGTTTCATTTCTGCAATAAGTCTGGATCTTACTTCCCCTGAATTTGATATCATTTCTAATTCCAAATTCACCCCATCAATAGACCTTAGTCTTCATTCAATCAACTTTTATCAATTTCTTTAGCGAAACCTTTATCATCCTTTAGAGCTACCAATTGTCTCCTGGACCCTTTGCCATGTAAATGACTTAACTACTCCAATCTTGACTTCGTTCTGATCTTGCATACCATAGTTAGTCATAGGGGTATGTTTACTAAACTGCGGTAGCAGACTCTGTGCGATATCGGAGCTGCAGCCCCATTGAAATCAATGAGGATGCAGCTCCAATATCACACGGAGTCTGCTAGCACGGTTTAGTAAACATACCCCATAGTCTCATTATCAGCCAGATGCCCACTTCTTTGGAAGCAGTGCATGACTTTGAGTCAATGCTGACTCCTGGTGACCCAGATGCTCCTGGGTTTTCTTGGCAAGTAGATTGCCAGGCCTTTCTTCTGAGGCAAAGGAGAGTTAAGTGACTTGTCCAAGGCCACAATGAGTGCTAGTAGGAATTGGACCCTGGCCTCTTGGTTATCAAGCCAGTGCTCTATCCACTAGGCTACTCCTCCACTCCCCTTTTAAAGAAAGTAAACTTAGATTCCTCTTTCTAAGCCAATTATAATTGACCAGCATCTAATCTGCCATTCCTTTCCAAATTGATAGAAAAAGGCAATTTTTATGCAACTATTTAACTTTGTTGATAAGGTTAACATTTTACATCCTTGATAATCTGATTTCTGAATTGGACATGAGGATGAGACTGCTGTTACTGCTTTAATTAGTGAAATCCACAGTTTTTTGGGTGCAAAGCATACTGCTGATTTTTTCCCTTGATCTATCATCAGCTTTCGATGTGGTTGATCACACTCTTCTATGCCTTCTGTTTAACATTAGCTTCAAAGACATGTCCTAAGCTGGTTTATATCTTTCTTCCAAAATTATACCTTTAGACCTTACTCTTCCTCTTTTCCTTATATATGCTGTGCCACAGGGTTTAATTCTGTCTCCTCTCCTCTTTGGTATATTCTCGTCGCCTCTTGCCACTCTTATTCAAGAACAGGGCATATTAAGGGTTATTTGCTTATTTATTAGCTTTTATATACCGCACTATTTAGTATGAGAGTAGTTTACAGGAAACGTGAACAGTCAAGCAACTTTACATAGAACAGGCATAAACATCAAAACAAGCAACTTTACATAGAACAGGTATAAACAGCAAATCTAAATAACATAAAGGCAGATAAGTAGTAACAAGCAAATGTGCAACGTAAGGAGAAAAGGGGTAGGGGAATGGAAAGGGCTAGGGGAAGGGAAAGGGGGTGGGATTGAGGCAGGGGAAAAAGGGAAAGGATGGAGAACTAAGTAAATGTTGTGCAGCTGGGTCTCAAGGTATGTGGAGAGGCCAGCATTAAAGAGTCCTTCATTATGTTATGTGGTCATAAGCCAGCTGGGAAAGGTGAGTCTTTTATGCCTTTCTGAATGTAGATAGGTACATAATGACTCAGATTGAAACAGGAAGGGCATTCCAGAGAGTTGGAGCATATAAAGAAAAGGCGCGGTTCCTGACGGCCTTAGTGCAAGTCCTTATGATTGAAGGAGTGACCAGGGTGTTTACCATGTTAGCTCTTCATGTTTTGTTGTCTGGGGTATGTTGAACCATTGCTGACAGTGAGGATACAGATGAGTTGTGGATAATCTTAAACGTGAGAAGAAGAGCTTTATAGGTCAGATGGCTAGATATGGGGAGCCAGTGTAGTTGCATCAAGATGGGTGAGATATGCTCGTACCTAGAGACACCTTGGAGTGATCGGGCAGCTGTGTTCATGGCCAGTTGGAGTGGTTGCAGGATGTATTTTGGGATGCCATGAAGAATAATATTTGCATAGTCAAAGTGCGGGAGTATGAGAGCTTGGAAGACTGATCGAAAATCTGAGGGGTCGAGGAGCGGGTGTATATGATGGAGAGTCCTTATTTTCTGATAGACTGCCTTGATAACATTATGTATGTGTGCAGCCATGGTCAATTGTTGGTCTAGGATTACTCCCAGGCAGCAAACCTCTGGCTTAGTCATGAGTTCAACATCTCTCACCCGCAAGGAGGATGGTGGGGTAAAAAATTTATCTCTAGATATAAATAAGACCTCAGTCTTCCTGCAGTGAACCTTCAGGTTATGTGTAGCAAGCCAATCAGAGACAGCGTTGAAGCATTCTGAGATGACTGAAAAGTCAGGGCTGTCAGTGCAGAAAGGGGTATAGAGTAAAACATCATCTGCATAGATGTGATATAGTATGTTGAAGGACTTGATTATTGTACAGATTAGCTGGATGTAGACGTTGAAAAGCAAGGCTAAGAGCGACGAGCCTTGTGGGACTCCTTGTGTTTGCTGGAAGGTGCTTGAAGACTGTGTTCCCAAGTGGACCTGTTGCTGGCAACCCGTCAAGTATGATCTAAACCAGATGAGGGCAGGGTTGTCCATACTTCTCCAGTTTCTCGTGATCTCTCTGATAGAAGCACTTGCCTGGATGCAGTAGCTGCCTGGCTCAGTTCCCATCATCTGAAATTAACCCTCAGCAAGTCCGAAACCATTTGGATTTATTTTTTTATTTAAAAACATTTAGGTCTTGCCTATCCAATATTCTAAGCATTCCACTTGTCCATCAGTTTTCCAACATATTTCTGATTCTTCTTTCTCTTAAGTTGAGTCTCTCACTTCCTAGATGTTATTCTTGATTTCCAAATATCTTTTGAGCAGCAAGTGGCTTTTACAGTATGTGCTGCCTTCCTTGCCTTCTGACATATCCATGCTGTTAAATTCTATCTGTCCAATCCAGTGCTACACACTCTAATTCATGCTCTTGTTTCCTCTTGGCTAAACTACTGTGGGATATGAGTTTTGGTCCTTAAGTGGCTTCAGATGGTTCAGAATATTGCTATTAAACTTGTTAGTAATGTTTTCAAATACATCTATGAAACCCCTCTACCAGAATTATTGGTTAACTATATCATATCAGTCTCATTTTAAGATCCTCACACTTGTTCATAAAGCTTTTTATATGGGCTTACCATTGCACTTGTTTGCACTTCTGATGCCCTATCATCTGACCTGTGTTCTTTATTCTCAGAACACTAGTTTACTAATGGTCCTTCAAGTTTTTTGAGTCAAATTAGAAACCATTCCACATTCAGCCCTCATCTTTTTAGCTTCATATTTATGGAACTCTCTCCCAAATTCTATTTGCATTGAATCTTCTTATAAGAAATTTAGACTAGCCCTCAAAACCAATTTCTTTGAAAATCATTTGTTGACTGGTTATGGCAAGGCTATCATGAGGTGAGTAATGGCTGTGGGGAAAACCCCCCAATTTACTTTCTCTCAGTGTTTTCTCAACTATGCTATCCTTTTGAATGATTTTCTAGAATTTTTTTCCTTTCTATTTTTAAATATTTGAATTTTATCTGTGAACCACTTTGTTACCATACTGACAAAAGGTGGTATAATACATTTTAATTAAACATAAACATAGCCAAAGAGCTCCCTGTGACCCAGAGTTCTGGCTGTACTAGCTCTAGGCTGTTTGTTATAGCTTTGTTTTTATGTTGTGTTTCTGATTCCATACTGTTTGTCTATGATAATTGGATATATTTTAGGGTAATAATTGAGCCTGTCAGATGACCTGGCACCGTCTTTCTATCGCTATTTCTCTTTTTTTCGTAATAAAACTGACTGATACTCCAATCCTTAGCACAAAACTTGTATTTGCCTATTATGTCTAATACTTCAAAAATACTTTTCCTCCATGTCAAGGATTTTAATAAAACTATGTAAAAAATAGAAAATCATGCTTGCTCTCAAAAAGGAACACCCAGATGTCATTCTACTCCAGGAGACCCACCTCTCCCATAAAGAAACATTTAAGTTAATCTGTATGGCCTATGAAGCTTTAATATTTTTCATCACCTTTGTGGAAATAAAATGGGGCGATTATGTTGGTTCATCAGAGTTTCCCTCTAACTGTTTCAGTCTTGTAATCAGACCAGAAGGGAAGATGAGCAGTTATACAATTTGTGTTGAACTCCTGAATAATGACTTTATGTGCGCAAAAACTCAGACTCACTGGATTTCTTTAAGCAGCTGACTGAAGTTTTTATAGGATTCTGTGATGTGCCAATTATCTTAGCAAGCAACTTTAGTCCAAAGTATCACCTTTGACAGACAATCGCAATTTAAATCACAGCAATCTAGAGCTACTTTAGAACAGCTCTCTCTAAGGTATGCAAAAGTTAAGCCTGTCAGATCCCTGGTGCCTCCAGTGCCTGATGGGAAGGGAGTTTACTTTTTACTCTCTCTCCCTTCAGTCCCATTCCTGAATATATTATTTTTTTTGTTTCCAGCAAGCTGATGCCACTGATAGTCTACTTGGAGATAGGAACTCAGATTGTCTCTGATTGCGCCTTGGGTAATTTAGTGGTCAGATTGTTCCGAACCAGTAACAACATCCAAGGGGTGGATATATAATTTGGAATTGTTGGAGGCCAGGGGTTTGAAAATCATATTGTGTAAGCTTGTCAGAATTATTTTCAGGAGACTCATCTACAAGAGCCCATGACTGATGGGACATATTTAAAGCCACTATTCGAGAGGAGATAATCGCCTATTCAGTAATATTGACGAAGGAGCGATTTAAAAAGTTAACAGAATTAAGCAACAGCATGCTGTAGTGGTCAGCAAGATAATACTCTCCTTCTAGATACCAGCAGGCAAGTTTTGCAATAACCCAATGGGCTAGATACTATGAAGAAACTAATAAATTGGGACATTTTTTATCCCAATATCTTAAGTCCAGAAGAAACCAAGAAAGGGTCATGCAAATTACCCAGAATAATGGCACGAGCTTAGTGGATAATCAGAGAATCATACAGCAGTTCTATAATTAATATAAGGATCTTTATTCCTCTGAGGTCTTTTCCAGCTCAGAGTATTTGACTTTGGAGAAATTAGTGCATCCATAGATTTCTAATTTTCATAGGGGGACACTAGAGGAGGAAATCGTAAAGGTCCTTAGGGTTATCAAGTCACTCTTTCTTCAGAAATCTCCGCGGCAAGATGAATTTACAATAGGATTCTGTAGAGCTTTTCTGAGATGCATCGTGAGCCATTGACTAGAGCACTGTAGTAATATTTCTGTTAGGGCTCAGGTCTTGAGACATTTTTGGAGTCTAATGTGATTATTATTGCAAAGCCAGGGAAAGAGCCTACATGTGTTAATAGATATAGGCACATTTTCCTTCAATGAAGATTGCAGAATTTATACTAAAGTCTTTGCACACAGATTTGGGAAGATGTTAGGTACTACCATACACACTGATCAATGTGGCTTCATGGCTGGAAGAAGTACGTCTGACAATGCTAGGTTGCTTTGTAATATACTGTCCCTGGTAGATGAGGTGCCCTTATCCCTTGTCATGCTATCTCTTTGACAGGGAGGAGTGGCATTACCTATTCCATGTTATGGAGTGATTTTGTTTCGGTCCAAAATTCACTTCTATGGTTAAGATGCAAGTACGGTGATCCCCATGCTAACCTCTTTGTGAATGGCTGCTATTCACTAGTTTTCTGTCTTCACAGTTTACCTGCCTTCCCTCTTAGGGGGTTATTCTGAGCCACGAATAGCAGGGATGGACATCCCAATGGGACATCCATCCCCGCTATTCGTTGCTTCTCCTGTCCCCAAATAATTTCCCCACTGGTTGTGAGGGGAAGTTAGATGGGGGCAGGAAATGGGCTGTCTGGGCACGCAGTGGGCAGTCACCAGCCCTGGATGTACAGAGCCGATTCTAATGTTAGCACTGTACGTTCAGGGCTGGCGACATGTTCATGGAAGTTATTCCACCTCCGAGGTGGAATAACTTCCCTGAACGTTTAGTTTTGCGGATGCCAGGGCATGGATGGGGCAGGGGAGGCCAGGGGACATTGCCCGCAGCCCAACCCTGGACTTAGGAGGCCAGATCAGGGGTCAGGCTGTGGGGAATTAGCATTTGTTGCATGCAGCCGGCATTGCGGCTTTTAAATGGAGCTGCAGAGCCATGGCAACAGGGCGCCATGGTGCCGCAGCTCCATTTAAAAGCACTGACTGAGTTAGTCGGGATGTGCATGTACATGCAGGCTGGACTGAATCGCAGTTCTGTCCAGCACGTACAGGCCTGATCATGATTCTGATCCCGTGGGGCTAGATGTGCCCACGGGATTAGAATCACGATCTCCCTCTGTACGTCCGTCTGAGACCAAACGTACAGAGGGGATCTACGTCTGGGATGGAATCGGGCCCTTATTGTTTAAAACAGCCTTAGAACTTCTTGCTCTTGCCATTAGGCAAGATGAGAAAATTGTGGGTTTGTGTTTTAAAGGAGTAGAAAATGTGTCATTGCCTACTTGCTCCTGTCAGACTCTAAGGGGTATGTTTACCAAACTGCGGTAATGTCACTCGCGTTAGGTTCAGCGGTAAAGGTACAGATGCCCATATAAAGACGTGGGGGGTGCATCATTACGGCAAGCTGTATCAGCTAATGCACGTTACAAGGTGCCTTAGATTAACGCGCGTTACAAGGCGCCTTACAAGGCGCCTTGTAAGGCGCCTCGTAAGGTGCCTCATAAGGCGCCCAATAGGGCTCCTTAGGCTAAGCTCCGTATTAGGCACCCCTGGACAAGGCACCGTAGAAGGCACCATGGGCTATGGAACCATAGGTCAAGGTGGCCTAACAAGGGTACGGTGCCCTAGGTTAGTGTGCCCTAAGGGCTGCAAGGTGCCTCAGGATGACATGCATGACCTGTGAGGAACAGAGACAGATGTAGCCCTAACACTAGATAGAGCACTCAGGAAAGGCAATGAACAGGTGAGTGAAGGAAGGAGAGCTGGGAGCCGCTGGACCTGCCATATCTGTGGGCATCCCATGTGGCTGCCAGTACTGATGACAAACATGGTGGGGGAAACTGTACCACAGCACAGGGTGTTGGCAATGTAAAGTACTGGAAAGACAGTTGGTGGCAGACATAAGAACATAACATAAGAACATAAGATATGCCATACTGGGTCAGACCAAGGTCCATCAAGCCCAGTATCCTGTTTCGATGGGAATACGTGTCCCCCAATGGAGGCGGAGGTGGCAGGATAATTACAATGATGGGTGGACAGTGGAGTGGTGGTGCCATGCAAACCAGGCACAGGCGAGGCAAGCATGAAGAGGCACAATGCAGGAAAGGGTAGCAGTACAGTACATGGGGTGACAGCCTGCACCTGCAGACAGGACTCTACACAGCTGACAGATGCAGATAAACGGACCGAGGGAATGTCGGCAATTGTGGCGAGGGTATTATGGACTGGCAGCACAGATCTGCAAAAATATGACTGTTACAGGCATGCACACTATTTGAGTAGGACAGGCATGAGAGCAGGGAACAATGAGGAATTGAATCCATGAACACTGCCGAGAATGGCATTGTATTAACCAGTAGGCTATACCTCCGTGGTGTATGTCACAGCAATGGCTGGGTACAGAAGGACTTCAGGTCACCGCACAAACTGTCTGCTCTGAGTGCCAGGATAGGGTAACCCCACTAGTGCCCATGATGTCACATTTTGAATAGCTGACTACAGCTGATCACCAAATGGGGTCTGCACCTCTCCGGTACCTCAGCTTGGAAGGACAAACTGACAGTGCATGATACTGGCACAGAGTAGCTACAGACCATGCCATTGTGCAGGTTCTGTGTTCCCCCTGAGGGATAGGATGGGTGCCCAGCACTAGGTCCACAGTACATGTGGTGCTAGAGATAGGTCCTACTGTACATCCCCATCAATACCAGTGTGTGACAGGTGTTCCTTGCAGTGCAGATGAAGGTAATTTGGTGTCCATTTGTATTGTCCAGTCACATGTGGCCCTCTGAGACCAGACACCACCCAGATTAGTATGTACCCCGTGTTAGGGTCTGGCTGACATGGGCACCTGTTATCAGGGCAGAGGAGTTTCTAGACTTACATGAGGTTTGTGTAGCAGTGTTTTTATAGGTCACAATGGCATACACTACATACCCCAAAGGGCCCACATCACCCCCTTTGTAGGTAAGGGACAGGTGCCTTAGCCCAGTCAAGCAATTTTCATCCTGCTGGTATAAGACAGCCCTCCAGGATTGGTGGGGCAGAGCCATACCTGTGACTGAGGCAGTGGTGGGCCAGCAGCAATGATGGGGTCAGGTTTGGAAAACCCCAACTGCCTCACACCACTGTCTGCCAGTCATCAGCAAACAGCACAGTCAGACTGTGCCTTATAGGTGTTCCAACCATGCACAGTCTAAATGCAGACAGTCCACTAGCCAGTCCATAGTGCATGTTCACAGATGAACTATGTGCACCAAGCAAGCATTTTGGTGATTGAGGACCCAGCACTAAAAGCACAAAAGTATCATTAGAGGCAGATAGCCTAGAGTGCTATGTGGGAACCTAGACATGCCATGGTCACTGCTTGGTCAGAGTGAGTGCCCTACCAGAATGCCATGCTGTGGCCAACCTGTCCATGCAGGCGGTGGTCGGGCACTACAGTGTCCCAGCCATTGCCCCACACCCTGTGAAGGTGCATCCTGGCCAATCTGCCCTGTCTGGCCATACCCACAATACCTTGCTCCTCATTATGCACATATTCAGGCTAGCACTGGTAACAGTGGGACATTTTGGGCCCAGTGAGGGGTGGACAGCCACAGAACAATGGATAGACATACACACACACACACACACACACTCCTATTGCAGCATTGTGCAAAGATAGGGGTGGTTGGCAACCCTGTCCGCCACACTGATCCTGATCACAGTGCCGACATTGCTAAACTGTGCAGGAGGTAGAAGTAGTGCTCTGGTGATACCTGAAGCTCAATGCTGCGGCCAACAGCCTGACTCTCCATGCATCTTTGGATTGTGGAGCCTGTGTGAGTGGGTGTTTGTACCCCTGTTCGCCGCTGCTTTGGGCTTTGCACATGTTGCCGTTGTATCTGCATTGTAGGGTCAAATATAGGGACATGCTCTGTGGGAACCACAGCTGGGACTTGAATTTGTGACCCTCTGCTTCTGGACACACTGGCTGGGTGTACTGCACCACACTGTTGCCACAGATGCATGGCAGTCCCTGGAGCTACCTGTACTTTTCCTCAGCCAGACCTTTTATGTTGCACGGCACAACATGTACTGGTACAGACATGGCCTAGGTCCACTGCTGGCAGGTGCCACTGCTCCCCCCAGCACGGGCACCCCCCCCCCCCCGCCATGCTGACATGACCATATGCTGTCGGTGCTGGCAGTGCGCAGTCCCAGGCCATCCACTGTGTGGGTAGGTGGGCGCCTAGGGAGCGGGGTCTGGGGCAGGGGGCATACATGAGCATCCTCACATCCCCCCCATCACCGCCTACCAATAGTATGTCTCTTCCGCTTCGGGGAGGGTTGGCTGGGGGGATGTCAGGTCAGGGCCCTGCAACTGTTAACTCAGGTGGACCAGGTAGATATAGGTGGATTGTGTTTGGCCTTTGTCAGCTGCTGTCTTGCTAATTTCCAGTTTCTATGTTCCTATATGCCACCTAGGCGCCCGCCTAGTCCACCTTGTGCCCCAGATGAGCCCGCTACATGTCCCGCCTGCAGCTCCCTATGCCCCATTTGCACCATTGCCATAGTGGCCTTTCATACTTGGGCACTATGCTGTTACTGCAAATGGAGCACTACTATCACATTTCTTGGGGTCCCTGCCTATGCTGTACATTGCTGACACTGAAATGGTTTCTCTCTCCTGCAAATGTGCATCTAACGACAGGTTTTCATTCGCGGTAGGATTCAACCCTTCAGCTCAGCACGTTAGTGTGCAGGGAGCCTCTCCCTGCCCACTCCCCGCCCATTGACCCCTTCCCTCCACCCTCTCTCCACCTTCTGCAGTGTTTACCACGGACAGGAACGCTAACGCTCGTTAGGTAACATTAACGCGTGTTAACATTAGATACTGCTCATTAACGTTACCTAATGCTCGGAAATGTTACCTACCACATGGTTTGTCATGTTGCCGCAGTTTAGTAAACATACCCCATAGTTTCCAAAAATGTTAATGCTATGCTGGAGTGTGTCAGGGTTTTAAGGGCCAATGGTGGCCATTGTACCTATCCTGGGGAGCACAGCAGAAGCTACAAAAATGATCATTGCTCTTAAATGTATCTATTATTTAAGTATTCTGTCCATCAGACTCCCCTTGCAAGTTTAAAAACAAATAGGCTCCCTATTGACTAGTTTCTTTGGCAAGGCAAAACACTGAAAACAGTCCTTCATACATTACAAGGCTCTAAGCCAGTGATTCTCAAAGTGGGCTGCATGGGGGGGGGGGGGGCATTGGGCTAATCTAAGGGGACATTGAAAGGCAAGGCGGTGGCGTGGGGGCACTGCACTGCCCTAAGGGGGCTCTGGAGGGATAAGCACAATATAGTGGCATGAACAACTAAGAAGTAGGAAACAGAGACTTTTGGCAAAACTAAAGAGTCATGGGATAGGAGGCCGTCTACTATTGTGGATCAGGAACTGGTTAAAAGACAGAAAGTAGAGGGTAGGGCTAAATGGCCAATTCTCCCAATGGAGAAAGGTGAATAGTGGTGTACCCCAGGGATCTGTGCTGGGTCCACTGCTTTTTGACATATTCATAAATGACTTGTAAAAGGGAATAACGAGTGAGGTTATCAAATTTGCAGATGACACAAAACTATTTAAAGTTGTTAAAACCCATGAGGATTGAGGAAAATTGCAAGAGGATCCTGATAAATTGGAAGACTGGGCATCAAAATGGCAGATGAAATTTAATGTGGACAAATGCAAAGTTATGCACCTAGGACAGAACAACCCAAACTATGGTTACACGATGCAAGGTAACACATTGGGAACCACCACCCAGGAAAAAGATTTAGGCGTCATTGTGGATAACATGTTATCCACGATAACTATCTCGTGTTACGCAGCTTAGAAGGAAGGATGTTTTGGCCCTTCGTCCCAGGGTAGTGGCACTGGGAGCTACTTTTCAGCTTAAATTTCCGGTTAAATGTTATGTGGTATTTAAACAAAAGATGTATTTGCTCTTTGAACCGAAACAGCTTATGGCTTTTCTGGAGGCCAGGGAGGGGAGTGTAGTTGAGGTTTTGGTTCCTTCCCATATGGCTGACGTGTGAGTCTACCGTCTGCTTACTTAGTTATAGTTGTGCTTAGATGGGGTAGGTAATACCTTTTAGGTTCCTTGCTATCTAGTTAATGTTTCCTGGTACTTCCTTATTTCCTTTATTTGTGGTCTAATTTTGATGGAAAATGGTTCAATATAAAATTATTTGCCTACTATTTGTATTGATATATCCATTTTTCTGATTTCATTGTATTTTCTGGATGTAATGATTGAATAATTAATAAATATAAAGTATAAAAAAAGAATATAGAAAGACTAGGGGGCATGCAATGAAGCTACAGGGTAAACTATTTAAGACAAATAAGAGAAAATATTTTTTTCACTCAACATGGAATTCATTACCGGAGGATGTAGTAAAGGCTGTTAGTGTAGCTGGGTTTAAAAAAGGTTTGGACAAGTTCCTGGAGGAAAGGTCCATAAGCCATTATTAAAAGGGACCCAGGATATCACTGTTTGACCCAATACAAGCATTGTGGAACCTGTGTCTTTTGGGGAAACTGCTAGGTACGTATGACTTAGATTGGCCACTGTTGGAAACAGGATACTGGGCTTGATGGATCTTGGTCTGACCCAGTATGTCATCTCTTATGTTCTTATGACTGTATACTAAATGAGCATATGTTTGCATTGTCGCAAGAGAACCAATGGTGCATATGTTACATTACATGATTACACCAGTGGAGTTTCACTGGCATAAGCAGAGAGTTGTGTCTAGGATGTCAGATTTGTATGAGGAAACGAAATACACTGAAAGTGAAATGGTTTACACTGGAAGAAAAGCTGATGTCTTTGTTGCCAATTTTCTAAGCTCCAGGAATGATTTTGCCTACGCCTATAAAAGTAAAATGGTGCTTAAGATGGCACAGACTGCTTTTAGGGAGGTAGAATATATCAGGGACTCAGACTGGGTGCTCTTGGAGAAAGTGCTTATCTAGTGTAATTTTTATTTATTTATTTATTTATTTAACAGGTTTTATATACTGCTTTATCATTTCAATCAAAGCAGTTTACATTGAAACTTAAACTTGGTAATGCACATTAAACAGGGACATTGATAACTTGAATTTTTCTGAGGCAATG
Source organism: Ichthyophis bannanicus (assembly GCA_033557465.1). Lineage (NCBI taxonomy): Eukaryota > Metazoa > Chordata > Amphibia > Gymnophiona > Ichthyophiidae > Ichthyophis > Ichthyophis bannanicus. The sequence goes on from CM066032.1 coordinate 956,326,817, forward strand.
GAGGGTTAAATGACTTGCCGAAGGCCAAAAGGAGTGCTAGTGGGGATTTAACCCTGGTCTCTGGGTTCCCAAGCCAGTGTTCTTAATCATTAGGCTACTCCCCCACTCCCTTGAGGGAGGCAGAACAGAGAAGGGTTAATATGGGTAAGATGACAGCAAAACATTTGGCTAGCATGTCTGCAGTGCATTCTGTTCTATAAATTAATCTTTACAAATATTACAAATATTTGTGTTTCCTCCATGTCAGCTGGCATGCCTGGGAGAGGAGAGGGAGGAGACAGTCGATGATAAAGATAAGCAAGATAAGGTCCATTGTGGGGAGGGGGGGGGGTGATAGTTCAGGCTGAGATGACAGTAAATCCCTCTTTAATTCCTGGACTGTGTGGACAGGGTGAAGAAAATTTACTCAGCTGGAATGCCTATTGAAAGTCACTGCAAAGATTTATAAACTTTTCAAACAGAACCTCACTTATGCTGTATCCCTGGGCATATAGAGGTGAGGTGATAGCCCCCATACCATCTTTCTCTGAGGTATACATAATGGTGCAGTAGAAAACAAGCTCTTTTATTCCTTTCTTGTCATGTTTAACACAAACAGGCTGGATGGGAAAGTTTGCATTTATGCAATAAATTGAGCTATCAAAATGCCTCTTTACAATTATTCCCTGCATATCAGCTGGCACATCTGTGAAAGGAGAGGAAAGAACAGTCAGTGAAAAAGGAACAGAAGGTCCTTCATTTTGGAGAGGCTGAGATGACAGGCTGAGATGACAGGAAAAATTCTCTTTTATTCCTGGTCTGTTTGAAAGAGGAGAAAGTGGGGAGAAGAAAAATCTCTTTTCCACTAGAATACAAAACTGTGCATGTGTTCTGATAATGGTGGGTATGGTGGATACCATCTTGATGACGCTGTCCTTGTGATGTTTCTGTTGCACCATAAGGAGGCAGCCATCTTGATGATGTGGTTCCGGCACTGACCACTTCCAGTTATATCACCAGGGTGACTGCTGGAGAACATGTGTGTACCCAAATGGTGCATCGGCAACAATCTTGGATATGTCATCAAAGAGAGTGTGGCATGAGCATTCCTATGATATTTGACCTTCCTGTGACCTCATCAAAAATGTAGAAGGAGGCCGTCTACTGTGACATCATCAAATAAGGGATGAAAGGGGAATGCCCACTTCCTGTGATATCACAGAAATGGAGAATGGTGGCGTAATGGTGGGAGTGGACAGGGATAAACTGCGTCTAGGTCACACGCTGGTTGGCTGAGAAGACCAGAAGTGGGCTGCCTGTCAACAATATGCAAATTAACTTTTACAACCACTATGTAAATATTAAGTGGAGGAGTAGCCTAGTGGTTAGAGCAACTGCCTAGTAGCCAGGAGATTTGGGTTTGTTTTCCCACTGGCAGTCCTTGTGACCTTGGGCAAGTCACTTTACCCTCCATTGCCTCAGAAGAAAAGGCACTGCAGTCATACCTTGCCAAGAAAACCTAGGGACTGCTGGGTTTCCAGGAGACAACATTGACTTGACAGCACTTAAAAAAATGTAAATATACTATACATTGTGCTTGCTACAGGCAGACTGGTACAGCCATCCCCCTGTAGTTACCATAGGTTGCCATAATAAAACCATTGCTGGAGCAAATAATACCACCCTTCAAGATGGCTTTAGTTGCACCCATAGAATTTTCTCTGAGTGCAAGTAACAAAGGCTACAAACTGCTGTGCTACTAGCACTGCAGCAGGAATGGCCTTGTCCTGCCCTATCTCTATCCTGGCACACACCGTCCAGGTAGCATGGTGCCGATACCACACACTAACTTTGTGCTACCCGGGTAGCATATATTAGTAAATATGCCCATTTCTTCCTTAGATTCAGAACAGCGAATAGCGGAGATGGACATCCCGTTGGATTCCATCCCCGCTATTCGCTCCCCTGCCTGCCCTAGCTATAGTCTCCCCATATGAACAGTGCATTTGTACAGGAGTCATAGATGGGGGTGGGAGGGGCATTTTGGAGGTGAAGCAAGGGTGAGGCATGAGCAGGCCGTGATCTCGGACATACAGAGCCAATTCAGAGGTCGGTCCTGTACGGCTGGGGCCGTGAACATAGACAATGGACTTATTCCACCACAGAGGTATAATAAGTTCTCCTTGATGTTGAGGGAAGATGCTACTGGGCCTGAACAAAAAGATAGGGGGGTGAAGTAAGTTTACTGCAGCCAAACCCTGGCCATGGGAGGCTGGATCGAGGGTCCAGCTATGGGGAAAGAAAGAAATCGGCGGCGGACAACATTTGTGGCTCCTGAATAGAGCCGTAGAGTACAGCAACAGGACGCCATGGCACTGTGGCTCCATTCAGGAGCCTGACTGAGGTAGGGCTGGGTGTGCTGATCCCACGGGCATGACTAGCCCCCACGGGATCAGAATCGGGTCTTCCTCAGGGCTTCCCGATTCTGATCAGCCGCACAGGTGCTGGGCGGCCAGATTGGAATGTGCCTCAACCTAAATTATAATGTGTTAAAATTGCCTAAATAAAAAAAGAAAGGAAAAAGTGGGCTAGATCAGACCAGGAGTTCCAGAAAAAATAAGTCCCTTAAAAAATGGCCCTATGAATTTCTGTGGAAGAAGCAATTCCAGTATCTTCAGCATAAAAGCTTAGAAAGCGTGAAACACAGCAGATAGGGAATTTCTCCTTTCAAGCTGCCTCTTTCCTGTCCTCTACTCTCCCTCACCCCCCAAAACTATACCAAGTATCCCCACCCCTTCCTCCAAAATTGCATTAACATAAGAGCATAAGAAATGCCATACTGCGTCAGACCAAGGTCCAGTAAGCCCAATATCCTGTTTCCAACAGTGGCCAATCCAGGTCACAAGTATCTAGCAGGTTCCCAAAAAGACATACAGGTTCCACAATGCTTGTATTGTGGCAAGCAGTAGATTTCCTGGGTCCTTTTTTATAATGGTTTATGGACCCTTCCTCCAGGAACTAGTCCAAAACGTTTTTAGACAATATTCAAGGTATGCTTACACCATGGAACAATACAGAGGTATTTAATATCCTTTGTTTTATTCTCCATTCCTTTCCTTATGATTCCTAGCATTTTATTTGACTTCTTGTCTGCCACTGCACACTGGGTGGAGGTTTTCAAAGTGTTAGCCACGATGAGGCCTAATTTTTTTTTCTGGGTGGCGGTTCGTAATGTGGAACCTTGCATTGTGTAACCATAGTCTGGGCTGTTCTTTCCTAGGTGCATAACTTTGCACTTGTCCACATTAAATTTCATCTGCCATTTGAACATCCAATCTTCCACCTTATCAAGGTCCTCTTACAATTTTTCACCATCTTCTTGGGTTTTAACAACTTTAAATTTGTGTCATCTGCAAATTTGGTTACCTCACTCATTATTCCCATGTCCAGGTCATTTATGAATATATTAAAAAGCAGTGGACCCAGCACAGATCCTTGGGATACTCCACTATTCACCTTTCTCCATTGGGAAAATTGTCTGCTTAGTCCTACCCTCTGCTTTCAATCCTTTAACCAGTTCTTGATCCAAAATAGTACACTGTATCCTATCCCATGACTTTTTAATTTCGCAAAGAGTCTCTCATGAGGGACCTTGTCAAAAGCTTTCTGAAAATCCAGATATACTATATTGATCAACCCACCTTTGTTTTCCTGTTTATTTACACCTCTTTGTTAAGGTCTCTAGAAACTTTCTACTCAGAGACTATTTATTCTACTAGTATGCTAAGCTTTACTCTGATTTAAATAAAAATGCTCTCTATAAACAAATTTATTTCAGACTATTTACTCTATTTTAATTTCTAAGCTAAGCTACGCTCTGATTTGATTTAAATTAAAAGCTCTCTGGTAGTACTAAGACCTGACTGCCTCAGCAAAAACACTGAATTCTAAAATATACAGACTTATCAGCTTTACCCCAAAGAATTCCCTTTTTCCCCAAGATTTAGAAGTATGTTTACTAAATGGCGGTAAGTGAGCATGTGTGCTGTTAATGTAGGCTATCGTCACACTTGCTCCCTTAATGCTGAAAAAATGCTGCTTTACGGTGCGGTAAAGGCACAGACAATGTTAAGGACACAGGGAGTGGAGAGTGGGCATGACTGGGCAGGGAGTAGGTGGTTACAGTGTGTGCCTCTGTACCGCCGATTGCACAATGGCCTGAAAAGCCTTTTAATGCTGAGAACCCAATCGCCAATTAAAGCCTCACGGAAAAGGTGAGGGGTGTCGTGACCTCCTGCCTAGGCCAATGGCCGGTAGGCAAAAGGGCTGCCTTATTTGCCCTTTGAGTACTGTCCCAGGCTTTGGCTGCCAGCACTGAATGCTGGGACTTGTAGTTTCATATACTCTCCAAGCAAAGTAGTGTGACCACACAGTTTGTCAGGCAAAACAAAGAAATGTATTCCGGGGTTTCTCCCTCACATAAAAATTCATAGCGCAAAAACAAGGCAAGGATAAGTTCTCCAAATTAAATGATGAACAAAACAGGCTTAAACATCAAAGTCAGGAATATTCTTTCCACAGCAGTGGCACTCAGCTTCCTTCAGACAAATGCCTTTCACTGCTATGGCTGCTACTCACATCAGGCAGACTTAAAACTTCTTAGTCAGAGTTTTCTTTCTCACTCAGCTTGACAAAACCAGGGTAAATAAACTTCTTCTCCTGGCCTAAGCCTAGCACATGTTTAGTTTGTTTGACTTACAGAATGAGCATTCCATTTCTACTGCGTCATTATCACAAGGAGTTTCATACATTTCTATCTGCATATCTTCCACAGTTTCATTTGAATCATCTTCTGGGGAGCTTATATCAGAAGGTTTAAACTTTACACTCTGCAGAAACTCTTTCAGTTTCCCTAAAAATTGTTCTTTCTGCTCTGTACCAGCATAGTTTAAAGAAGGAGTTTCTTTCTCATAGAATAGCTTTTCAACAACCTCTAGAGCTGACTCACGGCACTTACTTGAACTGTTCCTGTTCCTGCCTAGAGCTGCTCTACTTGTCTTTTGGCTAGCACAATGTTCAGAGCTTTTCCTCAGCTCTCTGACCACTTCTTCAGAAAAGCCTCTGTTAGGAACTGTAGCAAACTTGTCTTCCCCACCTCTATTACTTGGCTGGCTCTCTGAGCTGTTTCCCCACGTGGAAACAAACCTTTCCAGCTTCTCTTCTTTGGGGTGTTTTAGGACAGGTTCCAACCTTGGTTCCAGTGCTTTCTGAGAGTAAGAATCAGCTGTCTTTCCTCCTCCTCTCCTTTGCTCCTTGAGCTCCCTTTTCTCGTGGCCTCTTTCCTCCTGGTTCCTTTCCTCCTGACTCCTTTCCTCCCGACTCCTTTCCTCCTGACTACTTTTACCAAACTCTGAAGCAGTTTTAAAATGGTGCTTCTTTTCAGCCACACCCTCCTCTCTGCACATGTGAGAGCTGTTAGGGCTCAACCTAGCTCTTACTCATTGCTTGGGCAGGGCTTAGCTCTAGCTACTGCATGCTCCGGTGGCTTGTGGTTTCTATGGGAACCCTGTTTACATCTGTCTTTAAAGGCACATTCCTCACTTCTCTCCCATTCCATCTCATCCTCACAGCTCACCTTATCACAGGGGAAAGAGACTATGTAAGCATCAGCAATGTGATGCACTGACAAGGGCATCCAAGATAGCGATAGTAGTGCTCCATTAGCAGCAACAGCATGGTACTCATGTAGGAAAGAGCACCATGCTGATGGTGCAAATGGGGCAGAGGGGGTGTCATGATGGCCATGCAGTGGGGGGTGCTGGTGGACTAGGCAGCTGCCTGGGTGGCACAGAGGGGCATAAGAACACAAGTTCAGAATATATGCCATACTGTGTCAGACTAAGGTCCTTCAAGCCACTATCCTCTATCCAATAATGGCCAATCAGGGGCACAGGAACCTCAGTGGGTTCTTAAAGGATCCCATGGTCAAAGAGGCCTGTATTTGGTCAAGCAGCCAATCCTCAGTGTCCCCCAAATAAACGTATAATGACCTTTCCTCCAGGACTGTAACCAAACCCTCCTGAAGACCAGCTATACAAGAAGCTGTTACAACATACACTGCCACTGTGTACCAGTGTTTGCCAATGTATTGAATGACAAACTATATACCCCAATGTGTCTGGAATGCATTACACTGTAGCAGCAGTGCCTGTCCCCTAGTCCCCCCATATTGTGATGGCGTTAACAACTGTGAACCATTCCATGGCATTCAGTACTGTATAGACCCCAATCATATCTCCCCCAGCCATCTCACCAACAGATTGAGGAGGCCTAATCTTTGTAAGCTCCCCACACAGGAGAATCCTTACATCTGCAGCACCATCTGTGATGTCCGTCATGTTCCACCACTGTCACACAATGACAGTGGTGGAACACAAACATACTGCAGGATCTGGTGCAAGAGTTAAGGGTGTTGGGGCCACTTGGAAATAGTGATCATAGCATGATCGCATTTGATTTAGTAAATGAAAGAAAGATGGCAAGGAAATCCACAGATTGCCCATTTAACTTTCAAAAGGAAGACTATGATAAAATGAGGAAAGTAGTTAACAAAAGACTAAAAGGAGTAGCTGCAAGGCTAAAGATTTGCATAAAGTGTGGGGATTGTTTAAAATTATTATCTTGGAAGCTGTTGCAACCAAAAAAACATCTTTCAGGAAATGGAAAAAAGAGCCAAATGACAAAAATGGGAAACAACATAAGCATTGTCAGGTTAGATGCAAGGCATTGATAAGGCAGGGAAAGAGAGAATTTGAAAAAAAGCTTGCCATGGAAGCAAAAATGCATAATAAAAACCTTTTTAAGTACATTCATAGCAAAAAACCTATGTGGCAGTGAGTTGGACCATTGGATGATAGAGGAGTAAAAGGGGCGTTAAGTGAAGACAAGCCATAGCGGAGAGACTGAATAAATTGTTTGCTTCAGTCTTTACTGAAGAAGATGTAGGGAATTTACCTGAGCCTGAAATGGTATATAAAGGTGATGTATCAGAAGAATTGAAAGAAATATTGATAAACCGGAAAGCTGTATTACAATTATTTGATAAACTGAAGAATACCAAATCACCTGGAATGGATGGTATACATCCAAGGGTATTAAAAGAACTAAAATATGAGATTGCAGACCTACTATTAGTAATCTGTGAACTATCATTAAAATCGACTGTAGTACCTGAAGAATGGAGAATGTCCAATGTAACGCTAATATTTATAAAGGGTTCCAAGGGTGATCCGAGAAACTACAGACTTGAGTCTGTCATCAGTACCGAGCAAAATGGTAGAAACCATTATAAAGAATAAAATTGCTGATCATGTATATAGTCATGGTTTAATAGGAGAAAGCCAACATGGATTTAGCCAAGGAAAGTCTTGTTTTATTAATCTGTTATATTTTTTTGAAGATGTGAATAAACAGGTAGACAAAGGTGAACCGGTTGATATAGGGGTATATTTACTAATGGGCGTTAAGGTAGCAGGCATTAACGGCAGCAATAAGGAGTGTTACATGTATAAAGGGTGATGAGCAAGTAGGAGGCGTTCCGACATAAAGGGCACTATGGGCCATTTTTATTTATTTTTTTATTTATTTAGTGTACACTTGTATCCCGCTACTTCCAGCGATCAGCAGCGGTTTGCTATACATAACAGTGTGGCTGTACTTGCCAGGGATTAAAAACATACATATCGATTTAGTGGAAATTTAATTTGTGTTAACAGGACATTGGGCGTTTAGGTGTCAAGCATGCACCTTAGTGTCTGAAAACAGCTGTAACCCTAATGCTAGATAAAGGAGCACCAAGGAAAGTCAATGTAAAGGTGATGGATGGAAGTGACAGGTGGGAGCTGATGGACCTGCCAGATCCATGGGCACCCTATATGGCAGTCAGTAAATTGGACAAGCATGTGGAAGGCAGCTGTACCAATGAATGGGGGGGGGGGGTGCCAATGTAAAACAGCACAATGTCAGTGTGTGGCATAGGATGGGGAAGACGTTTCCCAGTGGAGTCAGCAATGGCAGGATGTGTGCAGTGACAGGACGATAGAATAGGAGTGATGACATGCAGATCAGGCACAGGAGAGGCGAGCATGAAGAGCTGAAATGTGGAAAAGAGTATCAGTGTAGGCCATGATGTAGCATCCTGCACAAGAAGACATGACTGCATACAGCCAAAAGAGGCAGATGGATGGGCTGAAGAAAGGATGGCAGCTGAGGAGAGGATGGCAATGGGCTGGCAGCACTGATGTGCCATAGGTGCCATCTCCAATGTATTTGTACTGTGCATGAAAATGTGTGCCAGAGCCACTTGGAAGGTCTGATACCAGACATATGGGATTCATACCTGTCCCGGCCACACAATCACCATACAACAGCTCAGACAACTGTACAGATAACAACTAGACAGATGTCATCCAAACTGGGCAAATGGGGCACATATGGACATGAAGTGATATCTGCAGGTAGTTATCAGAGGGGTAGGATGTGTCCACATGTAATGCAGAGATGTAATGGAGCCAAAACTGTACAATAACAGTAATGATGTTATACATGACTCATGTTGCCCAAGTAGGTTACAGCTATATGCATGTAACTGTCTGTTAGTATACCGCTGTAGAAGTGCAGTCACATCAGAATACATCTTACCGTCAGTTGGTAATGTCTGATGATAAACAGGGACTGTATGGACCTGCAATCAGCTGATCCATTGGAGGATTAAGTGATCAGCTCAAAGTCACAAGGAGGTGCTGTCAGTCCATGAAGGTTGTGGCAGACATAAATTGCAACAGAAACACATTCTGAAATATCACATAAGGAGTGGTAGCGGGTCTCAAACCCTGGTATCTTGGACCCCAAGCCATTGCCATGACTATCATGCCATGCTTCAAAGGAGAGGCTAACATCTGCAGGGTGAACATGTCTGAACCCCTGCAATGGGCTGCAGCAGAGTCAATAAAGCCATGTTCTCAGAAGGCCATGATGGGGAATAGCATGTTTGCTGACCCAATGTATGGCCAGAATGTATAACAAAGCAGAAGGATGAGTGTCTGCAAGTCACAGCAGAACCTGGTCCCCTGAACTTGCAATGCTAGAGATAGTCTCAGTTGCCCATGCTGCAGATCCCATCACTGCCAGTGCGTTATGCTAGTCACCTTATTTATTTATTTATCATTACTTCCTGAGATCAGGGGTGGTGTACGATGAACAACACTATTACATAGAACAAAATTTTAACATTCTAAAATTCTAACAGTCAGAACAATGTTCAAGGCAGGGTGTGTGCTTTTAGGAGCATTCTAACAGTCAGAACTATGTACAAGTGGTAGCAGGTGAGACTATAATTGGTGCAAAGGTGAGTGTCATTGCATGGGTTGAGTTTGGGGTCATTCAAGGGTGAATCATCACTTTCAATAAGTTCTCCAAAATGTTGAGTAAACAGGAAGGTTTTTAGTTATTTTCTAAATGTTTTTATATCTTTGATTAGTGCGTATGAAGTCCAGGAGGTCGTTCCGTAACATAGGTGCTGCAAGGGAGAATTCTCAGTTACTTGTAAATTGTTTTGATAGGTGGGAGGGATTGCAAGGGTGTTCTGAGAGTGTTCTCTTCTCAATCTAGTGTTAGTGGATTGGGTGATTAATGTTGAAAGGTAGGATGGGGCAATATTATTAGTAATCTTGAATGTTGTCATTATTGTTTTATATTTTATTCTGCTAATAATTGGTAACCAGTGTAGGGTGTATAATAGGGTTGTTATATGGTCATATACCATGTATGGTTATATACCTTGTTTCCTGTGCAATTGCAGCATGTTGTATGTGCCAATCACATCTTGCCCTGTATCCTGCCCGTGTTGGACAGTGCCCCTCCTAGAACAGTGCAATATGCAGTGTTAAACTGCTGATGCCATGGGCACCAACAGCCACGAAGGCATCTAGGCTTGCATGGGGTTTTTACTAGAGTCCTGTTGCTCCTACCATTACCACAAGGTGTAGGCCTGGAACCCCTTCTGTCCCAGCCACCTGGGACTAATAATAATCACCCCCAGCAAAGACAGACTGCACCTGCTGCCCACCACTGGGCTTTTCAGACATGCACATACCAACTGCAGAAAGTCCGCTGGTCAGCATGCATTGCATGAGCACCCAGGCTTGGGATAAATGGCATGGACACCCAGCATTTGGTTCAGTGATCAGGCCCCCAAAACTGGAAATGCTCCTACATTATTGGAACCAAACCTATAACATTATGTGGATACATAGTCGTGCCATGGTCACTGCTCAGTCAGAGTGAGAGTGCCCTCCCAACATGACATGCTGTGGCCACCCAGTCCATGCACATGGCAGACAAGCACTACGATGCCTCTGTCCAATCCACCCGGTTTCAAGCCATACCCACAATACTATGCTCCTCATCATGCACATTTGCAGACTAACGCTGAGAACAGCTTAGGCAATGCGAGGCTCAGTGAGGTGTAGAAAGCCACAAAACAATAGAGAGAGATGCACACACACACACACACGCACTCACAAACACACTCATATCGCCACACTGTGAAAAAATGGGGATGGTTGACTCAAACATTCTAAGCATGTGCTCATTGTGCAGGAGTTAGTAGCACACTCTGATGTTAACTCCCGCTCAGTGTGCCAGTGGATAGTGGAAAAACACTCTATACAAAACAAAACACTGGGATAAGTGCTTAAAAGACACAAAAAAAGTGCATGGAGAAAAGAAGGTCTCAGAACCAATGGGCTTCTTTCAGAAAACCAGCCTTCAGAAAAACTTCTGTATGCCGCTGCCCTTGTACATCAATGACCATTCCTACTCCTACTTTGATTTCATACTTTTCATGTGACAAACAAATAAGTCAAGAATGTCTTAAACTTAACTTGAGCAGACAGGGAAACAGCCTCCTACTGATCTGCTATGCCCCAATGCAAATTTCAAGGCACCCATAAAGCGTTTCGCTAAACAGCTGCTTCAGGGGGATTCAAACTTTGAATACCAGCGCATACCCACAAATATATTCAGGACAGATCCTTCTTCACCACAGTCCTCAAGCAGAACAAATGCCGTTTGACTTATTTGTTTGTTACTTGAAAAGCATGAAATCAAAGTCGGAGTAGGAATGGTCATTGATGTACAAGGGCAGAAGCATACAGAAGTTTTTCTGAAGGCCGGTTTTCTGAAAGAAGCCCGTTGGTTCTGAGGCCTTCCTTTCTCCATGCACGTTTTTTGTGGCTTTTAAGCACTTATCCCAGTGTTTTGTTTTGTATAGAGTGTTTTTTCTGATTTTGATATTTTCACTCTGAAAAGTGACCTTTGTTTGGTTGATAGTGGAGCCTGTCTGTATGGCTGATGGGTGTTTGTACCCCTGCTGACCTATTCATTGGGGGTTGCACATGCTGGGGTTGTACCTGCACTGTAGGCTAAAGTTTATCCACAGGGAGGCAATGCATGATCCACAGCCAAACCTTTAACCTGTGACCCTTCACTCATATACACACCAACTGTATCCACTGAACCACAGTGCTGCACTATGGTTACAACAGTCCCCGAGGCTGACATGGTTCCCATCAGACAGACCTTAGCACATGTTGCAATATGCACAGTGCACAGGACCAGGACATGGCTTTAGTCTGCTGCAGACAGGTGCTGCTGCCCCCTCCGGCCAACACCCCCACACCATGCTGACATGCCCGTGTGCTGTCAGTGTTTGTGATGCGCAGACCCAGCCCTTCCAACATGCGGGTGTCAGGTGCTTAGGGAGCAAGGTACATTGGGGGGGGGGGCAGAAGTATACATGGATGGCCACATAGGCCCCCCTCCCCAAACATTTGCTTCTGCACCACCTGCCAATGATATTTCTCGGTGGGAGGATGACAGCCACTGCTGTGGTAGTCCCCTGGGTGCCTGCAGGTTGCAGCTACCTGGAGAGCTACAACTGTTGGTACTATCTGCCTCTTCCCCCACAGCTGGGTTCAGTGGCAGTGGGGGGGGGGGGGCAGACGAGATCTCTGCATGGGGTTCCAGGGTGGACCGTCCCATGTGGCACATCTCTTTTCCGCAGAGGTAGCATGTCTGTGTGCCGTCACTGTCACTGTGGGATCATGACGGACATCACAAATGTTAATGCAGATAGCAGAATATCACTATGAGGACAGGCTAAAAAGACTGGGGCTCTTCAACCTGGGGAAGAGACGCCTGAGGGGGGATATAATAGAGGTCTACGAATTAATGACTGGCGTGGAAAAGGTAAGCCATCAAAATGTGAAAAGACTAGGGGACATGCAATGAGGCTACAGTATAACCCATTTAAGACTACTAGGGGAAAATATTTTTTCAGTCAACCTGTAATCATACTCTGGAATTCCTTACTGGAGGAAATAGTACAAGCTGTTAGTGTAGCTGGGTTTAAAAAAGGTTTGGACAGATTCTTGGGGAAAGGCCCATAAACCATTGTTCGAGGACTCAGGATATCCACTGCTTGCCCCAATACAGGCATTGTGGATCCTGTGTGTCTTTTGGGGAAATTGGTAGGTACTTGTGACCTAGACTGGACACTGTTGGAAACAGGATACTGGGCAAAATGGATCTTGGTCTGACACAATATGGCATATTTTATGATCTTATGTGCCACCTGGGCAGCTTCCTGGTCCACCAGCAACCCCCACTGCATGATCCATATGCCACCTCCTTTGCCCCATTTGCACCATCAATATAGTGTCTTTTCATACTTGGGCTCTTTGCTGTTGCTGTAATGGAGCACTGCTATCACTATCTTGGGCTCTCCTGTCTGTGCATCAAGTTGCATATGTTAAAATAGGCTCTCTCCCCTCAAAATATACCCTTTTGGCGAGGTTTTACTTTGCATTAGGGTTCCCAGCATTAAAGGGCTTTAACACATGTTAGCGCAACAGGCGTTAAGGGAACACTGAAGTCAAAAGAGTTCCCAATTATGTCTTAAATTGTGAATAGTTACCCTGTTATCCAAGTTGCATTACCTGTTCAACTGTAAACACAAAGTACCATCGGAAATGTGTATTTTATTGTTCATTGTAAACCGCACTGATGCTGAATAGCGCGGTATAAAAGAGACTCTAATAAATAATAAACACCCACAGTTAATGCCCTCTTTCCACTCTGTTAATGCCCACTCTCCACCTACTACGCCCTTTATCCTGCTGGAGACTTTAATGTCCGTTAAAGCAGCTTTTTTGCTGCATTAAGGGTGCAAGGGTGCTGATAACGAGCATTAATAGCACACTGACTCCCTTAACACCCTTTAGTAAACATACCCCATAGTATATCAGGATTTTCAGAAAGTTTTTGTGGAGGGAGCCTATCCAGTCCGCCCTTTAGAGATCCTCTGTTTGTCCCATGCTTTCTTGAATTCAGATACAGTTTTTGTCTCTACTACCTCCACTGGGAGACTATTCACATATCTACCACTCTTTCCATAAATAAATATTGGCACAAATTACTCCTGAGTCCTTCATCCTATGCCACCTTGTTGCAGAGCTTTCTTTCAGCTGAAAGAGATTCTCCTCCTATGCGTTTATGCCATGGAGATAATTAAACATATCTATCATATCTCCTCTCTTCTTTCATCCAAAGTATACATATTGAGATCTTTAAGTCTTTCCCCATATGCCTTATGGCAAAGCCCACTGACAATTATCTAGGGAAATTTCCCTATTTTCATATTCCCTCCCACCTTATTTTAAATCAGTCATTCTAATGATGCTTCCCAACTGGGGGTTATGTGCCAGGATTCCTTGTCAAAACATTCTGAAAGTCCAGATACACTATATCAACAGACTCACCTTTATCCATCTGTTTATTCACATCTTCAAAAAACATAACAGATTAGTAAGACAAGATCTTCCTTGACTTCCATGTTCGGTAATTTTGTTCTTTATGATGGTTTCTACCATTTTACCAATACTGATGTCAGGCTCACCGGTCTGTAGTTTCCCGGATCACCCTTGGAACCCTTTTTAAAATTGGGCATTGCAATGGCCATCCTCCAATCTTCAGGTATTGCAGATGATTTTAATGATAGTTCACAGATTACTAATAGCAGGTCTGCAATCTCATATTTCAGTTCTTTCAACACCCTTGGATTTATACCATCTGGTCCAGGTGATTTACTACTCTTCAGTTTATCAAATAGTTGTAATAAATCTTCCCGGTGCATCAATATTTCATTCAATTCTTCTGCAGTATCACCTTTAAATAGCACTTCAGTCATGGCTAACATCCCTACATCTTCCTCAGTAAAGATAGAAGCAAAGGATTAATTCAGTCTCTCCGCTATGGCCATGCCCCCTCTTAGTACCCCTTTTACCCCTCTATCATCTAATGGTCCAACTGACTCTCTCACAGGTTTTTTGCTATGAATGTACTTGAAAAAGTCTTTATTACACATTTTTCCTTCCACAGCAAGCTTCTTCTCAAATTCTCTCTTTGCTTGCCTTATCAATTCCTTGCATCTAACTTGCCAGTGCTGGTGTTTGTTTCTAGTTTTCGTCATTGGGCTCCTTTTTCCATTTCCTGAAAGATGCTTGTTTTGGCAACAACAGCCTCTCTGACCTCACCTTTAAACCATGCTAGCAGTTTTCTAGAATTTCTTCCACTTTTCTTAAAGCATGGAATACAGCTGGTCTGGGCTTCCAAGATAGTATTTTTAAACAACACCCAAGCTTGATGTAAACCTTTAACTTTGCAACTGCTCCTTTCAGTTTTTTCTTAACTATTTTCCTCATTGTATCATAGTCTCCATTTCAAAAGTTAAAAGGCAGTACTGTGGCTTTCCTTACCATCCCTCCTCCATTAATTAAATCAAACGCTATCATGCTATGATCACTATTTCAAGTGGCCCAAACATCCTTATCTCTTGTACCAGATCTGGTGTTCCACTAAGGACTAGGTCCAAAATGGCTTCCCCTCTGGTAGGTTCATAAACCAGCTGCTCAAAGAAGCAGTCATTTATTTCATCTAGAAACTTTATCACCCTAGCATGTCCTGCCATGACACTGACCTAGGGGGTATGTTTATTAAACAGCGCTAACGTCGCAGCAGCGGTGTTATCGAGTGATAAGTGATGCATTACCATGCGATAATGTCTCCGGTGGCATTAAGGTGCACAGAGGGTGGAGTAAGGCTCCCCAGAGGGCGGAGGTAAGGGATCAATGGGCATAGAGTGGGTGGGGAGAGGACCCAGGCACACTAATGCTGTGAAACCAGGGTCTGAAAATTAACGCCAGTGAAAACCTTGCATTAGAGGCACATTTGCAGGAGACAGAAACCAGTTCAGTCAGCAATGTACAGCAAAGGCAGGGAGACCCAGTAAAGTGATAGTAGTGATACATGTGGAGTAACAAAACATGCAAAAACTAGAGAGATAGTGACCAGAACCAAAATAGAAATACAAAACACTGAGCTGGCCAATGGAAAAAACAATGATAAACGGTAATCAACACTACCCATAAAGAATAAAAAGGAAGATGTTACTTTTGGAAGGGTCAATTCTGATTCCCCCCACAAAGTGAATGTTCCAACATTGATAGTGTTGATGAGGGTTTGCTGTGGTGTATATTGGGCAGCTTGCTTATGTGGCTTTCACATGTGCAGCAATAGCAGAGTGACCACGTAGGAAAGGGCACTATGGTGATGGTGCAAATGGGGTACAGGGGGCTGCAGGCAGCACATGCAGTGGGCCAGCTGCAGCACAGTGTGGACTAGGCAGATGCCTACCTGGCACATAGAAATGTAGAAACTGAAAAGCAGCAAGATAGCAACTGACCAGGGTCCAACATGGCCACGAGTGTGCGTCCCACAGTGTCCCAGGGGACAGTACCCAGCAGGTACCCCCAAGGGCACAGAACAGTGGCAGGCGGTGCCAGGGGGAAGTGCTGATGTCCATGTCAGCACCCCTACCACAGACCCCACACCATAGGCAGCCGCCTACCAGCACACTGGATGGCTTGGGACTGCGCACCACCAGCACTACCTGCACAGGGGTATGTCAGCATGGTGGCGGAGGGGTGCTGGTGGTGGAGGGGGCAGTGGCATCTGCCCACAGCAGACCAAGGCCAAGCCCTGTTTAGGTGATTGCCGTGCACTGCAACAGACAAAGTCTGCCTGACGAACAGTCATGGTATCCCTAGGGAATGATCTTCCTCCGTGACAACAGTTTGGTGCAGTACACACAGCCAGTATATTCAGGGGCAGAAGGTCACAGATTCAAGTCCCAGCTGTGGCTCCTGCAGACCATGTCCCTATATTTTACCCAATACTAAACCGTGTTAATAAAGACGGAACTTTTATTGCAGATAAAATAAACACGCCATAAACACCTATATTTTACCCTGCAGAGCACATACACCATAAACATGTGCAATCTCTAGAGCAGAGTTTCCAAACTGCAGTCCCGGAGGGCCAAACACCATTCAGGTTTCATGCTGTTCCTAATAAATATGCCTGTGATGCATTTGTATGCACCGCCCCCATTGTATGCAAATGTATCCATGCATATTCATTAGGGACAGCATGAAAACCTGAACCATGTTTGGCCCACCACGACTGGAGTTTGGAACCTCTGCCCTAGAGCAGCGGCCAACAGGGGCACAAACACCCACACCCACAGGCTCCACTATCCAACGGCTCATGGAGAGTTAGGCTGTTGGGTCCTGCGCGGAGCAGCATCTACCAATACTAGCACCTGCATATCTTAGCAATGCTGTCTTAAACTTGGAAGCACATTCCACATATATCAAAAGGTTGTTATTTTTAATGTCAGATAACAAATCCTACGTTAAACACAACTTGTTGACAGAGATTCATCATAGCAACCTTTCTGATATCTGTGGAATGTGTTTCATTTTTTTTTTCTGACAGTGTTTACCACCCCGGGGAGTGACCCTAACAGTATTGAGTACCATAGCAATGCCTGCACTGTGCCCAAGACTGGTGTGGCGGCCAGGGCTTCCAACCACCTCAATATTTGCACAATGCTGAGATAGGTGTGGGAGTGTGTGTATGTCTACCCAGTGTTTTGTGGCTGCCTACACCTTACTGAGCCCCTAATGCTTGCACTGTTTCCAGTGTTAGCCTGCCAATGTGCATATTAGAGAAGCAAGGTACTGTGATTATGGCACGGACAGGGTGACCTGGGCAAGATGCATCTGCACAGGGCATAGGGCAATGACTGGGACATTGTAGTGCCCGACCACCACTTGCACGGACAGGGTGGCCACAGCATGTCATGCTGGGAGGGGGGGTCACGCTCACCCTGACTGAGAAGTGACCATGGCATGGCTAGGTTCCCCCATAATGCTATACAGTATTTCTCTCAAGTGATTTCTATGTGATCCCTTTTCTGGGGCCCAATCACTGACATACCTGCTTGGTGTATGTGCTCACTTTCCATTTTTGGGTGCACACAGTTCCTCCAGGAAAATGCACTATGTATTAGTTAGCAGACTGTGTGCAGTTAGCATGTGTATGGCTGGAACACCTTGCAGGGTGGAGACTGACTGTGCCCTCTGCTGGTGAATGTCAGGTAGTGGAGCAGCTGAGCTTTTCCAGGCCTACTGCCAGTGCCCTATTTGATGCATACAGATCTGCATTGACCTCCCTGTAGTGTGCGTATTCTCCAGCAGGACTGGGTTTGATTGTTCCCTCTACTGCCACCATTGCAGAGATGTAGAATGTGGATATGTTGGTGGGAGAGCCTGTCCACCACCCTGACCCACAGAGAGCGGGTTGGGTGGTGCTAAATAACCCACTTTTAGTCCAAACACCACCCTTCTCTTATAACATGCAACCATAGCAACCACACAGGATATGCACTATTCTGAGTGCATCATAGTCCACAAGGGCTAAACATGACTGGGAAATACAGATGGACACAGGTGTGGTTATAAGGACAACCTATCACACACTGGCACTGACAGGGACCTGCAGCACAACCTAACTCATCCAAGCCAGGTGCTTCGGACCTGGTGTTGGGCACCCCACCTCAACCTAAGGGTGAGCACAGGAACCGCACAATGTCACGATCTGTAGCCTTTCTGTGCCAGTAACACACATATAACCATGCATTCTTGGGCAACTGTCGACTCTCCCCTAGTTTCTAGTTTAAAAGCTGTTCTAAGGGGCGGAGCCAACTGCAGAGCAAGATGGATGCCTAGGATCCTAGTTCCAGAGGAATCATGAGAGTCTCAGCTGCCCAGCCTAGGAGACATCAGTTATCTAGCTCTTCTCCCCAGTATACTGAATAAGGAGCATGTCTGCATCTAAACCAACGATTTTGGACTTCCTGGGCAAATCTGCTGCAGGAGCGAAACGTTCCAAACAGGAGCCTCCGTCTCCACAAAAAATGCGTCTCTTTGAGATCAGCCTGAAGGCTTGATAGAGCTGCAGCTGAAATTCGAGCAGTGAAGGAGTTGGTTCAACAAAACGACAACTCATGTTCCATGCAAAATGACCTTTTAGACATGCAAAAGCAGTTGGTCTTGCTTACACTGAGATCTGATAAAGCAGATAATACTATAGCGGCTCATGAGGAGAGACTTTGGTAGATCAAAACGCTAAACGTATTCTACAGCTAGAGCGCAATCTAGAGAATAGAGCCAGAAGAAACAACATTCGGATTCTAGTGCTGCCAGAACGGGCGGAGGGCACCAATCCAGTCCTATTCTTGGAGGCAGCTCTGCCAAAATTGTTGCATTTAGAGCTTGCCTTTCCTCTTGAGATCAATTGGGCCTATTGTGTCCCCTCACATTTAAAAACTCTGGGGAAATACCCACGGTCCATTGTACTCCGTGTTTTGCGCTACCAACAAGGTGTGCCGATTATGAGTGTGGCCAAAGCCCATTCTCCGGTAATGCACGAAGGACATAAGATTATGTTTTTCCCAGACTTTTCATAATCTACAGTGGACAAAAGGAAGCAGCTGTTGGACTTGCGACCACGACTTCAGTGGCTACAAGCTCGATATAGGATGTATTATCCTGCGCAGATGCGGATTACGTTGCATAATCAAACATGCTCCTTTGAGGATCCCATGGCTTTGCATACTTATATCAAAGAAAAAGAAGCTATGCCGATGCAATGACTTCCGTTTTATTCTATATCAGCTGTATTCTCCTTAGCTGTCTGCGCCTGAGATGAGGTGCTCTGCCCGCAGTCATTTCTTTCTTGTGTCAGACCAGGTGGCTGCAATCCTTTTCCTCTCTTGTTTCTCCTCCCCCCCCCCCTTATTATACTTTTACTTTGTTGTGTTCCATCTCCCCCCCCCCCACTCCCGATTCTATGATGCTCTGCTTTTGGCAGCCCTTGCTCAATGCTTGATTTTCATTAATGCTCTCTATAGTGGTGGCCGAGGAATGTGGAGGTTACTGTGGGCTGTTTGTT
Source organism: Ichthyophis bannanicus (assembly GCA_033557465.1). Lineage (NCBI taxonomy): Eukaryota > Metazoa > Chordata > Amphibia > Gymnophiona > Ichthyophiidae > Ichthyophis > Ichthyophis bannanicus. Next base: position 956,346,272 of record CM066032.1, read on the forward strand.
GACCGGGGATGTTAAGTTTATTAATATTTGGAGTACATTGTGTTAATTTTTTTCTGGGCCACTGGGTGTTGCGTGGGTTCAGGTTAAGGTGCTCTAAGGGTCTCTATTTTGGTGTCGCAGTTCAGGGGGTGGGGGGTTTCGTCCTTTGTTTGTGTGCTGGGTTGGGAGGATAGAAAGTTGAGGTGAATGGGGGAGAGATAGGAGGGGTGTTCTTTTTTCTTTTCTTGTGGAGGGGGATTTTCTGATTTATTGGTATGCCACTGAGGTATATCTGGGGAGGAGGTGCTATCATTCTTTGACATTGGATGCAGAGGCTGAGTAGTAAGGGGAATCCTAGCTGGGTGCCTCTGGTTTCCCTTGTCCTGTTATTGGTCTCACCCATATGAGGTGTGGTAAGTTGTTTACTCATCTAGGGTTTAGTTGGGGCACATGCTATAGAGGGATGATCACCTGCTCTGACTAGGGAAACTTGAATTGTACCTATTTAAACCAGTGCATGTTGGCAAGATGGTGGCAGGAAGTTGACTGTCGGAGGCTGCTCCGCAGTTAGCTCCGTGTTTCTATGCCGGCAGTAACTCTGCTCTATTGAGATGGGGCGGAGGAAAAGGAAGAAAGCGGGTTTACCTGGAGCTCCCTCTCAGGCTTCTATTGTTGGCCAGTGGATTTGGAGATCTGTGGATTTGCGGCTGCTGGGTCTGGAGTGGCATCTTCGCCAGCATGGCAGGAAGAGCTAATTTCCATGCTGGGCGCATCAGGAGTGAGTTTGTCTCCGGATCATCAGGGCACCCCTGACACACCCGGAAGTGTTCCATCTCCCAACGGCGTTGGTTTTCTTTTGTCGCCGGGGCTTCAGGTGAGCGCAGCCCGGTGGTGAGGCGCAAGTGCTGCAAGGGTCTGCCCTGTTCTTCGGAGGGGAGAGTCAGCCAGAGGGAGGCGATGCAGATGAACCGTCCCCTCGTGCGGTGTTTCCGCGGCTGTCAGAGCCCGGAAGAGGGCTGATTCCTATAAGTCAGGTGTTAGAGAAGCCAGCAGTGATTACTTTGGAGGTGCTGTGGGATGCTATCTCTGCTTTGACCACTACCCTGTCTATTGTTGTGGGTGCTGTAAGTACTGAGATATCTGTTGTGAAGTTGGAAGCTTCCAAGAACCAGGAGTTGCAAGCAGGTTCTTTATTACAGGTTAAGGTCATCTCAACCGGGATGGAACCAGGCTGCTGGCATTAACCTTTAAAAAGGAGATAGAGCAGCTTTTAAACTAGATAATAGAGGAAAGCCGACAGTCGCCCAAGAGCGGATGGTTCGGAAGAATGTATCCTTGAAGGATACTACCAAAAGAAGAGAGGTTCCAAAAAAGAGTAAAGTAGCCCAAATGCCCTCGAGTATGGAGCAGACAGAGCTTAAAGATCCCATTACATACATTAAATAACTTAATGGAAATGGGTAACAGGGGTAACATATGGAAAGCAGTGTGTATAAATGCCCGTAGCATGGGAAATAAGATCCCTGATGTTGAAGCTTTGGTGGAAGTGGCTGACTTGGATTTAGTGGCAGTTACAGAAACATGGTTCACAGAAAACCATGATTGGGATGTAACTATACTTGACTATACTTTATTCAGAAAGGACAGGGTAGAAGTAGGGGAGGAGGAGTGGCACTATACGTAAAAACTACTATTAAAGCTTTGGAATTACAGAGCTTAAAAGGGAGAGGGGAGGCATTGTGGGTTAAACTAGAAAGAGGGAAAGAGAAATCTATTTACATTGGTGTGATATACAGACCTCCCTCACAAGAGGAAGAGGTGGACAGAGAGTTAATTGAAGACATGCGCAGCATTGCTAGGAAAGGGGAAGTGCTACTGATAGGAGATTTCAATATGCCAGATGTTGATTGGCACATTCCTGCTGCACTATCATCTAGAAGTAAGGAGATCCTGGATTCTCTACAGGGAGAACTATTCAGGTAATTGGTAACAGACCCCACATGTGAGGGGGCCATACTGGACTTGGTGCTTACCAATGGTGAAAGTGTTTCTGATGTTGTAGTGGGAGATCATTTTGCATCCAGTGATCACCAGATGGTGTGGTTCAGTATTAGGAGTAGGGCTGTTAGAATCCATTCAAAGGTAAAGATCTTAGACTTTAGGAAGACTAACTTTGCGAAGATGGGCCAATACCTCAGGGAGTGGTTAGTTGGATAGGAACAGCTGAGGGATGTAGAAAAACAGTGTGAAAAACTGAAAGGGGAAATTTTAAGGGCAACCAACTTTTTTGTTAAAATGGTAAATAAAGGTAAAAGGAAAAGGAGACCGCTATGGTTTTCAAAAGAAGTAGCTGAAAAAGTGAAGAAAAAGAGGGAGGCCTTCATGAAATACAAGAGATCACAGAGAGAGGAAGACAGGCATCTGTATTTGGAAAAACTTAGAGAAGCTAGGAAAGTAGTCAAGAAGGCAAAGATTCAAAAGGAGGAGGAAATAGCCAATGCAATAAAATGGGGGGATAAGACATTTTTCAGATATATTAGTGAGAAGAGGAAGGGCAATAGTGGTATTGTCAGACTCAAGGGTGCAGGGGAGGAATATGTAGAAGCTGATAAGGATAAAGTGGAATAGCTTAACAAATATTTTTGTTCTGTGTTCATAGATGAAGAACCAGGAGCAGGACCTCAGAAAACACCCACAAATAGGAACAGAAGCGAGGGACATCTTGAACAATTTTCAGAAGGCTGTGTTCGTGAGAAACTATCTCAACTTAAAGTAGACAAAGCGATGGGACTGGATGGGATACACCCGAGAATACTGAGGGAACTTGGGGATGTTCTAGCAGCTCCACTGACTGACCATTTCAATGCCTTGTTTGAGTCGGGAGTGGTGCCAAAGGACTGGAGAGAGGCTCATGTGGTGCCTTTACACAAAAGCAGAAGTAAGGATGTGGTTGAAAACTACAGGCCGGTTAGTTTAACTTCGGTGGTGAGTAAATTATTGGAAACGCTGCTAAAAGAGAAAATAGTGAGGTTTCTGGAGTCCAGCGGATTACAGGATCCGAGGCAGCATGGATTCACCAGAGGCAGGTCTTGTCAGACAAATCAGAATGATTTCTTTGACTGGGTGACCAGGGAGTTGGACCGAGGGAGAGCCCTAGATGTGGTGTATTTAGATTTCAGTAAAGCCTTTGACACTGTTCCTCACAGGTGACTTATAAACAAACTGAGCACCCTAGGGATGGACCCTAAAGTTACTGCTTGGGTTAGAAATTGGTTGGGTGGGAGGCGACAAAGAGTACAAGTAAATGGAGCTCACTCTGAGGAGAAGGATGTTATCAGTGGTGTGCCCCAGGGATCTGTCCTTGGTCCAATTCTTTTTAACATCTTTGTTAGTGATATAGCGGAAGGGCTTTCAGGTAAGGTTTGCCTCTTTGCAGATGATACCAAAATCTGCAAAAAGTAGACACCCAGGAAGGGGTAGATAACATGAGGAGGGATCTAGCTAAGCTTGAAGAATGGTCTAGAATTTGGCAGCTGGGATTTAATGTTAAAAAATGTAAAGTCATGCATTTGGGCTGCAGCAATCCAAGGGAACAATATAGGGGGTGAATACTTTTGTCCACTAAAGAAGAGCGGGACCTAGGCGTGGTTGTGTCTGATGATCTTAAAGTAGCTAAACAAGTAGAAAAGGTGAGAGCAAAAGCTAGAAGGATGCTTGGGTGCAGAAAAAAGGAGGCTAGCAGAAAAAAGGAGGTGATAATGCCTCTGTATAAGTCTTTGGTTCGACCTCATTTGGAGTAGAGTGTGCAATTCTGGAGACCGCACCTTCAAAAAGGATGTGAACAGGATGGAGTCGGTGCAGAGGGTGGCTACTAAAATGATTAGTGGTCTTCATTATAAAGCATATGAGGACAGACTGAAGGATCTTAATATGTACACCTTAGAGGAAAGGCGGGATAGAGGTGATATGATTGAGAAGTTTAAATACCTCTTTGGCATAAATGTTCAGGGAGAGAGCCTCTTTCAATTGAAAGCAAGTTCTGCTACGAGGGGACATGGGATGAGGGTGAAGGGAGATAGATTCAGGAGTGATATACGGAAATATTTCTTTACCAAAAGAGTAGTGGATCCATGGTATAGTCTCCCCGTGGAGGTGGTAGAGATGAGGACAGTAACTGAATTCAAAAAAGCATGGGACAAACACAGAGGATCTCTAAAGGTAAAAAGGGGACTGTTGTAGTTGTTATGGAAGGACAGACTTTATAGTCCATGTGGTCTTTTTCTGTCGTCATATTTCTATGTTTCTATGTTTCTAAATTGCCCATGTCTACCAATAGCCAAATTAATATGAATAAAATACAGTCTCTAAAATGCTTATATGCAAATGCTAGAAGTCTAAAAAATAAGATGGGAGAGTTAGAATATATAGCACTAAATGAGAGGTTAGATATGATTGGAATATCAGAGACATGGTGGAAGGAGGACAACCAGTGCGACACTGTGATACCTGGGTACAAATTATATCATAATGATAGAGCTGATCAAATTGGTGGAGGGGTTGCGCTCTATGTTAGAGAGGGCATTGAGTCAGAAAGGATTAAAGTTTTGCAGGAAGCAAAATTTGCTGTAGAATCTCTATGGATTGAAATTCCATGTAAAAAGGGGAAGGCGATGGCAGTGGGGGTGTACTATCGACCGCCTGGCCAGAATGAACAAATGGATGATGAAATTCTCAAAGAAATCAAGGAAGCTAACAAAAGTTACAGCGCAGTAATAGTAATAGGTGATTTTAATTACCCCGGTATTGACTGGGTCAGAGATAAAGTTCCTAGATGACATAAATGACTGCTTCTTGGAGCAGCTGATTCATGAACCAATCAGAGGGGAAGCCATATTAGACCTAGTCCTTAGTGGAACACCAGATCTAGTGCAAGAGATAAGGGTGTTGGGGCCACTTGGCAATAGTGATCATAGCATGATCGCCTTTGATTTAATTAGTGGAGGAGGGATAGTACAGAAATCCACAGTACTACCTTTTAACTTTCAAAAGGGAGACTATGATAAAATGAGGAAAATAGTTAAGAAAAAACTAAAAGGAGCAGTTGCAAAGGTTAAAGACTTACATCAAGCTTGGGTGTTGTTGAAAAATACTATCTTGGAAGCACAGACAAGCTGTATTCCACGCTTTAAGAAAACTGGAAGGAAGTCCAAAAAACTGTCAGCATGGTTTAAAGGTGAGGTCAGAGAGGCTGTTGTTGCCAAAAAAGCATCTTTCAAGAAATGGAAAAAAGAGCCAAACAACGAAACCTGGAAACAGCACAAGCACTGGCAAGTCAAAGGCAAGGCATTGATAAAGCAGGCAAAGGGAGAATTTGAGAAGAAGCTTGCTGCGGAAGCAAAAACGCAAAATAAAGATTTTTTCAAGTACACTCATAGCAAAAAAACTGTGAGAAAGTCAGTTGGTCCATTAGATGATAGAGGAGTTAAAGGGGCACTAAGAGGCGACAAGGCGATAGCGGAGAGACTGAATGAATTCTTTGCTTTGGTCTTTACTGAGGAAGATGTAGGGATATTACCAATGACTGAAGTGGTATTTAAAGGTGCGGAAGAATTGAAGGAAATATCTATACATTGGGAAGATGTATTACAACTGTTAGATAAACTGAAGAGTAGCAAATCACCTGGGCCGGATGGTATACATCCAAGGGTGTTGAAAGAACTGAAATATGAGATTGTAGACCTTTTATTAGTAATCTGTGAACTATCATTAAAATCATCTCTAATACCTGAAGATTGGAGGATCGCCAATGTAACACCAATTTTTAAAAAGGGTTCCAGGGGTGATCCTGGAAACTACAGACCGGTGAGCCTCGCATCAGTACCGGGGAAAATGATAGAAACCATCATAAAGAATAAAATTACTCAGCATGTAGATAGTCATGGCCTAATGGGAGACAGCCAACATGGCTTTAGACAAGGAAGATCTTGTCTTACTAATCTGTTATCTTTTTTTGAAAGTGTGAATAAACAGGTGGACAAAGGTGAGTCGGTTGATATAGTATATCTGGACTTTCAGAAAGCCTTTGACAAGGTCCCTCATCAGAGACTTTTGGCAAAACTAAAGAGTCATGGGATAGGAGGCAGTGTACTACTGTGGATCGGGAACTGGTTAAAAGATAGAAAGCAGAGGGTAGGGCTAAATGGCCAATTTTCTCAATGGAAAAAGGTGAATAGTGGAGTACCCCAGGGATCTGTACTGGGTCCGCTACTTTTTGACATATTCATAAATGACCTGGAAAGGGAATAACGAGTGAGGTTATCAAATTTGCAGACGACACAAAGCTGTTTAAAGTTGTTAAAACCCAAGAGGACTGTGGAAAACTGCAGGAGGATCTGGATAAATTGGAAGAATGGGCATCTAAATGGCAGATGAAATTTAATGTGGACAAGTGGAAGGTTATGCACCTAGGAAAGAACAACCCACACTATGGTTACACGATGCAAGGTTCCACATTGGGAACCACCACCCAGGAAAAAGATTTAGGAGTCATCGTGGATAACATGTTAAAACCCTCCGTCCAGTGTGCAGCGGCAGCCAAGAAAGCAAATAGAATGCTAGGTATCATAAGGAAAGGAATGAAAAATAAAACAAAGGATATTATAATGCCTCTGTATCGTTCCATGGTACGACTGCACCTTGAATATTGTGTGCAGTTCTGGTCGCCGTATCTTAAAAAGGATATAACGTTATTAGAAAAGGTACAGAGAAGAGCCACCAAAATGGTAAAGGGGATGGAAGGCTACTCCTATGAAGAGAGGCTAAAAAGGTTAGGGCTCTTCAACCTGGAAAAGAGACGGCTGAGGGGAGATATGATAGAGGTCTATAAATTAATGAATGGAGTGGAACAGGTAAATGTAGATCGATTGTTTACACTATCAGAATATAGAAAGACTAGGTGACATGCAATGAAGCTACAGGGTAAACTATTTAAGACAAATAAGAGAAAATATTTTTTCACTCAACGTGTAATCAAACTCTGGAATTTGTTACCGGAGGATATAGTAAGAGCTGTTAGTGTAGCTGGGTTTAAAAAAGGTTTGGACAAGTTCCTGGAGGAAAGGTCCATAAACCATTATTAAAAAGTGACCCAGGATATCAGTGCTTGACCCAATACAAGCATTGTGGAACCTTTGTCTTTTGGGGATACAGCTAGGTACGTATGACCTAGATTGGCCACTGTTGGAAACAGGATACTGGGCTTGATGGACCTTGGTCTGACCCAGTATGGCATATCTTATGTTCTTATGTTCTAACATAAAAACAGCAGAGGCATGCAATACAAAAGAGCAACTCAAATTAGTATATTAAATCATCAAACCTTAAAAATAGTAAACTAAAATCATGAGGAGTAAATAAAATACATGAAGTTAAATTAAATATGAACCCAAGATAAGACATGATGATAGGGGGCAAGTATAACATTATCGGGAAAATCTTAGAAAGCTATTTAAAAGCAAATAAAAGTACAATAAATAAGTTAGTAAAAGACATCTTAGGAGAACTAATTAAGAGACAGTGAAAAATATACTAAATACAGTAAGTGCCTTTGAAAATAATAATATGTAACGGTACCCATGGAGTAATATAGTAATAATGGAGGAGGAAGAAACTCACGTGTAAAAGGGCGAGATGGCTTTGATGCATATACCGCACAGTATGATGATAACTGAGTAATTCCATAACTTTCTTCACCTAAGGAGAATCTAAGCAAAAGAGTAAGGAATCTACATCAAGAAATGAGTAATTTTTACCAAATTTTATGGAAGTCTAATGTATTGAAATCATTTAATCCTAGTGATCACAGTTCAAGAGTGTAGTAGATTTAGAAGCTGCTGAGTTTGGAACCCATTCATTGTGCATTGGGGATGCCATGAGTACAAGAAGATGGGCTGGAGGAAGGCGATTATAAAGAGCATTGGGAAGAAATAGTCCAGCTAATGATGATAGATGACAGATCATTTAGTTAAATATTTTTAGGACAGAAATTCAATATATTAGGCCATCTCTTAGTATGCTATAATATTTATTTGCTATGATGAGGCCAATTCCGAAAAAGTGCATGTCCGGGCAGCGGGTATGTCTAACTGGAAACGGGCAGGAATTGACCCCGATTCTGCACAAGCGGTGATAGATGTAGCCGTGTGAACAGAATTGCCAACATAGATGTACTCGGCATGCCTGCATATAGCATAACCTTGTACTAAGATGGATATATGCAGACAACGGCAGTGTATATCCCCGTGCTCACCAAATTCCCAAAAAATATATGTCTGCGACCCTGCTTGTCTCCACGAGATACCCTGAACGGCCATGCCCTCCTTTAAAATGTGCAGCTTTTAAGCTGCTGTGGCCATGGACAATGCTGAAATGAGGCAGAATGACAATGAAAGGTGATAATACCTATAGGAAGATGCAAGTTAGACAATAGAAACCATCCTGTGTCATGGCCAGACCAAAACAAAGCAATCACAGTGCACTGTAATGTAACAGGACAACAGGTAGAGAGTGAACCTACTGGCACAGGAATCAGTGCAGGTACACAGACATGCCCAGAGACACTATCGACGCCCCCCACAATTGTACACTTCTGTGGAGACCTATGCTGGTGCACCTGGGCATGGCGTACTGAATTCTGCACTGTAGCACCCAGCCTTCTGAGGTCCCCTTATTAGTGACTGTGAAATGTTTGAACAGGTAAGTGAATGTGGAACTGTCCCGCCCACTCCTGCCTGTTCACACTGACACCTGGTGATTCTGCAGTCATCCCTATGGTCCAGGTACCTGACATACCTATCCCCCTTGGACATGTGGATGAGTGATCCAGTTACCCCATGCAGCCTTCCAACCACACACACACACACTCTCACTTGCACACTCACAGAAACAGATATCTGCCAAAAGAATGCCCTGCACCGAGTAACATAGATGATGACAAGGACTCCATGGAAATCAGTACTTCAAAGCCAGCACTGGACATGATCACCACCTTATCAAATGTATACAGATATACACGGTACCTACAAAAGAGGAGCTCAAACAGATACAGATATGCATCAGGCCAAAACAGCCCCTCCAGTAAATCAGCCTCAAGGGACAAACCTCGTATGCGCTTTGCACATAATAGACCCACATATACAAACAACCACAACAGTAACCTGTACACATGATATGTGCCATACAGTCACTGGCGTAAAATATCCCCAGACCTGTGTTCCAATAGAATCTAAATATGACCTCATCTATATCAGGGAACTGGGCAGATTGCATAATATAGAGATCCACTATGTGGAGCCAACACTCCAGCTGCCTGGGTGCTGCACATGGCACTGATGGCTAGTCGTACATTTTTACATGGAGTCCTAGGACTCCATCCCCAGTCACGTTTCCAGGACATTTGCATTGTTAGGGAACCTGTGATTTGCCCATGTAGCTCACTCAACACATGCCAGCATAGCCAGAATGCACACCAGTGCTCTTCCCTATACATTTGTGGGGGTGTTTGTTTTTGACACCTCAATTTTACCATACTACCCTGCTGAACCTGAATTTTACCATACTACCCTGAATTTTACCATACTACCCTGCTCATTCTATAAAGATATATCAGGTGTACATGTTAACAATTATTTACTGCATTATTGCTGTACCGAGTTACACTGAATACTATTGTTAGTAGCCCCCCACCGTTTATTACTATTGTCAATAGTTTAGCTCCATCATATAGTACTGTTGTCAGTAGCTAGCCAGCCAGTATCTAGCACTCAGTTTTACTATTGTCAGTAGTATATGTTCAATAGTACTGTTGTCAGTAGCCAGCCAGCTAGAATCTAGATACAGTTTTACTATTGTCAGTAGTATATTTTCAATCAGAACCGTTGTCAGTTGCCAGTTGTCAGATGCCGATAGTCAGCCTTCAAATAGTTATCATTTTATTACTGTTGTCAGTAGTATACCCACAACTAGTACTATTATAAGTCGTCAGTAACTAGACTGTAAATAGTTGCTACCCATAGCATTATTGATGTCAGCAGTATTCTTACAAAGCGTCACTTACAAATTATTGCACTGCTGTTACAAATTAGATGAGACATTGTAACAAACTAATACAATTGTTGCAAACAGACATCTAAGGATACTTTGCTATTCTAACCGTTACTCTGTACTCTGTACTTTAATGTTCTAACTGATACTTTGCTGATTTAACCTGATACACGTACAACACAACTCTAACACACACAAGCTCTCTCGCATAGTCCACCAGAAACACCTCTCTCTCATAAAACAACATACAAAACATAATGGCCTACCTAAAAATAAAAACACTGCCATCCACTCTCCTCCTAATAGCCCTCCTATTGCAACTAATATACACATACAAACCCAACAACCCCCCTGGTAATAGCATCCCCATCATCCACAACCCCAACCGCAATCTAACACGCTCTCCACTACACTATCACTCATACAACCCGCCACCAAACAACAGTACCCACAGACATCCTCCTAGAGTAATCCAGATAAACTGTAAAAACCACAACAAAAAAAAAAAAATACTCCCCTAACACGGACACCAAACTAAAATTGATCTTAATAAACATTCGTTCTGTATGGAACAAAATACCAATAGTAAATGACATAATAAGAGACGAACAATCTGACATCTTCTTCATTACCGAAACATGGCTAACACCTACAGACACAATACTATTAAACCAACTTCACATACCACAATATGATATATTCAACTGCCACCGTGACACAAAAAGAGGAGGTGGCGCACTCATCCTCACAAAAAAAAACCTACAATACACCCTAACGAACTCAAACAATGTCGAAGGTATGGACATAATAAACATTGAAAACAGAACACGACTTCCGGTGACGTCATCCACCTGAATGGCGGCGTAGCGCGGGAGCTCCGCCACCAATGAGCTAATTAAAGCTGCGATAGCCCCTACGGGCATTGTTTTGGGCGGAAAGGAGAGCGGGAGAGGCTAAGGGAGAGCTGCCCAACCTCACCGGTGACCCGAGAGAGCGGAACGCTGAACGCGCCGCTGGAGCGGCAGCTAGGCACCGCGTGGGAAGTGCGGCCTAACGGAGGTGAGCCGACCACGAGAAAGAGGAGTTCGCCGGGAGGTGGGCTGAGAGAGCGGCAGAAGCAGAGGAGCACTCCGTCCAGGGAGCAGCCTGCTTTAGTCGGGGAGAGTTGAAAGCAAGGCTAAAATAAAACCTCCCTGCACAACGCTGTGGTGCTTAGCTTTATCGGAGGAGTGCAGTCGGCCACGTGGTGGGGGCAGAGCAGTGGCAAGAACCTGAGCCAGGCTGCAACCTACAGGCAGAGGAAAGCAGTGGGAGAAGTGGCACCAGCCAGGTGAGGAGTAGAAGTGGGCCCTCCGGGAGGCGCTTCAAAAGCCAGATATCACCTGGGAAGAGCATCAGCCGTGGTGGAGGTCCGGGTATAACGCCTAGCCGCTCCCCTCATCCAAGAGCAAAAGGAAGGAGGTGAGCCCAGAGTGCAGGCCCGGTAGTCGGCTGGGGGTGCAGGGCTCAGACCTATCATGGAGAAAATAAGTGCCAAAAAAGAGGGCTTGATGAAAAAGAAACTAGCTGAATTCAGGTCCCCCTATGCTACGTCTAAAGGAGGGAAGGAAGGGGATAAACCTGGCAAACCAGAGAAGGAAACCCCACACAGCCCGGGAGCGAGTGAAAGTGGCGAGGAGTGCTTGACAGCAGCGGAACAGATTAAGCAGTGGCTTCTCGAGTTAAAGGAAGAACTGAAGGTGGAGATGTGTGGGGTGAAAAATGAGATCATGGAGGCCGTGCGGACGATGCGCCAAGACATCCTGGAGCTGGGGCGACGAGAGTGGACGAAGCTGAAACTAGACTGGATAGTCAAGGAGAGACTCTGACGCAGCTCCAGCAGAGCTGGGATGAACTGCAGACGACGCAAGAGGCCCTTAAAGCCAAAGCAGAAGATCTCGAAGATCGCTCCCGGAGATGCAATCTCCGAGTGCGAGGTGTGCCGGAAGAGCTTAAGTACAAGAATAGTGAGGAAGTGGCCTACAAAATATTCCAAAGCCTCCTGGTGGAAGCTGGATATGGGAAGGAAGCGGAGGTATCCCACCTGAACATAGAACGAGCACATAGAGGCCTGGGGCCAATACGAGACAATAGGCCCAGAGACATAGTAGTATGCCTGAGCTCCTACAAAAGCAAGGAACTTCTGCTTGGAGCCAGCCGTAAGTTGAGAAGCTTCCAATGGGAGGGACATAAAGTGGAGTTATATCAAGACCTGTCCCAGGGAACGCTGCAACGACGGAGGGAGATCAGAGAAGTAACGGCCTACCTGCGGAGAGCAGACCTGCGATATAAGTGGCTGTTTCCATTTGGATTATTGATCACGGTGAAAGGGCGATCGCGTACGGTACGATCCAGCGCGGAGGCTTGGAAAGCCCTGAGAGAGCTGGGAGCAGAACAGCTGCCTGAGATGATTGATAACACCGCTACTTCTCCACGCATGGAATCCAGACCAGGAAAGATGGAGAGTGCGAAATGGCAGAGGGCGAGCGGCAGGAGATTGGCCAGGACGTCTAAAGGGGGTCACCGGAGTCCGGCATCAGAGCAAGAGACTGGCTGAGCGGTGATATTCCACCAAAGGACTGGTATCTTTAAATATGCTGGGTTGACAGGCTTGGGGGGAGGGCGAGGATAGGATAATAGGATACCGGGAGAAGGGAGGGAGCGGTAGGTAATGTACAGGGGGGGAAGAGAGGTGCTTAGAGGGGAGGGAAGCGGTGGGGATAGGAGGGAGAAGGGATAGCGGGGAGAGCGGGATGAGTATGGGGGGATGGGCGAAGGGGGGCTAAGGGGGGAAGATCTGGTGGGGAGGTGGAAGGAGTCGCTGATATGGAAGTTGAGTCTCCACAGCGGAGATTTCTGAGAGGGGGGGAGGGGGGAGGGGGGAATGGGGGAGGAAGACTGGGGGAAGGGGGGGGAGGAGGGGGGGAAGAGGGGGGAGGAGGGGGGGTAGGGGGGCAGAGGCAGAGTCAGCGGGATGGAAGGGGGGGAAGGGGAGTAGGAGGGGAATTGAAAATACTAACGTTGAATGTTAAAGGATTAAATTCATCATGGAAACGACAGAAATTGTATAAAGAATTAATGAGGCACAATGCTGATATAGTAATGCTGCAGGAGACACATTTACAGAAACAGCACGAGGCACTGGTGCAACCCAGGGGGTATAAGCATCGCCTCTTCGCTTCTAATCTTAAAGAGAAAAAGAAAGGCGGGGTCGCGGTCCTCGTTAAGGGGGAAGCACAAACTGAGGTCCAGCTGATATCCCGGGATAAAGGGGGACGATATCTCTTGCTGCGAGTGAAGCAGGGGACGGAATGGTTCTGTGTGGTGAATGTGTACGCCCCTACGGGAGCTCAAACCGAGTTCTGGAAAGATCTGAGAGAGCAGGTAGCGGTAATGGGGGAGGGTGTGATGCTTTGTGGGGGGGATTTCAATCTGGCCTGGGAGGTGGGGAGAGACACGACGGGCCACCGAGAAGGGAGGGGGAAGGATAGGAAGTATTATCAGAAATTTGTGCAGGAGAATGACTTGATTGATGTGTGGAGGATGCTTCATCCGGGCCGAAGGCAATTTACCTTCTACTCAGCAGCACATGGGACGTATTCTAGATTAGATGCAATATGGGTAGGGAAGGAGTTAGCGGGGAGGATCACGGGAGGGGAAATAGAAACCGATTACCTGGTCCGATCACGCCCCAGTGGTGGTACAAGTGCGGGTGGCAGGGGAAGATAAGGGACGACAATTTTGGAAATTGAATGAGGGTCTGTTGGAGGATGCGAGGGTGGTAACTGAAGTACGGAGTCTAATTCCAGAGTATTTTGGGCAGAATGGGGGAGGAGAAGTAAAAGAGGGAGTGCTCTGGGATGCCTTTAAGGCAGTGGTAAGGGGGGTGTTCATTAAGTGGGGGGCACGTATTAAGAGGGAGAGGGCAGCACGTGAGGAGCAGTTGCGGCAACAACTTCGCGAGGCGGAGGAGAGGGATATGCAAGAGGGGGGAAGACGGCATAGTGGGACAGTCTTGGAACTCAGAGCCAAAGTTAATGCAATAGAGGCAGAAAAGATACAGTTTCGCCTACAATTGATGAAGCAGAGATACTTTGAAGGTGGTAACAAAGTGGGGAGATATCTCGCGAGGCAGTTGCAGAAGAGAAGAGAGTGGAATAGGATCTCTCAGATTAAGAGCAGGGGGGCAGGGGTGCGAGATGTTCGGCGCATTAGAGAGGAATTCGTGGCCTACTATAGCAATTTGTATAAGGCTCGTGAGGTGGGGTCGCGGGAGGATACTTTGGAGTATGTGAGAGGAGCTGGGCTCCCGGTATTGACGGCGGATGAGCAGGAAGGGCTAGATAGAGAAATCCAACCGGAGGAAGTCTTGCAGGCCATTAAGGAGTTAAAGGCCGGCAAAGCCCCGGGGCTCGACGGCCTAACGGCGCGCTTCTATAAACAGTTTAGTAGCCAGATAGTGCAGCCGTTGATTAAGGTGTTTAATGGACCACGCAGGGGGGAGAAATTAGCGGAGACCATGGGATGGGCTGGTATTACCCTCATCCATAAGGAAGGGAAGGATCCTCAGGAGTGTGCGTCATACCGGCCCATTTCTTTATTAAATGTAGATGCGAAGTTGTTGGCAAAAGTGCTGGCTACTAGACTTAATAAGCATTTGGGGAGGAAACTGGTACATCCCGACCAGGCGGGGTTTGTGCCGGGCCGACAGGTGGCAGACAACATACGGAAAGTGCTGAATGTGATTTGGGTCGGACCAACAGAAGGGGAGGGAGACTCTGTTGGTCTCATTGGATGCTGAAAAGGCCTTTGACCAAGTGTCTTGGTCATTTTTATACTCCGTATTGGGACAATTGGGGTTTGGGCCAGGGTTTGTGCAATGGATAGGGGCTCTATATTATAGCCCAAAAGCATGTGTACGGGTAAATGGAGGTTATTCAGAGTTCTTTCCACTGGAACGAGGGACTAGGCAGGGATGCCCGCTATCCCCGTTATTATTTGCGCTCTCCCTCGAGCCCTTAGCGGCGAGGTTAAGAGCCAATCCCGAGGTGGCGGGGGTTCGGGTGGGAAGTCAGGAATACAAAATCTCCCTTTTCGCAGATGACATTTTATTGTCTATCACGAAACCCAGAGAAACGTTACAGGCAGTGATGAGTGAGATACAGAAATACGGCGAGAAGGCGGGTTTTCGGATTAATTGGGGGAAATCAGAGATATTAAGAATAGTAGGTGAGGAGGGGGAGCAACGGGAGTGGCAACGGTGTTTTCCCTTTAAATGGGCGCAGACGTCGATTCGATACCTTGGAGTACAGCTGGGGAGGAATTTGGAGGCCTTATATGTGTTGAACTATCATAAACTGGTAGCGCGGGTGGAGGAGCGATTACAGGGCTGGAGTCGTGGGTATTATTCGTGGTTTGGGAGGGTGGCATCAGTGAAGATGATGCTTCTTCCCCAGTTTCTATTCCTCTTTCAAGTATTGCCTATACCGATACCCCGAAGAGCATTACGGCGGGTACAGCAACAGGTAGAGAGATTTATCTGGGGGGGGAAGAGGCCACGGGTGGCGGCCAGAACGACGCAGGTGCCGGTGGGAGAGGGGGGGATGGGGATCCCCAACTTTAGTTTGTATTATGCGGCCGCGCAATTGCGAGCCGTCGATGAGTGGTTGCGGGAACCATATAAGCAGTGGGTAAGGATGGAGGTGGACGGGTACCGCCCAGGGGAACTAGAACGGATAGTATGGGAGGGGGGAGGAGACAGAGGTCAGAATCCGATAGTGAGACATACACTGCAGGTGTGGAGAAGGTATAGGCGGCGGTTGGTGGGAGAAAAGAAATGGTCGCCAACCATGTCCCTGCAGGCCTGTTGTGCGGAAGGCATAGGCCCGAAGGCGGCCGTACTCCGGAGATGGGAGGCGCGGGGCCTGACCCAGGCTTCCCAGTTAGTGGTCGGGACACAGTGCAGAGAATTTGAGGGAATGCGTGATTTATACCGCTTAGGAGAGACGGATAGGTTCGCGTATCTGCAGATGTGCTCGGTGATTCGGAAAAAGGGAAGGGAGCAGGTGGGCAGAGGGGGAGGAGAGTGGTTCGAAGGGGCCTGTTTAGGCTCCATGGGGCAACAAGGGATGCTCTCTAGGATTTATAGAGGCCTGATTGCCAGAGGGGAAAGGAAGCTGAAGTATATGGAAGAGTGGGAAAAGGATTTAGGGGTAGAGTGGGGGGTGGATGAATGGGAGGTGATAGTAATGGGTGCAGCTAGGTTTTCAATTGCCACATCCCTGCGAGAGAATGCCTATAAGGTGTTGACTCGCTGGTACCTCACACCGGAGAGATTGTTTAGGGCAGGAGTGCGTCAGACGGATGAGTGCTGGCGGATGTGTGGGGAGCGGGGCTCTTGGTTCCATATGTGGTGGACGTGTCCAGTAGTGAGAGAGTATTGGCGCAAAATAGGGGAGTGCATTAATAAAATGGTGGGGGCGAGTATTGTGCTTGGTCCTGAGATGTGTCTTCTGCATAAACCGGATGGGAGGTGGGAAGGAGACTGGAGAATCATTTGGTATTGCGTGACAGCGGCACGGAGTGAAATAGCCTGGTACTGGAAGCGGCCAAATCTGCCTTCCATAGCTAGTTTTGCAGGAAGAGTGTCTTTTCTATATGCAATGTATAAAATGACGGGGGAGAGAGGGGGAAGAGGGGAACAAGTTGAGAAGCGGTGGGCGGGGGTTTGGAAATGGCTACATGAGGGAGGGTGGGGGGAGGGAGGGTTTGGGGGGGGGAGGTGGGGAGGGAGACTAGGGGGTTAGAGAGGAATGAATCTTGCCAGTTTAAGGGGTGTGAGGGATAGTAGTACGGGGCAGGGTAATGCTATTCTGTACAATGTGATTGTGGATAATCAGATTGTCCAGTACCCAGTGTGTACGCCTTGATCCTGGGACTACACAGGGGTATGAAAATGGGGGGACTGCAGGTATGGATTTCTGTGCAAGCTGATAGCTAGCCCTATAGTATGAGAAGTGACAGGAATGGTCTGTTGTCTGTAAAAAGTTGATAGGATGATAGCAATGTACATGGGGAGGAAGTGTTTGATGTACGGGCGATGGTTGATAGTAATGTTATGGCAAAGTTGATAATGTATATGAAAAAGTTGCTAATAAAAATTTATAAAACTAAAAAAAAAAAAAAAAAAAAAAAAAAAAACAGAACACTAGCATTCTCCCTAATCTATAGACCCCCATCAGCTGATCACAAAAACCTCTCCCCTATCCTTGAACTCGCATGCACTGCATCTCAGAGAAAACCCCTCATAATCCTAGGTGACCTTAACCTCCCATCTCTGAACCAATCCCAAAAAGACAACTTCCTTGACTCAATGACCCACATGGGATTTATCCAGATAGTCCATACCCCCACACATAATAAAGGAAACGCACTTGATCTCGTTTTCCTCCCTACCCCCTTTAACCTACATCAACTCCATTCTTCCCCGATAGCTATGGAAATACCATGGTCTGACCACCACTTGATAACATTCCACCTATTAGCACAAACACCATTACAGCCTGCAAACACATCACATCTCTCACGTTTTCCCCGCTTTGACAATGACTCATTCCTTGATAAGGTACTACCTAAACTCATCACAAGCCTAACTGACATAGAACAAATTATGGAGAACTGGAACCAAACTATCCAAAAAGCAGCAACCCCTACTCAAACGATGCAGAAGATAAAAAAGGAATCACAAAAATGGTTCACTAAAGACATCGCCCTACTAAAAAAGCAACTACGGAAACAAGAAAAATCTGGAGAAAAGCAAAATCACACGATAACAAAACTAAATATATAAAAATACTTAATAGATATAAGGATGCAATCAACAAATCAAAAAGAGAATACTACTCCAAACTAATAAATCTTGCCATCAATAGGCCAAGAGAACTCTTCTCAATTGTGAAAACAGTAACAAAAACGCAAACCCCCGAATCGAACCAAGACACAATTAGCGTACAAACCTTAGCATCAAATTTTGCTGAGAAACTAAAGGTAAAATCTTACTCTCCAACCACCACAATATCTAGATATGACAGTAATTATGAATGGACAACCTTCCACAAGGTTGAACGAAAACACATCCTTAATATCATAACAATGATTAACACCACAACCTCACCGCTTGACCCATGCCCTGTATCATGGATCAAGCATACTAAGGACTTCCTGGCAGAAAATATCCAATATATAGTAAACCAATCACTCTCTCAAGGAACTATGCCCAATGCCCTAAAGCTCTCCTCGATCCGTTCCATAATAAAAAACAATAAACTAGACCCAAAAGACCTCAACTCCTACAGGCCAATAGCTAGCATACCATTAATCACCAAAATAATAGAAAAAACTATACAACTCCAATTACAAGACTACATTGATGAGCACAAACTCCTTGATGAGCATCAATTTGGCTTCCGACCCTTCCATGGAGTTGAAACTCTCCTAATCGCACTGACAGACCTACTCATCAGAGGCACCAATGACAATAGCAAAGGTTTCCTTCTCCTCTTCATAGATCTGTCTGCCGCATTCGATAGCATCAATCATAATACCCTCATTAACAGACTAGAAAATCTAAAAATAGGAGGGACAGTCCTTGAATGGTTCAAATCATACATCTCACACAGGCTAATATGGATACAATTAGGTAAAGATACATCAGAAACGTTCCCACAAGGTCAAGGCATCCCCCAAGGATCAGCCCTCTCAGCCCTCCTCTTCAATTTATACCTCCAGCCCATTACAAACATATTCAAAAAGCACAAAATTAACCATTTCATATACGCAGATGATATCATGCTTGCCACCCCCATAAACCCCAACAACCCCAAATATGATAGCCTACTCCAATGCATGAACGAAACTACCAAATGGCTTGAAGACAACCACCTAAGCATTAACCTCAAAAAAACAGAGGCAATGTTCATAACGAGGAAATCAGACACTGACTACAAATACCCCAATACAATCACAATAAATAATACACCTATACCTGTTAAAAAGGAGGTAAAATACCTTGGAATAATCTTAGACCACTCACTCACCATGATCCCACATAAAACATACAGTAAAAACCATATTTTATAAACTCAAGACAATACAACATCTGAGACCCCTACTCAACACAGATGACTTTAGATCTGTAGTCAATACCCTCATCACCCCCCACTTCGACTATTGTAATAGTCTCCTAAATGGACTCCCATTAAAAAGCATATACTTTCTCCAAAGAGCCCAAAACATATGCGCCAAGATGATCACTAAAGCTAAACTAACAGACCATGTGACCCCAATCCTACTAGACTTACACTGGCTCCCTATAAACAGCCGAATAAAATATAAAATCCTCCTAACTACTTTCAAAATCATTAATAACATCTCTCCCTCACAACTATCTACCCTAATACACCCCCCATCAGATACTAGATCGCGTAGACAAAACGCAACCTATTCCCTCAACATAAAAACAAATTTTAGAAAAACTAAAGCGACAACAAGTGATAGGGCCTTCTCCTTTGCTGCCCCCACCCTATGGAACGAAATACCATTAACACTCCGCACGATAAAAGACCTTCATCAATTCAAAAAGGAACTAAAAACCAACCTCTTTACAAAACACTTTGAGATCCCCTATCAACAAAGAACCTCTCCAATACAATCACAGAAACACATCCACAGTACCCAAGACAGAACAAATGACTAACTCAAGAACCTTTACAAACCTCACACAACATGCTAAAAACCACTCAAACTGTTGACTATTCCACCATTGTAAATAAACACTGTAACTAACTATGCTGCGCTCCATGTATATAACTTGTAAATAGTTTGAAAAGCTCTGTTCTAGTTAATGTTCAAAATATGTTCCCTGTAAGTTCACCTGTATATAGTTAAAGCATAATGTTCCTTGTAAATGTATACAGAAGTATACAATTGTTCTGTTTACCGTTCAATGTAAACCGCCCCTGATCTCTGGAAGGGGCGGTATAGAAAAGACTGTTAAATAAATAAATAAGTAAATACATTTACAACCTCCGTGTCCTCTGCTTTCTGTAGCACAACACTGTTTACTGTGGTTTCCAGTCTACAGACACACCAGTGCATAGCATAGGTTACACATCCATTTACCACTATGGGCTAAGTTGAGGTGCAGGGCAGAAATATTTCTAAGTCCTACCTTTATTCCCCTTCACTTGGTTTGCAGCTTGTCATGCTGTAAGGGCTTGTGTGCATCAGTGATGCTGAGGGCTAAGCTATTGGTAGTTTAACTACTGGCAGGGTCTCCCAAGATGGACAGGTCTCAGCTGAGGTTCCAGACTAAGACAAACCATCCATCTGGGCAGCAGCAGAATAGGACAGTGTTGGCGGCGGAGGATCACATTTCTGTGACAACGGCAACAACACTAAACTTAAACTGACCAGAAGAAAGGCCTGGCAATCTACTTCTGTGTCTTGCTATGAAAACCCAATGGATAGTCACAACTAAACAAATTGTACTATAGTGCTGGAAGATGAGATCCCCCAGGTCGGAAGGCACTCAGCTGGCTACTGGGGAAGAGCTGAAGACTTTTCAGAGTAAAGCCAGCATTTATGATGTGGTTAGATCAAAGCCCTGATTGCTGATGTAGCTGCACATGAAATGAGAGTCAGAAGCTGCAAAAAATTCTTACATATTGGGACATGGAACATACGAAGCATGAACCAAGGGAAGTAAGAGGTGGTCAAGAATGAAATGGAACATGTAGAACTATGATCTGTTGGGTGTCAACAAACCAAAATGAACTGCATTAGGCACTTTTCATCTGATGATCACATGGTCTACTATGCTGGAAATGAAAGACAAAGAAGAATGCTGTTGCATTTATAATAAAGAAGAAACTTGCAAGAACTGTAATAAAATACAATGCAGAAAGTGAACGCTTAATTCGTCTACGAGGAATACCTATCAACACAACTATAATTCAAGTATATGCCACAATAACAGCTGCAGAAGAGGATGAAATTGATGAGTTCTATGAACGAGTACAAGCTGAAATTGACAGAACATACAAACAGGATATCCTAATAGTCATGGGTGACTAGAACACAAAAGATGACAACAAAGCAGAAGACAAAGGGGTATGTTTACTAAAGGGCGCTATTTGCGCTGCTATCACGTTATCGGGCGATAAGGTACCTTATCGCACGATAATGGCACTTTACCGGGCGCAAAGGTACCTTTGTGATAGGCTATGGCCTAGAATAGCCTATAAAAGCAGGATATATAGCTGAGGCCTGAGTTCCTAACCCCCCCCCCCCACTTTAGCTGTAGAATATTAGAATATTACAGCTGACAGAGCTAGAAGCCAGGAGAAGTAGAAAACAGCTTTAAACTTGTTTTGATAAGAATGTTATGATATTCACAGATGTATTGTTGTGCTTTGCTTGCACACTGTCTCAGTGCTGCGAAGTGTCCTTGTAAGCAGAATGAAAAGCAGAATGTATTATGTCTAGCAATGGAGCCATGGCTAGGAATGCCTGAGCAGGGGGGAACAGGTGTTACGCCCGGTCAGAGATCTCCATTGGATGGGGGTGAGGGGACCACCGGGACCAATGAGGAGTTTGTTTATGTAAGATTGATGAAGAAAGATATAAAAGATGTCGTTTACTGGACTCCATGGCTCAGACCATTTTGAATGTTACAAGTGTCTGAGTCTGTGCACAATAAACTGGCTTGAATCTTAGTAAATAGACTTCTGGTTTTATTCATTGTGGGCCCTTCGCTACAACATATTCTTGGTTCCCTGACCGGGAAGGTGGCGTATGTGAAGGGTGCGCAAGTGAGTACTACCACGTATTGCCGCCTCTAGGTTTGGTCCAGCTGGAGCCGCACTTGACTGATCTCAGGGGAGCCTCTTGCGCCACCAGTCATCTTGAATCGGAGAGGACTCCTCCTTGCCTCCGCAGGTGGCTGGTTCTGGCTGGCCAACACCTCGAACCCGAGGGGAGTCCAGGTTTCAACCCAAGGTGGAACTGGTTGTGCAGCGCATTAGCTACCGGATCCGGTGAGTAATGGTTTTTCTGGTTCTTAGCTAGCTCTGGGAAAGTCTTGAGACTAATATGGTATGGTACAAGGTAAAGGAAGTCTGATCAGCTTCCAGGGCGGTCCTATTAACCCTGCATGAGTATGCGCGGGGCGAAGCCACTGACTCTTTTGGTTTGGTTAATTTTGGTTTAGTCAGTTAGCCCGGGAATTTGGAATGTGGGAAATGCTAGCAAGTTTGGTTGTGTGAAGTGTGCTTGAGAGGTCTTGCAACACAGACCAAGTGAGAGCAGACTCCTTAGTAGCGCAGTTTCTGACCGGGCGACCACGTTCAGGTCGCGAAAAGGAGGAAGCATGTGGTGTTTGTTTACCTAATTGTTTCTAAGGGCTGTATGGCCCCCACCTGCAGCTATCCTACCCGCCCCTATTGTCTGTTGTATCTGATTTCTGTTCCCCCGTTGAAACCGCGAGTTTCCCTTCTGGTATAATGTAAGAGTACGCTGTCGGGTAATTTGTGACAGTCTACCGATTAAGAAATAGTATTAAGCAGAGAAGAAGAAAGAAGGAATGTATAATCCCGTTCCTTTAGCACAGCATGAAATTGCAAGCGGAGAAAGAAGGGGCGTGTCTGTGCACAGGAATGTTCAGTTTCTTTTAAGGCATATTTTCAACATTTGGCAGCTGGGTTAGTTTGTGCTTAGTTCAGAAAAAAATTGTACCTGTTTTATTCAATATGTTTTAATAGTGATGTTCCTTCTGCTATGGTCCCGTATTATATATCATTTGATAGAAATGTTTAGTCAGAAATTTTAGATCCTGACAGTTTTGGGCTCAGAACCCCGTTCGAGTCCCTCAACTGTTCCTGTACGAAACAAGTGAGATATAATGCGTTTGTGGGTTTAGCCTTGTCTTTATGTTCTAGTCGTTAGCAAATACTGTTCAAATAGAAATGATAGAGAAATTAAGGAAACTGTATTTGTCTTCCCTATGACCTACGAAGTAGAGGTCAAGAACCCTGACAGGGCTATAAAGCGTGTAGTTACCAGATTGCAACTAAAACAAATGATTGAAATTTTGTCTCTGATATATTTGGTTTTGACTGTGTATGTGTTTACAGCTTCTCTGGCTAGTAATTTACGGCTGCTTTGAAAGTCCGGAACATTTATTTTGTTAAGATAAGTTAAGATAATGCCTGTCTTTCCCGAACTGTAACAATGTACTGATTTGAAAGGTCTTTTAAAATCTCAGTGTCAGAAGTAGTCTTAGACAGTTGTTATTTAGAATGAGCACACACTTCCATTATGTTTAGCCCATAGGAAAATGCAGCCTGACTGTCTGCCCTGCTATATGTTTCTTAGACATGCTCTGTGAAAGGAAGTGGCCAGTGTTAGCTTTAATGTAGTCTCCCGTGTTCATCAGATTGCACAAAAATTGTTCCTTACTCAGTTCCCCTACACAGATTAAATGTTTGTAAATGAAAAAAGCCCCCCTAGTTAAAGCGTTACTATGAGAAACAGTGTAGGAGATTAGTAGCAGCCACAAGGGAGGGGGGGGGGGGCCCGGAGGTCTGTCCGTCCCAGTATCTTTATAGGTCAGTCCCCTCAGCTCTGCCACCACCCCGGGCACAGATTCTGAAGTAAAGGGCCTATTTACCTTTAATACTGAAAGCCAACCCCACCCCTTATGTGTCTTTTTCACCACTGATTTACTGCCACCTACACTGAGAAGCCTCAGGATTCAATTGAACTAACAAACAGTATTATGCAGACCCATCAGCCTTGATGGCCCCAAGTGGAATCCAAATAGTGCGGACAGCCCTCCCTGTATACCCCATGTGATCCAGCAGCCCAGGAGAATTTGTGTCAGTCAGTCCCAGAAAGCTGATAAAACAGAAATTGCAGAAACTGGATAGATTTGCGGGCATAGCAGTTAAAGGAAGTAGCTCAGAAAGTTTGTGTGAATTGTGAAAAATGAATGTAACAGAGAAAGTGACAGAAGAAGAAGAAAGCGGATTTGCTCGTTGTAGAATGATATAGAAGAGGTTTTCCTAATCGAAGGAGCAGAGTAAGTGGAAGGGGTCGTGAATTGAACCCCACTGGGTGCGAATCAGTGCACCCATTGCAGAAAAGAAGGACATTAGAGAAGTGAATGCCCGTATCTTGACTCCACCCCCAGGAGGGGAGGAGGGAGTACTTGATTTCAGAGACAAAAAAAAAAAAATAAGCCGAGCACAGTGTTCCAGCACGAGAGGGAAGAAGCTAAGGAGGGAGTGGCAGTTGCAACAGGCTATGACATGGATGAAGACTAGGCCAGACTCCATGGGGGATACAGAAGCCAGTAGCCCCTTTGTTTTAGTGCCCTATGCCACTTTTGGGCCGAGATCTGCTTGCCAAGCTCCAGGCACAGATTTCCTTTGCTGAAGGGAGAAGAAGCCTGCTGGATTGATGGTGCTGACTGTTCCCCGAGAGGAAGAGTAGCGGTTCTATATCTCCAGCCAAGATAATTAGCACCAACCTCTCAGCTCTGAAGTGTGGGCAAAAGATAATCCACCTGGCCTAGCGAAAAAACATAGCCCCTGTCATTGTCACCTTCAAGCCAGGAGCGGAACCAGTGCATGTGAAGCAGTATCCCCTTCCCCGACAAGGAGTGCCAGTCACCTTGGAATACCCCCCTTCTCCCATTCAGGAAACCTGGGACAGTACAGGATCTGAGACGAGTGAATAATATAGCTGAAACATACACCCAGTGGTACCAAGTCCTGGGACTGATTCCTGCTGAGGCTACTCATTTCGTCGTTCTGGACTTGAAAGATGCCTTTTCCTGCATAAGCTTAGCCCCCACCTTAGCCTTAGCCTCCAAGCTACTATGTGAACTCAGGAGAAAACTTGCTCATAACCACCAACTCAGAAAATAAATGTCTATAAGCCACCAGTTAACTCCTGCACCTTTTTTAATGAGGCTGGATACAGAGTCTCAAGTGCCAAGGCGCAATTATGTCAACCAAGTTAAATACTTAGGATTCCAATTGTTCAGTGGAGTCCGATGACTGGGACCAGAACTTAAGGAAGCTGTGCAGCTACAGCCCTCCTAGTGAGCAAAGCAGACAAGATCACTTTGAGATAGAATCCTGAAGTTACTGTACTAAACTTCTGGTTAACAAATTCACGAATGTAGATGTTGTGTGAAAACCCCCAGGTACAACTGAAGGTCAGTCAAGCTTTACCAATTGGTCCTAGCCCCCCTGATCATGACTGTCTATTTGTGGATGGAAGCAGTCTACCCTTGATCAGGTAGTAGAGTCCTCAGCCCTGGCCCCAGGAACTTCAGCACAGAAAGCTGAGCTGATAGCTCTTACCAGATCACTGACATAGGAAAAAGGCTCCATCTGAATGTGTACACAAATTCCAAGTATGCCCTTACACCCTTGCATGCACATGGGGCCCTGTACAAGGACTGCTTATCGATTTCAAAGTTTAGGAAAAGTAGGCAATATGAATAGAACCCTGGAATCCCGATTATCTAATCTTTGTCAAGAGCTCCACCTGAAGCAGCCCCAGTGCTAGGTTTTTCCTATGGCCCTTCTTAGGATATGCTTAGCCCCACCTAAGTCTCTAGAAGTTTCCCCTTTTGAGATTCTGTATGGGTGACCCCCGCCTATTGTACAAGGGATAAAAGGGGATATGCAACAGAGTGAATCTGAAATTGCTAGACAGGAACTATTTGGTTTTAAGTTTTGTTTTGCAGAGTCATCAGCAGCCCATTAACTTTTGCATCCTTTCAAGCCTGGAGCCACGATGTGGGTGAAAGAGTGGAGAAAGACATCGTTGGTGACTTCTTGGAAAGGACCATATCTTGTTTTGTTATTAACCTACCTCTATTATCAACCTACCTCGATCACAATCTATCTCTATCAATCCTTAATAACCTACCTCTACCTCTATTAATCATTAGAGACTATGATCATGATTGTTTCATTTATTGTTTCATGATTGTTTCGTTCATTGTTGTTTCATTCCTGCGGTAGCCCTGGGACTCTTGAGAACCATTCTTGCCTTGCCCCCTTGTGCAGCCTGTATAACCACCACCTGAACTGAAATGCAAGTCACTCTTACTATACTTGTACTGGCATAGTCAGCCAGTGTATCTATAATGGTACAGAACTGAATGTCTTTTCAGACCTCGACAGAATCCATCTTACTACATCATGGAACGGAGATGGAATGATGAAGACGGAGCCCTCATCAACGCTACAAGTCAACTCTCAGATCCCACAAGACCAGTTTTCTTGAACTTTGGTACATGTGCTGCTACCTCTCATACATGTACTGCTATTAATAGGAATGGTTCTCGTTGTTGTGGATCATGGGAACAAGCTTACTATTATAATGAGAAGTACATTTGTCCTGAAGGTGCATATAGATGGGGGATATGCATTGAAATACACTCCCCAACGACGTATGGCAAACCATCAGAAGCAGACTGCTCCTGTCCGAAGTGGAACTGTGTGTACTATGCTACCTGGTCTGGTGGCCCTACAGGACAGACTGGAGATAGTTGCAAGGCTATGCTGGAAAGATTACCCCTACTGGAACCTGAAAAGTGCAAGAAAGGTGCTTGCAATCCCTTACGACTTCAGATCTTCAACCCCAGCCAGTGAAAACAAGGATTTTGATTTGGCCTGCGCATAGCAGGAGGTGGAACTGATCCTGGAACCATCGCATTCATCCAGCTGACTGTAAAGACTCATGTTACTTCACCTTTATCGCAAACATCATACCTTCCATGAGGCCACGAAGATGGAGTTTGTTGTTACTCATGTTTATTGGAAGTAGCTGAAGCTGTAGCGTCCAGTCTCCACATCTTTGACTGTTTCTTCTGTGGAAGAACCAAAATGGGAGACCAGTGGCCTTGGGAAGAGCAAGAATTGAGCTATTATGAACTGATCTGCATAAAACTACCGGTGAATGGGTCTTAGCTAACCCCATTATTGGTAACCTATGTTTTGACTATATTAGTTGGACAATCGGAGATATCATGATGCTACTACCAGAAAGACATTATGGTGGTCAGATGCCAATGCTTCGGAACCCTCAAATCCTTTGAATGCTTTTGCTAAACCTCCTAGACTATGGACAAACCTAGCTTCTCCCAACACCTGGCAAGCACCACCTGGACTATATTACTATATTGGATGGGCCCATGGGACAAATGAGATGCTTCATCTGAGGATTGGCCACCTGAGAGAAACATTTCTTACTATGGACCTGCTACCTGGGCACAAGATGGTTCTTGGGGCTACCGCACTCCTGAATATATGTTGAACTGTATTATACGTTTGCAAGCTGTTGTTGAAATTATAACCAATGAAACTAGTAGAGCACTAACCTTGTTAGCTAAACAAGCCACACGGATGCGTATCAGAATTGCTTAGCATTAGGTTTTCTGCTTGCAGCTGAAGAAGGAGTATGTGGCAAGCTTAATTTAACTAACTGCTGCTTACAAATTAATAATGAAGGACAAGTTGTAAAAGAGATAGCCAATCACATGAGAAAGCAAACTTATGTCCCAGTCCAGACTTGGCATGGCTTGCAACTTGATGGCTGGTTTGGTTCTTGGTTTTCAGGCATGGGCGGCCTGAAGACACTTGTATTGATTGTATTATCGATTGTGGCTGTTTGCTTATGTATCCCATGTTTCCTCCCCTTATGCTTGCGCATGTTAAACTCAACCATTGATAGTATTATTGACCGTAAGGCAACTACATGAATGTTAGCACTGTGGGACTACTACCCTATACCCCAGAGTGAGCCCTCTACCCTAGTCTAAGTTCCCATATGTGTGATTTAATTCCCACCCTTTCTCACTTGCGGGTGAGAATAATCAAAGGGGGGAATGTGATAGGCTATGGCCTAGAATAGCCTATAAAAGCAGGATATATAGCTGAGGCCTGTATGTGAGGCCTGAGTTCCTAACCCCCCCACTTTAGCTGTAGGATATTAGAATATTACAGCTGACAGAGCTAGAAGCCAGGAGAAGTAGAAAACAGCTTTAAACTTGTTTTGATAAGAATGTTATGATATTCACAGATGTATTGTAGTGTTTTGCTTGCACACTGTCTCAGTGCTGCGAAGTGTCCTTGTAAGCAGAATGAAAAGCAGAATGTATTATGTCTAGCAATGGAGCCATGGCTAGGAATGCCTGAGCAGGGGGGAACAGGTGTTACGCCCGGTCAGAGATCTCCATTGGATGGGGGTGAGGGGACCACCGGGACCAATGAGGAGTTTGTTTATGTAAGATTGATGAAGAAAGATATAAAAGATGTCGTTTACTGGACTCCATGGCTCAGACCATTTTGAATGTTACAAGTGTCTGAGTCTGTGCACAATAAACTGGCTTGAATCTTAGTAAATAGACTCCTGGTTTAATTCATTGTGGGCCCTTCGCTACAACACCTTATCGCGCGATAACGCACGCAGCGGCGCAAACGAGCGCTGAAGGCGGAGAAAGGCCCCCGGAGGGCGGAGGAAGGCTCCCCAGGGGCGAAGAGAGAGGGTCAATGGGTGGAGAGTGGGAGGGGAGAGGCTCCCTGCACACTAACACTGTGGAATCCGGGGCTGAAAACTAACGCCAGTGAAACCCTGGCGTTAGAGCAGATTTAAAGGGAAAAGAAACCATTTCCGTCAGCAATGTACAGCAAAACCAGGGAAACTTAAAAAAGTGATAGGTGTGATACATGTGCACGGAACAAAAGGGCAAATAAACATTGAAAATGACCAGAAGAAAATGTAAAAAAAACATAACCAAGCTGGCCAATAGTAATATTAATGAGAAACAGCAAAAAACACTACCAAAAAAGCTCTAAAATAAAGATATTAATTTTGGAAGGGTCTATGCTCTGTCCCCATACAAGGTGAATGATCCCATAGTGAAATAGTGCTGATCAGGGTTTTCCCTTTCCATTGGATAGGTTTCCTATGGCGCGCACCATGTTCTGCAACAGCAAGGCGGGCATGTCGGAATGGGCAACTGGACAGATGCTGGAAAAGGGGACACAGAGGGCTGCAGGCGGCACATGCTGTGGTGCAGCTGGGACACAGTGCGGACTAGGGTGATGCCTAGGTGGCCCATAGGAATGCTGAAACAGTAGAGCAGCCAGACAGCAACTGATGAGGCCCAACATGGGCACGAGTGTGTTTCCCAGTGTCACAGGGGATAGTACCCAGCAGGTACCCCCAAGGGCACAGAACATTGGCAGGCGGTGCTGGAGGGAAGCGTGGACAGCTAGGCAGGCACCCCTACCCCAGAACCCACACCATAGGCAGCCGCCTACCCACACACTTGATAGCCTGAGACTGCGCACCACCAGCACCACCATCAGAAGGGCATGTCAGCATGGAGACCGAGGGGTACTGGTGGTGGAGGGCGCAGTGGCAGACCATGGCCTAGCCCTGTGTAGGTGGGTGCCATGCACTGCAACAGACAGGCCCCGTCTAAAGAAAAGTCATGGAATCCCCATGGAATGCACTGTCCCTGCGGCAACACAGTGGTGCAGTACACACAGCCAGTGTGTTCAGGAGCAGAAGGTCACAGGTTCAGGTCCCAGCTGTGGTTCCTGCCAACCCAGTCCCC
Source organism: Ichthyophis bannanicus (assembly GCA_033557465.1). Classification (NCBI taxonomy): domain Eukaryota; kingdom Metazoa; phylum Chordata; class Amphibia; order Gymnophiona; family Ichthyophiidae; genus Ichthyophis; species Ichthyophis bannanicus. The sequence goes on from CM066032.1 coordinate 956,376,093, forward strand.
GTATTTTACCCACTACTAAACCGTGGTAATAAAGACGGAACCTTTATTGCAGATAACATAAACATGCCCAAAATGCCTACATTTTACCCTACAGAGCACAGACACCATAAACATGCGCATTACCCAGAGCAGAGTCCCCCAAATGCAGTCCTGGAGGGCCAAACACCATTCAGGTTCCATGCTACCTCTAATAAATATGGCTGTGCTGCATTTCTATGCACCGCCCCCATGGTATTCAGATGTATGCCATGCATATTCATTAGGGACAGCATGAAAACCTGAACAGTGTTTGGCCCACCAGGACTGGAGTTGGGAACCTCTGCCCTAGAGCAGCGGCCAACAGGGGCAGAAACACCCGTACCCACAGGCTCCATTGTCCAAAGCCTCCTGGAGAGGCAGGATGTTGGGCCCTGCGTGCATCTCCCAATACTAGCACTTGCATACCTTAGCAATGCCATCCTAAACCCGGGAATACAGTACACAGATATCAAAAGGTTGCTATGATTACTGGCAGATAGCAATTCCTAAGTTAAGCACAATCTGCTCATTGAGCTGTATCATACCAACCTCTCTGATGTCTGTGGAGTGTGTTTCAGGTCTGGTGTCTGACAGTGTTTACCACCCCGGGGAGTGACCCCAACAGCATTGCGTACCATAGCCATGCCTGCACTGTGCTTATGACTGGTGAGGTGGCCAGGGCTGCCAAAAGCCTCTATATTTGCACAATGCTGGCATAGGTGTGGGAGTGTGTGTCTGTCCAGTGTGTGGTGGCTGCCAACACCTTACTCAGCCCACACTGCTTGCACTGTTTCCAGTGTTAGCTTGCCAATGTGCATAATGAGGAACAAGGTACTGTGGGTATTTATTTTTATTTTATTTAACAGTTTTTATATACCGCACTATTCATCATCAGTGCGGTTTACATTAAACAACAACATACCTGTCAATATATAACTGATCTAGGTTTACAGATAACAAGGAAGGTAAACTGGGTGTGAACTGGGGATAACTATATACAATTAAATATGTTACATCAAGGTTTGGTATTTGACGAAATGCAGTATTTTTCACATTTTAAACCTTTGTTCTGGGTTGTTGTTATGTGTAAGAGTTAGATGAGTGAGGCGGAAGACAATTCTATGGTGTGTATGGTAGCTTGAAGTGCAAAGTGAATAAATAGTGCTTGATGGACTTTCTGAATTGGGTGATATCCCTGATTGATCTGATGGTGGGAGGTAGTTTGTTCCAGCACTTGGGAGCATAAGACACAAAAGCTCTGTTAGTAGTTTGTTGTGTCCATTTTGTGGAGATACTAGGAGTAACTAGTGTGTTTTCTGCTACTAGTCTCCTGGATCTATTGTTCGGTGCGTGGGTGAGTAGATTTGAGATCGATGCAGGGGATATTTTATTAATAGCCTTGAATGTGATGAGGAGAGCTTTGTATATTATTCTGCAGTTTATCGGGAGCCAGTGTAGATCAATCAGTATTGGTGTTATATGATCTCTTTTTGAAGCTCCGGATAAGATGCGGGCTGCCGCGTTCATCGCCAGTTGAAGTGGACTTAGTGTATTCTTGGGGAGGCCATGAAGGATGATATTCGCATAGTCGAAGTGCGGTGTGACTATTGCTTGGAAAACTGTACGGAAATCCTTGGTCTCCAGCATTGGTTTCAGGTGATGCAGTGTTTTTAGTTTGTAGTAAATTGTCCTTACTGTGTTCTTTATGTGCTCCTTAAGATTGAGTTGCTGATCGAGTATCACACCGAGGTACTTTATGGAGGCCTTGATCGGGAGTTCTGCATCCCTTACTATGAGGGTGGTTGGTGGAGAAAATTGCTTGTTTCTTGTGACTATGAGCACTTCGGTTTTCTTGAAATTTATTCTCATGTTCTGATTGAGAAGCCAGTCGGTTATTGCATTGAAACAGTTGATTAGTGCAGAGGACAGGGCGGCCAGGCCAGGATGCATCTCCACAGGGCATAGGGCAATGGCCGGGACATTGTAGTACTCGGCCACCACCTGCACGGACAGGGTGGCCACAGCATGTCCTGCTGGGAGGTCACTCTCACCCTGACTGAGCAGTGACCACGGCATGGCTAGGTTCCCCCATAGTGCAGTATAGCATTTTTCTCAAGTGATATATATGGGTTCTTTTTTCTGGGGCCCAATCACTGACTTATCTGTTTGGTGGGTGTGCTCACATCCCAGTTTTGGGTACACACATCTCCTCCAGTAACATGCACTATGGACTAGCTAGCAGACTGTCTGCAGTTAGTATGTGTATGGTTGGAACACCTTGCAGGGTGCAGTGGCTGGAGACTCATTGTGCTTGCTGCTGGAGAATATCAGATAGTGGTGGGGTGCAGCTGAGCATTTCTAGGCTTACTGTCTGTCTGCTATTGCCTTATGAATGCATACAGATCTGCATTGACTGCCCTGTAGGGTGTTTGTTCCCCAGCAGGACTGAGGTTGAGGGTCCCCTCTACCACCACCATTGCAGGGATGTAGAATGTGGATCTGTGGGTGGGAGATCCCCTCCCCCTGAGGGCAGGTTGGGTGATACTACATAATCCACCTATAGGTCCAAACACACACCCCTCCCTCCTCCCCCCAAATCATGTGACCATGGCATCCACACAGGATATGCACTATTCTGGGTGCATCATAGTCCACAAGGGCTAGACATGACTGGGAAATACAGATGGACACAGGTGTATCTTAGGTGTGTCTGCAAGGGCTACCTATCACACACTGGCACTGATGGGGACCTGCAGCATGGCCTATTTCAGCCATTAAAGGTGCTGTGGACCTGGTGCTGGGCGCCCTACCTCACCCTCAGGGTGAGCACAGTACTCGCACAATGTGACGGTCTGTAGCTACTCTGTGCCAGTAACACACACGGTCAGTTCCTCCTACCAAGCCGAGGCACTGTGGGGGTGCATACGCCATCTTGTGATCATCTGTAGACTGCTGATCTGCATGTGCAGTGCATCATGGGTACGGGTGGGTTAACCCTATCCTGGTAACCACAGCAGACAGTTTGTGTGGTGACCTGAAGTCCTTCAGTAGCCAGCCAGGGGTTTGTTAATAGCAATAGAGATGTAGCCCACTCATTACTTCACTGCCTGTGGAGCCAGAGATCGTGGGTTTGATCCCACAGTGGGGTTATTTGATAAGGCTGTCTGAGGCATTTCCTTTTTTTAATTTAAATTAGTGCTGCCAGCAAAAGCACCCTCACAGTGCTGTAACCTTAAGGTGCCTCATAAGGCGCCCTATAAAGCGCTCTATAAGGCACCCTATAAAGCGCTCTATAAGGCGCCCTATGAGGCGCCCCATAAGGCGCCCCATAGGGAACATTATAGGGTGCCTTGGCGGACAGTGCACTTTAAAATGTGCCCTCTGGAGTGCATTATAGGGCGCCTTATGCGGCACCTTAGGTTACGGCACTGTGAGGGTGTGTTTGCTGGCAGCACTAATTAAAATAAAAAGTAAAATGCCTCAAAAACAACTGCTTAAACGTAAAGGGCAAGGCCTCAACCAGCCTTATGTAGTAGGCATACTGGGGGATTGAACCCATGACCCCCGTACCATAGGTCAGTGTATCAACCAATGTACTACACCTCTACTGCTCTGTTTGCTCGTCAGCGCACCTATTTAAGATTTACGTGTGCCAACGTGGCACACGTTGTAGCGCTGCAGCCTGTCTAGGCAGTTGCCCTTAAGGGCAGCATGCCAACCTTTCTTGTTAAACTGACTTATTACCAGAGCAAATGCTGCTGGGACTTGTAGTTGTGGTTAATAAGCAGTCCGAGTAGTTTTAGGCAATTCACAGGAAAATGTATTAATTTTTCATTTGTATCATCCAACTTAAGCAAAGTAAATCCTCTTTGGATCATGAACAAGGTATAACAGAAAATACTGAACTCAAAGTAGCTTTCTTCAGCATAAAGGAAATTAATGCTTCAAAACAGTGCTAAACAAACACTTTGTAATCCTTTCCTTTTGCTTTTAGGATTCAAAACCTCCGAGCATTTATATCACAGTTCTGGATTTCCCTTTAGCTAGCAATCCAGCCTTCCCCTTAGGAAATGCAAGGAGCAGTCCATTAGAGACTCGGTGTCCTGCTCCAATCCAGTTAACTATGTCTCCATGTCTTCAGTTTCACCCTGGAACAGCTCTGGGTCTTTATCTACATAATCAGGTTTTATTCGTTGCATTAACTTAAACAGTTCATCCCAGGCATTCCCCTTTCTATCTTCAGGGTTCTTATATGAGCTGCACGGCTTTGTATCTCTGTGCAAAACACTCACATGTTTCTGCTGTCTCCCCTGGCTTCTAGGAACAAACTTTCTTTCAGGCTTTCTAGAAGGATAAATTTCCCCTTCTGAATCTTCCACAGTCTCACTGCTATCTGATCTGTATTTCACAGTTCTCCCAGAGTTTGAGCTCCTACCTTTACCAGGACTTGCAAACTCTGTACAGCTGTCTTTGGCAGAAGAGCTGCTGTTAGAATCCCTTCTATACCAAAGCTCAGATTTGCCTTGCCATTCTCCCAAGCCTCTGGTCAGACTCCTCAGTCTTTCTCTCCTGGACTGTCCAGTCTGCCGGGACTCTCCTGGCTCTCGCTTCTTGCCTCTCTGCCGTGACTCTGCTTCTCTTTCTCCTTCACTTTCTCTTTCTCCTTCGGCTTCCCACTCCCTTTGATTCTGAGAGCTTATATGTTTGAATGTGAGCCCGGTTTCCTTGCCCCACCCCCGCAGGTGTTTCTCATTTGCACTCTGTGTTGCCATGGAGGCAGGGTGTGGCCTGTGCTCAGCACTTCCAAACCAGTGTCTTTCTTCTCTAGGTGCTGATTTTAATGCTTGCCTGCCTGAGCCATGCTTCAGCTCAGAAGAAAAAGTTTTAAAACCAGTCGTTTTCCTATGCTTTCCAGGAGCCTCATTACCACAGCATCCCCCTATCGTGTGATAATGTGCACCACACAACTTATTGCGCGATTGCTACGTTTAGACCGGAACGCCCACTCTCCTTATGGCATCCTGCACATTATTGCTGGTTGCACATTAAGATGGTGTAGTAAACATACCCCCTGGTGTAACTATTTAGTCAGCCATTGCTATGTGAAAAGGTGTAGCACACCGGTTAATACAATTCCCTAAAAGCCAGTGGTGATGGGTTTGAGGCCCAAGTGTGGCAACAACCAGAAAAATGCATAATAAACAAATTGTGTTTTAAAATGTCAGACACATCACTGCAATGTGCGTCTGCAGCATAGATACTTATATATATTGTTTGTGACACCATTTCCTGTGTAGCAGATGTGGGATAGGCAAGGGCACATTGCTAGCACGCCCCAATGATGCGCGCCACGGCGCATAGGTGCTGCTGCGCACCGCAGCGCGCATGTGTGTACGTGCGTACGTGAGCAGGGCATTAGTGAAAATGGCCACCAGGTCACGAAAGCCATCTTTCAACAGCAGGGAGCTGCGCCACCTCGGCAGCCTTATATGCACCAGGCAGCACAAGCTGTTTACAGGTTCCTCCAGGCGGCAGGACCTGGGGAGAGTCCGGAGGGCCTGGGACCACGTGACACGGCGCTACAATCGTGTCGCCGACTACCCACGTGAGGTAAGTGTATGGGGACAGGTCAGTATATCCATATATATATCCAGTGTCGATTGTAGCTGTGCATGCTGCTGTGTGTAGGTAGTCTATCTCAGTTATGTTTATCAGGTAAACCCACATGATATATCATCAATGTATCACATCAGAGTGGTTTGCCCTATCCCCAGGAGGCTAAGGACCTGATCACAGCATTCCAGATGCCATCCTGGTGTCATGGCAGCTGCTGCTGTTGATAGAAACATAGAAACATAGAAACATGATGACAGAAAAAGACCACAAGGCCCATCTAGTCTGTCCTTCCATAACAACAACTACAACAGTCCACTTTTTACCTTTAGAGATCCTCTGTGTTGGTCCCATGCTTTTTTGAATTCAGTTACTGTCCTCATCTCTACCACCTCCACTGGGAGACTATTCCACGGATCCACTACTCTTTCCGTAAAGAAATATTTCTGCATATCACTCCTGAATCTATCTCCCTTCACCCTCATCCCATGTCCCCTCGTCACAGAACTTGCTTTCAATTGAAAGAGGCTCTCTCCCTGAACATTTATGCCACGGAGGTATTTAAACATCTCAATCATATCACCTCTATCCCGCCTTTCCTCTAAGGTGTACATATTAAGATCCTTAAGTCTGTCCTCATATGCTTTATAATGAAGACTACTAATCATCTTAGTAGCAACCCTCTGCACCGACTCCATCCTGTTCACATCCTTTTGAAGGTGCGGTCTCCAGAATTGCACACCATACTCCAAATGAGGTCGCACCAAAGACTTATACAGAGGCATTATCACCTCCTTTTTTCTGCTAGCCATTCCTCTCCGTATGCACCCAAGCATCCTTCTAGCTTTTGCCGTCGCCTTTTCTACCTGTTTAGCTACTTTAAGATCATCGGACACAACTATGCCTAGGTCCCGCTCTTCTTTAGTGGACAAAAGTACTTCACCTCCTATGCTGTATTGCTCCCTTGGATTGCTGCAGCCCAAATGCATGACCTTACATTTTTTAACATTAAATCCCAGCTGCCAAATTCTAGACCATTCTTCAAGTTTAGCTAGATCCCTCCTCATGTTATCTACACCTTCCTGGGTGTCTACTTTATTGCAAATTTTGGTATCATCCGCAAAGAGGCAAACCTTACCCAACAGCCCTTCCGCTATATCACTAACAAAGATGTTAAAAAGAATCGGACCAAGGACAGATCCCTGGGGCACACCACTGGTAACATCCTTCTCCTCAGAGTGAGCTCCATTTACTTGTACTCTTTGTCGCCTCCCACCCAACCAATTTCTAACCCAAGCAGTAACTTTAGGGTCCATCCCTAGGGTGCTCAGTTTGTTTATAAGTCGCCTGTGAGGAACAGTGTCAAAGGCTTTACTGAAATCTAAATACACCACATCTAGAGCTCTCCCTCGGTCCAACTCCCTGGTCACCCAGTCAAAGAAATCAATCAGATTTGTCTGACAAGACCTGCCTCTGGTGAATCCATGCTGCCTCGGATCCTGCAATCCGCTGGACTCCAGAAACCTCACTATTTTCTCTTTCAACAGCGTTTCCATTAATTTACTCACCACCGAAGTTAAACTAACCGGCCTGTAGTTTTCAACCACATCCTTACTTCCGCTTTTGTGTAAAGGCACCACATGAGCCTCTCTCCAGTCCTTTGGCACCACTCCCGACTCCAACGAGGCATTGAAAAGGTCAGTCAGTGGAGTTGCTAGAACGTCCCCAAGTTCCCTCAGTATTCTAGGGTGTATCCCATCCGGTCCCATCGCTTTGTCTACTTTAAGTTGAGCTAGTTTCTCACGAACACAGTCTTCTGAAAATTGTTCAAGATGTCCCTCGCTTCTGTTCTTATTTGTGGGTGTTTTCTGAGGTCCTGCTCCTAGTTCTTCATCTGTGAACACAGAACAAAAATATTTGTTAAGCAATTCCGCTTTATCCTTATCAGCTTCTACATATTCCCCCCCTGTACCCTTGAGTCTGACAATACCACTTTTGCCCTTCCTCTTCTCACTAATATATCTGAAAAATGTCTTATCTCCCCATTTTATTGCATTGGCTATTTCCTCCTCCTTTTGAATCTTTGCCTTCTTGACTACTTTGCTAGCTTCTCTACATTTTTCCAAATACAGATGCCTGTCTTCCTTTCTCTGTGATCTCTTGTATTTCATGAAGGCCTCCCTCTTTTTCTTCACTTTTTCAGCTACTTCCTTCGAAAACCATAGCGGTCTCCTGTTCCTTTTGCCTTTATTTACCATTTTAACAAAAAGGTTGGTTGCCTTTAAAATACCCCCTTTCAGTTTTGCCCACTGTTGTTCTACATCCCCCAGCTGTTCCCATCCCACTAACGACTCCCTGAGGTATTGGCCCATCTTCGCAAAGTTAGTCTTCCTAAAGTCTAAGATCTTCACCTTGGAATGGATTCTAACAGCCCTAGTCCTAATACTGAACCACACCATCTGGTGATCACTGGATGCAAAATGATCTCCCACTACAACATCAGAAACACTTTCACCATTGGTAAGCACCAAGTCCAGTATGGCCCCTTCACGTGTGGGGTTTGTTACCAATTGCCTGAATAGTTCTCCCTGTAGAGAATCCAGGATCTCCTTACTCCTAGATGATACTGCAGCAGGAAAGTGCCAATCAACATCTGGCATATTGAAATCTCCTAGCAGTAGCACTTCCCCTTTCCTAGCAATGCTGCGTATGTCTTCAATTAACTCTCTGTCCACCTCTTCCTCTTGTGAGGGAGGTCTGTATATCACACCAATGCAAATAGATTTCTCTTTCCCTCTTTCTAGTTTAACCCACAATGCCTCCTCTCTCCCTTTTAAGCTCTGTAATTCCAAAGCTTTAATAGTAGTTTTTACATATAGTGCTACTCCTCCTCCCCTTCTTCCTACCCTGTCCTTTCTGAATAAAGTATAGCCAGGTATAGTTACATCCCAGTCATGGTTTTCTGTGAACCATGTTTCTGTAACTGCCACTAAATCTAAGTCAGCCACTCCCACCAAAGCTTCAACTTCAGAGATCTTATTTCCCATGCTACGGGCATTAATACACACTGCTTTCCATATGTTACCCCTGTTACCCATTTCCATAAAGGTATTTAATGTATCACTTACCTGGGGGCTTTCACTTACCTGGGGGCTTTCTTCACCCATCCCCAACGAATCTAGTTTAAAGCCCTCTGTAACACAAGGAGTCCATAGATCTGCCTAAGGAGGTTTTGTGAACATCATTCTGATATGGTAGGTTCCGCATTTGCAGGGTCACACATGAGACGTGCTCTAAATGGTCTGTCAGTCCCCCTGGTGATATGGTTGTGTGTGCCCTTGCAGTTTGAAACATCTGCCCGACCCCCAGGTGCCCTGAGAGTCCATTTAAATGGGTTCCCAGTCATCCTGGTGGTATGGTTAATGCCGCTGTTGCTGTTTTCTAATTCCCCCCTACCCCCAGGAGTCCTGAGAGCCCATTAAAGTGGGTTCCCAGTCACCCTGGTGGTATGTTTAATGCCGCTGTTGCTGTTTTCTAATTCCACCTACCACCAGGAGTCCTGAGAGCCCATTAAAGTGGGTTCCCAGTCACCCTGGTGGTATGGTTAATGCCGCTGTTGCTGTGCTATATTCCACCCTACCCCCAGGAGTCCTGAGACCTGCTGAAAGTGCCCTGTCAGTCACCCTGGTGATATGGTGTATGTTGCTGATGATGTGTGCTAAGGCACCCTACCCCCAGGAGGCCTGAGTGCAAAGGTGGGTATGGCATCTAGATATTGTGGTAGGTGATACTGGGTTTGACACACATTGGCCTTATTCCCCAGAGGCCCAGACCCCAGTACACATGTCCGTTATGGCTCATGATTGTATGGTAGGTGCAGCTGTGTATGTGCTGTAAACCATCACACCCCCAGGAGCCATGAGACCTGCTTACGAAGGTCTGAAACAAATCCATATATCATTGATTTGTATGCCATTTCAGGTCACACATCTTCCCAATCCCCAGGAGCCCCGTAACTAATCGCAGAGGAATATCATAGATGCTGGTGTAAGGGTACAACACCTCACAATGCCCACACCACAGAAACAAAACTTAATGGTCCAAAACCGTTCCATACTCATTATCGTTCAACATCCACGTATATATATCAATGTTCATTATATGGTGTGAAACACACAATACTGCACATAAGATCTCAGTAACCATGGGCCTACAACACGCATACAACAGGCTAAACTGTCATAATGCACAAGCCTTTATAACATCACTGACCTTCCATGCAGATCCTGACAAGCCACCCAAACTCAATCAGTGAGACAGCACTTAACTGTCAGAAACATGCTTTGTATCTCAAAGGGTGGCCGTCCTGCTTACCCCTCCCCGATGCCGCAACCCAGAGCTCAAAGGCATTCTGAACGCATCATTGCCCCATCAGGGGAAAAGCACCTGTCCAACAAAACATATAACCAACCGGAAATACACAAGCAATGAAGAACAACAGCACACCCAACTCAGGAACCGCACTCACCCCTAATCAAAGTTAGTAAGGCAAACAGCCAGTGGATTGTGGACGTCATGTTGGTTATATGTTCTGTACCCACATGCACAGACCCACAGCCACACATGCAGGTGGCACTGGCAACCATTAGTAGAAGAAGCACTGAGCGGAGGCAAAGGAACAGCACGATGCTGCGCACAGAGATGTGTGATATGTGTTTGACACCCACCAGAGATATATGGTCATTAATGCACCCTTGCATTGTCTTCCCCCCCTAGGTGTAGGACCTACATAAAAAGGGCCGTGAGATGCGGCTGAAATGGCCAGGGTTCCTGGAGCGGCTGCAAAGGCAGGCAATGTCCCAACGTGGCAGTGAGTGCCGTGACCTCTACAGCTCTGTAGATAATGTCACAGTAGCCCACCAGCCTGTGCGGGCCAAACTATTTACATGTGTTATGTGACTCACATGATAGTGTGCTAATGACTGTCATCCTCCGCAGAGGGCGATACCACTGGTGAGGGCCCCTCCACGTCCGGCGAGTCCCAGAGGCGCCCCTCTGCCAACCGTGCAACGGAGGTGGAGGAGGAGATGGAGGAGGAAGGGGCAGGGATGGAGGAGGTGGAGGCAGAGGAGGAGGCGGCATCCACAGCTGAGGCAGAGGGGACTGATGGGGCCATGGAGGGGGTGGAGGGTGGTGTAGGAGGGGAGGGAGAGGGTCTGGGTGATGGTTTGGGGGGAGAAGGGAGGGCATGCAGAGGGTGGGGAGGGTGGGTGGGGGGTGGCAGGGGGGGAGGTGCAGGGTGTTGGGTTGGGGAAGGTGTCCGAGATGACAGGACAGCACAGGGCACTGTGGGTCCGTGCCAGCCACCGCATGTGGTGTGCGCAGATGAGCGGCTGGGTGTGCAGCCGCCATCCATGATCACACACAGGTCACATGCACATGCCGCCAAACAGACACCTGGCACCATGTGTGTGTGTGGCGGCAGGTATGTGCAAGACCTGTATGTGGTCCTGGATGGCATGGAGCAACAGCTCCATCTTCTGGAGCACACCAACCGGTGGCTGGCAGGGTCCATCCAGTGGATGGGCTCCGAGATGGAGTGCCTGCTCGGTTGGTGGCCATCCCCTGGTGGGCGTCACAGAAGCGTGTGATGGCCCCTGTGGCACCCATACACGTGCCCTGTGCTGTCCTGTCGCCCACCACCCAACATGGTGAAAGGGAATGGGAAGACAGCAACATCCACAACAGCTGGGGAAATATGACCTCGAGTGTACACTGTTGGGAACAGGACACTGGGCTTGCTGGAGCTTTGTTCGACCAGTATCCCATTTCTTATATTCACATGTTGCATTGGGGATATATGCTTTGTAAATAGTTTGTAAATATAGTTTTGATAATATATCACAATGGTCATGTGTCTCCCTTACAAACAGACTGTGGACGTCAGCATGGGACATGTGTGTAGATCAGCATGTGTATGTATGTTAGACATGGGTATCATACATGGTCCGTCTCCACACACAGTTGTGGGGGCTGCCCATGTGCGTAGGCATCCGAGTCCCATGTTGACCTTGTGATGTGCCAATGTGGGGCATGTCCTAAAGTCCCTGGTCACGTGCATGCTGTGTGCAATGTGTTGGAACCATATCTGATGCACCATGCATGTGTGCCAATAGCGGAACCGGCGAACAGCAAATTCTTTGCATGTAGTGATGAACCCAGGAGCTGCTCAGGGGGATAGCTGTTGAGGGCGGCCTGGGACAATGCATGTCACAGGGATGGGTGGTGGGTGTCTATAAGCGCTTGCAAAGGATGAGCAGCCAACCTACGCAAGCCACCCTTGTCTGCCTGTGCCACATGCGAGCCTATGTAGAATGGCAGTCACGTAGGCTGTGGTGTGGGCAGGGAGAATGGTCACACATGTGTGTCCAATGTTGGGGGGTATATGGGGTGGGAGACGGTGACAGATCCCAACACCAGATATGTACCATCATGAAATTCGCCCTGTGCAACAGGGGAGGATGGGTATACCCCCAAGCTGAGGTCCTGGGGCTGTGACCTGCCACAGTCCATGACACACAGGGCATGTTATGACCTCTGTGCACTGATAACTGGCAGTACAGACACCCCACCACCGAGGGGCATGGGTGAGGCACATGAGGGCAGGGAGACAACATGAAGTGCAGGCTACGTGGGGGAACACAGTGCCACACATTGGAAACAAACACATAGGATGTCATAGATCAGTATGTATTAGTTTTATTTTATTTATTTGATGTTTGTTTTATACCGCGCTATTTGCAATCAGTGTGGTTTACATATAACATTTGTCCAGTGCAGGCCAGACTGCAAAGGATTTACATTCCAACAGGCAAATCAACCTGGATACCCAGGGTAACTATTTACATATATATCTATCTGTGATCTGCGTTGCTCACATCTGGCATGGCCGTCCACATCGGCCACGCCCCTACCCACCCCTCTGTTGGTGTGCCGCTGGTGCAGCCTCTGGTGCCTATGCTGGCTGCAGGAATCTGGCCTCTATGGCCTCCAGGGCATCGGCAATCTGTAGTTGGGTCCCCGCCATGGTTTCTGCTGTTGTGTGGAGCTGGTGTAGCTCCACCGTGTTTTCCAAAATATCTCGGTGTAGTTGCACCAGCGCCTGACGAGTGCCTATGGATGGAAGACACCGTGATATGTGAGATACCTCCTTCAGAGCCAACCGTCACACATGCACATGTCAGCCATATTCCACTGGATCAGTCTGTCAAACACTCATGCATGTCACAAATTGCAACACATGACCATGGTCAGATCAGTGCGTCCCATGAGCCATTCTCATGCATGTTATGGGTCCTGATGATGGGTCTTGAGAATCACTGATTGCGCATATGCCTGTGTCGCAGTCTGATCTCTCAATATGCGATCTGCACAGTGGCCATCTGACATAGGTGAGGGGACATGAGGGGTCATAGGACACACATGCATATATCTAGGGGGCCGTCCATTCAATATTGCTGGCACACATAGCTGATCATGTATAGACACTGTGATGCATATCACTACCCATGGAGTGTTGTCTATCACATACGGGGCCTGGGTGATCTTGTATTGGTGGTTTCTGCTGTGCGCTTGCTTGGGGTATCTGTCAGTGCACAGCGTGCGTAGGTCTGAGCCCCTAACACATGCTGACCCTTGACACGCCATGCTACAGAGGGGTGGAACGCACAGGGCACCCAACATACCCCCCCCAACATAGGTATCAATGTGGTATGTTGCCAACATGCAGTCTCCTTGTGGATCTGTAGATAACCCCCATGGGGATTCCTGTGTTTGCGCTTACCCACCTTCGGCATCACGTCTTGCTGACTCACTGTGGGCATGTAGCTCCTCCAGTATGGTTGCCATGCTGGTGGGAGGTGGGGCTGCTGTCCCTGGGGCCTGGCTGGGGTGGTGGGTCCCCTCCATGTCGCCACCTGCTTGAGCCTGTTGGGTGCTGCAGCTGTCCCCCACTGTGGCTATTGGGTCCAGGGGCATGTCAACCCCCTCCAGAAGCACACTTGACTCAGATGTGCGATCATCCTCGCTGCTGGTGTCCCCTGACATTGTGGGCTCCGGCTCCCTCCCCCATCCTGGGGCACTGGCACATCCTCCTCCCCGGGTGGTTCCATGATGGTGTAGTCACCTGGGTTGTGGGACAGCATACACAGCACAGCTTGGTTTAGTCAGTGCAACTATGTTCACCTGTGTGGTACATGCACCCCACATGCGATGTGTGCTTGGTCGTGCCCTGTACGTGTGTTGCATACAAGGAGCAAGAGACGGGTCCATTAATAAAGAATCCAGAGACCATCGCTTGTCTCTTGCTCTTTGTGTTCCCTTCAATATCCCAGCAAGAGCGCACTTGCTCTTTCTTGTGTTGGAGGTGTGCTGCATATTACTGCAACTACTGATAATTGGCTTTGCAGGGGCACTCCCAAGCACACACAGCAATGTGATTGCTAGCTCACCCAGGGACAATCCATGATCAGCGGTGATTCACATTGGGACAGACATTGCAAAAACAGGTATGTGATGTGAGAGATTAGCAGGAGTACTGCCACATGGGTAGCCACGGGTTAGTAGGGGATGGTGTTGGCGACACCTGTGGGTGGGGGACAGGATCATGCAAATGTAAAAGGCTGTGTTGGTGAAAGGGACACCCATTAGCCAGAGGATGAGGGATGGTGATGACATATGCCACCAGGTCTGAGGGAGTGCTACTAAGATGCATGCCGCATATACAGAGGGCGTTCACATTATGCTTTTGGAACAGCAAGATGTTATCTGTGTACCTACCTGCCCAGGGATGGGCGGTGTCCAGTGCTTCCGGCAGGCCACACAGGTATATCGGACCCAGCCGGTCAGCTAATTCCTGCTCTAGTAGCGTGAGAGTTGGGATAATTGGGTGTCCCCCACCCATGCCCATGGCATGTTGACGCTCTGCAACCATGTGGTCATGCACACCACGTTTAATGTCATTAAACCATTTACGGAGGCTGTTGAGGTCCTGTGTTGGTCCCCCTGCCTGTGATAAGGCCTCCTGCACCTCCTCCCACACCTGTATCCGTGTTGCCATGGTGGTGGTGTTGCTGAGCCGCCCATAAAGTACCTCATAGTGTTCAAGAACACTTACCAGCAGGATCTGGTTTTCCTGAGGGCTGAACCGCACAGCCCTCCTCCTTTGCACAGGCGGCACTGGTACCCACCTTTGCTTAGCACTGGGTGGTCCCTGTGTGGGCTGGGAACCACACGATGTGCCTGCAGCCACCACCACAGGCCTCACACTTTCAGGTGTCTCGCTGTCCTGCTGGACAGGCGCACCCCCCTCCTCCTCCACACCTGCCCTGTCCTGCTCCGCCATATCCCTGCACTCGGTGCCCTCTCCCTCCCTATCACTCATTCCTGCTCCTAACCCCCAGAGCTCCACCTCACACCTGCTTCCCACCCCCTCCTCTCCCTGCTGTCTGCTCCTCACCTCTCCTGTCTCCCTCACCTGCTCCTCGCCTCCCCTCCTCTCTCCCTCCTCTGCTTGGCCACACACCTCTCCACCTGCCACTGCACTCTCCTACACCTCTCCACCTGCCTCTCACACTCTACACCTCCACTCACAAACACAGCCACCTACGCCTCACACCTTCGCTAACACCACACGCCTTCTCTCTCTCTCTCCTACACAAAACCCTCAACGTGACCCAGATGTGCAGGTGTATTTATAGGGTCTTTTTATGTAACATGTGCTACACATGTGCAGACACATGAGCACGGCAGTTGCACGCGTTGCGCATGTGACGCACAAACGCTGAGGGTGCATGCGCATGACACATCCTACACATGCGCATGTGTAACATGTTGTCACGTGCAGGCACCTTCTGTGTCCCTGCGGCACATGTGCAACATGTGCAACTGCTGCACTCGTGTGTCTGTGCATGTGCAACGCACACAAATGCCGCAATCGTGTGGCTGCGCATGCGCAATGTGCACAACGTAAGTATACCCTTTAAATACAATTGCATACCTGGGTCACATTGAGGGAATTGTGTAGGAGAGTGAGAGAAGCTGTGCCGTGTTAGTGAAGCTTGAGGAGAATCAAAGGAAGGTGTATTGTGTGTAGTGGCTGTGTTTGTGAGTGCCGTTTGGATTGTGTGTCTGGCTGTGTGTGTGTGTGTGTGTGTGTGTGTGGTGTGAATGGTCTGTGGCTTGGGTAGTGAGCTGAGTGTCTGTGTTTGAGTGTCATTGAGAGGTTGGACCGGTTGAGTTTATGGCAACTTTCGTGGTTGCTGCGGTTGCAGTGGGAAGTGAGCAGGGGCTGCAGTTGCCTGATGGGAGATGGTGTTGATGGGGCTGCAGCACAGGGCATGGGTGTAGACCTGCTGCAACACAGACCCGCATGGGGCAGGAGACGTGCAGAGGTGCAGGCTCGCCAGCCTCGCCTCTACAGGCCCAGGGACCAGCTCCAGGGCATGCGTGAGGACCAGGTCATCCACCTCTACTGCCTGAGCACGGGAGCTATTAGGGAACTCTACGAGGATCTAAGATCTGACCTCGAGCCCCTGACTGGTTGCGTCACATGCCATACCGGGTTTGGTCAAGCTCCATGGTCCCCTACATTTCTTTGCCTCTGGCTGTTTCCAGTCATCTGTGGCTGCAGTGGGTGGCATGAGCCGCCCCACCTTCTCACGGTGTCTCTACCAGGTACTGCGTGCCATGGTCAGCCGGGTGGGGAATTACATAGCCATTCCCCACACTAGGCTACAGTGGGGGACCCTGAACCAGGCCTTTGAGGCGTTAGCCGGGATACCACACGTGATGGGAGCTATTGATTGCACACATGTTGCCCTGGTCCCGTCTAGAGACAGGGAGGTAGTGTTCCACAACCGCAAACACTATCATTCCCTGAATGTGCAGGTTATATGTGATGCAAATATGCATATTCTGAATGTGGTACCCAAGTTTGCAGGGTCCACCCATGACTCCTATATCCTGCATCACTCGGCACTTTTCACACAATTTGAGGCAGGACAGTATGAGGACTGTCTATTGCTGGGTGTGTATTTATCATTTCGGATGTGCACATGCTGTTCATGTGACTAACCGTATGTGCAAATGTATGTCTTGGAGGTGTATCCCTTGTTGTGTGGTTATGTCATCTATCTGTGTGTGATATAAGGTGGGGGGGGGGGGACTCCAACTCTACCTTGCTATGGAGCGTGGTGCTGATAGTTGAATGGTTGCTAACATTTGTGTCGCGTTTACAGATTATGTTGGTTCACATCCGTACACCTAACCCTTGTCGTGTGTGTCTGACCTTCACACCCTAATGCATAGTTGTGCTGTCCCATCATGTGATGTCATATGTTTCTGTCTGGATGTGTTATGCATTTGTTTTGCACTTATATACCTGTGTCCATTTGGGTGGACATGAGCTCCTGCTTTAACAACGCACATTTCTTTTTTGCAGGTGATGCAGGATATGGGTGTCGCACCTGGTTGCTGACCCCTGTGCGTCAACCACGGACACGTGCAGAGAGGAGGTACAATGAGGCCCATGCCACCAGCCGCTCTGTCATAGAGCGCACCTTTGGCGTATTAAAGAGTCGCTTCAGGTGTCTGGATAGGACAGACGGGGCCTTACAATACCAACCACAGACTGTGGCAGAGATCATTATAGCCTGTTGCATCCTGCACAACATTGCTCTCAGGCACCATATCCCTGTCAATATTAATGAGGATCTGGAGGATGACCCTACGTGCCCCCCTGCACGTGCCCGTGGTGACACACATGCGGGCACAGCAGTCAGGCGGCAGCTGATTGATGATATCTTCTCATGTAAGTACTGCATATGTTCACACCTACATTTGTTTGAATATGTGTGTACTGCTAATAATAGTTTGCATTTTTATTACGATATGAGTAAGATGCAGCACTGCACTGACATGTAACTGAGACTGGCTAGACATACCAGCTTCAAATCTACTCATGCCTGATACACATTAGATGTGGGCAGGGCACAACAGCAGGTGGAGGTGAATTATGTGTGTGTGGCGTTTTAGGCTTGGGGAAGGTGTTGGGCTGACATACCTGGTTTGTGGCTGCATGTGATAGGGGCTAATGTGCAGCCACATGTAGTTAGTTTTTATACTTTGGGTGCAGCAAGGTGGAAGGCATGTGGTATGGTATTAACAGTGGGAGAGCAGGCTATGGATGGGGCCAGTTGTCTAGATGTGTGTGTTTTTTATTGAGTGTTTTGAGCTGATTGTGAGGTTGGTATGCTCTGATGTGCGGGGTCTGTGATTTAGTCATTTTTGTATGACGCTACATGTGTTACGTAGCAATATATATATCATTAGTAGTATTTGGATTACTGGTATGTGATATCCTTAATGGAAATTACTGCAATACCACAGTGTGCCTGAATGTAAAGGTCATCACGTAGCCCTCACATGGATGCGGGTAAGGATAGGGAACCTGTGAGGTGTCCAGCCAGGTGGAGTATTATTGTCCTCATTTTGTGGGATGTAGAATAGCCATGCAGTGCAGTGTTGCATATTTACACGCTGACAGAGATTATTCAGGCCAGATCAGCAAGGTGTAGGTTACAGTAGGCAAGCTGAGGGCTAAATATGGGGGTGGGATTGGGTTTCAGTGGTGTTTTCAGGGGGAAGAGGGCAAATCTAGCTGATGACATCTAGACATATAACACAGCACTCACATACAAGCTGGGTAGGTGTGTAGAGGAGGAGAGAGCGGTCCAAGACAACAACTACATTGCGGACCCTAGAGAGGGAGAGTTATGTCCACACACACATAGAGTCTCTGATGGGGGGGGGGGGTTAGGTGGACATATAGGCTATCCATGCTTTGCCATTATCAATTTCACACAGTAGGGTGACATGCAGCCATCATGGTCCGGTCACATACACACATCGGGGTGTGTTTTAGCAGACAGAACTCAGCGGTTGAGATATATATTTGCAAATCATCATCACACAGCTGTTAATGTAAATCAAGGTATGAGATATACACACCAAGGAAATGTATATGGACAGAGGATAAGGGAGGTTCCCCTGCATAGTTCCGTGTGTTACAGGAATTGACAGCGGGGAAGCAGATGACATTGAGACACCAGAAGACACAGTGAGGGGCATTGGGAGAGATATGGGGGACACAGGATATTACTGCAGCCTTGGAGTGATGCAGGGACATGGTAGTGAGCAAACACTTCTGTTCACCATTTTGTATGGCAACACAGAGGTGTGGGAGGGAACAGACAGAGTACGGACCCTTGTAGTTTGGCAAACACACTTCAGAGATAACTCTCACATGACAAAGATCTGTACAGTGTGATGGTGAACAGTCAGTCTGTAAAGGATCTGTGAGCTGAGGACAGGAAGGTGCAGTGTGTGTTGCACAGCTAGAACATGACATATGTATGTTTCCCTTGTGTTTCCCAATCCACAGGACATACCTGTTGCAGCTCCTGGTGCTGTGATGTATTGGCAGGTGACTGTAGGTCATCCAACATGCAGTGGTCTGGGGTAGGTGGTCCTACAGCTACATTGTCTGTGACGACAGTCAGGGGAAACATATGTCCTCAGTGATGTGTCATATTGTACATATGTTGTTGTTCACCTCTTTTCCCTGCACCACCATAACCTCTATCTTGCTGTTGGCACACATATCCCCATGTTTTCGTGTCCAGTTTGTCTTCTGCAACACTGTCTCTGTGACATGTCCAACAGAGCTGCATGTGTGTGGGGGTCCTAGGTGTTTTGGTGGTGGGCTACACATACACCCTTCCCAGACATTGTACCATCAGCCAACACCAGTATATCATTGTATTTCACAGGGCCTTTAGGTCCACCAATCTCCAATTGTGCACATAGCAGCCATATGCTACTGCTGACACGCTCACCTTAGCATACTGTGTGGGTGTGTTTCTTTGTGTTGGCTGTGTGATTATACAGTGTGCATGCATTTTACATTAACATGTGATGTGAGGGGTCTGCACACCTGGGGGCGGTGGTGACTGTCCTATCTCTACCTTACTGGTGTATACCGTTTCAACATTGTGGACATGTGTTGGGTGTGCTGAGCAGAACTGTGTCTTGTGTTGTGACATATGACTGTTGAACAGCATTTTTTTATCACAGATATCGCCATAATGTGGACATGCATCAACAGAGGCTTGACATGGTGACATGGTGATTCTACACATTTTGATGGCATCGTTTCCCTTCACTGTGACATGTTGTAGCCTTTGAGTGACTCAGGGGATCCAAGACATACACTTGCTGCACACACACAGTAGGTTGCACCTTTTTTGGGGGGGAATGACATCAGGCTTTACATGTTAATGATTCACGGTTTGTTTCAGAGATATTTCATGTTGCCTCTCTGTTCACAAACGCTGATGCACATGGGGTGGAGCTGTGATACACTTGTGTAACATGGGCATGGACATGGGCATGAACATATCCATGTGACAGCCGCGTCTGCAGTTCCAATTCAAAATTTGAGCAACATGCAATGTGTTCTGTATTGTGATCATGTTATGTTTGCCTGTGTGTCGTTTTATTATGTGCATATTCATGTTTGACTCTCTGCAATTTGTTCTGATGTTGCAAGCAGCATACCAATACATTATTTCTCCTCTTCTGACACAGGGCAGAGAACAAACCGGACATATCTACTGGAGTGCATCCGGCATCGCCATCATCCACCTGTTGGGGGACACACCACCATGGAACTATCCCTGGAAAAATGGTGCCATAGGATGTTTGACCTCTGCGAGTGGGACACATGCCTATGATGGACAGTATCATTGTTGGAGTGGTACTTTGGCCATGACAGACCTGTCCAACACACTGTTGCTGCCGTGCTCTGGCTGGGTGTCGTGTTCATCGCAGGAGATACACATGACCTTTCCAGTACTGTGGCATATTGGGATGTGACACTTGACTATGCATGCCGAGGTTTCAAGGACACTTTTCACCTGACTTGTTGGATTGCAGACACACTTTGCACTTTGGACACTGTGTACTGGTCCACACATGTGCAGCAGGGACTGACATTGTCGGTGTATGTTGTACATTCCTCAAACGTTGTGTTGTTGTGTTTTGCCCATGTGCATGACATGGAACACAGGATACGCTCATATGTTTGGTTCATCACAAGCATACAGCCATGCGTGTGGCATAGGGGGTGTGATGGAAAGGTCCTGTTGTCTATGTCCACCTACTCTCCACTTGGACATGATACAATTTTTGCCATGACAACGCTTTACTGCACACCAACAGCTTAGATTGATGTTTTCACTCACCAAGGGTGTTTTCGTGCATGTGTGGCATCACTGTATCATGTTGAGACGTAGACGGTGCATGTGCATATGACTAACTATGTTGGGGAAACACAGCATGTAGCAATATGGCTTCTGTGTGGTTTACTGTAAAATGTTTGACCTTACTTTCCATCTCTATATACTGGTTCTTGTGTTTGTTTACTGTACAGATGTGATGCTCAACATGGCTTTACAAACCTTGCATTGCATGGCTGCACACTCCTATTTATCCCCTGAGGTAACGACACTCACATTGCCCCATTATATTTGGAGTGTCGCAGTGTGAGTGCCCATTGTCTTCCTTCAATTGTGCATTCCATATGCCGTGATATATGTGTACAGACACTGTATCCACACCAACCAGTGCAGGGGACCTTCTGCATAGTGTTATCTCTTCATGTTTCTGCAGGTTGTTTTTTTGTATTGGTTTCTGTGTTCATGTGCCTCTGCTACCTGTTGGCATATCCTCATTGTGCATTTGACCATAGTTTATGGTTACATTTTTGCAGCTTTGATTCCTACATGAGGCATTATGTGGCAGCTGTAACATCAATTTCCACATGTGCTTTTAAACTTTCAACATTTTAACAACATATGCTATTTTCATTTGTGTGTCTCCTGTGTTGCCAGATAGATATGTTTTCAGGTACAGATCATGATTGCTGTGTGTTGGGCCCTCATCATGCTACTGTCTACATGCACTCATATGTAGGTAACACATTTGAGGCGTGCAGCAGCATGTGGTGTGTGGGGGCCAAATACATACTGCCCACCATGCACCTGATGCACATTATCTCTCCTGCCCTCATTTGTAGAGGTGCCAGTGACCTTTACGTAGGATGTGAGTTGCTGCCCTGCTAAATGTTTGTTTGGTCTTTCACCTGGCATCCACGCACCTTGGTATTATGATGGCGGTATCTACACTATCTGTGACGAATAACCAAAATAAAGATATGTGTTTTACATACATATGTCTCGGATGCTGCTTGATCACACTGACACTTGTATTTAATGATTTACTGGTCATATCCATGGCCCACCTATGCTCATATCCTTGTACGGT
Organism: Ichthyophis bannanicus; assembly: GCA_033557465.1. NCBI lineage: Eukaryota > Metazoa > Chordata > Amphibia > Gymnophiona > Ichthyophiidae > Ichthyophis > Ichthyophis bannanicus. Next base: position 956,398,167 of record CM066032.1, read on the forward strand.
GCCACCTGTCTATCTGCCAGGCGTTTGCCACATCACTGGGTGTTGCAGGTTCCCATACACACATTCCCTTTGAGGTACTATTTTGGCATTGTGTTCATAGTAGTTGTTTGGGATAGTGGTTACGGACATGTGTTATAACACCATAGGTTGTGGGTTTGATCCCCACATGGGTTTTTTGTTAAATGTTTCTGTTGGGCTAACATAACCATTAGGAACCTGCAGCTTCATCACTTATGCACACACATTTCCATCTCTTCACTGTACACCAAAGTGTGCCCTCTGTTCTGCCTATCCATGACATATTGGCTGTTACATATGTCTCTTACTTTATGGGATTTATATGGCAGTCTGCTTGGGGGATTGGCATTGCTGCAGTTCAGCTGGTCTATAGCACACTTGTTTGCAGGTTGAATTCTGTCTTGTTGTGTTCCATATTTTGCCCTGCTCCACATAGCATCCCCTGCCGCCCTTTGGGTTTAGGTTCTTTCCTCTTTTGCATGCTGTCTCCACTGCATAACATTTGATTGTGTGTGTGCATATAGGTATATTTGGGTGTGGTCCCAATTACAGACTGTGATCAGATCTGCACACACCAGATCTGCATGTGCATTTGATCATAGTTATTGTTGGAGGTTTGCCTATCATGGCAGCCAGCAGGCGTCTTGTGTGATGCCCTGCAGTATTCTTGTATGCAGCCTTTGCTAATGAGCTCATATTGGTGGTGTGGCCTTCCGGGTTATGCATTGACACTTGTGTTGATGGTCATGGGTTTGATTCCTCTCTGTTCTGTTTCATTTGTTTGCCTGTGCTGCACAGCTACTTTTGATTCCTGTGACAGCCATATCTGTGCAGATCTGTGTTGTTAGCACATTGTACCCTTATCACAGTTGTGAACCATCCTTCTGTCCATCTATGTATGTCTGCCAGCTGTATGCCATCCTACCCTGCTGTGCATGCTGCTACCCCACATCCTGCACTGGTACACATTTCTGCATTGCAGCACTCCCTGATTGCCTCTCCCGTGTGTGCTCTGCATGGCACTGCTCTCCTCTGTCCTCCTGTCATTGCACTTCTCCTGCCACCTCTACCTCCTCTGGTGGACACGTATCCCCATCCTCTGCCATGCACTGTCATTGTTGCACTGTACATTACCATCACCCTGTACATCGGTACAGCTGCCCCCAATATGTTTGTGCGCTTTACCTGCTGCCACATGGCCTACACGCAGATTTGGCTGGTCCATGAGCTCCGTCATCTACTTCCTTCCATCACCTGTTCATTGCCTTTCCTTGGTGCTCTGTGCAGTGTTATGGTTTCACCTGTGTTTGAGCCATACATTTCATGCTTGTGACCTTGGGGCACCTTTGTGCCTCTGAGCACCATCTCCTATATCCCACTCGCATCCCTTAGGCATCTTTCACGGCACCTTAGGTTTGGCCAGCTTATGGGGCGCCTTATATGCTGCCTTGGAGGGTGCCAGCCTTTCCTGTCGCCCTCTGGGGCACAGTGTGACCTGCCTTGGTGATTTATGATGTGCCTTATGGTGCGCCCTAAAAGGTGCATTAGGTTGCAGCACTGGGGTGAGGCTTGTTGGCTGGCAGTGCAGATTGTTGGGATATGTCTGGCTCTTCCAAGCAGCAAACGGGGTTTTCCTCAGACAGCCTTTTTACTGAGCCCACTGGGGGGCTTGAAAACATGACCCCTGTATCAGCAGGCAAGGTATTAACCAGTGTGCTACACTTCTGCTGCGCTATTTGTGTGTTAGCGCGGCTACTTAAGATTACCGCACGTTAATGTGCGCTGCTCCCTTTATCGGGCGATAATGTGCGCAGCGCACATTATCGCGTGATAACGCGCGCTTGCTACGCTTAGACCAGAAGGCCCACTCCTTTTATGGCATCCTGCACATTATCGCCGGGCGCACGTTAGCACCCTTTAGTTAACATACCCCAAAATGGTTGGAAAATATGGACTTGGTAATAGAAATGAGGCTGGAGAAAGACTGATAGAATTCTGCAAGACCAACTATCTATTCATCTCAAACAACTTCTTCCAGCAACACAAGCGGCAACTATACACATGGACTTCACCCAATGGATTGTACAAAAATCAAATTGATTATATCTGTGGAAGTCAATGATGGAAAAGCTCTATAGCATCAAGAAAGACAAAACCTGGAGCTGACTGAGGTACAGATCACCAACTACTAGTATGCAAACTCAAGCTAAAATTGAAAAAGTGCAAGTCACTCATGAACGTAGCAAAATATGATCTTGAGAATATACCACTGGAATTTAAAGACTGCCTGCAAAATTGATTTGCTGCTTTAGATACAAATGACAGAGCCCCAGAAGAGTTACGGGATGACATCAAGAAGGTCGTGTCGGAAGAAAGCGAGAAATCTCCATAAAAGGCAAAAAAGCAAAACAGCCAAAATGGATGACCGAAGAAACCACTAAAATTGCCCAGAAACACAGAGAAGCTAAAGCCAGAGGAGAAAGAGAGGCAATCGCAGAACTCAACAGAGATTTCCAACATGCAGCAAGACAAGAAGTACTACAATGACTTGCATGGGGTTACTGATAGGGTCCTGCTGGCCCTACCAGTATCACTGGGAGTAGGCCTGGAACACCTCACATCCAAACCACCTACGTCTAACATTTACCTGCAGCAAGCACAGCCAGACTGCACCTGCTGTCCACCACTGGGTTTTCCAGACATGCACATATCAACTGCAGATATTCCACTGGTCAGTACATATTGCATAGACACCCAGCAGTTAGATGAGCAATCAGGCCCATGGACAGGAAGTGCACCCACATCACTAGAAGCAGACACTATAGAGCACTGTATGGCTACATATCCGTGCCATGGTCACTGTCAGTCAGAGTGAGAGTGCCCTCCCAGTATGACATGCTGTGGCCACCCCATCCATGGAGGTGGCAGTCGGGCACTATGATGTCCCAGCCATTGCCCTACCCCTGATACAGACACATCCTGTTCAATCCACCTTGTTTCAGGCCATACCCACAATACTTTGCTCCTCATCATGCATATTTGCAGGCTAATTCTGGAAACAGCTTAGGCATTGCGAGGCTCAGTGAGGAGTAGAAAGCCATACACACACACACACACATTGACGCACTGTACAAAATGGGGGATGGTTGTCATTCCTGCCTGCCACATTGTTAAGGTGTGCTCATTGCGCAGGAGCTAGTAGTGCTCTCTGATGTTAATGCCCGCTCAGTGTGCCAGTGCTGTCAGCCTGACTCTCCATCCAGCTGAGGATAGTGGAGTCTGTCTGTGTGGGTGTTTGTACCCTTGTTGGCCAATTCATTGGGAGTTGCACATGTTGGTGTTGTACCTGCAATGAAGGATAAATTGTAGCCAGAGGGACATGCACTGCATAATCCACAGGCAGGACCTGAACTGTGCTCATATACACACCAACTGTGTGTAGTGTGCTGCAGTGCTGCCACATGGCTACAACAGTTCTTGGAGATGGCATGCTTCCCATCAGACAGACCTTGGCACATGTTGCACTGTGCATGGTGCACTGGATAAGGGCATGGCTTTGGTCTACTGCAGGTCGGTGCCACTGCCCCCTCTGCCAATACCCCCTATGCCATGCTGACATGCCCACGTGCTGTCAATGTTGGTGATGCACAGTCCCAGGCCAGTCAACATGCAGGTTGGTGGGTGCCTAGGACACAGGTTCCAGAGGGGGGGGGGGAGGGCGGAGGCCTACATGGACGGCCATACATCCCCCCACAACCATCTGCCTCTCCAGGGACCCTATCACCGCCTGCCAATGTTATGTCTCTTTAACCTGTGGAAAAGATGGCTGAGGAGTGTTATGTTAGAGGTCTATAAGCTACTGCCTGGAGTGGATTTGGTAAACGTAGATCAATTGTTTATGCCATCAAAATGTAGTAGGACTAGGGACATGCAATGCAGCTACAGTGTAAGCCATTGAGAACCACTGGGAGTGAATGATTTCTCAGTCAAAGCATTCAAACTCTGGAATTCATTTCTGGAGGATGTCATAAAGGCTGTTAGTGTAGCTGGGTTTCAGAAATGTTTGGACAGATTCCTAGGGAACGATCCATAAACCATTACTAATGAGGGGCCCAGAATATCCCCTGCTTGCCCAATACATACACTGTGAATCCTGTGTGTCATTTGGGGAACCTGCTAGGTACAGTATTTGTGACCTAGATTGGCCACTGTTGGACACAGGATACTATGCATGATGGACCTTGGTTTGACACAGTCCGTCATATTTGCACGTCTTTTGTTTTTATGTGTCACCTAGGCAACTGCCTGGTCCACCCTGTGCCCCCACTGCATGACCCACATGCACCCTCCTTTCCCCATTTGCACCATCAACATAATGCCCTTTCATATTTGTGCACTATGCTATTGCTGCCAATGGAGAACTACTATCACTACTTGGGCTCCCCTGTCTATGCATCACATTGCAGACATTACAATAGACTCCCACTCCCTGCCCATTGACCCCCATTCTCTGCCCTGTGGACACCTAATCTCCGCCCAAAGGGCGCTTTACGCTGCCGATACTGTTAGCTGCATTAAAGCAGCGTTTTGGATACGCTAAGGGCACAAGTGCGTCGTTAGCATGTGCTAATGACACACTTGCTCCTTTACCATGGTTTAGTAAACATACCCCTAATAGAAAAGGAAGTAATTACCCCTGCAAATGTTTTGTCAAGTTGCATGGTAGCTCATATATCTTTTATTATCCTACACAGTTAATTTCCTTGTTAAATGCCCATGTACTATCAGGGAGGAATGTGGAGGCCTCGTTAGCTACGTAAGTGTAAAATTGGCTATTACATTGCTTTGTGTTCTGGGTTCCTTTTTCATTAGCTGGAGGTGGGGTTGTTTGCTGAAATTTGAGTTGTGACATGATTTGTAAATTTTTCCTTTTGTAAGCTACTATATCTAAATGTTAAGAAACCCAAGTTATCCTGTGCAAAAGTTGTCCCCTGTTCTATGTAAAATGTTATTCTTGTACAAAAGTTATTTCTTGTTCTATGTACACTGTTGTTGGGTTCCCTGTAAACCACCCTTGATCTCTGGAAGGGGCGGTATAGAAAAATGTACAAATAAATAAAATTAATAAATATTTTTTGCAGTTACCCATATTGCTGTTACAAGTGATTTTTGCTTCTATTTTTTATTTTAATCAGAAATAAAAAATTTGAAAAAAAAGAAAAGGAAGTAATGTGGCAACTTTTGGATTATCTGTAAGATCATTTCTTAGCAGACCAGCAGTCTGGATTTTGAAAGAAATTCGGCACGGCCACAAATCTCCTATCACTGATGGAGGGCATTCAAGAAGCTTGGAGACCAGTTATAAGTGTGCGGTAGTTTTACTGGACCTGTTGCGGCATTTGATACAGTCCATTATGACTTGCTGCTTCACAGACTCCAATTTTTTGGTGTTTCTGGAAAAGCCTTAAACTGGTTTTCTTTTTAAGCGGAAAAGCTCAGTGGGTACAATAGGGTTCCATGGTTTCCTCCCTCCTGGCCACTGGTATCAGGAGCACCTCAAAGATCTATCTTCTTGCCACTTTTGTTTAATTTATATATTTAGCCTTTAAGAGAGATTCTAGACAGAGCTGAAGTTATGTTTTATGCAGATGACATTTAACTGTACTGTCTCTTAAGAAAGGTTTGGGCCATGGCTAGTGCTGAGCTAAACCAATGTCTGATGGAAGGGCAAGTCACTTTACCCTCCATTGCCTTGGAAGAAAATGCCTGGCAATCTACTTCCAGTCATACTTTGCCAAGAAAATCTAAGGGCTGCTGGCTTGCCAGGAGTCAGCATTAACATGATAGCACTTTAAAAAGAAAAACCCTCCACCACTGATCTATGATGGGTTTGCCAACCCACTATTTCATTTTTATCTCCAGCACTTCTAGTAAAGAACCAGAAGTTCCTCCCTTCAGAGCAAGTTAAGATTTTAGGTGTCCAGTTTGATTCTAATTTGACTATGGGGCATGTTTACTAAACCACGCTAACGTCGCAGTGGCAACATTATCACACGATAAGTAACATTATCGCGTGATATTACCGCGTGATAACGTCACTTATCGTGCGATAAAGTCTCCAGTGGTGTTAAGAGGGTGGAGTAAGTCATTCCAGAGGGCGGAGAGAAGGGGTCAATGGGCAGAGAGTGGGCAGGGAGAGGCTCCAGGCACACTAACGCTGTGAAATCAGGGTCTGAAAATTAACGCCAGTGAAAACCTCGCGTTAGAGGCACATTTGCAGGAGAGAGAAACCAGTTCAGTCAGCAATGTACAGCAAAGGCAGGGAGACCAAGAAAAGTGATAGTAGTGAAACATGTGCAGCCACAGCATAGTGCCCAAGTGTGAACGGGCACTATGGTGAGGCTGTAAATGGGGTACAGGAGGCTGCAGGTGGGACATGCAGTGGGGCAGCTGGGGCACAGGGTGGACTAGGCAGATGCCTAGGTGACACATAGGAATATAGAAACGGAAAACCAGCAAGACAGCAACTGACCAAGGGCAAACATGTCCACGAGTGTGTGTCTCACAGTGCCACAATGGACATTACCCAGCAAGTACCCCGAAGGGTACATAACATTGGCAGACGGTGCCGGGGGGAAGCGTGGATGTCTATGCAGGCACTCCTACCCCATATCATGCACCAAAGACAGCCGCCTACTGGCATACTGGATGGCCTGGGACTGCGCACCACCAGCACCACTGGCATAAAGGCATGTCAGCATGGTGGCGGAGGGGTGCTGGTGGTGGAGGGGGCAGTGGCATCTGCCCACAGCAGACCAAGGTGAAGCCGTGTTCAGGTGGGTGGCGTGCAATACAACAGACAAGGGCTGTCTGATGAACGGTAATGGTATCCCCAGGGAATGACCTGCCTCTGTGGCAACAGTTTGGTGCAATACACACAGCCAGTGTGTTCAGGGGCAGACGTTCACAGGTTCAAGTCCCAGCTGTGGCTCCTGCAGACCATGCCCCTATATTTTACCCTACAGAGCACATACACCATAGACATGTGCACTCCCTAGAGCAGAGGTTCCCAACTGCAGTCCTGGAGGGCCAAACACCCTTCAAGATTTCAAGCTGTCCCTAATAAATATGTATGAGATGCACTGGTATGCAGTGCCCCCATTGTATACAAATGTACCTCATGCATATTCATTAGGGACAGCCTGAAAACCTGAATCGCAATTCGCCCACCAGGACCGGAGTTGCGAACCTCTGCCCTAGAACATCGGCCAACAGGGGCACAAACACCCACACCCACAGGCTCCAATATCCAAAGCCTCATGGAGAGTCACGTTGTTGGGCCCTGCTCGGAGCAGCAGCTACCAATACTAGCACCTGCATACCTTAGCAATGCCTGCAATGTGCCCAGGACAGGTGTGGCGGCCAGGGCTGCCAACCACCTCTATCTTTGCACAATGCTGAAATAGGTGTGGGAGTGTGTGTATGTCTACCCAGTGTTTTGTGGCTGCCTACACCGTACTGAGTCCCCAATGCTTGCACTGTCTCCAGTGTTAGCCTGCCAATGTGCATAATGAGGAGCAATGTATTGTGGGTATGGCCCGGACATAGCGGTCTAGGCAGGATGCATCTGCACAGGGCATAGGGCAATGGCTGGGATATTGTAGTGCCCGACCACCACCTGCACGGACAGGGTGGCCAAAGCATGTCATGCTGGGAGGTCACTCTCACCCTGACTGAGCAGTGACCATGGCATGGCTAGGTTCCCCATTGTGCTGTTTGGAATTTCCCCCCCCCCCCCCGCAACTAGCGCCGGTAACATTAAGACGGTTTAGTAAACATACCCCTATGCGTACAGAAAGGCCAAGTGGTAAAATCTTGTTTTTATGACTTTTGTAATATCAAATATTTGTGCCCTTATTCAAGCCTTCTGAGTTGATTAGTAGTGCATGCTTTGATAACAAATAGATTGTTCTAAAATAATTCTCTTTACCAGGGCCCAGTTTCAGAGATTACAGTTAGTCTAAAATGTAACAGCTCTCCTACTGAGCAATACAAACATTTCTGAACATATTAAGTCAGTCTGGGAGATCCTACATTGGCTTCCTATTAGGGAGAAGATAGCGTTTAAATATCCTGTCTTGATTTTTAAGATTTTACACAAGATGGCCTCAGCCTATCTGTGTTAGGGGTTGATCGGTATATTCCAACCAGATACTTGCCATCCCAAATTCAAATGTTGTTGGAAATTCTGACAAAAATTATGTTGATATAAACTAAAAATAGGGCTTTTACTTGTGCAGGCCCCCTTTCTTTGAGATTGACCCACGCTTGATTTGAAGATTATATCTGAACATACTTTTTTCAGAAACACTAAAGCAAGTTTTTTTTAAAATTTTTGATGTTTTACTTGATGTGAATTTTTTGTTTGAATATATGCATTGTGTAATTGTATTTTTAAAATTGTTGTACACTGTCTCGGAACCTGTAGGGAAACAGTATATAAGAAGGACTAATAAATAAATAAATGAGTTGCTGGCATTCCAATGTGGATATTGGTTATACCAGAGGAGGAACATGGTCCACCCTGGTTGGTTGACTATTTGTTCATGCTTTGGGCTGGTCGGCGAACAGTCATTTGCTTACTGGGACCTCATTTAGACCTAGCAGATTCTTGGTATTATGGATGGAAAATCAAAGAATGAGATGATGTCAAGCTTCGCCCTTTTTTTCAGTGCTATCATTTCTGAGGTGCCAGGTCTGCGGTTGTGAGCATTGGTGGAAATGATTTGGGAATTTGAGGCAATTCTAGATATATTTCCAAGACTTACATTCTGCTGGTCTGATTTTGTTCCGAGGTAGCACTTCAAGGACCAGAAATTCTGGACCAAGCGATTAACACTGGTCAAATCAAGAGATTGGTGGAATAGCAGAGGTGTAAGAAATTAGGGATTCCTTTCATTTCAAATGAAAACTGCAATTTTAGGGCAATAGGAGGGAGGAGTGGCCTAGATGGGGCAAGTTGTCTCAGGCCGTAGGTCCAGTGGGTTCAAATCCCACTGGAGGACAGCAACCTCAGGCTGGAGGGATTGGGGTTCCTGGTCCCACAAGTACTCCTTGTAGCCTTGGGCAAGCCACATAACCCTCTGTTGCCTCAGGTACAAAATGTAGATTGTTGGGACAAGGGAAATCTATACCATATCTGAATGTACACCACTTTGACCCAGTGAAAAGCAGTATATAAGCATTGCTAAATAAATGAAATGGCAAAGATGTAATTTCTCATTTCCTATCAATAGTGTGCTGTCTTGCAAAACAGTGTGCATTACTGAACAATAGTGTGCTCTATTGAAGGGAAACAATACGAGACAAAAAAACAAAAGAATTTGGGCTGCACACCCCTATAAGAAATATGACATGAATGAGTCAACACACAGCGTGAGGATTTATATGGAATAAACCAAGTACATCTATCTGACACTGGGCTGAATCTTTTTCCTAAGGACATACAAGAAGCCTTAGAACTTATCTTTCAGCATTAGGAGACGTAGGCTGCAGCTTATTATATGAAGGGGGAGGGCTAGGATAGATTTTGCCCATTCCTAAGCCTGTGACAGGGTACCTGAGTCAATGCAAAATTATGAGAGGATTTATGGTGAAAATGTGGCCTGTAGGATTTCCATCTAGCTGACAAAGTTTTAAGAACTTGTGTAACTGACCAAGATGGCACTTGCAGAGTTCTGATGAGGTACCTGACTAAATTGGGTGGCCTTACAGGGAGGAGCCATTCATCTGGTAATATGATGGATGGCTATCTACTGTATCTACTGTATAGATAGATAGATGTAATATACAGGGTGGCCCAAAAAAAGTGAGAACATCTCGTAGCATATGTTATTTAAAAATTCCAAAAGACAGATGTAAACGATTGACAATTTTTTAAAAAAAAGATGGCGACCGGAAATTATCGAAATAAAGACGTTATATAGCTAAAAAAGGTAAATAAGTAAACTATTTAAGCTTTTAATTTATGAGATGTTCTCACTTTTTTTGGGCCACCCTGTATATCAAGAGAGAAAGAATGAGAGAGAGAGATTCTGGTATGTCAAAGCTTTAGCTAAGTTTGTGAGCTTGCATCCCTGCTAAGTTAATATAGCTGGGGTTTACTTAAACCCCATCAAAGTAGTGCAAGTGTTAATTCATTGAGGTGGGGGATATGGGGATGGGGTGCTTGTATAGTGGAATGGCCTTCTACCAGTTTCTCTGTTATTGCTAAATAACTGAGCAATGAGTGCAACACTGAGGCTTTGTTAATGTGGATGCTAGAAAAGGGGAGATTAAAAGAAAAACAAAATTGATATAATTTATAAAAAGGATTTGATTGACAGACCTAATTATATTAGATACAAATTCAGAAGTGTTATGCTAATATTTATTGTAAAGCTATTTTGGCACATAAAAATATTCTAGCACAATTTTTGATTATTTCATCAATTCCGGCATAGAATAAAAAAAGCAGATTCAAACAAGTGAATTCTGTCCAGAACTTATGCTTGCTAAATTCCTGTTATATAGCTTTCCTTTCCCTATTGTGCTACAGTTTTACAGATAATTTGCTTTGATTCTGCATTGTTCAACTACATCTTCTGTGAGAGTTTCATCTTCTCCAATATCCTTTATGGTCTTCTTGCCCTGTAGGTCAAATATTTCTTCAGGGAAGAGTCCTTTTGGTTCTGCCACCTTTACTGCCAACATGTCAAGGGTTAAGACAGTGCCTGCTGGGATATTCACCTTGGCAACCACCGACTTGCCCAGCTGTAGAAAACAAAATATACAGAAAATGATTTGGCAGCAGATTTTAGGACCTATGAAGTTCACTTTAACATGAATATCATTTATCGGTGAGAGGAAATGGAGGGTTAGGTGACGATCTTGATTCAGTTATGCCTGCTGATAGTCTTAATTTATGAGGGGGGTCTGATAAGTCTCTGGCCTTTTAATGAAACAGAGCACTATGGACACACTTCAGTTCCGGAAGTCCGAATGATCTCTCTGCAGTTTTATTTTATAAATAAAACAAACCTGCAGAGAGATCATTTGGACCTCTGAAACTGAAGTGTGCCCATAGCTTTCTGTTTTATTATAAGACCAGAGACTTATCAGCCCCCCCCCCTTCCCCTCGTATTGGCTTTCTTAGAATCTTCTATAGACGAAAAACCTTTGTGAGTTACCTTAGTAGTTTCATTTGTTGCTGAAGTAGATTAAGATCATATTTTGTGTTTATATTTTTCAAAAAACATGAAGAATTTTGTGACCAGGAGATCAGAGTGTTTCCTGATGTTACTAGAAGTACTCAGAAACATAGGAAGGCATTTTGGGGGCTTAGACCAAGGGGTATGTTTACTAAAGGGTGTTAAGGTAGCAGGAGTTAATGGCAGTGATAAGGGGTTTTACATGCGTTAAAAGGCTCTGGGTGGGTAGGAGGCATTCCAGCAGTAAGGGCACAATGGGACATTTAATATGAGCTAATAGGACATAGGGCGTTAAAATGTCAAGCATGCACCTTAATGTCCAAAAATGGCTGTCACCCTATTGCTGGATAAGGGAGCACCAAGGAAAGTCAATGTAAAGGTGATAGAAGGAAAGGTGGAAGCTGATGGACCTGCCAGATCCGTGGGCACCCTACATGGCAGCCAGTAATTTGAATGAGCATGTGGGAGGTAGTTGTACCGATGTACTGGAGAGTGCCAATGTAAATCGGCTCAATGTCAGTTCATGGCATAGGATGGGGAAGATGTGTCCCCCAGCAGACTCAGAAGTGGCAGGATGTGTGCAGTGAAAGAAGGGCGGAACAGGAGTGGTGATGTGCAGATCAGGCACAGGAGAGCCATGCATGAAGAGCCAAAATATGGGAAAGAGTATCTGTGTAGACCATGGTGTAGCAGCTTGCATGAGAAGACATGACTGCACACAGCTGACAGAAGCTGATGGATGGGCTGAAAGAAGGATTGCGGCAGAGGAGAGGGTGGTATGGGCTGGCAGCACGGATATGCCATAGGTGCCATCCTCAATGTATTTATACTGTATAGGTGTGTTAGTAGTACATGGAAGGCCTGATACCACACATATGGGTCTCACACCGGTCCCAGCCACAAAACCACCATACAACAGCTCAGACAAATGTGCAGATAAAAGCTGGAAAGGTGTCATCAAAACTGTGCAAATGGGGCAAGTAAGGACAAGATGTGATATCTGAAGGTGGCTATCTGAGGAAGGATGTGTCCACCTCTATTGCAGAGATGTGATGGAGCCAAATATATATAGTCACAGTCATGATGTCATACATGATTCATGTCTCACATGTAAGTTACAGCTGTATGCATGTAACCACCTGTTAGTATACTGCTGTAGCAGTGCAGTCACATCAGGGTACATCTTACCGTCAATTGGTAATATCTGATGATAAACAGGGACTGTATGGACCTGCAGTCAGCTGAGCTATTGATGGGTTAAGTGACCAGCTCAAGGTCAAAGGAGGTGTTGTCAGTCCATGAAGGTTGTGACAGACATAAAATGTGACAGAAACACATTCCGAAATGTCACATAAGGAGTAGTAGTGGGCCTCAAACCCTGGTATCCTGGCCCCCCAAAATCATTGACATGGCCATCATGCCGTGCCTCGAAGCAGGGGCCTGACATCTGCAGGGTGAACATGTCTGACCCCCTGTAATGGGCTGCAGCAGAGTCAAAAAAAACCATGCTCTCAGAAGTGAGAATGGCCAGAATTCATAACAAAGTAGAAGGATGAGTGTCTGCAAGTCAAAGCACAACCTGGACTGTTACAGACAGGAAAATGACTTGAGTAACAAAGATGTGCAAAGTGAATAAGTGGGAATTGAACCTTTGTACTATGTTTATAAGGACATTACACTAACCAGTATGGCACACCTACACACTCTCTGAGCAGCAATGTCTGGAGTCAAAGAGCCTGCAGGTCTCTGCCTAACCTGTCTGCTGTGTGTGCTGGTATAGGGTAACCCCTCCAGTACCCATGATGCACTGCACATGCAGAACAGCAGTCTACAGCTGATCACCAAATGGAGAATGGACTGATCCATCACATTAGCTCAGTATGACGCACTGACAGTGTGTGCTTCAATCACATAACAGCTACAAACCGTGCTACTGCGCAGTTTCAGTGGACATCCTGAGGGTGAGTATGGATACCCAGCACCTGGTCCCCAGACCGTGCATTGCTAGAGATGGTCTCTGCTGCCTGTGCTGCAGATCCCTGTCACTGCCAGTGTGTTATACTATCTACCTTGTTTCCTGCACAATTGTAGCATGCTGTATATGCTAGTCATATCTTCCCCTGTGTGACAGGGACTCTTCTATAACAGTGCATATCAATACCCAGTGTTAAACTGCTGATGCCAAAGACACCAAGTGCTGTGGGGAGGGGCATCTAGGCTTGCATGGTGTTGTTACTAGACACCTGCTAGTACTACCATTACAACAGGGTGTAGAACTGAAAGACCTCCTAACCCAACCAATTAGAACTAACAATCACCCACAGGAAGCATAGACAGACTGTACCTGCTGCCTACCATTGGGTTTTTCAGCCATATGCATACCAACTGCAGACAGTCCACAGGTCAGCACACTTGGCATATGCACATAGTAAACATGTGTACCTAGGGCATTTATTTCAGTGATCAGGCCTGGCCCCCGAAAACAAGAAATGCACCGACATCACTGGAGCCAAACACTATATAACACTATGTAGATACATAGTGTGACGGCGCAGGCCGGAAAGAGCATAAGAAAGAGGAGAGAAATCCAGGGATTTTCCCTGTGAAAGACAGAGAAACCAGAAGTTCAGGGGTTAAAACTTCTGAATCTGAAAAAAACTCCACACAGAAAGCTGGTAGGCAAGGGACACGCCCTAGTTCCCTAGTAACCAAGCCTGTGCACGAGGGAGTGCAAGGGGTGGAGTCAGCAGGCAGTGAGAGAAACTGCAGGTATAAACACCGGAACTTTGAACAGAGAGAAAAAGCCAGGGAGAAAGCCAAGGAGGAAGCCAGGAAGGAAACCAAGGCAGGAGTTCAGAGAGGAATCCCAAGCAGATGGGAAGGAGCTCGTGGAAGTATCTGGAGAGCCCAGCAGAAAGGTCCTCAAACTGCCCAGCCTAGAAGTGCCCGAGAGGGAGATGCTCCGAGAGCAGAACGGAGGTACACTGCAGGGGAAGGCAACCTTAAGGGAAGGTGCTTTAGGAGACCAGCTTCCACTGACGCTGAATCCTCTACGGGAAGAGAAAGGACAGACAGAAGCTCCAGTCCTGAATCCAGCCCTAAGGTAGTTGGGTCAGAGAATTCCAGGAAGGGAAGAGTTTCTGGGAACCTAAGGATATTACCAAAGAAAGGCACTCCAAGAGTGAAGGAAGCCTTACCTGAGTTTTCAAGCAGAGAGGAAAAACCAGCCAAGGGTTTTAAAGCTGGCCAGGGAGAGTTCATAGACCATGTAAGTAATTCACAGCGTTTCCTAGAAGATTTTACAGAGATTGAGCCAACAGCTGCAAGGACAGCCAGGTGCTTATCTCCACAAAATAAGGTGAGCGTGGCTAAGACTTTTAACCATTCTAAGAGTAAGGAATTGTATGAGAGAAAAGGCATTGCCCACAGGAAGAGAGATTCTACTTTAAAGAAAGTTCTGAGATTGTTAGACCGTTTGCAGCCAGAGATAGCTGGTTTTAAACATGAGGCTATTCTAACAGAGTCTGAACCTGAGAGCATGGATTTTGAAAGTGCTGTAAACCAAGAGCTTAGTTCTGAGACAGAAATGGAATGTCTTCTTGTTTCATTATAGTAAATAAAGAGGTTTTTGAAAGCATTAAAACTAGCAGCGGTGTTCCAAGGCTGAGCTGAGGGGCTTATGCAAATTAGGTTGGCTAGAAAGCCTGAGAAGGTTAACCCTTAATATGAAAGGCTGCACACAAAGTATATTGAGTCTGCTAGAAGGGCAGATAAAGAAACCTGGTTTGAGAAAGAAAAGAAAACCTTTTGCAGAGAAAGTTTGGCACTGCTGTTTTGCTGAAGAGACTGCAAATGTTTTAAAGCCTTTTTTGAAAAGGAGGTTTTTATTTCCAACCTTGTTTCAATGGTATGAAGAAATACTTTGTTTGAGTTCATTAACAAGCTGCATTTGGAAGCTGTTTATTTTGTTACCTGTTTTTCTGGAAATTACCCGCCTTTGTGTTGAATATTTGGGACTGTGTGTAAAGGTTCCCTTTGGCCTTGTGGAGAATAAAATCCTGCATGCCTATATTACTGCTCGGCTGAAGTTATTTTTGCCATACCACAACTACACCCATAGGCACTCTTATAAATAAAAGACTCTCACCACTTCATATACCTAGGCAACCGCCTAGGGCCCACGAAGGTGTGACAGGATTTGGCATAGTTGGCAGGATTTTTTCGCAAAGCCTATATCCACTACAGAGATGGCGTGAAGAGAAGTCCAGAGAATGCCAGGAAGAGCCGCAGCCACCCGGAGACCAGACTCCAGCCGGAGGAAGGAGGGACCGGAGCAGAGCATCCAGAGGGTGCTTCCCTTGCTGAGCCTGAGTCTACCCATCCAGCAGGTAACCTGTAGATAAACAGGGTTATTTGAGGATAGCCTGCCAGGAGGGGGTGCTGTAGTCTTCGTAACCAGTGGGAAATAGTTTTTTTTTGTGTGAAAGAGCCACACTTGGTGTTTCTGTTTGTGCTTTATTTCAGCATCGCCAGAGAGATGGAGCAGCCAAATCTGCTGAGCTGGGTCGCGGACCGCTTCAGGGAACAGCAGGAGGAATCCGCCAGAGCCCAAGAGCGGATAGCCTGCCTGTTCATGGACCAGCAGCAACCGCTACTATCGGTGATGGCCAAATCGCTGAAAGAGCAAAGGAAAGCGTCAGATGCCCTGAAGAGCGTGACTGGGTCCTTGGGTGCAATACCAGGATTAGGACTACCAGGGAGGGGTATCTTTTCCTTTGGCCCTTTAGGGAAGGATGATAATATTGATGATTATATGGAGGTCTTCGAGAGAGTTGCACAACTCAGCGGCTGTCCAAAAGATCAGTGGGCAGTTTGTTTTGCAGCTGCCCTAACGGGAGAAGCCTTAACTGCATACCGCGCAATGCCCAATGATCTAGCCAACTCATATGATGATGTCAAGAGAAACATAAGGGATAGGATGGGTCTCACTCCGATGGTATACAGATGCCAGCTGAGGGCGTTCAGGTTAAAATCAGGGGAGACACCACAAGCCTTATGCGAAAGAATCAAGAGTCTAGTCTGGACGTGGTTAGAACCACAGGGCAAATCTGTTGATACCATTCTAGATTGTATAATAATGGAACAGTTTGTGGAAGCAGTTCCTAATGACTTGAAATCTTTTTTGATCCTCCAGGGTTGTAGGACCACCCAGGAAGCTACCTCGTTGGCAGAGCGTTTTTTAGAGGCCAGGTGGGTCGGCCAAACGAAGGTGGGTCTTACATCTAGCCCTGAAGGAGGAGGATCACAAAAGATGGGGAACACTCTGTTAGGAAAGAGCCTAGAGATAAAGCCCAGGAGAAAATGGTCCCAGGACCGAAGTAAATGTTTTACTTGTGGGGAGGAAGGACATTTTGCTAGGAATTGCAAGGCCAGAGCAGCATTGATATCCACCCAGGGAAAAGATGGGGAGGGATTTTTGCTGAAGGTAGAGGTCGAGGGCATTCCTACGGAGGCACTTCTAGATTCAGGGGCAGAGCAGTCGATGGTGTCAGCCAAACTGTGGGCTGATGTCCAAGCCCAGAGTGATAAGGCCCCAACCCAATCTGATCATTCTTTAAAAATAAAGTGTGTGCATGGCGCCACATCGGCTTACCCCTTAACAAAGGTCAGGGTGAGAGGCTTAGGTCTGGAGAGAGAAGTGGTAGTCGCCATTGTCCCTAAGCTTCCCCATCCCCTGATGTTAGGAAAAGACTGGCCGCAATTCAAGCATGGCCTAGTGAAAAGTATTCAGCCTAAAACAGGTTTAGTGTCTACCAGAGCCAATTCCAACCTAGGAGAAGACGCCCAGGATCCTGAGGAAGGACCCTCCCATGCGTTGCCATGACATGAGGAGTTGATTTCAGCCCCTTCTAGTGGACGTAAAGTGGGGAGGGTGGAAAAGGAAAAAAGGAGACAGCTCAGGAAGCAGAACAGAGCAGAATTACTAGCCGGACAGGCATTACCATGGGCGCCTGCCGAGTTAGTAGGAAAATTTCCTACATTTCTGAATGAACAAAGAGCTGATCCTGCTCTATCGAGAGCTTTTTCTTATGCTGAGTCAGGGACAGAAGCCTTACCCCGGTTCTTTTTGGACGAAGGTCTACTGTACCGGGAGAGCATGGACCCCCAGACAGGACAAACTTGGAAGCAGTTGGTGGTCCCCACCACCTTTAAGAAGTTGGTTCTAAAACTAGCCCATGACCATCTCGTAGGGGGGCATAAAGGTGTCCACAGTACCCTAGATCAAATTCTGGCACGCTTTTATTGGCCAGGAGTTTATAGGGAAACTTTGAGGTTCTGTGAATCCTGTCCACAGTGTCAGAAGGTTACCGCGTCCCACCCACGGAAGGTTCCGTTGGTACCGGTGCTGTGTATATCCAAACCGGTATATAAATTGGCTATGGATATGGTAGGCCCTTTAAAGAGGACGGCCCGAGGATTCCAGTACATCCTGGTCATCATAGATCAGGCAACCCGGTTCCCGTGGGCCATCCCCTTAAGGAATATCTCCGCAAGGGCTATTTCAGGAGAGATAGTGAAGCTATTTTGTGAAATTGGGTTTCCCCAAGAGATACTGACAGATAGAGGCAGTAATTTCCTCTCGAAGTATTTGGCCCAGATATGGGATGCGTTCGGCATCCATCATGTGAAAACAGCCGCTTATCACCCCCAATCCAATGGGTTGGTGGAGAGGCTTAATCAGACGATAAAAAGGATGCTAAGGAAAAGCCTAGGGGGTGATATGTTGGATTGGGATCTAATGCTCCCATTTGTATTGTATGCGTGCCAGGAGCGCAGACAGTCTTCTACAGGGGTCTCCCCCTTTGAATTAATGTATGGAAGACCGCCCAGGAGGGTGTTGGACAGACACCTTCTCACACCAACCCACCTCTACACCCCAGGCCAACACACTAAACCCATGCACTTCATAGTCTTAACTTGCAGAACTGCAATCTCACCTTGCTCCTCCTCTCATCAAGAAACATATAGCTGCATTTAGTTGCTTTGTACATAATTGCTTTTTGTACATAGTTCTCATGTTCTCTGTTTATGAAACCTGTTTAATGTATACCCAGTTTATTGTCCTGTTCATTGTAAGCACTGATCAATCTTTGTGACGTGTAGTTTTATGTTCATTGTAAACTGCACTGATGTCAAATAGCGCGGTATAAAAGAAACTGTAAATAAATAAATAAAAATAAATACTAAGAGAACAATGGGTGGAGCCAGCTCTAGGGGAAGCAGATGTCCCAACCTTTTTGAGGGATCTGAAGGATCGTTTACAACGCACCACACGGGTAGCAGAAGAGAATATTACCACCAGTCAGCAGCAGCAGAAGAAGCGCTATGACTTAAAGGCCCGACCCCGTCAGCTAGAGATTGGGGAAAAAGTTGTGGTAATGATAGAGGGGTCCAGCCCAAAATTTGAAGTAAAATGGAAAGGTCCTTACAGAGTGATAAAGCGGGTAGAGCTGGTCTCCTATGTTGTAGAAACAAGGAAGGGAAGGCAGCAAACCTTTCACATAAATGTGTTACGCCCCTGGCATGATCGGGTGGCGTTGGCCCGGTTGGCCTTTGCAGGGCCCACTTGGAGTGGCTGCCCGGCAGATCACCACCCAAGGGTAGAGATTCCGTGCTGGACTGACTATCGTCTTTCAGCCCGGAATAATTTAAGGGGGGGGGGGATATGTGATGGCGCAGGCCGGAAAGAACATAAGAAAGAGGAGAGAAATCCAGGGATTTTCCCAGTGAAAGACAGAGAAACCAGAAGTTCAGGGGTTAAAACTTCTGAATCTGAAAAAAACTCCACACAGAAAGCTGGTAGGCAAGGGACACGCCTTAGTTCCCTAGTAACCAAGCCCGTGCATGAGGGAGTGCAAGGGGTGGAGTCAGCAGGCAGTGAGAGAAACTGCAGGTATAAACACCGGAACTTTGAACAGAGAGAAAAAGCCAGGGAGAAAGCCAAGGAGGAAGCCAGGAAGGAAACCAAGGCAGGAGTTCAGAGAGGAATCCCAAGCAGATGGGAAGGAGCTCGTGGAAGTATCTGGAGAGCCCAGCAGAAAGGTCCTCAAACTGCCCAGCCTAGAAGTGCCCGAGAGGGAGGTGCTCCGAGAGCAGAACGGAGGTACACTGCAGGGGAAGGCAACCTTAAGGGAAGGTGCTTTAGGAGACCAGCTTCCACTGACGCTGAATCCTCTACGGGAAGAGAAAGGACAGACAGAAGCTCCAGTCCTGAATCCAGCCCTAAGGTAGTTGGGTCAGAGAATTCCAGGAAGGGAAGAGTTTCTGGGAACCTAAGGATATTACCAAAGAAAGGCACTCCAAGAGTGAAGGAAGCCTTACCTGAGTTTCCAAGCAGAGAGGAAAAACCAGCCAAGGGTTTTAAAGCTGGCCAGGGAGAGTTCATAGACCATGTGAGTAATTCACAGTGTTTCCTAGAAGATTTTACAGAGATTGAGCCAACAGCTTCAAGGACAGCCAGGTGCTTATCTCCACAAAATAAGGTGAGCGTGGCTAAGACTTTTAACCATTCTAAGAGTAAGGAATTGTATGAGAGAAAAGGCATTGCCCACAGGAAGAGAGATTCTGCTTTAAAGAAAGTTCTGAGATTGTTAGACCCTTTGCAGCCAGAGATAGCTGGTTTTAAACATGAGGCTATTCTAACAGAGTCTGAACCCGAGAGCATGGATTTTGAAAGTGCTGTAAACCAAGAGCTTAGTTCTGAGACAGAAATGGAATGTCTTCTTGTTTCATTATAGTAACTAAAGAGGTTTTTGAAAGCATTAAAACTAGCAGCCGTGTTCCAAGGCTGAGCTGAGGGGCTTATGAAAATTAGGTTGGCTAGAAAGCCTGAGAAGCTTAACCCTTAATACGAAAGGCTGCACACAAAGTATATTGAGTCTGCTAGAAGGGCAGATAAAGAAACCTGGTTTGAGAAAGAAAAGAAAACCTTTTGCAGAGAAAGTTTGGCACTGCTGTTTTGCTGAAGAGACTGCAAATGTTTTAAAGCCTTTTTTGGAAAGGAGGTTTTTATTTCCAACCTTGTTTCAATGGTATGAAGAAATACTTTGTTTGAGTTCATTAACAAGCTGCATTTGGAAGCTGTTTATTTTGTTACCTGTTTTTCTGGAAATTACCCGCCTTTGTGTTGAATATTTGGGACTGTGTGTAAAGGTTCCCTTTGGCCTTGTGGAGAATAAAATCCTGCGTGCCTATATTACTGCTCGGCTGAAGTTATTTTTGCCATATCACAACTACACCCATAGGCACTCTTATAAATAAAAGACTCTCACCACTTCATATACCCAGGCAACCGCCTAGGGCCCACGAAGTCGTGACAATAGCCATGCTTTGTCACTGCCTGGTCAGAGTAAGAGTGCCACCCAGCCTGACATGCTGTGGCTACCCAGTCCATGCATGTGGCAGATAGGCACTATGACATCTCAGCCATTGATCCTACCTCTAATGCAGACACATCCTGATCAATCTGCTCTGTTTCAGTCCATATCCACAATACTATGCTCTTCATCTTGTCAGACAAATCTGATTGATTTCTTTGACTGGGGGACCGAGGGAGAGTCCTAGATGTGGTGTATTTAGATTTCAGTAAAGCCTTTGACACTGTTCCTCACAGGTGACTTATAAACAAACTGAGCACCCTAGGGATGGACCCTAAAGTTACTGCTTGGGTTAGAAATTGGTTGTGTGGGAGGCGACAAAGAGTACAGGTAAATGGAGCTCACTCTGAGGAGAAGGATGTTAGCAGTGGTGTGCCCCAGGGATCTGTCCTTGGTCCAATTCTTTTTAACATCTTTGTTAGTGATATAGCGGAAGGGCTATCGGGTAAGGTTTTCCTCTTTGCGGATGATACCAAAATCTGCAAGAGTAGACACCCAGGAAGGTGTAGATAACATGAGGAAGGATCTAGCTAAGCTTGAAGAATGGTCTAGAATTTGGCAGCTGGGATTTAATGTTAAAAAATGTAAGGTCATGCATTTGGGCTGCAGCAATCCAAGGGAGCAATATAGTGTAGGGGGTGAAATACTTTTGTCCACTAAAGAAGAGCGAGACCTAGGCGTGGTTGTGTCTGATGATCTTAAAGTAGTTAAACAGGTAGAAAAGGCGACGGCAAGAGCTAGAAGGATGCTTGGGTGCATTCTGAGAGGAATGGCTAGCAGAAAAAAGGAGGTGATAATGCCTCTGTATAAGTCTTTGGTGCGACCTCATTTAGAGTATAGTGTGCAATTCTGGATACCGCACCTTCAAAAGGATGTGAACATGATGGAGTCGGTGCAGAGGGTGGCTACTAAAATGGTTAGTGGTCTTCATTATAAAGCATATGAGGACAGACTTAAGGATCTTAATATGTACACCTTAGAGGAAAGGCGGGATAGAGGTGATATGATTAAGATGTTTAAATACCTCCGTGGCATAAATGTTCAGGGAGAGAGCCTCTTTCAATTGAAAGCAAGTTCTGCTACGAGGGGACATGGGATGAGGGTGAAGGGAGATAGATTCAGGAGTGATATGTGGAAATATTTCTTTACGGAAAGAGTAGTGGATTCGTGGAATAGTCTTCCAGTAGAGGTGGTGGAGATTAGGACAGTAACTGAATTTAAAAAAGCATGGGACAAACACAGAGGATCTCCACAGGTAAAAAGGGGACTGTTGTAGTTGTTGATATGGAAGGACAGACTAGATAGGCCATGTGGTCTTTTTCTGCCATCATATTTGTATGTTTCTATGTTTCTATCATGCACATTTGCAGACTAATCCTGGGAACAGCTTAGGCAATACAAGGCTTAGTAGGGTTTAGAAAGGTATAATACAATAGAAAGACATACACATACACAAACTCATATTGACCCGCTGTACAACAATGGGGATGGTTGGCCTTTCAGCCTGCCATTTTGTTCTCGATATAAGCTCAAGCATTGTTAAGGTGTGCTCATTGTGCAGGAGCTAGTAGTGCTCTCTGATTTTCAACTTCCACTCAGTGTGCCTGATTCTCTATCCAGCTGTGGATAAGGGAGCCTGTCTGTGTGAATGATGGGTGTTTGTACTCTTGCTGGCCATTCATTGGGTACTGCACACGCTGGTGTTGTACCTGCACTGTATGCTAAAGTTTAGTCACAAGAACATACAATGCATGATTCACAGCTGGGACTTGAACTTGTGACCTTCCACTCTTATACACACACTGACTGTGTGCATTGAGTCACAGTGCTGCTGCATGGAAGCAGCAGTCCATGGGCTGACATGCTTCCCATCAGACAGATCTTGGCACATCTTGCAATGTGTACGGCACACAGGACTAGGATATGGCTTTGGTCTGCTGTAGATGGATGCTGCTGCCCCCTCCGCCAGCACCCCCATACCATGCTGAAATGTGCCGTCAGTATTGGTGGTGCATAATCTCAGTCCATCCAACATGCGAGTTTGGCGGGTGCCTAGGGCGCAAGGTCCAGATGGGGGGGGCAGAGGCATACATGGATGGCCACACAGCCCCCCCCCTCCCCTCGAACCATCTGCCACTGCAGGGCATCACTGCCTGCCAACTATAATCTTCGGGGGAGGATGACAGCCACTAGTGTGGTAGTCCCCTGAGCACCTGCATGTTGCAGCTACTTGGAGGGCTGCAGCTGCTGACACTATCAGTCCCTTCCCCCACAGCTGGGTTCAGTGGCAGCAGGGGGGTGCCAGCTGGGATCTCTGCCTGGGGTGCCAGGAGCCTTGGACCTCCCCATGTGGCACATCTCCTTTCTGCAGCAGTGACATGTCTGTGTGCTGCCACTGTCACTGTGGGATCATGACAGACATCACAGATAGTAATGCGGATGGCAGGATACCTCTATGAAGAGAGGCCATGCATCACACAGCAGACATTAAAACAGGCTCTCTCTCTCTTCAAAATACACACTTTGCGTTAGGGTCCCAGCATTAAAGGGCTTTAATACACATTAGCACAACAGGCGTTAAGGGAACACCCATTGTTAACGCCCACTCTCTGTCCCGTTAATGCCCACTCTCTGTCTACAGCGCCCTTTATGCTGCTGGAGCCTTTAATGACTGTTAAAGGTGCTTTTTTTGCTGCATTAAGGGCACAAGGGTGCTGATGATAGGCATTAATGGTACACTGGCTCCGTTAATGTCCTTTAGTAAACATACTCCTTAGTTTCTTAAATTTCACAAATGCCCTCTAATTGCCTCTGCTGATATGGTGAGGAAGTACATAAGAACAAAAACCATAAGTAATGCCATACTGGGTCAGACCAAGGTCCAGCAGGCCCAGTATTCTGTTTCGAACAGGGGCAAATCCAGGTCACAAGTACCCGCAGGGTCCTGAAAGACACACAGGTTCCACAATGCTTGTCCTGGGGTAAGCAGTGAATTTCCCAGGTCCTCTTTAATAATGGTATATGGACCTTTCCTCCAGGAACTTGTCCAAACCTTTTTTAAACCCAGCTACACTAAGAGCTTTTACTATATCCTCTGGTAACAAATTCTAGAGTTTGATTATGCGTTGACTAAAAAAATATTTTCTCTTATTAGTCTTAAATGAGTTATATTGTAGCTTCATTGCATGTCCCCTAGTCTTTCTGCTTTTCGATGGTGTGCACAACTGATTTACGTTTACCCGTTCCACTCCATTCATTAATTTATAGACCTTTATCATATCCCCTCTCAGTTGTCTCTTTTCCGAGTTGAAAAGCCCCAACCTTTTAAACCTTTCCTCATAGGGGTATCCTTCCATCCCCTTTACCATTTTTGTCGCTCTTCTTTGTTACTTTTATAATTCTGCTTTATGCTTTTTAGGTATTTGCAGAACAGCTTGCAGATGCCAGTGGAGGCTTTACCTCCCATTACCTGGACTCGGTAAATTTCATTATCTGCTACACCTATTGGGGTCCCTGGGGAGACTCCCAGCAAGGGTCAGCTGAGGGATATGAATCTGAATGACTTCTTTGAATTTTTATTTGAGCTCATTATCAAAAGGACTACTTTAGTGGTATCATTTGTTTTTGAATCTGATAGAAACAATGTGCTGAGACTGAAATGAATGGGCAGTGGCAGCACTTAATGCACATTAACTTTGCGTAATGCACATTGACCTTTAGTAAACATGCCCCAAAGTCTTTTGCTAACCAGTTATCCTACAGCTGTGTGATGACTGGATGAGTCAGAGGCAGAATGTGGGCAGTAAAGGTGCATCGTGATTAGTGCAGGAATCTTAGGTGCATACTAACTGCAGATGTTGCCATTAGCACAGGTGGACTTAGGGGTATGTTTACTAAACTGTCTTAATGTTACCGGCGCTAGTTGCAGTGTTAATGTGAAGAATGCCATATAAGGTAGTGGGCGTTCTGGCGGCAAGGTAGCAAGAATCTGTATCGCGCGATAGAGGGCGCCTTGGCTCATTAACGCGCAGTAAGCTTAAGTCCATCCCAGCGGTGGGCTAGCAGCTATAGAGATGTAGCCCACTGGTTATTGCAATGACTGTGGAAGCAGAGATCATGAGTTCAATCCCATAGTGGTGTTATGTAATGAGGATGTCTGAAGGATTTCCTTTTAATTTACATCAGTGCTGTCAGCAAAATCACCCTCACAGTGCCGTAACCTAAGGTGCCTCATAAGGCACCCTATAGGGTGCCCCATAGGGCACATTATAAAGTGCCCTGTCCGCCAAGGCACCTTATAATGTGCCCTATAGGGTGCTTTATAGGGTGCCTTATAGGGCGCCTTATGAGGCACCTTAAGGTTACAGCACTGTGAGGGTGGTTTTGCTGACAGCACTGATGTAAATTAAAAGGAAACCCCTCAGAGAGCCTTATTAATGAACACCACTGTGGGACTTAACCCATGACCTCTGTCTCTACAGTCATTGAAGTAACCAGTGGGCTACATCTCTATAGCTTCAAACACAGCGCTGGCTGGCTACAGAAAGACTGCTGGTCACCATGCAAACTGTCTGCTGTGGTTACCAGGATAGGGTATACTCACCCGTACCCATGATGCACTGCACATGCAGATCAGCAGTCTACATCTGATCACAAGCTGGGGTATGTGCCTCCACAGCACCTCGGCCTGGTAGGAGGAACTGACTGTGTGTGTTACTGGCACAGAGTAGCTACAGACCGTGACATTGTGCGGCTACTGTGTTCATCCTGACACTGTGTGGCTCCTGGTGCTCGCCCAACACCAGGTCCGCAGCCCCTGACTTGGCTGAGATAAGCTGTGCTGCAGATCACCATCAGTGCCAGTGTGTGACAGGTAGTCCTTGCAGACACATCTGTAGTATACCTATGTCCATCTGTATTTCCCAGTCACATCTAGCCCTTGTGGACTATGATGCACCCAGAATAGTGCACAACCTGTGTGGTTGCCATGGTCATGTTATAGGAGAAGGGTGTTCTGTGGACCCAAAAGCGGATTATGTAGCACCACACAACCCACCCTCTCTGGGTCAGGGTGGGGGACAGGATCTCCCACCAACAGATCCAGACTCTATGGGCAGACAGGCAGTAGGTATGGAAGAGCTCAGCTGCTCCCCACCACAAACTGACATTCACCAGGAAAGGGCACAGTCAGTTTCCACCCACTACACCCTGCAAGACATTCCAGCCATACACATGCTAACTGCAGACAGTCTACTAGCTAGTACATAGTGCATGTTCCTGGAGGTACTGGGTGCCCCAAAATTGGGATGGGGGCACATACACACCAAACAGATATGTCAGTAATTGGGCCCTAAAAAAAAGAGACTCATAAATATCACCTGAGAAAAACACTACATAGCACTATGTGGGAACCTGGCCATGTCATGGTCACTGCTCAGTCAGGGTGAGCGTGACCTCCCAGCATGACATGCTGTTTTGACCGTGTCCGTGCAGGTGGTGGCCGGACACTACAATGTCCCAGCCATTGCCCTATGCCCTGTGCAGATGCATCCTGCCCAGACCGCCATGTCCGGGCCATACCCACAATACCTTGCTCCTCATTATGCACATTGGCAGGCTAATACTGGAAACAGTGCAAGCATTGGGGGCTCAGTATGGTGTAGGCAGCCACGAAACACTGGATAGACATATACAAACTCCCACACCTATTTCAGCATTGTGCAAAGATAGAGGTGGTTGGCAGCCCTGTCCGCCGCACCAGTCCTGAGCACAGTGCAGGCATTGCTAAGGTATGCAGGTGCTAGTATTGGTAGCTGCTGCTCCACGCAGGGCCCAACAGCCTGACTCTCCATGAAGCTTTGGATGGTGGAGCCTGTGGGTGTGGGTGTTTATGCCCCTGTTGCCAGTTCTCTAGGGAGTGCACATGTTTATGGTGTATGTGCGCTGTAGGGTAAAACATAGGGCCATTGTCTGCAGGGGCCACAGCTGGGTCTTGAACCTGTGATCTTCTGACCCTGAACACACTGGCTGTGTGTACTGAACCAAACTGTTGCCATAGAGGCAAGTCTGTCCCTGGGGATATCATGACTGTTTTTCAGACAGCCCTTGTCTGTTACATTGCATGCCGCCCACCTAAACAGGGCTTGGCCTTGGTCTGGTGTGGGCAGCTGTCACTGCCTCCTCCACCACCAGCACCCCTCCACCACCATGCTGACATGCCCTTATGCCGGTGGTACTGGTGGTGCACAGTCCCGCCATCCAGTGGGGCACCTTAAGGTTACAGTACTCTGAGGGTGTTTTTGCTGGCAGCACTAATGTACATTAAAAATAGACAATGCCTTGGACAGCCCTATCAAATAGCCCCACTGTGGGTTTGAACCCATGACCTCTGGCTCCACAGGCAGTGAAGTAACCAGTGGGCTACAGCTCTACAGTTGCTAACAAACCCCTGGCTGGCTACAGAAGGACTGCATGTCACCACACAAACATTCTGCTGTGGTTACCAGGATAGGAGCAACCCACCCATACCCATGATGCACAGCACATGCAAATCATCAGTCTACAGATGATCACAAGATGGGGTATGCAGACAACAGCACCTCAGTCTGGTAGGGGGAACTGACCGAGTGCACCCCCACAGCACCTCAGCCTGGTAGGGGGTGCCGACGGTGTGTGTTAGTGGCACAGAGTAGCTACAGACCGTCACATTGTGTGGGTACTGTGCTCACCCTGAGGGTGAGGTGGGGCGGCCAGCACCAGGTCCGCAGCACCTTCCATGACTGAAATAGCCCATGTCACAGATACTCATCAGTGTGTATGATAGGTAGTTTGTGCAAACACACCTAGGATGCATTAGTGTCCAGCTGAAGTTGTCAATCAGGTCTAGTCTTTTTGGGCTATAATGCACCCAGAATAGTGTATATTCTGTGTTGGTGCTATGATAACATGATGTAAGTGACAGGGAGTGTTTGGCCCCATAGGCAGATTATGTACCACCACCCAACCCCCCCTCTGTGGCTCAGGGTGGGAGACAGGATTCCCCCCACCAACAGATCCACATTCTACCTCCCTGCAACAGTGGCAGGGGAGAGGGGCCATCAACCCCAGTCATGCTGGGGAACAGACACCCTACAGGGCAGCCAATGCAGAGCTATAAACATCCCTAGGGCAATGGCAGAAAGACAGTAGGCATGGAAATGCTCAGCTGCCCCCCACCACCATCTGACATTCTCCAGCCACTGCACCCTGCAAGGTGCTCCAGCCATATACATATAACTGCAGACAGTCTGCTAGCTAGTCCACAGTGCATGATCCTGGAGGAGATGTGTGCATACCCACCAAGCAGATAAGTCATTGATTAGGCCCCAGAGAGAAGAACCTATATACTTCACTTAAGAAAAATACAATACAGCACTATGGGGAAGCCTAGCCATGCCGTGGTCACTGCTCAGTCAGGGTGAGAGTGACCTCCCAGCAGGACATGCTGTGGCCACCCTCTCGGTGCAGGTTGTGGCCGGGCACTACAATGTCCAAGCCATTGCCCTATGCCCTGTGTTGAGGCATCCAGGCCAGGCCACCCTGTCAAGGCTATACCCACAGTACATTTCTCCTCATTATGCACATTGGCAGGCCAATACTGGCAACAGTGCTAGCAGTGTGGGCTGAGGAAGGTGTTGGCAGCCACCACACACTGGATAGCCAGACACACACTCCCCACACCTATGCCAGCATTGTGCAACTATAGAGATGTTTGGCAGTCCTGCCCACCGCACTAGTCCTGGGCACAGTGCAGGCATGGCTATGGTACGCAATACTGTTGGGGTCACTTCCCTGGGTGGTAAACACTGTCAGACACCAGACCTGAAGCACACTCCACAGACATCAGAAAGGTTGCTATGATGCAGCTCAATCAGCAAATTGTGCTTAACTTAGGAATTGCTATATGCCAGTGATCATAGTAACCTTTTGATAGATGTGTACCATATTGCCAGGTTTAGGGTGGCATTGCTAAGGTATGCAAGTGCTAGTATTGGGAGATGCACGCAGAGCCCAACATCCTGCCTCTCCAGGAGGCTTTGGATAATGCAGCCTGTGGGTGCGTGTGTGTCTGCCCCTGTTGGCCGCTGCTCTAGGGCAGAGGTTCCCAACTCCAGTCCTGGTGGGCCAAACACTGTTCGAGTTTTCATGCTGTCCCTAATGAATATGTATGAGATACATCTGCATACCATGGTGGCGGTGCATAGAGATGCAGCACAGCCATATTTTTTAGAGGCAGCATGGAACATGAATGGTGTTTGGCCCTCCAGGACTGCATTTGGGAGACTCTGCTCTAGGTAATGCACATGTTAATGGTGTCTGTGTTCTGTAGGGTAAAATGTAGGTGTTTTGGGTATGTTTATGTTATCTGCAATAAAGGTTCTGTCTGTATTACCACGTTTTAGTAGTGGGTAAAATATGGGGACTGGGTTGGTAGGAACCACAGCTGGGACTTGAACCTGTGACTTTCTGCTCCTGAACACACTGGCTGTGTGCACTGCACCACCATGTTGCCACAGAGACAGTGCATTCCCTGGGGATGGCATGACTGTTCGTCAGACAGGGCCTGTCTGTTGCAGTGCATGGCTCCCACCTACACAGGGCTAGGCCATGGTCTGCTCTGGGCAGCTGCCACTGCCTCTTCCACCACCAGTACCCCTCTGCCACCATGTTGACATGCCCTTCTGCTGGTGTTGCTGGTGGTGCGCAGTCTCAGGCCATCCAGTGTGCGGGCAGGCGGCTGCCTATGGTGCGGGTTCTGGGGTAGGGGTGCCTGCATAGCTGTCCACACTTCCCCCCAGCACCGCCTGCCAATGTTCTGTGCCCTTGGGGGTACCTGCTGGGTACTATCCCCTGTGACACTGTGGGAAACACACTCGTGCCCATGTTGGGCCCTCATCAGTTGCTGTCTGGCTGCTCTACTGTTTCAGCATTCCTATGGGCCACCTAGGCATCACCCTAGTCCGCACGGTGGCCCAGCTGCACCACAGCATGTGCAGCCTGCAGCCCTCTGTGTCTCCTTTTCCAGCATCTGTCCAGTTGCCCATTCCGACATGCCCGCCCTGCTGTTGTGGAACATGTGCGTGCCATAGGAAACCTGTCCAATGGGGAGGGAAAACCCTGATCAGCGCTATTTCACTGTGGGCTCATTCACCTTGTATGGGGACGGAGCATAGACCCTTCCAAAATTCATATCTTTTTTTTTTGGAGCTTTCTTGGGAGTGTTTTTTGATGTTTCCCATTAATATCACTATTGCCCAGCTTGGTTATGTTTTTTTTATATTTTCTTCTGGTCCTTTTCAATGTTTATTTGCCCTTTTGTTCCGTGCACATGTATCACACTTATCACTTATTTTGGGTTTCCCTGGTTTTGCTGTACATTGCTGACGGAAATGGTTTCTTTTCCCTTTAAATCTGCTCTAACGCCAGGGTTTCACTGGCGTTAGTTTTCAGCCCCGGATTCCACAGCGTTAGTGTGCAGGGATCCTCTCCCCTCCCACTCTCCGCCAATTTACCCTCTCTCTCCGCCCCTGGGGAGCCTTCCTCCGCCCTCCGTGAGCCTATCTCCACCCGCAGCGCTCATTTGCGCCGTTCCATGCGTTATCACACGCTAAGGTACCTTTTTGCCCAATAAAGCACCATTATTGCGCGATAAGGTACCTTATCGCGCGATAATGTTGCTGGGCGCACATTAAGACGGTTTAGTAAACATACCCCCTAGTCTCTGACTATATTTCTTGATATTCAAAGATCTTTTCTTTCTCAATGCAATTTCTTTTTCTAAGGAAGCCCTTAGTTGATTCAAGATGTGATCATTCACATACTTCTTTACTTTGATCTGTGTCATTAAAGATTTTAAATTTGCATGAGGTGCTTTTTGCAGTTTCTCTAGTGACAATATTCTTTTTTCTTACAGTTTTTGGCAGGTTCTCCTTGTATACCCTTTTGATTTAAATATAAGGTTTGTAACATAAGAGTAGTGTCCGTGTCATTCCTAGCCCCCCCCCCCGTCACATGGGGGGATGTCCCCCTGTACTGCGAGCATTCTCCCATGCAGTGTGGTGCTCTGTGCAGCAATGCATCCCCCACCCTGACTGGCTCCACGGAAGTAGCACAGCAAACTTACGATGGTTTGCCACAGTGCCTCACACTTGAGGGACCAGTTGCTCTGCTCTCCCAGCCAAAGGGAGAAAAGAGTGACCTGCTCCTCGAGTGCAAGGCACCACAGCAAACCAGCATAATCATAAGCTTATTGTACTGCCTCCATGGGGTCGGTGGGGTGCACCCCACTCCCAACTGGCAGCCGGGATAGGCCACACCCAATGCAATGCCCTTCATGTGCCACAGGTACACTATCTTTTTTTTATCTGCAGAAGTCCATTTCAATTGTAGTTAATCCTCTTAACCTTTTCATTAATTTCTGGGGTTCAACTCCTGCCATAGAGGTTCCATGAACACGCTCACCATGGCCTTTCACCATGGCAGGGATGTTACCTGCATCTGCAATGTGTCTGCACTATTGCTACCACCATCGTTAGCCCTAGTGTATAGGCTACAGTGGGCACCTTTTTATCTTGGGTGAGATGCGGTCAGTATGTATTTTTCTTTTTCTTTCCTACCATACTTCAATTGTAATCTCGCTTTGCTGAGATTTAGAATAGATTTTAAACAATGGGGTCACCATGTGAAGATACTTAACGAGACTTGAGAAGGAATCTATATTGTTTTCCTCTAGGAGATGCACAGCAATTCACCAAACACTGCTAGTGAATTTTATGCTGCACTTTCTTTTGACCCCAAAAAATATATGTCGGGGGAAATTTCTCCAAATGGGTGAGTTTTGTGCATACCATGACAGTCATGAACCTCACTTCTAAGCCAGGATATGGAGTATGATCTCAGTTTCTGAAATTTACTGCTAATGCTTGCATAGTACTTGCATCGTACCAAAGAGAGCCTCTTTCTGGAGTTCATAAGATGTTATGTGTATGGGTAATTTAACAAGGTGTGCATGGAAATTCCTCTTAATTAGGCCTGTGGCAGCCAACACGATGGGAAAAAACTTGGTATATTTCTGCCACATTTTCCGAATGTATTTTTTTGGTAATTGAATATTTTCTCCCTCTCAATGTGATACACAGAGTAGTCACTTGGAAGTGATACCTCTATAATCAATGCCGTTCTGGTGTTTTTTTCCTTTACCATTATATCCAGTTTCCTCGCATCCAGCTTTTTATCGGTTAGACTGGGAGTATCCCAGGTGATCATAATCTCTTCATTCCCTGTAATTCTTTTAGGGTCATGATCCCAGTGTTTTTTGGGCACAGTGATGTTGTAGTGCTTACAGAGTTTCCAATGGATAAGGTGCACTACTTTATAGTGCCTTTCTGTATAGATATTTTCTGCCATCAAAACTTTGCATACAGCTATGAGTCACCTTTTCCAGGTCTTTCCCACAGAATCAACATATGTCTGCTTTGCCAGTGTTTTCAATGCTCACTGTAAACCCGTAAGCCACTGTCCTGGGCTGAAACTATCAACCTCTCATCCTTCAGTTTCAGTTCACGTCTCCTCAACTATTCATGTGTCCACTCTTGATCGACAAATGGTTCCTGGAGTAACACTCTGTATTGCCCACTGTATTTGTGTATTTGCCACTTGTTTTTCCTTGCTTGTTGATCTAATTCTTTGTAGAGCTTTTTTTTCTTGTTTGCAAATTCTATTACTTCATTCCCTGTGTATGCCTTTGGATTCTCACTCATTCCTTCTAGTCATTGGAATTCTTGTCCAAGTTTGATAATGGAGACAGATTCTGGACCTTTACTTTCATATTCCAGCACTGGAGGCCTATGATAGTAGCTCTGTATGTATAATCAATTTCTATGAGGCCTAGCCCTCCTTCAGCTCTAAGGATGTACAGTCTTGGCATATAATGATTATTGTAAATTAATTCATGGGCACAGAGAGGTTTTCTTGTTCGCACATCCAGTTTTTCAAGATCTTTGAGAAGCTAGTCCACAATCCCAAAGTCATATGAGAGTACAGGAATTGCCAGCTGATTAATGCCCTGTATATAATTCCATGATGTTAAAGTACTTTTCAATAATGATTTTAATCTCCTGTAGTATTATTTACTGATCTTTTCTCTCAGTAATTTCTGCTTGAGTGTCGTCCTTTCTTCTACTCTGAGATACTTATATACGCCGTCCTCTTCAAGATCCTTGAAGTCACAACCAGGGAGATATTTTCTGTTTTCCTCAATTTTCCTCTAAATAAAGTTGTCTTAGCACATTTGTTAAGGCCAAAGGTCATTCTGATGTCATCAGAAAAGCTTTTCACCACACAGAGTTGCTCTACTAATTGTTGGTCACTGGTACTGTAGAGCTTCAGATTGTCTACAAATAATAAATGAGATGTTTCTGGGCTGTTACCTTATTTAGGATTCGGGCTAAATCCATATCCCAAAGAGATGAGACTACTGATATGATTAAACACCATACCAAACAGAAGGGGCAACAGGGAATCTCCCTGAAATATTCCTCGCTAGATCTTAATGTCAGGAATGATGTACTGACCATCTTCATATCTCAAAAAGAGTGTGGCTTTCCTCCTTGTCATGATGAACTTAATGTACTCTATCAAACCAGGATTTATTTTATACATTTCAAGGAAATTTATTGTCCAAAAGTGTGAGATGCTGTCAAAAGCTTTCTTATAATCAATCCATGCTATACTGAGATTTCTGCTTTTCTTAGAACTGGCCATGATGGCCTTATTCAACATTAACTGGTCCTTGCTTCCATATGCTCCCCTCTTATTGACCTTTTGCTCTAGTGCCATGATGTTATTGGACTAGATATGATCCTATGTTCTGTCTGCATCTATTACAGTGAAGAGCTTATAGATTGCAGGTAGACAAGTTATTGGTCTGTAATTATTGGGAATATTACTCAGGTCCCCCTTCAGAAGGAGAAATGTTCTTCCTGCAGTAAACCATTGTGGTGTTAAGCCTGGCTGCTTGAACAATTGATTTTCGTAGTTCACCAAGTTTCGGTGGAGTGTTGTGAACTGTTTGAGCCAAAGGTTGGTTACTCCATCTGGGCCAGGGCTCTTCCAGTTTGGAACTCATTTTATCCTGCTTTCCAGCTCTTTCGTTGTTACTGCAGGCCATTCCATAGGTTTGATGTGTGCTTTTTCTATATGCTCCTGTATGCAAGGTAGCCATTCTGCTTCTTGATTGAGCTCTATAAGGTCCTCATATAGGTTTCTCCAGAAGGTATCTGTTTCAACTGTGGTTGATGGTACTTTTACCATATTAATGGTCTTTCCAAATTCTCTGTTGAGTTGTTTTGGGTTCTCTCTAGTTTATTTTGATATCTTTCTTTTCTATTTTCTTCATATTGTTGCAGTTTTTACGCTTCTGATGCTACTTTCAATTTATTGTTGGAACATATTAATGTCAGATCTTCTTTTATTAATGCAGCATGCTTCAGCTTGATGTCTTCGATCTTCCTCAGTATTCTTGATGATCGTAATCCTTTTAGATAACCATCTTACAGGGATACCTCTGCACACAATGATTGTATTTTTCTTCAATGCGCTTTTTCCAAGGAGGAACTGTTAATGTTCTCTTTTTCTTCTGGCCCTGCACATTAGTTGGTAATATTTTTGCAGTAATAATTTTAGTTGCACAAACTGTATTTGATTTATTTCAGTGATGTCAATAAATGGCCCCTCTATACTGGATATGGTCTTATTTATCTTAATTATCATACTCCTAACCCTAGATGTTAAATTTAACTCAGGTAATCTTTCCCTTGTCTGGAACCCAGCATATTCATCTTTTTCCATGTGGACTAGGAGTTCAATCTTGAATTCCTCTAACGCTGGGTGCTCTTTCTCACTTTCTTCCTCCTCTTCAGTTGATTTGCTGGCCTGTCTGAATTCATCTCAGTCTCCTGCAGTTACAGATCTCTGTGCTCCATCTCCCCCTCAACTGCTCTTTCCGTTTCTGTGTATTTCTTTCTTCTGGTACTCTCACTTAGGTCTCCTCCTCCTCCTCCCTGTAGTTATTTATCCACAGAAGCCCTTAGTTGCTTCAAGATGTTATTACTCACATACTTCTTTACTTTGATATGTGAAATTAGCAATCTTAAATTTGCATCTGTTGCTTTTTACAGTTTTTCTTGTGGCAATTTTCCTCTTTCTTCCAGTTTTTGGCGGATTCTTCTTGTATACCTTCTTGATTTAAATATAGGGTTTACAGCATAAAAATAGCAGTACATTATCTCTCTTTATCTGCAGAAGTCCACTTAACCATAGTTAATCCTCATAACCTTTTCATTGATTTCTGTAGTTAATCTCCTGCCATAGTTGGTCCAAGAACAGGCTCACCAAAGCCTTTATCTGTGACAGGAATGGTATCTACATCACAGCCTTTATCTGTTACAGGAATGGTATCTACATCTGCATTACTTGCACTATAGCAACCACCATCATTAGCCCTAGTGCGTAAGCTATGGGTGGGCACCTTTTTATCCTGGGCAACATACAGCCGGTATGTATTTTTCTTTTTTGTTCCTACCATACTTCAACTGTAGTGTCACCTTGCTGAGATTTCATAAAGCTGTTATACAAAAGGATCATCTTGTGAAGGTACTCAGCAAGACTTGAGGAGGAAACTTTTTTTTTATTGTTTTCCAAAATGCATATACTTATAAACATGTATAGTTAACAAGACCAAGCATTATCATACCAACACATTATAGAAGAAAATACAAAATATCAATATAGACCACATTATGAGGAGTTCAACTATACAATAATAACAAAAAAGAAATCACAAGGAGATAACTCCATACTGCTGCCAGTCCTACATATCCACCATCCTCACCAAACCAAATCACCTGTGTGTTCCTTGCTAGACAAAAAGGTCTCTAACTGAGAAAGGTCAAAAAAACATACCTGGCACTCTTCAATTCTACCAAGCATTTGCTGGGATATCGTACAAAAAAAGAAACGCCCAGAGCTAATACTCGCGGTTTCAAAACCAAAAGGCTTTCCTCCAAAGCTGTGTAGCTCTAGACACATCCAAAAATAGCTGTAAGGACGCACCACAAAAGGAAATATCTTTATTCTTAAAGTACCTTTTAAAGACCAAGACTTTATCATGATCGGAAACAAAAGTCACAAGCAATGTTGCTCTAATAGAGATATTATCCTAAGTGTCCTCCAGGAATTTAGTTAAATCAAATCTTGGAGATGATTGCTGATCACTAAAACCAGCAAATGACCCTTCAGGAATACCCCGACCAGGAAGGTAGTACATCTTAGAAATAGGAATAGTATCAGCATTAGACAAGTTTAAAACCTCCCGAAAATATTTCCGTAATAAAATCTGAGGAGATAGTAAAGTACACATTGGGAAATTCAAAAATCTAATATTCTTAAATTTTGCACATTTTCATACATCTCCAATTTATGATTAATCAACAAATTATTCTTCATTATAGCTGCCTGACCTGCCTGCAAGGACTGTCACAAAGGGGTATGTTTACTAAACTGCGGTAATGTCACCCGCATTAGGTTCTGCGGTAAAGGTACAGATGCCCATATAAAGGCATGGGCAGTGCATCATTACAGCAAGCCATATCAGCTAACGCATGTTGTAAGGTGCCTTGTTAGGTGCCTTATAAGATGAATTATAAGGTGCCTTCTTAGGTGCCTTATAAGGTGCCTTATAAGGTGCCATGTAAGGTGCCTCATAAGGCTAAGCGCCGTATTAGGCACCCCTGGACAAGGCACCATAGAAGGTACCCTGGGCTATGGAACCATAGATTAAGCTGGCCTAACAAGACTACGGTGCCCTAGGTTAGCATGCCCTAAGGGCTGCAAGGTGCTTCAGGATGACATGCATGACCTGTGAGGCACAAAGACAGATGTAGCCCTAACACTAGATAGAGCACTGAGGAAAGGCAATGAACAGGTGAGTGAAGGAGGAAGATCTGGGAGCTGCTGGACCTGCCATATCTGTGGGCATCCCATGTGGCTGCCAGTACTGTTGACAAACATGGTGGGGGCAACTGTACCACAGCACAGGGTATTGGCAATGTAAAGTACTGGAAAGACAGTTGGTGATAGACAATGGGAATACGTGTCCCCCAGTGGAGGTGGAGGTGGCAGGATAGTTACAATGATGGGTGGACAGAGGAGTGGTGGTGCCATGCAGATCAGGCACAGGCGAGGCAAGCATGAAGAGGCGCAATGCAGGAAAGGGTACGAGCGCAGGACATGGGGTGGCAGCCTGCACAGTAAGACAGGACTCTACACAGCTGACAGACGCAAAAAGATGGACCGAAGGATTGTTGGCAACAGTGGTGAGGGTAATATGGGCTGGCAGCATGGATCTGCAAAGATATGACTGTTACAGGCATGCAAAATATCTGAGTTGGACAGGCATGAAAAGAGGGAACAACAAGGAATCAAACCCATGACCACTGTTTAGAACAGGGGTGGGCACCTCTGGTCCTGGAGGGCCGCAGACCAGTCAGGTTTTCGGGATATCCCTAATGAACATGCATGAGATATATATGCATTAGAGATATCCTGCCAACCTGACTGGTTTGTGGCCCTCCAGGGCTGGATTTGGAGACCCCTGCCTTACACCTCTGTCATTTAAGATCGTGAGTGGGCAAGGTACAGATGTCCTAGACATCGAAAGGGTATATAGAATGTGTCACATTCCTCCTCGATTCTCACCACCACCAAAAAGTTGTCTAATAGACAATTTTTTGGTGGTGGTGAGAAGTGAGGAGGACTGTGACAAATTCTATCTAACCTTTTTGATGTCTTGGACATCTGCACCATGTCCACTCACAATCTTAAATGACAGAGGTGTAAGGCAGGGGTCACCAGATCCAGCCTTGGAGGGCCACAAACCAGTCAGGTTGGCAGGATATCTCTAATGCATATATATCTCATGCATATTCATTAGAGATATCCCAAAAACCTGACTGGTCTGTGGCCCTCCAGGACCAGGTTTGCCCACCCCTGGTTTAGAACATCACTGTATTAACCAGTAGGCTATACCTCTAGGGCTTGTTGCATAGCATTGGCTGGGTATACAGAAGGACTGCAGGTCACCGCACAAACCGTGTTCTCTGTGTGCCAGGATAGGGTAATCCCACCAGCACCCATGATGCAATGCACGTGCAGAACTGCGGTCTACAGCTGTTCACCAAATGGGGTCTGCACCTCTCCAGTACTGCAGTGTGGTAAGACAGACAGACAGTGCATGATACTGGCACAGAGTAGCTACAGACCATGCCATTGTGCGGGTTCTGTGTTCATCCTGAGGGTGTGGATGGGCACCCAGCACTAGGTCCGCAGTACATGTGGTGCTAGAGATAGGTCCTACTGCACATCCCCAGCACTGCCAGTGTGAGCCAGGTGTTCCTAGCAGTGCAACCGAAAGTACTTTTGTGTCTTGCAATCACATGTGGCCCTGTACCACCCAGATTACTGCATACCCAGTGTTAGGGTCTGGCTGCCATGGGCACCTGTTATCAGGGCAGAGGGGTGTCTAGACTCGCATGAGGTGGATGTAGCACTGTCTCTACAGGTCAAAGTGGCATACACTATATACCCCAAAGGACCCACAATAACCCATTTTATATGTGAGGGAGTACAGCCCTCCAGGGCTGGTGGGTCAGATCCATACCTATGAATGTGGCAGACCAGCGACAATACTTGGGATTAAGGTGGGGAAACCTCAACTGCCCCACACCCCAGTCTGCCATTCACCAGCAGACGGCACAGTCAGACTGCATCTGCAGTACCCTACAAGGTGTTCCAACCATGCACAGACTAGCTGCAGACAGTCCACTAGCCAGTCCATAGTGCATGCTCACAGGGGAACCCTGTGCACCAAGAAATGGGATGTACAACACAGACAACAAGCAGGTATCTCAATGATTGAGCCCCAGAACTAGGAATACACAGGTATAACTGAAAACAAAGAGTGTTGAGCACTATATGGGAGCATAGACATGCCATGGTCACTGCTCAGTCAGGGTGAGCATGACCTCACAGGATGCCATGCTGTGGCCACCCTGTCCATACAGGTGGTGGTCAGGCACTTCAGTGTCCCAGCCATTGCCCTACACCCTGTGCATATTCATCCTGCCAATCCACCCTGTCCGGGCCATACCCACAATACTTTGCTCCTCATTATGCACATTTGCAGGCTAACGCTGGTAACAGTGGGACATTGTGGGCCCAGAGCAGTGTAGGCAGCCACAAAACAATTGATAGACATACACACACACACACACCCCTATTGCAGCATTGTGCAATGATAGGGGTGGTTGGCAATCTTGCTCGCCACACTGGTCCTGATCATAGTGCCGACACTGCTAAACTGTGCAGGGGGTAGCAGTAGTGCTCTGCTGATAACTGCAGCTCCGTGCTGGGGCCAACAGCCTGACTCTCCATGAAGCTTTGGATAGTGGAGCCTGTGTGAGTGGGTGTTTTGACCCCTGTTCGGCACGGCTTTGGGGTTTGCACATGTTGATGTTGTATCTGCATTGTAGGGTAAAACATGGGGAGATGCTCTGTAGGATCCACAGCTGGGACTTGAACCTGTGGCCCTTTGCTTCAGGACACAATGGCTGTGTGTACTGCACCACACTATTGCCACAGAGGAGTAGAGGTCCCTGGGGCTACCCTTACTTTCCTCAGGCAGACCTTCTCTGTTGCACTGCACACCACATACTGGTACAGGGCATGGCGTAGGTCCACTGCAGATGGCACTGCTCCCTTCAGCACAAACACCCCCCCCCCTGCCATGCCGACATGACCATATGCTGTCGGTGCTGGTCGTGCGCGGTCCCAGGCCATCCACTGTGCAGGTAGGTGGGTGCCTAGGGTGTGGGGAATGGGGTGGCGAGGCATACATGGACATCCACACATCCACCCCCCCCATCACTGCCTACCAATGTTATGTCCCTTCCACATGGGGGAGTGATGGCTGGGGGGATGTCAGGCTGCTGCTCTAGCAACTATTGGCTAGGGTAGACCGGGTAGATGAAGGTGGAGTGTGTTGTTACTGCTGACTGTGAACATTCTAGGGTATTCACCTCAGGTACGGTGTACCCAGTTTGGCCTACTGGGTGTATATATGTTTCTGACAACGTATGGGTACACCCTGCAATGCCCAGGGGCTGCCGTAAAGTGTGTTCGGTTAGCTGGGTCTACGAACTGTTTGGGACCCATCCTGGGTGTGGTCTATGGACCCTTGTTAGTGTGGTCCCCATATGTGCACTGCTTGCCCTATTACAGGCATAGTGGTATCTGTGTGACTTTTGGGGTACTTGCTGGGTAATGTCCCCTGGATGGGACACTGTGGAACATGGACTACTGGTCATATTTGGCCCTGGTCAGCTGCTGTCCTGCTGATTTCAAGTTTCTTATGTTCCTATGTGCCACCTGGGTGACGGCCTAGTTCACCCTGTGCCCCATCTGCCCCCACTGCATGTCCTGCCTGCAGTCCCCCTATGCCCCATTTGCACCATCACCATAGTGGCCTTTCATACTTGGCCACTATACTGTTGCTGCAGATGGAGCACTACGATCACCTTTCTCGGGCTCCCTGCCTAGGCTGTACATTGCTGACACTTAATTGGTTTCTCTCTCCTGCAAAAGTGCATCTAACGCCAGGTTTTCACTCCAGCCCTTCAGTTCCCCGCGTTGGTGTCGTGGGAGCCTCTCCCCACCCATTCCCCGCCCATTGACCGCTTCTCTCCGCCCTCTCTCCACCCTCTGCGGTGTTTACTGCGGCCGGGAACACTAACGCACGTTAGGTTATGTTAACGCATGTTAACGTTACATAGCATGCGTTAACATTACCTAAAGCACATTAACATAGCCGCTGCTATGTTACCGCAGTTTAGTAAACATACCCCAAAGTCTCACATCTAGGAACTTGAACATTAAGAAATTCCACCTGCACTATGGCACTATTGAGCCAGCCCTGCACTATGTCATGCGTAAAGGAGCAAAGCTGGGTCACCGTAGACACTTCGGTATGTTCAGTTCATGTCACCACCCTTCATACATCAGTCAAGGAGATCCGAGAATCTGAGATCTCCATGGAATCAGTAAGAGGGTGTGACCATAACACTGGTTTGAGAAGTCCCATGGAAACAACAGGCGTACTCTGTTCCAATGGTGTACCCCGAGCAGAGCCAGGTGGAGTAGGTACCATAGGAAGTGGGGTGGAGTACGGCCCACAGAACTAAAGGATGCCTCTCTATAGCTCCCTGAAGGGGAATTCATGGCTGCCGGGAAGGGGGGGTCCCCAGAAATGGGCTGAACATATTTATTCATAGGTCCACTCATCACAGCTGTTGATGGCGCTACCTTTTTCTTACGTTTCCTCATGGGTAGAAGTCCACATCCACAGCTTCTGAGGTACTCCTATGATGCTCCAAGGGCTCACAAGGGGCCAAAAATTCACCTTGCATTGCGCTCCTTAGATGCACACCTCCCACGCGTGCTCACCCGTGCAGAAAGCCAGCCGGAGTCTAATAGAGGAAAGGCTCCCCAGATGGTGTCAGGGCCATCCTGCCCACAGCCTGCTCCTGCAATGACCTGCGGCTGCCAGGAAACACCTCCTCCAGGAGAGAGCTTTATTCTGTCCCCCAGAGATATACACCAAGTCACTGTTTGCAAACGTTTATGGGGCACAACATGTGTCCTTTTACCTGCATTTTAGTGAAGATATTCCTAAAGCAAGTTTGGACTGAAAGAGGAATCTATGTACTTATAGGGGTATATTTACTAAACAGTGCTAATGTTGCAGCGGCGACGTTATCATGCAATAAGTGACGTTATCGTGCGATAATGGCGCATAACTGTGGGATAACATCACGTATCACGCAATAATGTCTCCGGCGGTGTTAAGGTGCGCAGAGGGTGGAGTAAGGCCCCCCCCAGAGGGTGGAGATAAGGGGTCAATGGGCGGAGAGTGGGTGGGGAGAGGCACCAGGCACACTAACGCTGTGAAATCAGGGTCTGAAAATTAACACCACTGAAAACCTTGCGTTAGAGGCACATTTGCAGGAGAGAGAAAACAGTTCAGTCAGCAATGTACAGCAAAGGCAGGGAGACCCAGATAAGTGATAGTAGTGATACATGTGCAGTAACAAAACATGCAAAAACCAGAGAGATAAAGACCAGAAC
The DNA here is from genome assembly GCA_033557465.1 of Ichthyophis bannanicus. Lineage (NCBI taxonomy): Eukaryota > Metazoa > Chordata > Amphibia > Gymnophiona > Ichthyophiidae > Ichthyophis > Ichthyophis bannanicus. Next base: position 956,440,147 of record CM066032.1, read on the forward strand.
CAAAATAGAAATACAAAATACCGAGCTGGCCAATAGAAAAAAACATTGATAAACGGTAATCAACACTACCCATAAAGAATAAAAAGGAAAATGTCACTTTTGGAAGGGTCAATTCTGATTCCCCCCACAAAATGAATGTTACAACACTGATAGTGTTGATGAGGGTTTGCTGTGGTGTATTTTGGGCAGCTTGCTAATGTGGCTTTCACATGTGCAGCAACAGCAGAGTGGCCACATAGGAAAGGGCACTATGGTGATGGTGTAAATGGGGTACAGGGGGCTGCAGGCGGCTGCAGGCAGCACATGCAGTGGGCCAGCTGGGGCACAGGGTGGACTAGGCAGATGCCTAGGTGACACATAGGAATGTAGAAACGGAAAACCAGCAAGACAGCAACTGACCAAGGACAAACATGTCCACGAGTGTGTGTCCCACAATGTCACAGGGGACAGTACCCAGCAAGAACCCCAAAGGGCACATAACATTGGCAGGCAGTGCCAAGGGGAAGCATGGATTTCTAGGCAGGCACCCCTACCCCATATCACACACCATAGGCAGCTGCCTACCGGCACACTGGATGGCCTGGGACTGCGCAACACCAGCACCACCGGCACAAGGGCATGTCAGCATGGTGGCGGAGGGGTGCTGGTGGTGGAGGGGGCAGTGGCATCTGCCCACAGCAGACCAAGGCCAAGCCCTGTTTAGGTGGGTGCCGTGCACTGCAACAGACAAGGTCTGTCTGACGAACAGTCATGGTATCCCCAGGGAATAATCTGCCTCTGTGACAACAGTTTGGTGCAGTACACACAGCCAGTATATTCAGGGGTAGAAGGTCACAGGTTCATGTCCCAGCTGTGGCTATCCCTATATTTTACCCAGTATTAAAGTGTGGTAACAAAGACGGAACCTTTATTGCAGATAAAATAAACACGCCATAAACGCCTATATTTTACCCTACAGAGCACATATACCATAAACATGTGCAATCCCTAGAGCAGAGTTTCCCAACTGCAGTCCTGGAGGGCCAAACACCATTCAGGTTTCATGCTATCCCTAATAAATATGCCCATGATGCATTTGTATGCACCGCCCCCATTGTATGCAAATATACCTCATGCATGAAAACCTGAACCGTGTTTGGCCCACCAGGACCGGAGTTGGGAACCTCTGCCCTAGAGCAGCGGCCAACAGGGGCACAAACACCCACACCCACAAGCTACACTATCCAACGGCTCATGGAGAGTCAGGCTGTTGGGCCCTGCGCGGAGCAGCATCTACCAATACTAGCACCTGCATACCTTAGCAATGCCGTCTTAAACTTGGAAACACGTTCCACATATATCAAAAGGTTGCTATGATTAATGTCAAATAACAAATCCTAAGTTAAGCACAATTTGTTGACAGAGATTCATCATAGCAACCATTCTGATATCTGTGGAGTGTGTTTCAGTGTTTGTTTCTGACAGTGTTTACCACCCCAAGGAGTGACCCTAACAGTATTGAGTACCATAGCAATGCCTGCACTGTGCCCAGGACTGGTGTGGCAGTCAGGGCTGCCAACCACCTCTATCTTTGCACAATGCTGAAATAGGTGTGAGAGTGTGTGTATGTCTATCCAGTTTTTTGTGGCTGCCTACACCTTACTGAGCCCACAATGTTTGCACTGTTTCCAGTGTTAGACTGCCAATGTGCATAATGAGGAGCAAGGTACTGTGGGTATGGCCCGGACAGGGCAGCCAGAGCAGGATGCATCTGCACAGGGCATAGGGCAATGGCTGGGACATTGTAGTGCCCGACCACCATTTGCACGGACATGTCATGCTGGGAGGTCACTCTCACCCTGACTGAGCAGTGACCATGGCATGGCTAGGTTCCCCCATAGTGCTATGCAGTATTTTTTTCAAGTGATATCTATGAGTTTCTTTTTCTGGGTCTCAGTCACTGACAAAGTTGCTTGGTGTGTGTGCACTCACATCCCATTTTTGGGTGCTCCCAGTTTCTCTGGGAACATGCACTAGCTAGTAGACTGTCTGTAGTTAGCATGTGTACAGCTAGAACACCTTGCAGAGTGCAGTGGGTGGAGATTGACTGTGCCCTCTGCTGGTGAATGTCAGATAGTGGTGGGGGGGCAGCTGAGCTTTTCCAGGCCTACTGCCTGTCTGCCAGTGCCCTATGTGATGTGTACATATCTGAATTGACAGCCCTGTAGGGTGCCTATTCCCCAGCAGGAATGGGGTTGATGGTCCCCTCTACTGCCACCATTGCAGAGTTGTACACTGTACAAATTAATTTTAACTGTAAACTGAGCTGATTTTAAAGAGCGTGGTATAGAAAAACCTCAAATAAATAAAAATAAATAAATAATGTAGATTGTGCAGGTTGGGTGGTGCTACATAATCTGCTTTTGGGTCCAAACACCACTCTTCTCTTATAACATGTGACCATGGCAACCATACAGGATATGCACTATTCGGGGTGCATCATAGCCCACAAGGGCTAGACATGACTGGGAAATACAGATAGACATAGGTGCATCTGCAAGGACTACTTATCACACACACTGGCACTAATGGGGACCTGCAGTACAGTCTATCTCAGTCAAGCCAGGTGCTGCGGACCTGGTGCTGGGCACCCAACCTCACCCTCAGGGTGAGCACAGGAACCGCACAATGTCACGGTCTGTAGCTACTCTGTGCCAGTAACACACACGGTCAGTTCCCCCTACCAGGCCGGGGTGCTATAGAGGCGCATACCCCATCTTGTGATCAGATGTAGGCTGCTGATCTGCATGTACGGTGCATCATGGGTATGGGTGGGTCTACCCTATCCTGGTAACCACAGCAGACAGTTTGTGTGGTGACCTGCAGTCTTTCTGTAGCTAGCCAGCCAGTGCAGTGTTAGACTCTGTAGAGATGTAGCCCACTGGTTACTTCAATGACTGTGGAGGCAAAGGTCCTGGGTTTGATCCCACAATGGTGTTATTTAATAAGGCTATCTGAGGCTTTTCCTTTTAATTTAAATCAGTGCTGCCAGCAAAAATACCCTCACAGTGCCGTAGCCTAAGGTGCTTCATAAGACGCTCTATAGGGGACATTATAAGGTGCCTTGGCGGACAGGGCACTTTATAATGTGCCCTATGGAGTGCCTTATAGGGCGCCTTATGCGGCACCTTAGGTTACGGCACTGTGAGGGTGTTTTTGCTGGTAGCACTGATTTAAATTAAAAGAAAATGCTTCAGACAGCCTTCTTACATAACACCACTGCAGGATCAAACTTATGACCTCTGCCTCCACCGTCATTGCAGTAACCAGTGGACTACCTCTTTATAGTTTCTAACACTGCGCTGGCATAAACTTAGGTTAACGCGCGTTAACGTGCCACGGCACCCACTATCGCGCGATACAGATTCTTGCTACCTTGCCGCCGGAATGCCCACTACCTTATATGGCATTCTTCACATTAATGCTGCAACTAGCACCAGTAACATTAAGACGGTTTAGTAAACATACCCCAAAGTCTTCCTTTAGTCCCGTCTCCATTTTCCTTCACCCCCAGAAGCAGAAAGTATGCTTACCTCTTCACTTCTCTAGTGCAGTCTATCTGCCACTCTCAATAGGAGACATTCGTTTTTATTTATTTATTTAATGCTCCCTATTACAAATAATAGAAGGGCTATGCTGGAGCAAGCAAGAAGTAAGCATGAGGATGGGTGGCAGTGGAGAAGATTTTATGCTTATGGGGACTCTGAGAGGAATGACAGGAAGGAGCTGGGTAGTACCGTATTTTCCGGCGTATAAGACGACTGGGCGTATAAGACGACCCCCTACTTTTCCTGTGAAAATATAGGGTTTGGCCTATACTCGCCGTATAAGACTACCCCTCTTCCAGCGCACACCAAAAATGCCCGTTTAAGATGATTATCTTCTGCCTAGTTTTGGCGGGTGAAGCACAGGTCTTATTGCTGGCAATGGGGTCTATTTACTAATTGTATTACTAAGCAAGTGGCCGTACTTCAGTAAATCTAGCCCTTTCGTATGTTTCCATAAACAAATAGGTCTCACCTCAAATCTGCGCTAAACGTACATACTCCTGTGACACTGCCGAAAATGAAAGCAACTACTTTGTGGGGATAGTGAGAAAGGAGTCTCATGATCTGCCTTCAAATCCCTTTGCAGATTCCCATGAACCCTGTCCAAGTTCAAATAAAATCAGACAGCATCACAGACCAAAAGCTGCATCAAGAATATATATATATATATATATATATATATATATATTAAAATAAATACATACATACAAGTTTCATAACTGCTACATAAACCTGCATTAAAATATTTGCTGGATTCCTGGAATTATTTACTATCCCGTCTTTGCAGCGCTATCCTTAGGTGCACTCCTCCGCCGCACAAGGCAAGCGGCGGGTAGTGTAGGCTTTATTTTGCATGCTCCCCCGCAGTAACCGCGACAGGACACTAACCGGGACACGAGAAGGGCTCCAGCTCTACTTTCTCTGTCTTGATGAGCGTCAGGGTGGGTTTGAAGTCCACGGCCGCCTTCATGCTGGCTGCCGGTGCGAGGCTCTTCACGGCGAGAAACGGGGGCTGGGGGGAGGGGGAAGGTCGTCGCTCCCCTGTTCGGGGAGGCTCTGTGGTGCCGATCACTCCACCGAGGGTGCAGGTCCCGCTCTCCCCTTCGCCTTACAGCCGCTGCTTGTAAGGCGGCGTTTCGTCCTAGCCGTCGCACAGCTGGGCAGCAGCGGCAAGGGAAGGGGCGGGGCTCAGCGAGCTGACAGTAATAGGGGGCGAGGAAAACGGACGATTCCTTCACCACAAGAGCTGGCGCCCCGCCCCGACTTGTAAAGAGCGAGACCCCGCCCCTCCGATTGGCGCGTGTCTGGAGCCCTGATGAGCGAAAGCCCGCCGCTGATGAAGCAGATTCAGGGCTCTTCCGGCCAGAGGAGAAGGGGCCGCGGGACAGCTGATTCTGCCGCTGCCACGGCTGCAGCAGAAGCCAGGTTTTTGGGTTTTTTGTTTCCCTCCGTCGCGGGCCGCACAAAGTTCTCTCGCGGGCTGATAATTTTCCTCAGAGTTAAAAAAAAAAAGTTATACCAGCGTATAAGACGACCCCTGAATTTTGAGCATATTTTCAGGGGTTAGAAAGTCGACTTATACGCCGGAAAATACGGTATTTTGGCTATTGGGAGTTAGAGATGGTGGCTGGTGATCAAGATGACCAGGACAACAGGATAGTTTGTTTTAGTTTTTCTGGTGCTTGGGGGAGTAATGGAAAGTAGATCAGGACACATATTTAGAAAACAGGTCTCAAACTCTGATGCCCAAGAGCAACAAACCAATCAGATTTTCAGGATATCCTTAATGAATATGTATGAGAGAGATTTGCATGCCCACTGATTCCATTGTATGCAAATTTCTCTCTTGAATGTTTAATAGGAATATGCTGAAAACCTAACTGGTTTTGCATGTGTCTGTGCAACGCTGCATACATCTTTTAGCGCTATACAAATGTTCAGTAGTAGTAGTTGTTCAGTAGTTTGTGGCGTGTGAGGATTGGCATTTGAGACCCTAAATGTGGGAAGGGAGCTTATGGTTGCAAGGTAGGTAAGCCTTGGTTGACCAACTTTAAGCCTACAACTGCAGGACCTAGATTTGGCTAGCTAAAGTCTATGCCAGCCACCTCACTCTCTTCCCTGAACTAACACCATCAGTGGCCCAGCCCAGAATTTGGCCAGCTAATTTGGTCTCCTATTAGGGAGAAACTCAGGAAGAGGATAAATTTAGTTAGTTACTGTAGGCTGGCAAGTTTTTAAAATCTTTCATTTGACAAACTACATCCTTCCTTAGCCAGCTGGATCCCTTTGGACACTGACCTCATTGCTTATTAAATGCAGAGCTGTCCTCTGGAGAATTTGTCTGAACTGCTGCATTGTTGATTAAGAACACACCAAGAATAAATACCTTGTCTTTGCAGGCAACTTCACAAGGCAGAAGCTGTTTGATTGGAGACCCCATCCCCTTCTCCACGGTGCGGATGGATCTCACTAATTCAGCCAATTCATTTGGCTCCAGGGAAGCCTGATGATCACTTCCTTTCCAGGTTTTATCCAAAGTCACATGACGCTCCACAACCTTTGCACCCATGGCTACAGCAGCTATCGTAATGGCGATACCAGTTTCATGACCAGAGTATCCAATGGGAATATCAGGAAATGCAGATTGGTATGCCTTCAAAACAGTATGTAGAGAGTAAAATATTTTATGTATTTATTATTTAACAACATTTATCACTTTCTTATCATAACATCCTAGAGAAAGAACAGTTTAATATGTGATGATAATTGGGTTGATACTCAAACATCATGGCCAAGTTCTTTTAAATGCTGGTCACTCTAAATAAAATGTGGATATCCATTGTCAGTATCCAGATAACAGGCTACACTGAATTTCTGTACAAAGTTGTCAGCGCCATGGCTCTCCAAATAGTAACAATAGTTAGCCCACTAGCCAGATAACTATTCAGATAACTTGTGGATGATCTTTTTGCTGGCCTACAGTTATCTGGGCAGTTATTCCAATAGCAAACTGAATATTGCCACTATGAAATGTCCATACTTTACGCCAGGATTATCTGCACAGTGCCAAGGTGGTCTGTAAGTATTTTCAGGTGCAGATATTTGGATAAGTATTTTTGAATATCTACCTGAATGATTACACACAGAAATAAACTACTAACAGTTAAACAATGAAAAATCCAGCATATTGATAAAACACTAATATTACAAATTCTTCATATGAACAAAATCAGTTCATACTATCAAAATATTGCTGAAACAGAAGGGGGAAGATATTTAAAGGGATTAATATGGTTAGCAGACCTATTAACTGCATTAAACGCACTGACTGAGATACTCAATGGCACTAACACTATCAGTGCCACTGAATATCTGTGGGTGCTGCTGCTGTATGCCCCGATACTAGCCAGCTAGCATCAAAGCATTCTGAGGGCCAAGCGGGGGTGCCACCCAACAATAACTGGGCAGCGGTGATATTCAATTGCTGCCCGGTTATCGCTACGTGGTGAAAGCTAGGCACCTGAAAGGGTAGACTAATTTTCACCATCAAAGCTAACATGATGGCGAGTGCATTGTGGGTGTTGAGCAGGGCTGGCGCTACCCATTGGGCAAAATAGGCAGTTGCTTAGAGCGCAGGCCCTGCAAGGGCACCATTGCCACCACTGCTATCTCTCTCCAAAACCTGAAGCGACAGCAAAGACAGCAAATAGCCCCGTGGTGCCTTACCTTGGCATTAAAGAAGGCCTAAGGGGCAGGTAACAATGGCAACTTGCACCACTTTTGAACAGCGGGGTCATGTGTGTGTGTGTCCCCAGAGGACTGTGAGCTGCAGCAATGCAGTTTGTATGCATGTGATGCCCAGGCTTTATGTCTGTGCATACAACACGCTGCAGGTCAGCTATGCAGCAAATCTACATACAGTGTGAAACCACATGTACAAGCTGCCATGCTTCGATGTGCTCTGGGAGGGTGATGTTCATTACATCTGCAGTGTGGATGAGTGCCTATGCTGCACTGGCCAGTTCAGCAGGGTCCATGGCTAAGGACATAACAAGCTGTATAGGGGAACATGCATTTGGGAATGTGTCAGACATAGGCCACTGTGGGCCAGCATGCACTCGCAGCCTGTCTCTGGCCCACTTTCCACAGTGCTCCGCATTTCATAAGCTGTTTCCAGGTTCAGATTGAAAGGGTACATAATGAGAAGCAGAAGATTGTGGGTACTGCATGAAACAGAGTGTCTTGTACAGGATATTTATGAATCGGAGGAAGGGTTAATGGTTGAGCCATCTTAGTGTTGGTCTGCCACGGCCATGGCCTGGGTGCACACATCATTTCATGGTGAGAGGTCACTCTCACTCTGACCAAGCTGTGACCATGTCATGGCTATGTATCCACATTGTGCTTTATAGTGTCAAGTTGAAGTGCTGTGTGTGTTGCTGCTTTCTTGGCAGTCCAATCACTGCACAGGCTGCTGGGTGTCCATAGTCAGTCTGTACACATAAATTGTACAACTTGATCTGTTGGGTGTCAGCGAACTGAAATGGACTGGCATCGGGCACTTTGCATCAGATGATCACATGGTCTACTATGCTGCAAATGAAAAACAAAGAAGAAATGGTGTTGCATTTATAATAAAGAAGAAACTTGCAAGAACTGTAATGAAATACAATGCAGTCAGCGAACGCTTAATCTCTATTCGTCTACGAGGAATGCCTATCAACACAACTATAATTCAAGTATATGCCCCAACAACAGCTGCAGAAGAGAATGAAATTGAAGAGTTCTATGAACAAGTACAAGCTGAAATTGACAGAACATGCAAACAGGATATCCTGATAGTCATGGGTGACTGGAACGCAAAAGTTGGCAACAAAGAAGAAGGCAAAGTAGTTGGAAAATATGGACTTGGCAACAGAAATGAAGCTGGAGAAAGACTGATAGAATTCTGCAAGACCAACGATCTATTCATCTCAAACACCTCCTTCCATCAACACAAGCGACGACTGTACACAGGGACTTCACCCAATGGATTGTATAAAAATCAAATTGACTACATCTGTGGAAGTCAACGATGGAAAAGTTCTATAACATCAACAAAGACAAAACCTGGAGCTGACTGTCGTACAGATCATCAACTACTAGTATGCAAACTCAAGCTAAAGTTGAAAAAGAGCAAACCACTCATGAATGCAGCAAAATATGACCATGAGAATATACCACTGGAATTTAAAGACTGCCTGCAAAATCGATTTGCTGCTTTAGATACAAATGACAGAGCTCCAGAAGAGTTATGGAATGACATCAAGAAGGTTGTGTTGGAAGAAAGCGAGAAGTCTCTACAAAAGGTGAAAAAGCAAAAACGGCCAAAATGGATGACGGAAGAAACTCTGAAAATTGCCCAGAAACGCAGAGAAGCTAAAGCCAGAGGAGAAAGAAAGACAATAACAGAACTCAACAGAGATTTCCAACGTGCAGCAAGACAGGACAAGGAAAAGTACTACGATGACGCATGCAGGAAATAGAAGCAGAAACTATTAGAGGAAGAACAAGATCGGCTTTCCTAAAGCTACGAGACTTAAAGAAAAAGTTCCAGCCTTGAATTGGAATGTTACAAGATGCTCAAGGTTCTATGTTGAATGATGCTGAGAGGATCAAGAAAAGGTGGAAGGAATATACAGAGTTTTTATATGATAAAGATCAAGTGGACCAACAGCCGTTTCAACCTGTACCTTATGATCGGGAACCATTGGTGATGAAAGAAGAAGTTAAAGCAGCATTGAAAGCCTTATCAAAGAACAAAGCACCAGGCATTGATAGCATTCCCATAGAAGTATTACAGCAATCTGATGCAGCTGTTACCGTACTTACAAGGCTCTGCCAAGAAATATGGAAGACAACATCATGGCCAACTGACTGGAAAAGATCTGTGTTTATACCAATACTAAAGAAAGGTGATCCAACTGACTGTGGAAATTATCACACAATCGCTCTGATCCCACATGCCAGCAAGATTCTACTGAAGATTATTCAAAAGAGACTACAACCATACCTGGAACAAGAACTACCTGAAGTGCAAGCAGGGTTCAGAAAAGGGCAAGGAACGAGAGACATCATTGCGGATGTGAGATGGATCCTTGAAAAGACTAAAGAATACCAAAACGATATCTATTTGTGCTTTATCGACTATAGCAAGGCTTTTGACTGTGTAAACCATGAGAAACTCTGGGCCACATTAAGAAGCATGGGTATACCAGAACACCTGATCGTACTCTTGCACAATCTGTACATTGATCAAGAAGCAGCAGTTTGAACGGAACAAGGAGAAACAAAATGGTTTAAAATAAGCAAAGGTGTAAGACAAGGCTGCATACTTTCCCCCTACCTGTTTAATTTATATGCAGAACAAATCATCAGAGAAGCAGGATTGTATGAAGACAACAGAGGTGTGAAGATTGGTGGAAGACTCATCAACAACCTTCGCTATGCTGATGATACCACATTACTGGCTGAAAGTGAAGATGATCTGAAACATTTGCTTCTCACAATCAAAGAACATAGTCTCAAAATGGGCCTGCACGTTAATGTAAAGAAGACAAAGATCATGACAACTGGCATAATCAACAGGTTCATCGTTGAAGGAGAAGAAATTGAAATCGTGAACAACTTTAACCTACTTGGATCAACTATCAATAAAGAAGCAACAAGCAGTCAAGAAATCAGACGACGCATTGCTCTTGGCAGAATGGCTATGAAAGACCTAGATAAGATTCTCAAGAGCAGAGCTGTCTCTCTCCATACAAAGATTCGACTTGTTCAAGCCATGGTATTTTCAATAACATCATATGGATGTGAAAGCTGGACAGTGAAAAAGGTAGACAGGAACAAAATTGATGCCTTTGAATTATGGTGCTGGCGGCGAATACTGTGTATACCATGGACTGCCCGAAGAACAAACCAGTCGGTACTAGAGGAGATCAAACCTAAGCTTTCTTTAGAAGCTCAGATGACAAGACTTCAACTTTCATACTTTGGACACATCATGCGAAGAGAGAGATCATTAGAGAAAGACATCATGCTTGGCAAGATAGAAGGTCAGCGCAAACGAGGAAGGCCAGCAATGAGATGGATCAATACAATAACAGCAGCTATGTGTACCAGTCTGTCAACAATGAGCCACCTGACTCAAGACCGAACACAATTTAGAATAGCTATCCAGAGGGTCGCCAGGAGTCGACTCCGACTCGACAGCACTTAACAACAACAACAACAACAACTCATAAATTGTGTAGTGACTAGCAGACTGGGTACAGTTAGTATGTGTATGGTTGATACAGACCCATGTTGGCCAACAGATGCAGGTGGACTGTGAATGCTGTAGTTGACTGGAGTTCTTGGAATGTGAGGCTACCTGCTGTTCTTGGCTCATAACTATGGTCTTGGCAATCCCATCTGTTTGGTGTTAGTACCCCTCTCCTATGCAGACAACAATCACTGCATCTGGGTTCCTTGCAAACAGCTGTTGCAACCAGGGGGACTGATATGAGATGTTATAGAACAGTCGCTGACCAACAGGGGAAAGGACACAAGGTCCAATTCAGACAAGCCACTCAGGTATGATGCAATTATGCAGACAACCAAGTAACTAGCATCACACACTACAGACAAAAGCTACAGCACACTGATAGTGATATAGATCTGCTCTAGGACCTGGAGTGCCCATCTATTGCAGTGCAAGCTCTGGGGAGCAGGTGATGTGTGCCCCCTCCCCTCACATTCAGGGTGACCACTGAAACCATTCCTTTTTATGTGTAGGATGTACACAATGCCCCTGCGTATTACAGAGTCGATGTAATGGATCACTGCATTCTCGATTTGGTGATCAGCTTCAGAAAGCTGTTTAACATTTGTTCATCATAGGTAATGGAGGGGCTAACCTATACTGGCACCCAGAGCACATTGCAGCCATACAGTGGCTGCTGTGATCACTGGGACATTGCCCAGTACCTGCTTGTCATCTATGATGGTTGCATGGCCCCTGGAGAGGCCAAAGATGGTCTGCAGTGGACCTCATGAGTCATTACTGTGGTTTGCATTTGGTGTATGTGCAGGTGTACCTAACTCGCAGTGTGCAGCAGGTCACAGGGGACTGCATGCTCTGCAGATGTGCTGCATCTGAGGTTAGTGCCCCACTGCAGCACAGAGGACCCCTGCATGCGACTGTTGGTTGCCATTGGGGATACAATGAAGGGACGGGCATCCTGACCTCACATGTGCCTTGGTCTTTGGATAAGCAATATATCCTGCAGCAGTGTATCTGTTGTACAGCTATGGTACTGTGTGTCCTGTGCATTACATACTTCATGTGCGCCACTGTAAGCAGGCCCTAGGTGTGGTGTATCACTATCTCAGAATGTGCCAGCCACATTTTTAATGTCCTGCATTTCACCCATTGTAGGCAGGGACCTACAGCCTCTTTGATACTAGACATTTCTGTGAAAGACAGTCTAGAGGTATAGCCTAAGGGTTAAAGCACTGGCTCCATAAGCAATGAACCAGGGTCTGAATCCCACTTGCTCTCTTTGTGGCTGTGGGCTACTCAGTTCATTTTAATGCCAAGAACAGTCAGAGATCTGCTTTGACTGATGGACACACATTCTTCTGCTTTTCTATGTGTTCCAATGGCACATTGGGTCTGCAAACATGCACTTTGCAATCATGCCCTTCGGACAGCATGACATTATTGGCTCCACTGTAGCCCACCTGCAGGGATCATCATACTTCTGTGGTTGCTCCATATGGTCAGTATGAGTGACTCTTGTCCAGTTGTTGTATGCACATTTTCACTCCAAACTCCTCCCCTCCATCTCTGCCACCCTTTCATCCTTTTCTAAGATCACTGAGGAGAAAACCACACATCTTCTTTCCTCTTCCAAACTCACTACCTGCTCCTCAGATCCTATTCCCACCCGTATACTGAATTCTATCTCCTCCACTGTCATTCCTTCCATTTATCATATCCTCAACCTATCACTTTCCACTGCAACTGTTCCTGCAATCTTCAAGCATGCTGTGCTTACATCTCTCCTCAAGAAACCATCCCTAGACCTTACCTGTCCTTTCATTATTGACCCATCTCCCCTTTATTTCTAATCTACTTGAATGTGCGATTCACCACCATTGTCTTGACTTTCTCTCCTCTCAAGCCCTTCTGGATCCTTTGCAATCTGGCTTTCATCCTTTACATTCTACTGAAATGTCTCTTGCCAAAGTCTCCACTGACTTGTTCCTGGCCATATCGAAGGACCTTTAGTCAATCCTCAACCTTCTTAACCTTTCTGCTGCTTTTGACATTGTTGACCACCACCTTCTCCTCGATACCTTGTCCTTGTTTGGTTTTAAGGGCTCTGTTCTATTCTGGTCCTCTTCTTATATCTCCCACCACATCTTTAGTGTATGTTCTGGCAGATCCTCCTCTACTGCTATCCTACTCTTAGTTATTATACCCCAAGGGTCTGGCTTGGGACCACTCCTTTTTCTCTATATACCCAGTCTCTTGGTTCACTAATCTGCTGCCATGGTTTTCAGTACCATCTTTACACTGATGACTCTCAGATCTATCATTGTACACCTGAAATCCCTCTGGGAATCCAGGCCCATATCTCTGCCTGCCTATCTGACATTGCTGCCTGGATGTCTCACTGTCATTTGAAATTGAACATAGCCAAAACTGAGCTTCTTATGTTCCCTTAAACTTACTTCCCCCCTTCCTCCTTTCTCTATTTCTGTGGATAATGCTCTATTCCTCTCTGTTTCCTCGGCTCGAAATCTTGGGGTCATCTTTGACTCCTCCCTGTCCTTCTCCACATACATCCAGCTGATGGCTAAAACCTGTTGTTTCTTTCTCTACATCAGTAAAAACCACCCTTTCCTTTCTGGACACACTACTAAGACCCTTATCCACACTTAGGGGTATGTTTACCAAACGGCAGTAAGGTAGCATGTCTTTCTGAACAGTTATGGCAGCAATAAGAGTTTACCATGCGGTAAGTGTACTGGACATGTTAGAGGCGTTCCGGCTTTAAGGGGTGGTAGTGGACACTTAATGTGCGGTAACAGGACATGCTGTATTAAGGGATGGTAGTGGACACTAAACGTGCGGTAAGAGGTCATTAAGGGGTGATAGTGGACACATTGTGGGGTAACAGGGCATGCTGTCTTGCATGCACCTTAATGCAGAAAGGCCTCTGAAACGCTGAAAGAGGAGCAGGGAAGCCATTGGAGAAGGTATGGATGCAAGGACAATTGGTAGCTGATAGAATTGATTCACCTGATGCCTGGCTATGTGGCAGTATGTGTGATGAGCATGTTTGACTGTACAGGAGGCCTGTGCTGTTGACTAGGCAAGATAGGAAGCTGCCTAGTGATGCTGGTCAGTGTGGGTGTTGGCAGTAGTGGAATCAGCTCGACAAACTGAGGTTCCCTCTAGGTTGAAGGTTGGAGCAGATCTTTGTATATACTCACTAGTAGTGGAATCAGTGCAGGGGTTGCAGCAGCAGGCACGCTGTGACAGGCATGCAGTCCTAGATGCTCCTGAAAGTATACACTGTGCCATAAGTTATATTATAGTGTATGTGAGGTGTGGACATGTATCCATATGTACTGTCAGTGTGTGGCATGCCATAGGCCAGGACAGTGTCTGGATGGAGGCAGCATGTTCCTGATGTGGGCAGCAAAGTGAGGATTGTCCATGAGTGCTCATGCGGAGCAGTCACAGGAGAAGTGTGCATGATATAGCTAACTGCTGCAAATGACCCTTGATGGCCATGGTGAGGCAACTTATTGGCAAATACATGAATTCCCCTGACAGCCAAATGGTGGGTGCAGGGTTGAGCCATGGATTTTCCAAGCAGAGAGTTTGCAATGTGTGTGGTGGGTGGCTGTATGGAATCATACCGGCCAAAAGCATTTGATGTATGTGATCCAAAAGTAGCAGTGCCATGGGGTATATGAAACACTATTTGTGTGGATGGGACTGGTGCCTCAGCCTGTGCAACTGCAAAACAATATACCCGACAGTGTGGCAGGATAGAAAAGGACAAGTTGAACCCATTTGTCCCATGTGGAGTAAGTATTGATGGCAGAACTGTGCAGGGGATGGCTATGCAATGAGTGTTATGTGCCTGAATGTACGAGATATATCCTCTTTACATAAAGCTAGGAGGTCACAATAATGACACAACAGAAAACACATCCATACTCGTTTTCTCATAGATCTGCTGTGTATAAATCACTGACCTGCTGCAAAGGGCCGCGGCAGATCCACTAAAGTCATGTTCTTAGATGTTCATGATAGAGAATGCCATGTTGGGCTACCCAACATGTGGCCGTAATGCATAGAAACATGATTGTCTGCAGATCACAGAAAAGCCAGGACTGTGCAAGGTGGGCAAGGGACCTGAGTAGCACGCAGGCACAAACTGAGCAAGTGGGAATCAAGTCCTGGCCCTTTGACTATGGAGATATTGCACCAAGCAGTAGGCTACACCTCCATATGGCTCTACATTGATGTGTAGAGCCCACAAGTCTCTGATCAAACTGCTGTGTGTGCTGGTATAGGTTGGGCCCTCCACTACCCATGATGCACTGCACATGCAAAACAGCAGTCAGCAGCTGATGAATGAATGGAGAATGCACTGATCCAGCACATCAGCTCAGTAAGATGCACTGACTGTGTGTGCTACATGCACATAACAACTGCAAGCAATGCTGCAGAGCGGTTTCAGTTGTCACCCTGAGGATGAGGATGGGTTCCCAGCACCTAGTCCACTGAACGTACACTGTTAGAGATGGTCTTTGCTGCGGGTCTGTATCACTGTTAGTGTGTGGTGGGTTAGTATCTGTAGTATGTTGTGTTTTTCTTTTTGTTCTCTACCTACTTGTAATATGGTGTAAGTAACAGCTCTGCCCATGTTAAACACTTAAGAGTATGTTTACTAAACTGTGGTAATGTAGAAACAGCTATGTTAATACACCTTAAGTAATGTTGATGTGTGCTAACATTACCTAAGATGTGTTACTGTCACCAGCCGTGTTAAGTCCCACAGAGAGAAGTGGGGAGAGGCTCCTTTTACACTAACGCGGGGAAATGAAGGCCAAAAAATACCGCAAATGAAAACCTGTCGGTAGATACACATTTGCAGGAGAGAGAAACAATTTCAATGTCAGCAATGCACAGCATAGGCAGGGAGCCCAAGAAAAGTGAGAACAGTGCTCCATTTGCAGCAACAGCATAGTGCCCAAGTATGAAAGGCCACTATGGCGATGGTGCAAATGGGGCATAGGGGGCTGCAGGAGGGACATGTAGTGGGGACAGCTGGGTCACAGGGTGGACTAGGCAGTCGCCTAGGTGGCACATAGGAACATAGAAACTGGACATCAGCAAGACAGCAGCTGACAAAGGCCAAACACAATCCACCTATATCTACCTAATCCACCCTAGCTAACAGTTGCCAGGGCACTGACATGACAACCCCCCAGCCAACCCTCCCCCAAGTGGAAGGGACATAATATTGGTAGACCATGATGGGGCGGATGTGAGGATGCCCATGTATGCCTCCACACCCCAGACCCCTCTCCCTAGGCAACTGCCTACGCACACAGTGGATGGCCTGGGACTGCACACTACCAGCACTGACAGCATATGGTCATGTCAGCATGGCAGGGGTGTGTGTGCCCATGCTGGAAGGGGCAGTGGCACCTGCCTGCAGTGGACCTAGGACATGCCCCGTACCAGTACGTGGTATGCAGTGCAACATAAAAGGTCTGGCTGAGGTAAAATACAGGTAGCTCCAGGGACTACTGTGCATGTGTGGTGCAGTACACACGGCCAGTATATCCAGAAGCATCAGGTCATAGGTTCAAGTCACAGCTGTGGATCCTACAGAGCATATCCCTATATTTTACCCTACATTGCAGATACAACAGCAACATGTGCAAATCCCAAAGCTGCGGTGAATAGGGGTATAAACACCCACTCACACAGGCTCCACAATCCAAAGCTGCAAGGAAAGTCAGGCTGTTGGCCCCAGCACAGAGCTGCAGTAATCACCAGAGCACCACTACTACCTTCTGCACAGTTTATCAATGTTGGCACTGTGATAAGGACCAGTTTGGCAGGCAGAGTTGCCAGCCACCCCTATCTTTGCATAATGCTGCCATAGGAGTGTGTGTGTGTGTGTGTGTATGTCTATCCATTGTTTTGTGGCTGCCCACACCTCACTGGGCCCACAATGTCCCACTGTTACCAGCATTAGCCTGAATATGTGCATAATGAGGAGCAAGGTATTGTGGGTATGGCCCGACAGGGTGGATTGGTCAGGATGCATCTTCACAGGGTGTGGGGCAATGGCTGGGACACTGTAATGCCCAACCACCGCCTGCATGGACAGGGTGGCCACAGCATGTCATGCTGGGAGGACACCCTCACTCTGACTGAGCAGTGACCATGGCATGTCTAGGTTCCCACATAGCGCTCTATACTGTCTGCCTCTAGTGATACTTGTGTGTTCTTAGTGCTGGCATCCAATCACTAAGATACTTGCTTGGTGCACATAGGTTTTTCTGTAAGCATGCACTATGGCTTGTCTAGTGGACTGTCTGCAGTTAGTCTGTGCATGGTTGGAGCACCTTGTGGGGTGCTGCAGGTGCAGTCTGACTGTGTTATCTGCTGGTGAAGTTTTCCAGACCTAATCCCAGCATTACTGCTGGTTTGCCCCTGCCTGAGTCACAGGTATGGCTCTGGCCCACCTGTCTTTGAAGGCTATCTTATACCAGTCAGATGGAGGTTGCTTCATCAGGGCTCAGGCACCTGTCCCTTACCTACAAAAAGGGTTATTGTGGGCCCTTTGGGGTGTATAGTGTATGCCACTTTGACCTGTAGAGATACTGCTACACACACCTCATGCAAGTCTAGAAACCCCTCTTCCCTGATAGCAGGTGCCCAAGTCATCCAGAATCTAACACTGGGTGTGCACTAATCTGGATGGTGTCTGGTCCAGGAGAAACACATGTGAGTGCAGAATACAGATGGACACCAAAGTACCTTCAGATGCACTGCAGGGATCACCTGTTCCACACTGATGGGGATGTACAGCAGGGCCTATCTCTACCACCATATGTACTGCGGACCTAGTGCTGGGTGCCCATCCGATCCCTCAGGGTGAACACAGAACCTGCAAAATGGCATGGTCTGTAGCTACTCTGTACCAGTATCACACACTGTCAGTTTGTCTTTCCAAGCTGAGGTACCGGAGAGGTGCAGACCCCATTTGGTGATCAGCTGTAGACAGCCATTCAGCATGTGCATTGCATCATGGGTACTGGTGGGGTTACCCTATCCTGGCACTCAGAGCAGACGGTTTGTGTGGTGACCTGCAGTCCTTCTGTACCCAGCCATTGCTGTGAGATACGCCATGGGGGTATAGCCTACTGGTCAGTACAATGCCATTTTCGGCAGTGTTTACAGGTTCCATTCCTCATTGTTCCCTCCTTTCATGCCTCTCCATCTCAAATAGTTTGCATGCCTGTAACAGTCATATTTTTTCAGATCTGTGCTGCCAGCCCATAATACTCTGTGTCTGTCAGCTGTGTAGAGCCCTGTCTGCCTGTGCAGGCTGCCATCCCATGTCCTGCACTGCTACCCTTTCCTGCATTGTGCCTCTTCGTGCTTGCCTCGCCTGTGCCTGGTCTGCATGGCACCACCACTCCTCTGTCCACCCATCATTGTAACTATCCTGCCACCTCCGCCTCCACTGGGGGACACGTATTCCCATCATCTGCCACCCACTGTCTTTCCAGTACTTTACATTGCCAACACCCTGTGCTGTGTTACAGTTGCCCCCAACATGTTTGTCAACAGTACTGGCAGCCACATGGGATGCCTGAAGATATGGCAGGTCCAGCAGCTCCCAGATCTCCCTCCTTCACTCACCTGTTCATTGCCTTTCCTCGGTGTTCTATCTAGTGTTAGGGCTACATCTGTTTCTATGCCTCACAGGTCATGCATGTCATTCTGAGGCACCTTGCAGCCCTTAGGGCACACTAATCTAGGGCACCGTAACCTTGTTAGGCCACCTTAACCTATGGTTCCATAACCCAGGATGCCTTCTAAGGTGCCTTGTCCAGGGGTCCCTAATATGGCGCTTAGCCTTAGGAGCTCTATAGGGCGCCTTACAAAGCGCCTTATGAGGCACCTTACAAGGAACCTTCTAAGGCACATTACAAGGCACCTTATAAGGCACCTTATAAGGTACTTAACAGGGCACCTTATAAGGCACCTAACACGCCACCTTATAAGGCACCTTATAGGGCACCTAACAAGGTACCTTACTTATAAGGCACCATCCCTTATAAGGCGCCTTGTAACGCGCGTTGGTCTAAGGCGCCTTGTAACACGCGTTACCTCACACGTCTTTCTTTAATGATGCACCACCCACTCCTTTATATGGGCATCCGTACCATTACCGCACTTTAGTAAACATACCCCTTACTCTCTGATAACAGTAGAGGTTAGTATTCAGTGTCATTATGCTGCTGTCATGGAAAGCCACTGCTGGGAAGGTGTATAGGCTGTCATGGGGCTATTGTTACTGTACTGCCCAACCCCAGTGAATAGGCTATGAACCACTGCTGCCCCAACCATTGAGGACTAACAATCAATTACAGTACATGCAATAAGACTGCCCCTGCTTCTTTTCACTGGGCTGCATCAGCTAAGCACAAACCAACTGCAGTTGGTCAACATACACAGCATGTGCTTAGTACAATCACAAGCACCCTGCCTGGGGATACATCCAGCATTTCTTTCAGGAATTAGCATTTCTAAACAAAGATTACATTTACCTCACTGGATCCAGGGATTATAACAGCTCTATGTGGATACATAGCCGTGCCATGGACACTTTTTGGTCATAGTGAGATTGCCATCTCAGCATGACATGCAGTGGCCACTCAGGCAATGCACATGGCAGATGGGCACAATGACGTTTCAGCCATTGACCCTGCCATTGCGGCAGACACATCCAAACCAATCTACGATGTTTCAGGCAACACCCACAATCCTCTGCTTCACGTTCTTTACATTTTCAAACAAAGGCTGGGAAAAACTCAGACAATGTGAGCCAAAGCACGGTGCGGAAAGCCACTGGACAAAGGGGAGCCATAGTGGCCTAGTGGTTGGGGCAAGGTACTTCAGGCCAGAAGGTCAGGGGTTCAAATCCCACTAGAGGACAGCAACCTTGGGCCAGAAGGACTGGGGTTTCTAGTCCCACAGGTGCTCCTTGTGGTCTTGGGCAAGCCACTTAACCCTCCATAGCCCATGTTCCCTGTAAAATAGTTCTCTGTGTGCTGTGCTTTCCTGTCTAATCAATGTGTTTATACCTCAAAAATTTCCTGTCATGATTTGACAATTTCCAATCTGTAATCAAAACCGCTGCTGATCACTGGAAGTAGCGGTATACAAATGTATACTAAATAAATAAATCTTATTGGCGCACTGTGCAAAAGTGGGGATGGTTGGCATTCCTGTTTACCATTCCTGTCTCAATGTCAGCTCAAGGATTGATATCGTGTGCTCTATGTGCAAGTGCTATTAGCTTGTCTTGGCCTTACTGCATGATGTTACTGCCCAGTCAGTGTGTTATTAGACTCCAACCAGCTGTGGATAGTTAGTGTGTATGGCTGGAACACCTTGCAGAGTGCAGCGGGTGGAGATTGACTGTGCCCTTTGCTGGTGAATGTCAGATTGTGGTGGGGGGCAGCTGAGCTTTTCCAGGCCTACTGCCTGTCTACCAGTGCTTTATGTGCTTTGTACAGATCTGCATTGACTGCCCTAGAGGGGTGCCTTTTCACCAGCAGGACTGGGGTTGATGGTCCCTTCTACTGCTTCCATTGCAGAGATGTAAATAAATACAGTTAAATAAATAAATAAAATAAATGTAGAATGTGGATTGATAGGTGGGAGATCCTGTCCCCCACCCTGACCCAGAGAGAGCAGGTTGGGTGGTGCTATGCAATCTGCTTTTGGGTCCAAACACCACCCTTCTCTTATAACATATGACCATAGCAATCACACAGGACATACGCTATTCTGGATGCATCATAGTCTACAAAGGCTAGATGTGATTAGGAAATACAGATAGACACAGGTGTATCCTAGATGTGTCTACAAGGGCTATCTATCACACTCTGGCACTGATGGAGACCTGCAGCACAGTCTATCTCAGCTAAGCCAGGTGCTGCGGACCTGGTGCTGGGCACTCCACCTCACCCTCAGGGTGAGCACAGGAACCGCACAATGTCACGGTCTGTAGCTACTCTGTGCCAGTAACACACACGGTCAGTTCCCTCTACCAGGCCGGGGTGCCGTAGGCACATACCCATCTTGTGATCAGATGTAGACTGCTGATCTGCATGTGCAGAGCATCATGGGTACAGGTGAGTATACCCTATCCTGGTAACTACAGCAGACAGTTTGTGCGGTGTCCTGCAGTCTTTCTGTAGCCAGCCAGCGCTGTGTTAGAAGCTATAGAGATGTAGCCCACTGGTTACCACAATGACTATGGAGACAGAGATCATGGGTTCTATCCCACAGTGGTGTTATTTAATAAGGCTGTCTGAGGCTTTTCCTTTTAATTTAAATCTGTACTGCCAGCAAAAACACCCTCGCGGTTCCGTGACCTGAGGTGCCTCATAAGGTGCCCTATAAAGCGCCCTATAGGGCACATTATAAGGTGCCTTGGCGGACAGGGCACTTTATAATGTGCCCTATGGAGCGCCTTATAGGGCACCTTATGAGGCACCTTAAGTTACGGCACTGTGAGGGTGGTTTTGCTGGCAGCACAGATTTAAATTAAAAGGAAATGCCTCAGACAGCCTTATTAAATAACACCACTGCGGGGTCCAACCCATGACCTCTGCCTCCACAATCATTGCAGTAACCAGTGGGCTACATCTTTATAGCTTCTAACACACCACTGGCATGAACTTAAGGTTAATGCGCGCTAACTAGCCAAGGCACCCTCTATCGCGTGATACAGATTCCTTGCTACCTTCCCTCCAGAACGCCCACTACCTTATATGGCATTCCTCACATTAATGCTGCAACTAGCGTTGGTAACATTAGGACGGTTTAGTAAACATACCCCATAGTCTAACCCAGTATGGCATATCTGCGGATCCTCTATTCTTATGCCACTATGTGCCACCTGGACAGCTCCCTGGTCTACAATGTCCACCTGCACCTAGCACTGCATGCCCAATGTGCCACCCCTTTTTCTCCATTGGTAGCATCAGCATGGTGCTCTTTCCTACTTGTGCACCATGTTGTTACTGCTAATGGAACACTACTATCACTGTCATGGGCTCCCATGTCAGTTCTTCACACTGCTCACATTTTGATAGGCTCTCTTTCCTCTGCAGACACCCTTTCCGCGAGGTTTTACATTGTGGAACAATTGGGGGTGTTAACGTAAGGGTTGCTAAAGTAACACATGGTGTTACTGCCCCCTCTCCACCTACTTTCTGCTCCTTCACGCCTGCAGTCTGCCTCCTGTTCCCTTTACGCCGCAGGAACCTTTTACACACAGAAACTCAGCATTTTTGCGGCATTAAGTGGACATATTGCCATTACCACACGTAAATGGCACACTTGCTTCCTTACCGCCTTTTAGTAAACATACCCCTTAGTCACCTCCCATCTAGACTATTGAAGAATAGATATTATGCGTTGTGAAGAGGTATTGCCAGTCTGTGCTATGTTATTTGGTATTATTATGTATGTAATTTGTAACCTGTCCTGAGCAGTTTGAGAGGACAGGATAAAAAGTGAATAAATAAAATGCAATAAATATTTTAACCTCCTTCTTGCAGGTCTCCCTCTGAATCATCTCTTTCCTCTTCAATCTGTTCAGAATTCAGTTGCCTGGCTAATCTTCTGCCAGTCTTGCTATGCTCATGTAACCCCTCTTCTGAAGTCACTTCATTGGCTCCCTATTCATTGCCATATCGAACTCAAACTTCTTAGTGACCTATTAGTGTGCACATTCTGCTGCTCCTCACTACCTTTCCTCTCTTATCTCTTCCTACACCCCGCCTCGGGAACTCCGCTCTTCTGGCAGAGCACTTCTATCTGTGCTCTTCTCTTCCACTGCCAACTCCAGACTTTGATCTTTCTACCTTGCTGCTCCTTATGTCTGGAACAAACTATCTCTTTGAAGCTGCTTTTGGATCCTGATCTGCGTAGTCTCCTGCTCTCCAGCTATGTGTTTCCTTATCATTCCCCTAGACATATCCTAGTCCCCAGCTGTTGTGGGTCTGTCTTGACTAGATTGTAAGCTCTGATAAGTAGGGACTGACTTTTAAATGTCTCTGTACAGTGCTGTGTATGCCTTGTAGTGCTATACAAATCATCAGTAGTGGTAGTAGTAATATGGGAAATAGGCATGGACTGCACACTATACACTGCATTTAGTATATGGAATTTAATCATCACACACTGTCACTACTGAAGTCAGCACAAATACAGTTACTGCCTCCTATTTAGACAGTAAACGCATCTTTACTAATTGTCAAAAATTTACTGCACTTTAATAAAAGGACCCAAAAGAATTATGCTTGGACTACTGAGACTCAGGGGTATGTTTACTAAACTGCAGTAAAGCCACTGGCAGTAAGGGCAGCATTAAGATGCCTGAAGCCATATAAGGCCATGTAGGGGGTTTGCCGGCCTTGGGCCATTAATGTGAGTTAACAGGACCAAGTGCGGTAAGGTGACAAGACATCCTAAGGAGAGACAAGGCATCTTAGGATGTGATAAGGTGCCTTAACCGGAGATAAGGTGCCTTAAAGCACCTTAAGATGTACTAAAGCACCTTAAGATATGCTAAGGAGCCTTAACAGGCGATAAGGCACCTCAAGGCGCCTTAAGATGTGGTAAGGTGCCCTAACAGGAGATAAGGCTTCCTTAGGAGAGACAAGATGCCCTAAGGTGGAAAGCATGCACTTTAAAGCAGGACCACAGCTGTAAGCCAAACACTGGACAGAGCACCAAGGAATGTCAATGTAAAGGTGATGAAGGAAGGACAGGTGGGAGTTGATGGATCTGCCATATTGGTGGGCACCCTATTTGGCAGCCAGTAAAGCAGACGAGCATGTGGGAGGTAGCTGTACCGATGCACAGTGTGGTGCCAGTGTAAAGTGCTGCAGTGACAGTGTGTGGCATAGGATGGGGAAGAAGTGTCCCCCAGCAAAGGCAGAAATGGAAGGATGTTTGCAGCGACAGAAGGACAGAGTAGTAATGGGTAAATGCAGATCAGGCACAGAAGAGATGAGCATGAAAATCCGCAATGCGGAAAAGGGTTCCGTTAACGCATGCGGTGGCATACATGGACGGCCACTCATCCCCCCCCACAATCATCTGCCTCTCCAGGGACCCCATTACTGCCTGCCAATGTTATGTCTCTTCAACCTGGGAAAGAGACGGCTGTGGGGTGTTATGTTGGAGGTCTAGAAAATATTGCCTGGAGTGGAATGGTCAATTGTTTATGCCATGAGAATGTAGAAAGACTAAGGGAGATGCAATGAGGCTACAGTGTAACCCATTTAGGACTACTAGGTAAAGATATTTTTTCGGTCAACACATTATCAAACCCTGCAATTCATTACCGGAGGATGTGGTGAAGACTATTAGTGTAGCTAGGTTTAAAAAATGGTTGGACAGGTTCCTTGGGAGGGTCCATAAACTATTGTTAAAGAGGACCTGGGATATGCACTGCTTGCCCCATTACAAGCATTATGGATCCTGTGTGTCTTTTGCTAGGTATCTGTGACCTAAACTGGCCACTGTTGGACACAGGATACTGGGCATAATGGACCTTGGTCTGAGACAGTCTGGCATATTTTCAGGTCCTATGTGCTTATGTGCCACCTAGGAAACTGCCTGCTCCACCCTATGCACCAGCAGCCCCCACTTCATGATCCAAATGCACCGTCCTTTACCCCATTTGCACCATCAGTATAGTGCCCTTTCATATTTGGGCACTATGCTGTTGCTGCTAATGGAGCACTGTTATCACTTTCTTGGGCTCACCTGTCTGTGCAGCACATTGCAGATGTTAAAATAGGCTCTCTCTCCTTAAAATGTACCCCTACCAACAGGTTTTGATATGGGGAAAGGTTCCTGGTTTTAAGGTGACAGCGTTAAGGTAGCCGGGCCTTGTTCCTGCCCACTCCCCACCCATTGACCCCTATTCTCCGCCTACTCTCTGCCCATAGGACGCTTTATGCTGCCGATCCCGTTTGCTTGCACTAAAGCGACGTTAACGCGTGCTAACGGCACATTAGCACTTGTTAACAGAACACTTGCTCCTTTAGCGCAATTTAGTACCTCAGAGTACCATTTGGAAACCTAAAAATTGCAGGGGGGACATATTCAAAAGGATTAATGTGGTTAGTAGACTTGCAAACTGAGTTAATCCCGCTAAGCAAAATATTCAGTGGCACATACTGGTTTGTGCAGATTAATACGTATCCTCCCTTAGCTCTTCTGAATGCCTTAATGCTAACCGCTTAGCGACAGCGAGTTCCAGGGGTAGAGCAGGGATGGCACCGAGGATTAGCTGGTCCATGGCAATATTGAGTCATTGTCTAATTAATTCTAACTTGCTAAATTTAAGCGAAAGAAAGCTGGCCTAACATTAAGCAGTTTAGCTATCCAGTCAGCGGCTGAATATTGCCACTGACCAGATAGTTATATCTCCTTTCAGGTAACCTGGATATATAATGTTGCTGGCTGGATATGGCCCCGGCATTGAATATTTAATTTAAAGAGGTGACAGATTTACTTGCACTGGCTGCTGCCACTGAATATGTCCCCCTGAATTTATTTATAATCATCAGTGCTGAGTGAGGAGGATAAAAGAATTAGGACATGCACATGTGACTATCTCAAAGGTGAGGGTAGTGTACTGATCTAATTCAGAACCTTTTTAGAATCAACTAGTTTTGTGGGGTCAGAAGCTTTCAAAGAGTTTAGCTCCATTATTTCAAATGAAGTAAGGAAACATCTCCTAGTAGAAAATGTGTTGTGCTAGTTCAATGAAACGATATTACATGACTTGTTTGTTGAATTTTATTTTTAAATTGAGGTAGAAGAAGTTAAGGGAAATAAGGAGAAGGAAGGAGTATAATACTTTTTATTGCTTGATGCCAAAGAATGCCTGATTCACTGACCTTTATCACACGCAGATTGACATCCTCTGGCAGAAGAGGATAGGCACTGGTGCACTGAAGAATACAGAAGTTTGGGTTAAGATTTTTAACCATCTGGTAAACTCGACACATGGTGTCTTTTGACTGCATACCACTGGAAATCACCATTGGGCGCCCTAAGATAAAGCATACAAGATACCAGAAAGAAGATTTTTAATTTCAAGCTTCGGATTTTCTATAAAAATTCTTTCATCACAAAATTCAAAAATACATTTTTTCTAACATCATTCGACTATAACCATTGAGATAAAATAAGTGTTTCTAATTTTTGAGGTTACATGGTATCAAGCAATTTTCCAGTGGCGCACAGGAATGTGGTCAGCAGACTTGCAAACTGAGTTAATCCCGCTAAGCAAAATATTACAGCGGCACATACCGGTTTGTGCAGATGAATACGTATCCTCCCTTAGCTCTTCTGAATGCCTTAACGCTAACCGCTCTAGCTACTGCTTCCAAACAAGAATCGCCATCTTCTTGGCACCACATGGCTTTCAATTAATTTGAGCTCTATGGTTCATGAACTCCGACGCTGATCTTGCAAGAATTTATACATTGAAATCAATGTGTGAGTTTCTGCAGTACAGTTTCAAAGTCACATGGTGCCAGTAAGGTGAGAGAGGGATGGGAGGGGTGGCTAGAAACAGGGCCTGGCTAGACTTGGGGTTAGGGAGCTCAGCATGGTTAGCCACCTGGCTTCAAAAAGTGGTTAGGAACTGAAAGGTGCCTGGTTAGATGTTGGTCCCATTTTCAGATCATTTATGAATATGTTAAAATGCAGTGGGCTCACCACAGATCCCTGGTGTACTCCACTATTCACTTTTCTCCATTGAGAAAGTTAGCCATTTAGTCCTACTCTGTTTCTATATTTCAACTAACTCCCAAACCACAGTAGTACACTATCTCCTATCCTATGACATTTTAGTTTCTTCAAGAGTCTCTCATGAGGGGGGGAGGGGATGAGTGGCAAGATGGCATCCTAGCTGGAGGCACCAGAGTGCGTTCTCGGTATTATCCCTGACTCTGTAGCTTGGTCTCTTACTGGTGGAGATCATGTCGGAAAAGAAGAAGGGGAAGCCTAGGCGAAGTCCCGAAGCTGGTGGAAGCTTATCCAAGGGACAGACAAAGTTAGCAGGTTGTCCACGATTTACTCGCTTGGACTCCACAGAAGCTCTGGCCGGTTCATCACTGTTTGTGGTTTAACAGAGCATTGAAGAGGAGTCTTTAAGCTCCGAGGATCGAGTAGCACCCCCGTGACACAGAAATGGTATCTTCAGGAGTACAACTGCTGCTGTGCAGAATGCTGGATGTGAGCTGCAGGCTTTTGGCACAGCCACCATTGACCTCCTCACTGATAGAGCTCAGTACCGGGCTTCGGGAGCATCTTGGAGCTGGGGGGAAGAGTGTGTGTGAGTGGAAGGAGCTTCCAGATGTGTTGCAGGTATTTCAGTAAAGCCTACTCAAGTGTCATTGGAGACTCTGTGGGATGCCTTGAAAGGCCTGGAGTCCTTGATAACAGGTTTGATTAACTCAGTGGTTCTCAAACCAGTCCTCTGGGACTCCAAGGCCAGTCAGGTTTTCAGGATATCCACAATGAATATGAATGAGATAGATCTGCATGCATGATTGTATGCAGATCTATCACATGCATATTCATTGTGGATATCCTGAAAATCTGACAGGTCTCGGGGTCCCAGAGGACTGGGATGAGAACCACTGGATTAACTCCTTGAAAACTGATGTTCAGACGGTATTGGTTGAGTTCCCTGCCCAGTCTCAACATTTGACCCAAGTGGAGGCGAGAATGGTGAAGATTGAGAAAGTTTTAATGATGGACATAAAGGGGTATGTTTACTAAACAGCGATAGCATTGCGGCGGGGCAGTTTACGCGAGCTACATAATGTTAGCATGCAATAAAGTAACATTATCGTGCGATAGCGTGAGATTTCGTGCGAACACGTCTCCTGTGGCGTTAAGGCACACAAGGGATGGAGTAAGGCTCCCCAGAGGGCGGAGAGAAGGGGTCAATGGGCGGAGAGTGGGCGGGGAGAGGCTCCATGCACACTAACGCTGTGAAATGAAGGTCTGAAAATTAGCGCTAGTGAAAACTTCACACTAGAGGCACATTTGCAGGAGAGAGGAGTGGAGGAGTGGCCTAGTGGTTGGGGCAAGGTACTTCAGGCCGGAAGGTTGGGGGTTCAAATCCCACTAGAGGACAGCAACCTTGGGCCAGAAGGACTGAGGTTTCTAGTCCCACAGGTGCTCCTTGTGGTCTTGGGCAAGCCAATTAACCCTCCATAGCCCATGTTCCCTGTAAAATAGTTATCTCCAAGTTATAATGCCCTGTTCAATGTAATTTCAGTTGTTCAATGTAAACCGCACCGCTGCAAAATAGCGCGGTATATAAGAGAATGTAAATAAATAAAAAAAATAAGAGAAACCAGTTCAGTCAGCAATGTACAGCAAAGGCAGGGAAAACATGAAAAGTGATAGTAGTGATACATGTGCAGCAACAGCATAGTGCCCAAGTACAAATGGGCACTACAGTAAGGCTGCAAATGGGGTACAAAGGGATGCAGGCGGGACATGCAGTGGGGCAGCTGGGGCACAGGATGGACTAGGCAGATGCCTAGGTGGCACATATGAATGCAGAAACTGCAAATCAGCAAGCCAGCAACTGACTACGGTCAAACATGCCCACGAGTGTGTGCCCCACAGTGTCCCAGGGGACAGTACCCAGCAGGTACCCCAAAGGGCACATAACAATGACAGGTGGTGCTGGGGGGAAGTGCAGATGTCTATGTAGGTGTAGGAATGGACAGATAAAGGGATACCAGAATCCCCAATATGTAATTGAAGATGGATGAATTTCTTGATAGAAAGGGGTATGTTTACTAAACTGCGTTAGTGCAAATCGTGTTAGGAGCCGCGTTAGTGAAAGGAAAGCTAAAAAAGGACATGGGCGGGACATCGTAACGACTAACGCGCGTTCCAAAAACTAACGAGCGGTACAGGGCGCCGTGGCGCGTTACTGCGCGTTAGTCATATGAAGGCGTACAGACACAAATCATTGAAACAGAGCTGTAGCACAATGGTTAGTGTACTCACTGCTGTTATAGGCAGCATGGGTTCGAGTCCCCAGTGTGCCTAATGCAGAATGCTGTCCCAGGCAGCACCCTGTACATTACATAGGGAATGAGGAGGCATGTTTTTCTTTATGTTCAGTAGTTGTTAGTGAAACACACTCTCGCAGTGCGCATAGCCATGTACGTTGGTACGTGCGTGGCTGCGTGCGTTGTTACGGGCGTAGCCCCGTGCGTAGGTACGTGCGTTGGTACATGCATTGGTACGTGCGTTGGTATGTGCGTACAATCGTGCGTGGGTACGTGTGTTTTTACCAGCGTGGGCACCTTATAGTACAGACACTTTAGGGTGTCTTGCACCTATGCACTATGCTAACAGATGTACGTGTGATGGCCTATGGTTTATCAGAGCCTGAGAGCAGGCGCTGGATCTTCCCAGGGTTGGATTGTGCCAGTCACACCCATGATGCACTGCACATGCAAATCAACTGTCCACAAATACACACCATGTGGAATGCACCCCCACAGCACCTCGGCCTGGTAGGGGGAAGTGACCATGTGCACCCCCACAGCACCTCGGCCTGGTAGGGGGGTACTGACCATGTGTTGTACTGGCACAGAGTAGCTACACACCGTCACATTGTGCGGGTACTGTGCTCACTCTGAGGGTGCAGTGAGGCGCCCAGCACCAGGTGCCCAGCACCGTCCATGGCTGAAAGAGGCCATGGTGCAGGTCCAAAGCAGTGTTAATGTGCGAGATAGGTAGTTTCTGCACAAGCACCTTGCAGTCAGGTGTAGCCCCCATGGACCCCTAGGTGGCCCATGTACCCCCCCCGCCCCAAAGTGCAGCAAACAGGGTCTCCCAACAATAGATCCACCTTCTACCTCCCTGCAAAGGTGGCAGTAGAGAGGAACATCAACCTCAGTTCTGGTGAGGAACAGACACCCCACAGGGCAGGCACCGCAGCTCTGTACACAGACAGACATCAGGCCTGGATATGGTAAGCTGCACCCCACCACTATCTGATATACTCCTGCAGCAAGCCATCAGCCACTGCACCCTGCAAGCCACTCCATCAAGACACATACCAGCTGCAAACAGTCTGCTAGTTAGTCCATAATGCATGTGCCCAGTGGAGATGCATGCACCCAGAATTGGGATGTCAGCATACAAAGCAAGCAGATAAATCAGTGACTGGGCCCCAAAAGGAAACCCATATCTATCACATGAGAGCAATACTATATAGCACTATGGGGGTGCCTAGCCATGCTGTGGTCACTGCACAGTCAGGGTGAGAGTGATCTCTCAGTAGGACATACTGAGGTCACCCTGTCTGTGTAGGTGGTGGCCGGGCACTAAAATGTGCCTGTCACTGCCCTATGCCCTGTGCAGATGCACCCTGGCCAGGCCACCCTGTCCGGCCTATACCCATGGTACCTTGCTCCTCATTATGCACATTGGCAGCTCACTACTGGCAACATTGCTGGCGGTGTGGGCTGTGGAAGGTGTTTGCAGCCACCACACACTGAATAGACAGACAGACACCCCCACACCTATGCCAGCATTGTGCAACTATAGAGGTGTTCAGCAGCCATACCCACCACACCAGTCCTGGGCACAGTTCAGGCATGGATATGGTACACAAGACTGTTGGGGGTCACTCCCAATGGTAGTAAGCACTGTCAGAGACCAGACCTGCAGCACACACCACAGACATCAGAATGCCTGTTTTGGTGGAGCTCACTGAGCAAACTGTGCTTAATGTAGGAATTGATATCTGCCAGTTATCACAGGAAAAGTTTGATAGCTGTGTACCATATACCCAGGTGTAGGGTGGCATTGCTAAGGTATGCAACTGCTAGTATTGGGAGATACAGGCAGGGCCCAATGTCCTGCTTCTCCAGGAGGCATTGGCCAATGGGGCCTGTGGGTGTGTCTGGCCCTATTGGCTGCTGCTTTACGGCAGAGTTCCCCAACTCAAGCCCTGGTGTTCCAAACCTGTTCGGGTTTTCATGCTGTCCCTCATAAATATGCATGAGCTACATCTGCATACCATGCGGGTGGTGCATAGATGTGCAGCACAGGCATCTTTATTAGAGGCAGCATGGAACCTGAATGGTGTGGGACCCTCCAGGACTGCAATTGCGAGACTCTGCTCTGGGTAATGCGCCTGTTTCTGGTGTCTGTGTTTGGTGTGGTATAATATAGGCGTATTAACCATGCGTATGTTCTCTGCAATAAAGGGGTGTCTTTACTATCACTGTTTAGTGGTGGGTAAAATTATGGGGACTGGGTTGGCAGGAGCCCTAGCTGGGATTTGAACCTGTGACCCTCTGGTCTTACAGGCACTGGCTGTGTCTGTTGCACCACACTGTGGCCACAAAGATGGTGCAGTCCCTGGAGTTAGTTAAAGCGGTCTGACGAGTCAGAAACCCTGCTCTTCACAGGTTTACTGTGAGCTCATTTACCTTGTTTGGCGACAAAGGTGCGCATAAACCTCAAAACAGACCTCAAAAAAGGGGCAAACACCCATAACCAAGCTGGGCAACAATGATATCATTGGGCAACATTACACACCACTCCCAGGAAAGCTCCATCACAATGAAATTATCTTTGAAAGGGTCTATGGAGCGTAGACCCTTCCAAACATCATTTCTTTCTTTGGTGCTTTCCAGGGAGTGTTGTTCATTGTTGCCCATTGCTTTCACTGTTGCCCAGCTGAATTGTGCTTTTTACAATGTTTCTTGTGGTCATTCTTAAGGTTTTATGTGAACCTTTGGTCTTTGCACATGTATCACACTGCTCACGTTTAGTAGGTTTCCCCGGTATTGCTGTACATTGCTGACGAAAATGGTTTCTCTTCCCTTTAATATGCCTTTAACGACAGGTTTTCATTCGCGTTGGAATGGAGCTCAGGAATTCAGCGCGTTAGTATGAGGGGAGCCTCTCCCCGCCCACTCTCCGCCCATTGACCCCTTCTCTCCGCCCACTCTCCACCTTCTGCGCTGTTTTAACGCGCCGCGGAGCTTTACGATCGTTAACTACGGTTAACGCGCGTAGTATGACGTTAATGGCCGTTGGCGCATGATTACGCGCGTTATACTACACTTACGGTTGTTAATGTCATACAACGCGCGTTATTCACGTTTACCGCACTTTAGTAAACATCCCCCAAAATGTGTTTAGAAGTTTGACTTTTCACCTACTTCCTTTTAAGTAGAATAGGATGTCATGATCATGGGTTCTGTGTAACTGTCTTTAAAATAGATGGAACAGTGTTAACGCAAGCAAAAAGAATATAGGCTATGAACTGTGCAAGCATAAAGTTCATTGTACAGTCAATTGAAAGTCCCTGCTGACACAACATAATTTTTGCAACTTTTGCAATTATAAATTTCATCTAATATACTGTAATCAGATCTTACTTTGTAAAAAGAACTTTGGCGACACCTTGTGTTATTTCATGGTTATAATAAATGATTGTTACTTCCTCTTTTTCTGTAATAAAAAGGAGCTTTTAGGAGGAGAACTTTGAATTCAATGAGCGTGGAATTATGCATGTTCATAACCCGCTTGTTGTCTTCCCTCTGAGCTCAAAGAACGTAACACTTGTGTGTGTGTGATTGTGTTCTGTATTACTCTCTGTCTGTTTCTCGCTGCTTGAGGACCAGAGACCTAAAGAGCCGTGGTATTGTGGTCAGATCATGGAGTTTTCTTCAGTTTGTGCCATGACTCGGATCTCTGTGTTCCTTCAGCAGTTGGAAACAGTAGACAAGTCTCAAGGACACAGGCAGTGGTTGTGAGTATACTAAAGAATTGACAGATATCTGTGTGTATATTGTGATAATAATGTAAAGTCGGTAAGGTTAATTAGAGATCTCAGTTAGATAAGTGGAGCGAGAAGGCTCGTGATATAGGGCAGAGAAAAGGAAGCCCTAATTGTGAAATGAGGCGCAAGTTTTGGTGAAACGCCCTTATGTTAATATTCGATGACTGCCAGTAACCACAGTTTGCCATTCCTCCTTTGTGGAACATTTCAGTGGAGCAAATTGAGGTTAGTTACAGTATGAAATGGCTTTTGAAGTGAATTTCATACCAGTCATGAATGTACCGTGTATGGTTTAAGGCTGAAAGTGCAGCAAGCCACTGACTTTGTGTTTAAAATCAAGTGTTTAGGATGGATAGTTTAAATATAAAAGAAACTGAAACTTACAGGGAAAAACGTAAGCCATTGCTTTATGAAAGAAATAGAAGTTTTAAAGGACTGATTTCCATGTCATAATTGTAGTATGAAGTTTGTTTTCTCTACTTTAGTGATTAAGTGTGCTGTGCAGTATAAAAGTTTTGATATTTATTGCAGTAATAATGTAGAGGTTTCCGGCACAGATAACAGTTTGGCATAACTGCAGTATTAGCAGGAAGAAAGTCTTGAGCAACTGTGGTAAGCTTTTCTTTGTTAGCCTTATTGGGGAAGTTAAAAAAAGACTCTAAGGGGTATGTTTACTAAACGTGAATAACGCGCGTAGTATGACGTTAACGACCGTAAGTGCAGTGTAACGCGCGTAAACACGCGCCAATGACTGGTAACGTCGTACTACGCGCGGTAACCGCGCTTAACGATCGTAAAGCCTCGCGGCGCGTTAAAACAGCGCAGAAGGTGGAGAGTGGGCGGAGAGAAGGGGTCAATGGGCAGAGAGGGGGCGTGGAGAGGCTCCCCCTCACTAACGCGCTGTAATTCTGAGCTCAATTCCAACGCGAATGAAAACCTGCCGTTAAAGGCATTTAAAGGGAAGAGAAACCATTTCCGTCAGCAATGTACAGAAAAACCGGGGAAACACACAAAACGTGAGCAGTATGATACATGTGCACTGAACAAAATAGCACATAAAACGTTAAAAATGACCACAGGAAACATATTAAAAAGCATAATACAGCTGGGCAAGAGTGATAGCAATGGGCAACAAGGAACAACACTGCCTGGAAAGCACCAAATAAAAAAGAAATGATGTGTGGAAGGGTCTACGCTCCACAGACCCTTTTAAAGATCATTTCATTGTAATGGATTGTCCTGGGAGTGTTGTGTAATGTTTCCCAATGATATCATTGTTGCCCAGCTTGGTTATGGGTGTGTGCCCCTTTTGTGAGGTATTCTCTGAGGTTTATGTGCACCGTTGTCTGCATACAAGGTAAATGAGGTCACAGTAAACCTGTTGCAGAGCAGGGTTTCTGACTCATCAGGCCGGTTTAACTAACTCCAGGGACTGCACTGTCTCTGTGGCCACAGTGTGGTGCAACAGACACAGCCAGTGCCTGTAAAACCAGAGGGTCACAGGTTCAAATCCCATCTGGGGCTCCTGCCAACCCAGTCCCCATAGCTTTACCCACCACTAAACAGTGATAGTAAAGACACACCTTTATTGCAGAGAACATACGCATGGCCTATATTTTACCACACCAGAAACAGGCACATTACCTTAAAGCAGAGTTCCGCAAATGTAGTCCTGGAGGGCCCCACAACATTCCGGTTTCATGCTGCCTCCAATAAAGATGCCTGTGCTGCATAGCTATGCACCACCCCCATGTTATGCAGATGTAGCTCATGCATATTTATGAGGGACAGCATGAAAACCCGAACAGTGTTTGGAACACCAGGACTGGAGTTGGGGAACTCTGCCGTAAAGCAGCAGCCAACAGGGCCACACACCCACCCACAGGCCCCATTGGCCAATGCCACCTGGAGAGGCAAGACATTGGGTCCTGCCTGTATCTCCCAATACTAGCAGTTGCATACCTTAGCAATGCCACCCTACACCTGGGTATATGGTACACAGCTATCAAACGTTTGCTATGAGAACTGGCAGATATCAATTCCTCTGTTAAGCACATTTTGCTCATTGAGCTCCACCATAACAATCATTCTGATGTCTGCGGTGTGTGCTGCAGGTCTGGTCTCTGACAGTGTTCACCACCCTGGGGAGTGACCCCCCAACAGTCTTGTGTACCATATCCATGTCTGTACTATGCCCAGGACTGGTGTGGTGTGTATGGCTGCTGACCACCTCTATAGTAGCACAATGCTGACATCGGTGTGGGGGTGGTTGTCTGTCTATCCAGTGTGTGGTGGCTGCAAACACCTTCCACAGGCCACACTGCCAGCAATGTTGCCAGTATTGGGCTGCCAATGTGCATAATGAGGAGCAAGGTACCATGGGTATAGGCCGGAGAGGGTGGCCTGGCCAGGGCGCATCTGCACAGGGCATAGGGCAGTGACAGGCACATTGTAGTGGCCGGCCACCACCTACACAGACAGGGTGACCTCAGTATGTGCTGCTGAGAGATCACTCTCACCCTGACTGTGCAGTGACCACAGCATGGCTATGCACACCCATAGTGCTATCTAGTATTTCTCTCATGTGATATATATGGGTTGCCTTTTGGGGCTCTGTCACTGATATAACTGTGTATGCTGACATCCCAGTTCTGGGTGCAGGCATCTCCACTGGGCACTAGAAGACTATTTGCAGCTGGTATGTGTTGTGATGGAGTGGCTTGCAGGGTGCAGTGGCTGATGGTTTGCACCAGGGGAATATCAGATAGTGGTGGGGTGCAGCATGCCATATCTAGGCCTAATGTCTGTCTGCTATTATGTTCTGGATGTGTACAGAGCTGCATTGACTGCTCTGTGGTGTGTGTGTGTCCCTCAGCAGGACTGGGGTTGATGTTCCCCTCTACGTCCACCTTGCAGGGAGGTAGATGTTGTATCTTTTGATAGGAGACCCTGTTTGCCGCCCTGGAGGAGGGGGGGGGGGTGGTGGTGGTGCATGGGCCCTCCTAGGGATCCATGGGGGCTACACCTGACTGATACAGACAGAGATGTCCAAGGTGTATCTGCAGAAACTACCTGTCT
Organism: Ichthyophis bannanicus; assembly: GCA_033557465.1. Lineage (NCBI taxonomy): Eukaryota > Metazoa > Chordata > Amphibia > Gymnophiona > Ichthyophiidae > Ichthyophis > Ichthyophis bannanicus. Next base: position 956,476,052 of record CM066032.1, read on the forward strand.
CACACTATAACACTGCTGTGGACCTGCACCATGGCCTCTTTCAGCCATGGACGTTGCTGTGGACCTGGTGTTTGGCGCCTCACTGCACCCTCAGGGTGAGCACAGTACCCACACGCTGTGACGGTGTGTGGCTACCCTGTGCCGGTACAACACACGGTCAGTACCCCCTACCAGGCCGAGGTGCTGTGGGGGTGCACATGGTCGCTTCCCCCCTACCAGGCCGAGGTGCTGTGGGTGTGCATTCCCCATCTTGTGTTTATCTGTGGACAGCTGATTTGCATGTGCAGTGCATCATGGGTGTGACTGGCGCAATCCAACCCTGGGGGAATCCAGCGCCTGCTCACAGGCTTTGATAACCCATAGGCCATTCCACGTACATCTGTTAGCATAGTGCATAGGTGCAGGACACCCTACCGAGTCTGTCATATAAGATACCCACACAAGTAAAAACACACATACCCACGCACGATTGTACGCGCGTGGCTACGCGCGGAGCTACTACGCCCGTACCACCGCACGCAGCCACGCACGCCCCAACGTACATTGTTACGCACACTGCGAGGGTGTGTTTCTGTATGCATTACTCGACGTAAAGCAAAACATGCCTTCTCACGGCATACTGGGGACTCGAATCCATGCTGCCTGTAATAGTGGTCAGTACACTAACCTCTGTTTGGGTCTGGTATGTATGCTAGCAACCCTACAACACATACATGCCCCCACACTCACTATATAATGTGTGGGTGTGTTTACTTGCACCCCAAAAGGGAAGGGAACATAGACATGCCCCCTCACTCACTATCTAATGTGTGGGTGTGTTTGCTTGCACCCCTCCAAAACGAAAACAACTAAATGCCCCCTCCCTCACTGTATCATGTACAGGATGCTACATCAGCCAGCCTTCTGCAACTGGCACCCTGCGGACTCAAACCCATGCTGCCCGTATTAGTGGTCACTGCAGTAACCATTGTGCTACAGCTCTGTATTGATCATGTATGTCTGAGTGGCTTCTTATGCTTAACGCGCGGTGACGCTGCTAACGCGCGGTGACGCCGCTAACGCGCCATGTAACGCTCGTTACTTTAGTAACGCGCGGTAGGTGTTCCGCTGTCCCGCCCATCTCCTTATTTGGGGGTTTGTCTTATTAACGCGGATCCTAACGCGAACTGCAATAACGCGATTTAGTAAACATACCCCTAAATGTGATTAACTATTTCTCTTACTTGTGTATGTATAGTAAATAAGTTTGTTTTTTAGGTCTGGATCTGAACTTATTTTGGGTTATGAGAATTTATCTACTGATTCCATTCTATGTGTAATAATGCAAATGCTGAAAAATATTATTAGAAACATTACTCCTTGGTGTTTATGTCTCTGGATGCTTTGGGAAAAAAATGATTGATGATATATTCTCCAACTTGTATTTCTAGTTATATTTGATGTGAGTGAACGGGAAGATCTTCCATGCTTTGATATATTTAGATATTTGATAAATTGTGTAATAAAGGTTTAAGAAAAATTAAATTGTTTTAAAGGAAAGAGAAGTTAGTAACTTAACTGGAAAATAATTAAATTGCTAGTCAAGTTAAGTCAAGCAAGTTTGTTTACTTAAAGGGAAAAAGTGACTGATGCAACTACATTCAAACAAGTGAATTAAATAATTAAAACAGTATGGCGAATATATGTATAATGTTGAAAGTTCAACTATGATAGTGTATGAGTAAATGTCTGAAGAAAAAAATGCTGATATTTCTCCTAGTCTCTTTTAAACTAATCTGCAGGAGTCGATTGGAGGAGTGATCTTAAATTCTCATGTCTTGTATGTTTTAGTTATTATGGAAAGACCTCTGCAGAATTGATGCTGTTAATTGCAAGTGTGATCCAATATGCTTACCTCTTCTGTTGCTGCTGTTGGTGTTTTTGCTCAGAAATTTCCCACTAGACTTAAGCCACTGGGTTATTTTTCAGACTTTTGTGACCTTGTTGTAGCAGGAATGCCTCCATGTTTTTAGTCTCTGGTAGCAGTAGTCTTTGCAATCCAAATTACTGATTTTCTAGTGCTTTAACATGTCTCTCATTAAGTTTTCGTGTCTTCTACACTTGGAAAAAACCCCAGCTTCCTTTCAGCTCTAGATTGCTACTGTTTGACCTCACACTGTACTGATGGTTCTGCTTTGCACAATGAGTAAGGAAAATTGATGCAATTATAAGAATTGATTCTGTGACAGAGTCGGCTGCTTTGCTATTTGCTAATGCTCAACTAGCTGGAGTGTTCGCTCTTTCTAGAGCTCTTGAGTTATCTGCTCACTTGATTGATACTGATTTTGTCTCAGGCTTCTTGCATGAGGAGCTCTATGTGCTGATATTCTACTACTATGCTGTTTTGTTCTGAAAAGAAGTGGTAATTAACAGTTTTAATTGGTTCAAATTTGGTGTTAAAAAAGGTTTTATAGTTTATGAATGTACACACCCTTATGTAAATGTTCCTTCTTTGTGAGCTTAGATGTCTATGTGAATTAGAATGGAATGGAGAAGAAGTATAATGACTAGAGTACTAGCACTCCTTGTGACCTTGGATAAGTCACTTAACCCTCACTGTCTTACAAAGAAAATTTTCAAGTTATCAATGTTCCTGTTTAATGTGCTGTACCAAGTTTTAGTTGCAATGTGAACTGCTGTGATTAGTGGGGAAAGTAGTAATAGAAAAAACAAAAAACAAATAAACACAAAGAAAAGTGCAAACATATATAAACCAGGTCAGCTGGGTGTGGCTGGGAGGTTATATGCTGAGGTGAACAGATGGGATTTAAGTAGGGGCCTGAAATTGGTGTAGTTATCTTCCAGACGGAGTGGAGTGGGAAGAGTGGGAAGAGTGGAGGAGTAGCCTAGTGGTTGGGGCAAGGTACTTCAGGCCGGAAGGTCGGGGGTTCAAATCCCACTAGAGGACAGCAACCTTGGGCCGGAAGGACTGGGGTTTCTAGTCCCACAGGTGCTCCTTGTGGTCTTGGGCAAGCCACTTAACCCTCCATAGCCCATGTTCCCTGTAAAATAGTTATCTCCAAGTTATAATGCCCTGTTCAATGTAATTTCAGTTTGTTCAATGTAAACCGCACTGATGCAGAATAGCGCGGTATATAAGAGAATGTAAATAAAATAAATAAAAATAAAAAGAGAGTTCCACAGAGCTGGACCAAGGAAGAAAAAGGCAGAATGACGGGTAGACTGTAAGTGTGCACGAGATGGTGGGGGGAAGTGAAGATTAATGTGAAGAGAATGAAGACTATGTGTAGGGATATGGAAGTGGAGAAGACCAGTGAGGTACTGGGGTGTTTGTGTGTGCAGGATGTGGTGATAAAGTTTAAAGTAAGGTGAGTTGAATCATCACCTAAGATAAGACAGCCTTCCTAATAACACAGGTACACTAAAAAAAAATTTTTTTTAAACTGCCTCTAATGTTTCGATTGATTTTTACGTTTATTGGTGCGCTGAATCCAAATCTGGTAACCAATTTGCTCCATCACGTACAGATTTTTTGCTACATTGGGTCATCCACTTATGCTCATCATAACGAATCTTCTGAAGAATCAGGGCCAAATTCTCGTATTTTTCTTGGAGAATAACAGAGTGAGCAATAGGAACTGAAGCAAATGTGTTGCCATTATGAAGAAGAACACCTTTTATGCTGTCTTTTGACGAATCAATGAACAGCCGCCATTCAGCAGGATCATACTTGAGTTTAAACTTTTCCATCACTCCGTATATATCGTTGCAAAATACCAAATCTTCCTCTTTGCTGAAATACTTCAAAAATTGTGTCTCGCGGTTGCGGTACCAATAAAAAGTTGTTCCTGGTGACAATAGATTTTTCTGTTTAAGCTGAGAACCTAGCAGTTGGGCAGCATCTTTTGGGAGTCCTAAATCCCGGACTAAATCATTCAATTCAGCTTGAGAGAAAAGTTCAGGTTTCGGATCTGGTTCAGTTTCAAACTCGGAAGTACTGGACTCATCGGGAAAAGCCATCTGATGAGTCTCATCATGATCAGAACCGTCCACACAAATATGATCCAAAGATTTTGGTGGTTCAGGCACAGGTACTTCGTTGCTATGAGGCATAGGCCTAATTGCTGAGGGAAGGTTGGGGTAACTTATTACGTTCTTATTTTTTAAGTTGTATCCCTTCACAATGCAAGAGCAAAGATAGCAGTCACTGCTGTGGTCTCTTTGTTCACGCCACATCATAGGTATTCCGAAACGAAATGCTTGTTTTTTACCTTTCATCCATAAGCGTAGATCTTCCTCACATGTCTTGCACACTTTGTGAGGAGCCCACGGTTTGTCTTGATCGCCTAACTTCAAACCGAAACAGGCGAAATATACTTTTTTAATAAATGCAGAAATGTTCCTCTGCCGCTTTTTCACGGTATATTCCCCACAAATAAAACAAAAACTGTCCGGAGAGTTGACGCAACCTCTGGCTCTGTGAGCCATCACAAATACCCAGCACTGCAAACTACCACGGTCGTGAACCACTCCGGAATAAAGCTGGATTACGACCGCGCAAACAAAAGGTAATAATGAACTTGCAAGAAACCGAAATTTGACAGGCACGTTCATGTCGCAAGCACCGTGTTTGAGCGAGCGCGAACGAGGCGAGGCGAACAGGAAAGAACATGCGCCAGCGCGAGTACTGGATTTAGCCCCCCACCTCCCAATTGTCCTGTTAATGTATAAAATGAATACAAAACACTCTAAAATATCATGAGGGAGTGTTTCTAGTTAGTTAACCATTACAACCTCTATTTTGGGCCAAGAAAAGAAACTGCAGTCGGCTAAAAAGAAATTATGTGAACATTCCTTATATGGGTAAGAAATCTAATTTTGCAAGAAAACGTGACGTAATGGAACATTTTGGCTATTTTTCCTGGATTCAGCACCCCAAAATCTATAGGAATCAGTTGCAAAACTGGAGGCAGTTTTTTGGTAGTGTACCTGTGTAATTGTTGGCAAACAATTGAAATGAGTTTAGATTATTTGTCATAAACTGCTAGTTATGTTTTAATGTTGTTACCCCTTGAATAAACCAGATTGACTATATCTTGTATATTGTTAAGGCTGGAGAATACATCACAAATATAATTAGTGATATGAATATGTACAATTGTGTTCCTGACAGGAAAAAGCAATGTGTCTATCAGGCCACATGCTAACATTTGATTTTGCAAGTAGACAGAATAAGTTTAGGAATGTAGATGAAAATAATAAGTATGTTACAGGCTAGCTATGTAATAGTTCAGTGCTAGCTATGGATGTATTGTAATTAACAATAGATAATATAATTCTGTTCAACTATTCAAGATTGTCATTAGGGATGAATAATTGTGCTTGTTTGCAATTGTATGGCATCAAGAGAGATGCTGTAGTGGAGAATTGGATTTTTACAAATTATATATTGTATGCACTGAATCTAATGGGCCGAAGAAGAACACTACTGTGAATGAAATGCTACTGGATATGGAGACTCCTGATAAAGATCAGCGATTCCAGCGGAACTACTCATGTATGCGCAGCTGTGAAGCCTGGGTGGATGGTCACTGAAAAAGATTGATCTAAGATGTGCATAGCACAGCCCATGGTGAGAAAGGATGCTGCTGACGAATCTGGAGTGATGACTGGTGTCTCTGAATTATTGCTAGATCTACGAGAAGCAGTTGGCCACTGCTAGAAAAGGTAGTGCTTACAAGAATAATTGGTAAAGTCTTGCTCTCTGTACACATTTTTTATTGAGACTAAGCAAAGGTAAACAATGTTACATGATTTTGTATAACTATTTCTTCCAATGAACAAGATGAAGCTCACCTATGGACCAGATGTGCCTAGGACTTTGAAAGAACATCTCTAAAATGAAGCCTATTGTAGAAGATTATTCCGGAATTGGACATGTTTCAGCTACTGTTCTTTTGTAATGATTCTTTATAGAATCACAGGGAGGACTGTAGGAATGGACAGATAAAGGGATACCAGAATCCCCAATATGTAATTGAAGATGGATGAATTTCTTGATACAAAATGTGTTTAGAAGTTTGACTTTTCACCTATTTCCTTTTAAGTAGAATAGGATGTCATGATCATGGGTTCTATGTAACTGTCTTTAAAATAGATGGAACAGTGTTAACGCAAGCAAAAAGAATATAGGCTATGAACTGTGCAAGCATAAAGTTCATTGTACAGTCAATTGAAAGTCCCTGCTGACACAACATAATTTTTGCAACTTTTGCAATTATAAATTTCATCTAATATACTGTAATCAGATCTTACTTTGTAAAAAGAACTTTGGCGACACCTTGTGTTATTTCATGGTTATAATAAATGATTGTTACTTCCTCTTTTTCTGTAATAAAAAGGAGCTTTTAGGAGGAGAACTTTGAATTCAATGAGCGTGGAATTATGCATGTTCATAACCCGCTTGTTGTCTTCCCTCTGAGCTCAAAGAACGTAACACTTGTGTGTGTGTGATTGTGTTCTGTATTACTCTCTGTCTGTTTCTCGCTGCTTGAGGACCAGAGACCTAAAGAGCCGTGGTATTGTGGTCAGATCATGGAGTTTTCTTCAGTTTGTGCCATGACTCGGATCTCTGTGTTCCTTCAGCAGTTGGAAACAGTAGACAAGTCTCAAGGACACAGGCAGTGGTTGTGAGTATACTAAAGAATTGACAGATATCTGTGTGTATATTGTGATAATAATGTAAAGTCGGTAAGGTTAATTAGAGATCTCAGTTAGATAAGTGGAGCGAGAAGGCTCGTGATATAGGGCAGAGAAAAGGAAGCCCTAATTGTAGAGCATGGAATTATGCATGTTCATAACTCGCTTGTTGTCTTCCCTCTGAGCTCAAAGAACGTAACACTTGTGTGTGTGTGATTGTGTTCTGTATTATTCTGTCTGTTTCTCGCTGCTTGAGGACCAGAGACCTAAAGAGCCGTGGTATTGTGGTCAGATCATGGAGTTTTCTTCAGTAGGCACCCCTACCCCAGATCCCACACCATAGGCAGCCACCTACAGGCACACTGGATGGCCTGGGACTGCACACCACCAGCACCACCGGCATAAGGGCATGTCAACATGGTGGGGGAGTGGTGCTGGTGGTGCAGGGGGCAGTTTAGGTGGGCAGCACGCAGTGCAACAGACAAGGGCTGTCTGAAGAACAGTAATGGTATCCCCAGGGACTGACTTGCCTCTGCGGCAACAGTTTGGTGTAGTACACACAGCCAGTGTGTTCAGGGGCAGAAGGCCACAGGTTCAAGTCCCAGCTGTGGCCCCTGCAGACAATGGCCCTATATTTTACCCTACAGCGCATATACACCATAAACATGTGCACTCCCTAGAGCACCGGCCAACAGGGGCACAAACACCCACACCCATAGACGCCACTATCCAAAGCCTCATGGAGAGTCAGGCTGTTGGGCACTGCGTGGAGCAGCAGCTACCAATACTAGCACCTGCATACCTTAGCAATGCCCTCACTGGGCTCAGGACTGGTGTGGCGGCCAGGGCTGCCAACCACCTCTATCTTTGCACAATGCTGAAATAGGTGTGGGAGTGTGTGTATGTCTATCCAGTGTTTTGTGGCTGCCTACACCATAATGAGCCCCCAATGCTTGCACTGTTTCCAGTGTTAGCCTGCCAATGTGCATAATGAGGAGCAAGGTATTGTGGGTATGGCCCAGACACGGCAGTCTGGGCAGGATGCATCTGCACAGGGCATAGGGCAATGGCTGGAACATTGTAGTGCCTGACCACCACCTGCACGGACAGGTTGGCCACAGCATGTCATGCTGGGATGTCACGCTCACCCTGACTGAGCAGTGACCATGGCATGGCCAGGTTCCCACATAATGCTTTTTTTCAAATGATATCTATCTGTCTTCTTTTTTGGGGCCCAATCACTGACATACCTCCTTGGTGTGTGCACGCATTCATCCCACTTTTGGGGGGCACACAGTTCTTTCCAGAGCATGCACTATGTCCTAACTAGCAGACTGTTTGCAGTTAGCGTGTGTATGGCAGGAACACTTTGCAGAGTGAAGGCTGACTGTGCCCTCTGCTGGTGAATGTCAGATTGTGGTGTGGGAGCAGCTGAGTTTTTCCAGGCTGTCTGCCAGTGCCCTATGAAATGCGTACAGATCTGCATTGACTGCCCTGGAGGGTGCCTATTCCCCAGTAGGACTGGGGTATTGGTCCCCTCTACTGCCTTGGATGTAGAGTGTGGATCTGTTGGTGGGAGATCCTGTTCCCCACCCTGACCAGAGAGGGCAAGATGGGTGATGCTACAAAATCTACTTTTGGGTCCACACACCACCCTTCTCCTATAACATATCACCATGGCAACCACACAGGTTATGCATTATTCTGGGTGCATCATAGTCCACAAGGGCTAGACGTGACTCAGAAATACAGATGGACACAGGCTGCAAGGAATACCTACCACACAATGGTATTGATGGGGACCTGAAGCACAGTCTATCTCAGCTAAGCCAGGTGCTGCGGACCTGGTGCTGGGCGCCCCACCTCGCCCTCAGGGTGAGCACAGGAACCACACAATGTCATGGTCTGTAGCTATTATGTGCCAGTAACACACACAGTCAGTTCCCCCTACCAGGCCAAGGTGCTGTGGAGGCGCATACCTCATCTTGTGATCAGATATAGACTGCTGATCTGCATGTGCAGTGCATCATGGGTATGGGTGAGTATACCCTATCCTGGTAACCACAGCAGACAGTTTGTGCGGTGACCTGCAGTCTTTCTGTAGCCAGCCAGCAGTGTGTTAGCAGCTATAGAGATGTAGCCCACTGGTTACTCTAATGACTGAAGAGGCAGAGATCATGGGTTCAATCCTGCAGTGGTGTTCTTTAATAAGGCTCTCTGAGGGGTTTCCATTTAATTTACAGTGCTGCCAGCAAAACCACCCTCATAGTGCCGTAACCTTAGGGTGCCTCATAAGGTGCCCTATAGGGCACATTATAAGGTTCCTTGGCAGACAGGGCACTTTATAATGTGCCCTATGGGGCACCTTATGAGTCACCTTAGGTTACAGCACTGTGAGGGTGTTTTTAATGGCAGCATTGATTTAAATTAAAAGGAAATCTCTCAGACATCCTTATTAAATAACACCACTGTGGAATTGAACTCATGACTTTTACCTCCACAGTCATTGTAATAACCAGTGGGCTACATCTCTATAGCTTCTAGCACAGCACTGGCATGGACTTAAGGTCACCGCACGTTAATGAGCCAAGGCGCCCTCTATCGCGCAATACAGATTCTTGTTACCTTGCCTCCGGAACGCCCACTACCTTATATGGCATTCTTCACATTAACGCTGCAACTAGCGCCGGTAACATTAAGATGGTTTAGTAAACATACTCCAAAGAACTGTTGCTGGCTCAGATTAAGGAGAAGGACATTTTAAATACAAGATTGATTTTACAGAAAGAATAACTTACATTTTCTAAATTTTCCTATGTGTCTTTTGATTGCTCCAGTAGATATGGTTAGGAAGTATTTGAGGGAGGTTTGTTCTGTTAAGGCTTATTATATCTCACTGCAAGCGAATTGTAAGCCTTCTTCTTTGGTAGACCAGGAAGGAAGCCAGTTAAATTTGACTTGCTTCTTAGAATCATCTTTGGAAGTGGTCACTGAATGTACTACCTTGTTGGCCACTTTTGCTTTTGAGTCTGATAGAGACTCTATTTTTTTTAATTGTATTTCTGTAATATGCATGTCAGCATTCTGGGCTCTAATATAAGGAAATTTCTTGATTTTTCTCATTCTACGCAAGCCCGTAGATGAGCTTGTTTGACTCTGAGGCCAAGGGCTGAGGTTTGCTTTAAAGTTTGCTTTAAAGTTTCCTTTGTAAATGTGTTATATCTACTGGGGGTAAATTTCTTGCTTTCTTTGATCCCAGTCAGTTGAGAGATTTTATTGCTGCTAAAGAAGGAGCTCAGGGCCCTGTAGGGGCTTCACAGTAATGCGCGTACCTGCTGCTTTGCTTCTACTATGATTTTGCCTTTATTTTCTAAGAATGTTAAATTTTCTTTGTTATATTTTTTTTCTTTGCCCTCTCCACTGTATAGAGTGGTCTATAATATGTTTATTACTGAGAGGTGTATCATTTCCTGTCCATTGCTTTTTCCTTTTATATATCTATGAGATATGTATTATTTGAAATTTGGGATAAATAAAAAAAAAGTTTCTCATGAAAGATCTTGTCAAAGGCTTTCTGAAAATGCAGATATACTATATCAACTGGCTCACCTTAATCTACCTGTTTATTCACACCTTCAAAAAAATACAGATTAGTGAGACAAGACTTTCCTTTGCTAAATCCATGTTGTCTTTGTCTCATTATATGTTCAGTAGTTTTGTTCTGTATAATGATTTCTACTATTTTGCTTGGCACTGACTTCAAACTCACCGGTCTGTAGTTCCTGGATCACCCCTGGAACCCTTTTTAAAAATTGGCGTTATATTGATAACTCATCAATCTTCAGGTGCTATATATGATTTTAATGATAGTTTACAAATTACTAATAGTAGATCTACAATTTCAGTATTAAGTTCTTTCAGCACATTGAGATGTATACCATCCAGTCCAAGTGATTTGCTACTCTTTAGTTTATCAAATTGCTGTATGATATTTTCTAGGTTTATTGAGATTTGTTTCAGTTCCTCTGATACATCACCTTTAAATATTATTTCTGACATGGGTACCTGTCCTATATCTTCTTCAGTAAAGACCAAAGCACAGAATTCATTTAGGGGTAGGTTTACTTAAGTGTACTCCCGGCTTGTGTAGGGTTTTGTGTAAAATTGGCACATATTTCACCTGCATGTCAGCAAGGAGCATATGTGGCAGATGGCACCACACCAAAAATTCCATGCTATCTGAGCAACACGTGAGTAGGCAGGGTGACGGCACAGACATGGTGTGTGCCTGGGACAGGCATGCTACTCGCATGCTAGATCTGAATTCCTCCTCTAGAACAGTCTATCACGTAGCCATCAAGATATTCAACCCATTAACTACTATACTCTATATTCTTTTGTCGGAGCCTGCCGAGGGAGGGCTGGAACAACATAACCAACCCCCACCAGACGGCAAACTTATTTTATTTTATTTTATTTCTCACCCCAATAATTTTGCATTAAAAATAGTCACTTATCTTTGATGAACATCGAATCGTAACATTTCTTATTCTCTTCAAAGTTGCTAACTGTGAAATTGCACGATGTGCATGTTTCGGGTAAAACCCTGTTTCAAGTGCTCAGATCTTCTCATTCATGCAACAAAAACACCGTCTCCGTGGTCATGGGTATTCCTCATTCAATGTCAAAGTAAATCACCTGAGCTTTAAACAGGGGAGGAACCAATCAGAAGCGGGAACAACCCCACTGCCAGGGGTATCCACACTGCTATTGGTCTAAACTTGAATTAGGCAAAAAAGACTCTATAGCTGACCTCACAAGATAGTATTCCACTCAATTTCTCGATTCAGACCATGAGGAGAAATATGCAAATCATGCTCAAACGTTTAGCAGAACATGCTTCGCGAATTAGGAATAAAGTTTTGACGGCTCCAATGGTGGAGCATTGTGATTCTTTGACGCATTGTTTTGATGAGTTGGCCTGGACAGTCATCGATCATGTACCCTTTGATCCGCGGGGGGGGGGGGGAGGGGGGTGACCGTGAATTGAAACTGCAGCGATTGGAACAGCACTGGATTTTTGAATTGAATTCTATTTCTCCTCATGGTCTGAATCGGGAAATTGAGTGGAATACTATCTTGTGAGGTCAGCTGTAGAGTCTTTTTTGCCTAATTCAAGTTTAGACCAATAGCAGTGTGGATACCCCTGGCAGTGGGGTTGTTCCCGCTTCTGATTGGTTCCTCCCCTGTTTAAAGCTCAGGTGATTTACTTTGCCATTGAATGAGGAATACCCATGACCGCGGAGATGGCGTTTTTGTTGCATGAATGAGAAGATCTGAGCACTTGAAACAGGGTTTTACCCGAAACGTGCACGTCGTGCAATTTCACAGTTAGCAACTTTGAAGAGAATAAGAAATGTTACGATTCGATGTTCATCAAAGATAAGTGACTATTTTTAATGCAAAATTATTGGGGTGAGAAATAAAATAAAATAAAAGAAGTTTGCCGTCTGGTGGGGGTTGGTTATGTTGTTCCAGCCCTCCCTCGGCAGGCTCCGACAAAAGAATATAGAGTATAGTTAATGGGTTGAATATCTTGATGGCTACGTGATAGATATTTTCAATTTTCCATCAAGCGGAGGTTTTTTCTTTGTCCTCTAGAACAGTGGCAGCCAATGCCTGATTCTGACCAGGTATTAGGAGCACATGCAATGCTCCCACATGCCAACCCTGCAGTTCAGATGTGTGGTTCATATGCAAGTGTTAAGAAATATGAAGGGCAGGAGCAATGCTAACACATTGAAACAATAGGGAACCAATAGGAGAAGGGAGCTGAATAGCAAGGTACAAGCCTAGGCCATTATTTTGGGGGTGCTGCATGGTACAGCTGTCATGGTGGTAGAACACACCAGTCTGACAACCTCAACACCAGAGCCTGCAGGTCTGTGGTCACCCTGCTAGGACAGTGGGCAAACATCCATGGACACAGCAAAAGCTATCTTAATGGACGGCTGTTCACATCTGCAAATGCACTAGATAGCTTCCAGGGTCTGCTGGGTTGTGTTCTGTGGAGGTGTCAGCAGATAGGGTCTGTGCTCTGTGCTGCAGTCAGTTCTTGCTTCAGAGCCAGAAATGGAGCCAGAGGAGTACATTGAGGGGAGTGGTATGCAAATTATGTGCAGCACTACATGGCTAAATGACGGTGTGCAGTGCAGGAGTCATCTGATCCTTTGGCCCCTGTGCATGGGGGAGCATGTGCCAGTGAATATATGCACCTGGGGGGCCATGGTGCTGCCATGGGCCATGTACCTGTGGGCTCCTGCTCCCTCACCAAGGAAAGATGTAGTTGAGGCCCAGGGGTGGCTCAAGACAATCTGCTGCCTGAGACAAGAAAAGAACGGATGTCCTCTTCCTCCTGCCTGGCAGTGTAGAATTGTCAGTTCGCTCCAGATGCATCCAAAAGACTTGATTCAGTCCTTGCTTTTCTTATAGAGTGCAAGAGAGAAATCAGAACTACATATCCCTGCATGCAATGGGCTGAATCCAGGACTGAATCAAGCATGTCGGCCACATTTGGAGTCAGCTGGCAATCCAACCTGGCAAACAAAATGGAAGGACCTCCTCTAGTCAGGGAATAGAGAGTCTCCTGTCTCAGAACATCAAACAGGTGGCTGCCCCAAGAATAAAGAAAACAATATTTCCTAAGGTTATAAAATATTTCCTTTTAGCTTTGTTGTGATGTTTATATGTAGCTAAAATTGGAGCAATTTAATTATGCAGCCTGTAAATCTAATATAAAAGACTGACTCCTGACACTACACATTGGATCAGTATGGCATTTAATGTAAATATATACAGTTGGAGTCCACATTATTGGCACGCTTGCAGTTCAATCCCTTCATGTCTAATATCTCCTAAAATAAAGCAGCCAATGAAATGACTTTGGACTATATATGCACACATATTTGACACATAAAATAATCAAATAAAACCAGACCAATTAAAAAAGGAAATAGTAGGAAATAATGTAAAACCTGGACATTGTCAGGACATGATTAGTGGCACCCTTATAAACAATTCAAATAAGTTTGAACAGAAGAACCACATTGCCATTGCAGCAAAATTAGATGCTCCAATCATCAATTGTCAGTACTCACATGACTTGAATCAACCAATAAATAATGGCTCTGATGTTTAAAATGGCCACATTCACGCCCTGTTCCATCTTCACAATGGTGAAGCAAGCGAGCTGCTTGAGACCACCAGAAAAGCCATTATCACCAAACATCAAAGGGATACAAGGCCATCTTCAAAGACCCTGGGATTCCTGTGTCTACAGTGATTCAGTTTTAAAAAGTTTTCTGCTCAGGGAACTGTCAAGAACCTCCCAGGACTTGGTGGGAAGAGGAAAATTAACCCAAGAAGTCTTTGAAGGTTAGTACGACCTCTTGGAAAAACACAACAAATAATATCCACAAAGCTTAAGGCTGAACTGGACAAATCGATAGTGGCGGTTGAAAGGAAACTGGTCTGTACAGGGCTGTGTACACTGTGAGAGTACTTAATAACATTATATTACTGAAAGTTCTCAGAAAGAGTTAACACCACTGATTCAGTAACTCAGACATTCCAGGGCTTATTACTCAGCAACAACCTTGAAAGACTCTACTGAAATAACTAGGCTGAACTTTCCTAAAACAAAGACACTAGGGGGTATGTTTACTAAACGGCGCTAATGTCGCAGCTGCGAGGTTATCCCGTGATACATGACGTTATCGCGAGATAATGGCGCATTACCGTGCGATAACATCACATATCGTACGATAACGTCTGCTGCGGCGTTAAGGTGCGCCGAGGGTGGAGTAAGGCTCCCCAGAGGGTGGAGTAAGGCTCCCCAGGGGCAGAGAGAAGGGGTGAATGGGCAGAGAGTGGACGGGGAGAGGCCCCAGGCACACTATTGCCGTGAAATGAAGGTCTGAAAAATAGCACGAGTGAAAACCTGGCGTTAGAGGCAAAAGTGAAGGAGAGAGAAACCATTTCAGTCAGCAATGTGCAGCAAAGGCAGGGAGACCAAGAACAGTGATAGTAGTGATACATGTGCTGCACCACCAGATAGTGCCCAAGTACGAAAGGGCACTACGGTGTGGCTGCACATGGGGTACAGGGAACTGTAGGCGTGACATGCAGTGGGGCAGCTGTAGCAGCTGGGGTATAGGGCAGGCTAGGCAGATGCCCAGGTGACACATAGAGAAACAGGAACGTAATATCAGCAACTGATCAAGGTCAAACATGCCCACGAATGTCTGTGTCCCACAGTCCCGGGGACAGTACCTAGCAAATACCCCAAATGGAACAGAACATTGGCAGGCGGTTCCGGGGGAAAGCATGGATGTCCATGCAGGCACCCCTACCCCAGATTACACACCATAGGCAGCCGCCTACTGGCACACTGGATGGCCTGGCACTGCGCACCACCAGCACCACCGGCATAAGGGCATGTCAGCATGGTGGCAGAGGGGTGTTGGTGTAGCGGGGGCAGTGGCATCTGCCCACAGCAGACCAAGGCCAAGCCCTGTCTAGGTGGGTGCCGTGCACTGCAAAAAATGTCTGACCATCTGACGAACAGTAATGGTATAGCCAGGGAATGACCTGCCTCTGTGGAACAGTTTGGTGCAGTACACCCAGCCAGTGCATCCAGGGGCAGAAGGTCACAGGTTCAATTCCCAGCTATGGCTCCTGCAGACCATGTCCCATATATTGCCCAGTAATAAAGAAGGAACTTTTTGTGCAGATAAAATAAACACGCCATAAACGTCTATAGTCTACCTAGCTTGACACACACAGCAGACATGTTGTGCGGTGACCTGCAGTCTTTCTGTATCCAGCCATCGGTGTGAAACAAAATTGTGGAGGGATAGCCTACTGGTTAGTACAATGACTTCCTAGGCAGGGATCAAGGGTTCAATTCCTCTTTGTTCTTTTTTTTATGCCTCTCCTACTCAAATCATTTTCATGCCTGTAACAGTCACATCTCTGCAGATTTGTTTTGCCAGCCCATAACACCCTCACCTCAGTTGCCAACCATCCTTCAGCCCATCTATCTGCCTCTGTCAGCCATGTACAGTCCTGTCTTCTTGTGCAGCTGCTACCACATGTCCTGAGCTGGTACCCTTTTCTGTATTGTGGCTCTTCGTGCTTGCCTGTCCTGTACCTGATCTGCATGGTACCACTAGTCCTCTATCCTCCTATCATTGCAAATATCCTGCCACCTCTGCCTCCATTAGGGGACATATATTCCCATCCTCTGCCAGCCACTGTCATTGCAGCACTTTACATTGCCAACACCCTGTGATTGGTACATCTGCCTCTAACATGTTGTCCACTTTACCGGCTGCCACATAGGATGCCCGCAGATATGGCAGGTCCATCAGCTCCCACCTCTCCTTCCTTCCATCTCTTGTTCATTGCCTTTCTTTGGTGATCCATCCAGTGTTAGGGTTACAGCTGTTTTTATGCCTTACAGTTCATGCTTGTCAACTTGAAACATCTTACAGCCCTTAGGGCACCTTACGTTAGGGCACCTTACTGCCCCTAGGACACCTTAACTTAAGCTGCCTTTGGTTAAGGTGCCCTAAGGGCTTTAAGGTGCCTTAACCTAAGGCACCTTAAAGCTCTTAGGGCACTTAACCTAAGAAACCTTAAGTTAAGACACCTTAACCTAAGGCGCCTTTAATTCAAGGTGCCCTAAGAGCTTTAAGGCGCCCTAACTTAAGGCACCTTAGGTTGTGGCACCTTACAGTCCTTAGGGCGCCTTGTCAGCCTTAACAGGCCCTGTTTGTCACCTTAACGTGCAATGTCCCATTAACGTGTGTTAAATGGCCAAGGCACCCTTTAATGCACGCTAAACAGCCCATTGCTCCCTTTATGCCGTAACGCCCCCTACCTGCTCACTGCCTTATATGGCTTCAGGTACCTTAACGCTGCACTTACCGCTGGTAACTTTACCGCGGTTTAGTAAACATACCCCTTAATTTTGCCTAGGAAACAAGTTGCCCAGACAAAATTTAGCATTGAGCAGAGAGTGGAGGGAATTTGAAACTTCAGAGTTTGTCAGGCAATCTTCAAAAATTAGCAGACAAAGCTTTTGAATATCATTCCCAAAGAGAAAACAGCTTTGAATCCAAATATTCAGAATCTGTATGTATATCCTGTGCCAAGAGGGTTCATTTTGCTCAATAATGTTTTAATAAAGTGATTACTAATAATGCAGACAAGGACATTATAGTTTACTTACCTTTCTCTGCTGTCTTTGTTAAGTATGGAAAATTGTTAGCATCTGCAGAGGCAACTTTAAAAAAGGGAACATCCAATTCATGTAGGAAGTCTACAGACACCTATGAAAAAAAATCAAACAGAATGTTAAACTAAGGAATAGAATTCCTACTGGAGGGCAGAATTTCCTGTGCTCCTTGCTCCTTGTTTTGAAGAAACTGAAAAGAGAGAGAGACAAAGGAGCAGAGAAGATTCCAGAATGTCTGTCGTACAGACTGCGCAGTAGGCGTATATCCAGAGGTATTACTTACTAGAGGAAAATAAAGAGAAGAGCATACTAAAATGTAAGTGCAATAATCCTTGTCCAGGATGTCATACCTATTCATCTAGAGTAATCCTCGAAGGAGAAATCAGGTGCATAGGGGAGTGCTGCCAATGCAAGGATAGTATGCTCTGATGAGCAGGGACTATCTTTGTACAGCGCTGCCTATGCCTTGTAGTGCTAGACAAATGATTAGTGTAGTAGTAGTAGAATCCTGGGATAATATAATGGATATTTAAATGGGAAACAGGGAGAAGAGGAGGCCACTGCATGTATGTAAACTGTTTAAGTGACCGTTTAAAATTAATTTATGGATACCACCAGAAGAAAATGTGGGTTTGTAATTTCTTTAGCAAGTTTCTTATAAAACGTCTTTGATTTTGGCACAACACACTCTTGTATGGTGCTGTCTTTATTCAAAAGCCATAAGGATGCATCACAAGCTCTAACAGTCCCGAAGGAAAACAACCTCCCTGCCAAGGGAATCTCCAGCACCCATGGATTGCATGATAGTTCTTCATCTCCTAGATTTGCTCTCTTGCAAATGGATAGAAACACTTGATCATTGCAGCACTGTCAAGAAACACTTATGGCCCTATATTCAAAAGGATTTATCTGGTTAGCACTGCAGGACCCACTAAGCTGATAAATCCCGCAGAGACACTAACCAGAGAGTGCCATTGAATATCCCTTCTAAGCACCCTGACACTGTCTGAAGAGTGTCAGGGTGCTCTGTGGGTGGGATTGGGGCAGTCTCCTCATTTAACCGCTAAGAATCAATTTTCAATCTGCTAACCAGATAAGTAACTGCAAAAAATTAGACCACGAAAAAGGCTGTCCTAACTTTATGCGGTTTTGCTGTCCAGATAGCAAAGATGGTTGGTGCTGAATCTGGATAGTGAGCACCAGAGAATATCTAGATTCTGATGTTAAATATCCAGTTTCAATTTTACACACCGCGGGCAGTGCATAAAAAATCTCTGTTTGCAGAGTTTAAATATTGACCCCTTAATGCCTAAGGGAGTCATCTTAGAAGCCTTACACATAATTTGCATATCACAAAGATGTCCCTGGGACCATTTTAGGAAGCCCAGAATAGAGACATCCCCAGCATATTCATATCGAAGTCACAAGGGTAACAACCACCTTATCTCTTTCCTCCAACCCTTCTATCTCAACTCTTCCCCCCCTCCTCCCATATGGTTCCCTCCTTCCTTCTCCTACCCACCCTAAGCCCTTAATCTGCTGCTTTCCCCTAAGGCCATTCTTCCCTTGCTTCCCTTATCAGGCACCCTGCTTCCCCACTTTCCCATTAAATGCTTCTTCTCCCCATGAGGTGTTCTCTTTCCCCATAAAGAAACCAGCAGAGGGGTGGAAAAGCAGTGGGCTAGAATCAGGGTTCAAATCCTGCAGCTGTTCCTTGGGATCTTGGGCAAGTCACTTAACACTCCATTACCTCAGTGCAAACTTACAGGCCGATGAAGAAAGCCAGTGCTGAAGTCGCGTGCTATTAGCTGTGTATGTGTTTTCATAGCACAAGACTTCAATGCCAGTATGCAGCAAAGGGCATGTATGCAAACGAGCTGTGTGCAACACATTGGCATTAAAGTTAAAAGGAGGGGAGCCAACACATGCGCAGACAACAGACACCCTACAAGTGGCCATATAAACATGCATGTAAATGTCACATGTTCACATTATACGCACAGGACGTGCAGATTCTTTTGGTGCTCAACCCATAATAATCAATACCATTTCACCCAAAAACATTTTTTTATAAAATCACAACAAAGATACCTAAAATAAAAGATAAATAATATAAAGGAGTGCAAAAAACACACAAGGATAGGAAGCAAAAATTATTTCTTCTTGAAAGCTGTACTTTTGCTAATATGCTGAAAAGATGCATACAGAAAATTTTCACATCGAAACTAATGTTCTTTGGTACATATGCTGAAACAGTCTTTCCCTACATGCGCAAAATGTTTAAGCCACTTCAGACAAGGCGTAGAGATATTGGTGCTCCTATGAAGAAAGGCTAAAAAGGTTAGGGCTCTTTAACCAGGAAAAAAGACGGCTGAGGGGAGATATGATAGAGGTCTATAAATTAATGAACGGAGTGGAACGGGTAAACGTAGATCGATTGTTTATGTTATCAGAATATAGAAAGACTAGGGGACATGCAATGAAGCTACAGGGTAAACTATTTAAGACTATTAAAAGAAAATATTTCTTCACTCAACGTGTAATCAAACTCTGGAATTTGTTACCAGAGGATGTAGTAAAGGCTATTAGTGTAGCTGGGTTTAAAAAAGGTTTGGACAAGTTCCTGGAGGAAAGGTCCATAAACCATTATTAAGAAGGGACCCAGGATATCAATGCTTGACCCAGTACAAGCATTGTGGAATCTGTGTCTTTTGGGGAAACTGCTAGGTACGTATGACCTAGATTGGCCACTGTTGGAAAAAGGGCTTGATGGACCTTGGTCTGACCCAGTATGGCATATCTTATGTTCTTATGTTCTTTTGCTTGTTATGTAATCCTCTATGCATTGGGCGCAGACCTTATTAGCATTCCATTTAATACATGCAGCTCATTTGCATAATATTTAAATACGGTTGGCATTACTTTGTGTGCCTACTTTTCCTTTGCTGTTTTCTGCATTTGGCAAGGCAGAACTTGTGCGTATAAGTTGCATTATCTGCACGCAAAGTCTTTCTGCATCAGCCCATTAGATTATAACCCTTCTGGGGATGTGAAAATACCTATTGCAACTAACTGTAAATCACATTGAACTTCTGAGAAAAGGCACGAGCTTAATTTAATCTTCTTCTCCCCTTTTCACCTTCCCACTTAAGCTTCTCTACTCTTTCTCCCCTTTAATATAAGAACATAAGATATGCTTTACTGGGTTAGACCAAGGTCTATCAAGCCCAGTATCCTATTCCCAACAGTGGTCAATCCAGGTCGCAAGTACCTGGTCGTTTCCCAAAAAGACACACAGGTTCCATAATGTTTGTATTGGGGCAAGCGGTGGATTACCTGGGTCCTCTTTAATAACACAGGTACACTAAAAAAAAAATTTTTTTAACTGCCTCTAATGTTTCGATTGATTTTTACGTTTTTTGGTGCGCTGAATCCAAATCTGGTAACCAATTTGCTCCATCACGTACAGATTTTTTGCTACATTGGGTTAGCAGTTTGAGGTGAACGTTTCAGATTGAGTGCGATCGAGATAAAAGTTTCTTGGATGAATTCTTTATACTAATTGTTTAGTAGTTATTCAAATAAGAATAAAGAAAATTGTAACAAGGCAGCACATAAGAATAGAGCAGGGGGGCCTGATGTCCAGCGGGTTAGACGCTTTGCGCTGAAGCTCCCGAGGGGCCTACTCAGAATCCTGACTTAATATCTGCATAAACTTAATATTTTACTCCGAACTTGCCGGGGTGCCTTGGGGGGAATGGCGGCCCACAAACCAGTGCGCTTGGACTTCGGGTCTCCCTCTTCTTCACATGGAAAACGCTCCAAAACAGAGTTGTCTTCCCCACCAAAGATGGTTCCACTTCGGGTAAGCCCCGAAATGCAACAGGAGATCTTGGAGGAAATCCGTGGTGTGAAGGAACTGGTACAGTCCAACGGAGAAGCGCTCCGAGCCATGCGAGAAGATTTCGGTATGCTTCAGGACCGGCTTGAAGGTCTTTCACTACGGCTGGACAACATGGCGGGGGTCCTCGATTCGCACGCGGTGCGCTTGGTGAACCTGGACAAGGCTGAGCGTCAGATACAGAATCTTCAAAAAGAGTTAGAGGATTGCAATAATCGAGCCCGTCGCAACAATGTAAGGCTCATAGGAGTACCAGAGGGGGCGGAAGCAGGAGATATCAGAGAATTTCTGGTCAAAACTCTCCCCTCCTTGCTGAAGATTACCTTTTACAGAGATCTGGAAATTGACCGAGCATATCGTGCTCCTACCAACATCGCACTCAATCGGACGACCCCCCGGCCCATTATCTTTCGTTTACTGAGGTATCAGCAAGTTGAGCAAATTTTCAAAGCTGCCCGGGTGATTCAACATTTGCAGTTTGAAGATCATAAAGTCTCTTTCTTCCCCGACTTGGCAAAGCCCACAGTTGACCGGCGGAAGGGACTCCTTGCTTTTCGACCTAGACTTCAACAGTTACAGGCTCGCTTTGGCCTTTTATATCCAGCGAAGCTCAGAGTGACTCTCCATAACCAAACTAGAACCTTCGAAGATCCTGCTCTGCTAGCAACATTTTTAGATTCCAAAGGGGCAGACCAGATGCGCTAAGTCAACAACTCGGATGGACTCCGCTGGAACTGCCCGCCATTTTGAATGGCCCGATGCGGGGATCATTGCCTGGAATAGAGACTGCCTGGACCTTTCTTTCTTTTATATCTACCTTTCTTGGTCTCCTTTTCCTCCATGATGTGCACCTCGGTTGGATTCGGAGCACGCACAGCTATACCGGCTATATGTTTCAATTTAGGCCTTCTCTGGGGTTTCACCCCGCAGACATCAGGTCGCCAGTAATTTCTGGGGTTTTGCTTCTTCTCTAAGGCACTTCGGTGCTTCTACTGTTATATAGGGCGCTTCATGATTTTTCATTGGCTTCTTTTCTATCATATTGTGGGTACAGTCATTTATAGTTGATATGAGGGACATTGCGTAACTCGGTGCGCCATCATGTTTCTTTCTCAGAATGTTTGACTTTGTTGTGTGGCCTTATGTAAGCTCTTGTCACTGAACGTAAGAGGCATCAATAGTCCAATCAAAAGAATGACCATCCTTAGTTATTTTAATCATGACCATACTGATTTAGTGTTTCTTCAGGAAACCCATTTCACCTCCGTTGAACCACTGAAACTTACTGCTAAACCTTATATGGTGGCTACCTATTCTCCCGCCGTTTCCAAGCGGTGGGGGGTAGCCATCTTGGTTGAGAAATCTTTGCCAACCACTGTAATGGATGCTAGCTCTGATGGGGAGGGTAGCTGGGCCTGTGCATATTTTAAGGTTGGAGATAGTGAATTTACGTGTATTTGTATTTATGCTCCGAATGTGGATGACCCTGTTACTGTTACTCGGCGGTGACTTCCACCAAGTATTTGATCCTTTGATAGATAGACTGCCGCCTAGAACGAGTGGTCCGCCCAAGAGTTTCTATACCCTGCCAGCTCTGATGAAAGATTTTGTGTGAGTAGATATATGGAAGCTGCTTCACCCCTCCGACTTAGAGCTCACCTTCTCTCAGCCCCCCCATCACTCACAATCTAGATCAGATTTTTTCTTATCTCCTCAGTACTGCTATCCCAAGTGGACATATACTCCTGATAGGTTAGCCAATTGGAATGCCATCCAGAGCACTTGATGCTGGACATGCCATGTGGCCTTTGGTTTACTAAACTCCTGTTAAGTATGCTTGTCCCGCATTACAGTATTACTGGAGTCGGGTCTGGGGTCGTCTTCATTCTATTTTATATTTTCCGGAACCCCTCTCTTGGAAGATTGTGGGGCTCCGCTCAGCTGCGGGGATCCCCTCTCTTCCTAAATTGGCTTACTTCCTTTTAGCCTTTATGCTGGGCATTGCTATTTCCTCTTTCCTTAATCACGAAATATTGGGAATATAGCTCTTTTTTGAGCTCTAATGAATGGTGAATCATATCTGTCTTTATTGTAAATATGCGCAAATACCTTGTATGTCAGCCTCTTCCGTTCAAACCATTCACTATTGGTCTTGCTAGAAGATGCTCAACGATTATGTTCAAACTATTCCATGCTCTCAGTTGACTGTTTGCTTCTGTATTAATCTCTGTCACATGCTCATCCGGTATCATAGATTCTACTTCTGTTTGTTTGATGTACAATAATTGTTGTATATAAGCGCTTATATGATGATTCTTATCAGCTTAGAGAAGAAGCATTGGGGTGGGGGGTAATTGGGGTTACTTTCTTTATTGTATGTGTGTATTTGTTTCTTTTGGTGTGTTGTTACTTTTGTTTGTTGTAAAACGAAAATAAAAGTTTAAAAAAAAAAAAGAATAGAGCAGGGGTGTCAAACTCAAATACACAGTGGGCCAAAATGTAAAACTTGAACAAAGTCGCGGGCCAGCATTGAACAAATGAACCTTTTAATATGGACCCAAACAAGATTTGCTTTAACATTGAATATGAAGCAACACTTATTACTATACAATTTATAACTTAATAGTTCAGATATGCAAAAACCAATTTCAAATAAAAAGAAACATCAATGACATTCATTTATTAAATAAGATTTAAATAATAATAAATAATAATTTTTAAAATAAAATAACAATAATAAAATTAATCAACCATTCAAGCCCATGTCTTGGAGTAGCAAGAAAAAGTGCATAAAGAAAACGTTAATTATTGCTCAGTTTGCTGCACACTGATCTAATCTGATGTGCCCAAGCCAGATACCTGGCATCTCTTCTTGGATGATAGTTCATCAATGTCTGGGCTCAGGCTTTGAGCTGAGGAAATCCTCAGTATCGAGCGAAGGTGTTCATCAGTCAGACGTCTCCTGTGAGATGTTTTGGTCATCTTCATCGAGGAGAAAAGTTGCTCACATAGATAAGTGCTGCCGAACATGGAGAGCATCTGAGCAGCTTGGGTGCGGAGCTGAGGCATTGTGTCAGGGATGAACTGTGGAAACTGGGCGGCGCCCACAGCATCATACTTTGACTTCAGCGTGTCATTACACTGGAGTTCAATTAGCTCCATTTGGAGGTTGGTTGGTGCGTTTTCCACATTAACTGCAAAGGGATTACTGAGCAGTTCAAACCTACATTTCTGGACATCAAAGTCAGCAAATCGCCGGCTAAACTCAGTGCCGAGTACACTGAGTTTTTCAGCAAACTGTGCGCATGGGAACAAGTTGGTAAAGAACTGCGTTTTCATGGTTTGGCAGCAGGGAAAATGGCCAAGGTTTCCTTGCAGCATCTGATTCTCCCACAGGCACAGTTTAGTTTTAAAAGCCCTCACTGCAGCGTACATGTCTGTGATGATGCGCCCCCACCCCTGAAGCTGCAGGTTCAGCGCATCGAGATGGCTCGAGATGTCACACAGAAAGGCCAGCTCACACAGAAACTTTTTCTCCCGAAGCTCTGCTGTGTCCTTCCCTTTGCTTTCCAGAAACTGACATATTTCCTCATGCAGCTCAAAACATCTATTCAGTACTTTTCCTCGGCTTAACCATCTCACCTCTGTGTGATACGGCACGTCTGCGTATTCCGAACCACACTCCTCCAGAAAAGACTTAAACTGGCGGTGATTCAGACCTTTGGCTCTTATAAAGTTAACTACTTGTGTTACTGTGGTCATAACATGTTCCATCTTTAGGGCTTTGCACACAATGATTCCTGATGTATGATGCAGTGATAAACAGTTAGTTCACCTGCACAGTTCTCTTCCTGCATCTTCTCCCGGACCCTGCCCACCAGTCCACTTGTTTTACCGCACATCGCTGGCGCACCATCTGTCGTTAATCCCACGAGTTTATCCCACGGCAGCTTTATTTCAGTTACGCATTTGGAAACCTCCTCAAAATTTCCTTTCCTGTGGTTGTGCCATGCATTGATTTGAATCCCAATAGCTCCTCCGTAACACACATATTTGAGTCCACTCCACGGATGAAGACTGACAGCTGAGCAGTATCAGATGCGTCGCTGCTCTCATCCACAGCAAGGGAGAATGCAACGAAATCTTTTCCCTTTTCCAAAAGCTGGTCATACAGATTGGTGGCAAGATCACATGTGCGATGAGCTACTGTGTTTCTGCTCAGGCTCACGTTTGAAAAGGCTTGCTTTTTCTCTGGGCACACGATGTCACAAACTTTCAACATGCACTTTTTCACAAACTCTCCCTCATTAAAGGGCCGAGCTGATTTTGCGATCTCTGCTGCCACAATATAACTAGCCTTTACAGCAGCCTCACTTTGTGATGTGGCTTTTTTGAACATATTCTGTTGTGAAACCAAACTTCTTTTCATCTCCTCCACTTTCTGGCTCCTTTGAGTCATGTCCAGGTCCTTGTACTTGTCATGGTGTTTTGTTTCATAGTGTCGTCGAATGTTATACTCCTTAGTTATAGCCACGTTGACTCCACAAATCAGACAAACAGGTCTGTCTTTTACATATGTAAACAAATATTCTGTCTCCCACCTGTCCAGAAAGTTCCTGTTGTCTGCCTTTCTTTTTGCCATTTTTGGGAAGGGGTTCCACAGTGACAGTTGTAGCTTGAGATCGCTATGACTTCTGTCACACAGGAGAGGGCGTTTCTGGGACCTGTCCTGATTGACGCGCCAAAACAACAGCAAGGCATTATGGGATTTGTAGTATTAGCGATGAATGAATGCGCTGTATAATACCAGCGGGCTAGCTCTAGTAGTCATTTGGTATAGCCTCGCGGGCCAAATATAATTACACTACGGGCCAAATTTGGCCCGCGGGCCAGAGTTTGGCCCGCGGGCCAGAGTTTGACACCTATGGAATAGAGTAATGTCAACAAAACACACTGTGATGGTAGCAAAATTGTCTGCACTTAAAACAGCCACATACATGTGCACAAACATTGAGCATATAAGAGCGAGGTTAGACACAAAGCAAAGCAAAGAAATGTGCAAAAAATGTTGTACAGGTATGTATGTAAGAATAGAAAACGCAAACCGCACCATTGCAATACATGAAGACAAACACCCGATGGTGTGAAAATAAAATTCTAATAAATGAGATCCGACACTGTGGTAATAACTAGCAAATTTTTATTTCAAAGTTTAGTAAAAACACGATATTTGTCAACACAGTTTAGATTTTAAAGTCATTCTTGGGTCAATCAATCTTCTGGTGGGCCCGTTTCTTCTTCCCCCGAATGCCTCTCTAGGTGCGCTGCTTGGCGTATTTTTCATCTGGGGTTTCCCGCAGCAGCAACCAGCAGAAATCAGCCATCATAGTGGTGTTCCATCTTCCTTGGTACCTTCTCTCTGCGTCCTTGATGTCCTGGTGAAACCTTTCACCTTGTTCTTCACTGTACGCCCCCAAGTTTTCGGGAAAGTAGTTCACATGGGAGTGCAAGAAATGGACTTTCAGGCTCATGTTACAGCCTTGTTCTTTGAAGGCATTGAGCATCCTGGCAACAATATCCTTATAGTTCTCATCCCGCCTGTTCCCCAAGAATTTGAGAACAACATCCTTGAAGGAATCCCAGGCTTCTTTTTCCTTCTCAGACATCGTTTCAGCGAATGCTCCATCTGAAATGAGTTTCCTTATATCAGGGCCAACAAACACTCCTTCCTTTAGCTTTGCTTCAGAAAGTCGGGGGAACTTTGAGCAAAGGTACCGAAAGCACTCACCATCTTTTGGAAGGGACTTGATTTATTTTATTTTATTTACATTCTCTTATATACCGCGCTATTCTGCATCAGTGCATTTTACATTGAACAAACTGAAATTACATTGAACAGGGCATTATAACTTGGAGTTAACTATTTTACAGGGAACATGGGCTATGGAGGGTTAAGTGGCTTGCCCAAGACCACAAGGAGCACCTTTTGGGACTAGAAACCCCAGTCCTTCCGGCCCAAGGTTGCTGTCCTCTAGTGGGATTTGAACCACCGACCTTCCGGCCTGAAGTACCTTGCCCCAACCACTAGGCCACTCCTCCACTCCACTTGATAAATTGCTTAATGAGACCCAACTTAATGTGGAGAGGTGGTAATAGAATTTTATCACGAGGTACCAAGCTCTCATGAAGAACATTTTTCTCACCGGGTCTCAAATACTCCCAAATTGGCCAGTCTTTTTTCCCCCAGTGTAGGTCGCGGGCCCGGCTGTCCCACAAGCAAAGGAAGAAGGGATATTTGGTGAAACCGGATTGCTGCCCTAATAGCATGGATAGAATTTTAAAGTCTCCACAAATCATCCACTTATGCTCATCATAACGAATCTTCTGAAGAATCAGGGCCAAATTCTCGTATTTTTCTTGGAGAATAACAGAGTGAGCAATAGGAACTGAAGCGAATGTGTTGCCATTATGAAGAAGAACACCTTTTATGCTGTCTTTTGACGAATCAATGAACAGCTGCCATTCAGCAGGATCATACTTGAGTTTAAACTTTTCCATCACTCCGTATATATCGTTGCAAAATACCAAATCTTCCTCTTTGCTGAAATACTTCAAAAATTGTGTCTCGCGGTTGCGGTACCAATAAAAAGTTGTTCCTGGTGACAATAGATTTTTCTGTTTAAGCCGAGAACCTAGCAGTTGGGCAGCATCTTTTGGGAGTCCTAAATCCCGGACTAAATCATTCAATTCAGCTTGAGAGAAAAGTTCAGGTTTCGGATCTGGTTCAGTTTCAAACTCGGAAGTACTGGACTCATCGGGAAAAGCCATCTGATGAGTCTCATCATGATCAGAACCGTCCACACAAATATGATCCAAAGATTTTGGTAGTTCACGCACAGGTACTTCGTTGCTATCAGGCATAGGCCTAATTGCTGAGGGAAGGTTGGGGTAACTTATTACGTTCTTATTTTTTAAGTTGTATCCCTTCACAATGCAAGAGCAAAAATAGCAGTCACTGCTGTGGTCTCTTTGTTCACGCCACATCATAGGTATTCCGAAACGAAATGCTTGTTTTTTACCTTTCATCCATAAGCGTAGATCTTCCTCACATGTCTTGCACACTTTGTGAGGAGCCCACGGTTTGTCTTGATCGCCTAACTTCAAACCGAAATAGGCGAAATATACTTTTTTAATAAATGCAGAAATGTTCCTCTGCCGCTTTTTCACGGTATATTCCCCACAAATAAAACAAAAACTGTCCGGAGAGTTGACGCAACCTCTGGCTCTGTGAGCCATCACAAATACACAGCACTGCAAACTACAACTGTAGTGAACCACTTCGGAATAAAGCTGGATTACGACTGAGCAAACAAAAGGTAATAATGATCTTGCAAGAAACTGAAATTTGCCAGGAACGTTCATGTCGCAACCACCGTATTTGAGCGAGCGAACGAGGCGAGGCAAACAGGAAAGAACATGCGCCAGCGCAAGTACTGGATTTAGCCCCCCGCCTCCCAATTGTCCTGTTAATGTATAAAATGAATACAAAACACTCTAAAATATCATGATGGAGTGTTTCTAGTTAGTTAACCATTACAACCTCTATTTTGGGCCAAGAAAATAAACTGCAGTCGGCTAAAAAGAAATTATGTGAACATTCCTTATATGGGTAAGAAATCTAATTTTGCAAGAAAACGTGACGTGATGGAACATTTTGGCTATTTTTCCTGGATTCAGCACCCCAAAATCTATAGGAATCAGTTGCAAAACTGGAGGCAGTTTTTTGGTAGTGTACCTGTGTAATGTTTTATGGACCTTTCCTCCAGGAACTTGTCCAAACCTTTTTTAAACCCAGATACACTAACAGCTTTTACTACATCCTCCGGTAATGATTTCCAGAGTTTGATTATATATTGAGTGAAAAAATATTTTCTCTTATTAGTCTTAAATGGGTTACACTGTAGCTTCATTACATGTCCCCCTAGTCTTTCTACTTTTTTTTCTACTCACCATCAGGTGCTCCCTTTTACCATCAGGGAACCCTTTTCTCCCATTTTTCTTCACCTTCTCTATCTTGCCCCTTAAACTTCTCACCTCTTTCCCCCTTTCCACAGCAAATCCCCTTCCCCCTTCCCCTATCAGATATTCCTCCTCTCCCTCACTCAGGTGTCTCCTTACTCCATCTATTCTTCCCTATAAGGCACCCTTCTTTCTTTGCTCCCATCTTCCCAATTCTCTCCTACTCCTCTATTAAATTCCCTTCTCCCATTAGGTATCCCTCCTCTCACCCCATAAAGAACCATCTTCTCTCCCATCGGAGCATCTTTTCCCATTAAGCAACTCCACTCTTTCCCCGTCCCCATCAGATCTCTCCTTCTCTCTCCATGGGTGCCCTCCTTCCCTCCTCTTCCCCATTAAGCAGTCATTTCCCCCACCTCTATTCCAAGACACCCTTGGATTTTCAACCTCACTCCCCATTAGGATCTCTTTTCTTCTCTTCACATGCACCATTCAAGGTATCTCCTAACTTTTCTCCCACTTTCCCCATGATTAGGCCCTCTTCTCCATCCCATTCAAGCACACACTGTGCAGCCCAACAGCTGTCTTCCAACTGCTCTGTGAGTCTCCATCACAACAGGCTAGCACAGTGCTACAAATACAAAACTCTGGTACAATTCTCCCTCCTTCAACAGTCAGCAGGACTGCATTTGTTCAGTCCCACCGGCAGGTACTACATTTCCTTGTGCACCACAGTTTTTCTGTGTCTGCTATAATATGATTGTGTGCTGATCTCTGCTCTGCTGACCTCAACAGGAGCATGCTAATACTACTACTACTACTATTTATCATTTGTGTAGTGCTACACAGTATATGCAGCACTATACAGACACATGTAAGAGACGGTCCCTACTCTTCAGAGCTTACAGTCTAGTCAAGACAAATGACAAAACAAAAGGCGACTAGGATATGTTGAGGGAAATGGTAAGGAAACAGGAGGCTGAGGGTATCCGGATCTGAAAGCAGTCTTTAAGAAGTAAGTTTTAAGCCTGGATTTCAACAGGGTCAGAGATGGAGTCTGTCATACTGACCCAAGTAGTTTGTTCCAGGCATAAGGAGCAGCACGGTGGAAAGATTGAAGTCTGAAATTGGTAGTGGAAGAGAAGGGTACAGATAAAAGGGATCTGCCGGTCAGGGGCGGCCCAAGGGGGGTGCGGGGCCATGTGCGGAGACTCAGTGCGGGGCCTCATTTGCATAAGTGGCCTTATTTGCATAAATATTTGCATAATGTTACCATACACTAACTTTTAGTAAACATGTCTCTTAATGAGTGTATGGATAAAGAAAGACTAAAAGATTTCTACATTACTATAATCCAGTGCCAACCGCCAGGCACATTAGGAACCACTACAAACGCTGCCCATTTAGAACCCATAGCAAACCCACTGTATCCTGACAGCATTACCAGGACTCACAAAGCACCATACCCTACCTATCAAAAGGCAACACTGCAAATATTAAACCAATACATTTCAGAGAATACTGGGGAAAGAGAACAAGTGGCAATGTCAAATAGGAATTACATAAACAGAATACCTCAGCTCAGTTACACATGCAGAACATAGACCATCACCAAACAAGGAATCACAATTTAGAAACAGGAAGGCAATAATTAAACTGGGAACCCCAAAAGCCAAACTTGGAAGTACAACAACACTGTAGAAATAAAACTATAAATTAATTTCCTCTTGTACCAAACAAAGCACAGACGTTAATGATGCACATTTCCTAGAGGTTTCATATTCCAGTTAATAAATTCAAAATAAAGAGATATTTCTACCTTTTGTGCATTTTTTTTCAGTTGCAATTGTTCCAGCCACTTTCTTCTGGTTTCTTCATGTTTTATGCTAACTGTCCATTGTCTGCTGTCCATTTGTTCTTTCTTCTCTCTTCTAGTTTTTTTTTCCATTCTCTCTCTCTACATCTGCTTTAACATACTAATCTTTCTCCTTTTGCTCTTTCCTCATTCCTATTTCATCCACACAAATTTTACCCCTCCATCCTCAATCCCCACTTATTCTCCCAATACCAGGCCAATTGTAGATTTTTCATCCCTCCCACACAAAATATTTGTCCCCTCTCCATTTTACTCTCCCAGCCCCATCCCATTCTAATCCTCCCCCAACATCAGCTCCCTTCTAGTTCCAGTCTCACCCAGCATCCATTCCCTTCTAGTCCCTGCATCAGCCCATTTCCAGTCCTAGCCCACCATCAACCCATTTCCAGTCCTAGCTCCCCCATCCATTTTCAGTCTGAGTCCCTTCATCAGCTCATTTCCAATCCTAGCCCCCCATCAGCCCATTTCTAGTCATTTCCTAGCCCCATCATCAGCCCATGTCAAATCATAGCTCCCCTCCACTCAGTCCAATTCCAGTCCAAGCCCCCCCCCATGAGCCTACTTTCAGTTCTAGCCCCTCCATGAGTCCATTTCAATTCAAGCCCCCACCACAGCCCATTTCCAATCTTAGCTCCCCCCAACAGCCCATTTCCAGTCCTATCCTAGCTGCTCCATCAGCCCATTTTCAGTCCTAGCTCCCTTCCCTCACAGCCCATTTCCATTCCAAGCTCCCTCCCCATCAGCTATTTGCAGTTCAAGCCTCCCCTTCCACTCAGCCCATTTCCATTCATAGCAACCACCCAACCCATTACCAGTCCTAGCCCCCCATCAACCCACTTCCAGTCCTAACCCCCCATCACCCCATTTTCAGTTTTAGCCCCCCTATAACCCATTACCAGTCCTAACCCCCCATCAGCCCACTTCCAGTCTTAACCCCATCAGCCCATTGCCATTTCTAAACCCCCCCCCCATCAGCCCACAGCCCATTACCAGTCCTAACCACATCAGCCCACCTCAAGTCCTAACCCCTCCCCATCAGCCCATTAGCAGTCCTAACCCACCCCCACCCCACCCCCCCAGCCCATTAGCAGTCCTAACCACCCCCCACCCCCCAGCCCATTAGCAGTCCTAACCCACCCCCACCCCCCAAGACAACTATCATTCCTAACCCCTCCCCATCAGCCCATTAGCAGTCCTAACCCACCCCCACCCCCCCAGCCCATTAGCAGTCCTAACAACCCCCCCCAGCCCATTTGCAGTCCTAACAACCCCCCCAGCCCAGTCCATTAGCAGTCCTAACAACCCCCCCCCCAGCCCAGCCCAGCCCATTAGCAGTCCTAACAACCCCCAGCCCAGCCCATTAGCAGTCCTAACAAACCCCCCCCCAGCCCAGCCCATTAGCAGTCCTAACAACCCCCCCCCAGCCCAGCCCATTAGCAGTCCTAACAAACCCCCCCAGCCCAGCCCATTAGCAGTCCTAACAACCCCCCCAGCCCAGCCCAGCCCAGTCCATTAGCAGTCCTAACAACCCCCCCAGCCCAGCCCAGCCCATTAGCAGTCCTAACAACCCCCCCCCAGCCCAGCCCAGCCCAGCCCATTAGCAGTCCTAACAACCCCCCCCAGCCCAGCCCAGCCCAGCCCATTAGCAGTCCTAACAACCCCCCCCAGCCCAGCCCAGCCCAGCCCATTAGCAGTCCTAACAACCCCCCCCCCAGCCCAGCCCAGCCCATTAGCAGTCCTAACAACCCCCCCAGCCCAGCCCAGCCCAGCCCAGCCCATTAGCAGTCCTAACAACCCCCCCAGCCCAGCCCAGCCCAGCCCAGCCCATTAGCAGTCCTAACAACCCCCCCCAGCCCAGCCCAGCCCAGCCCATTAGCAGTCCTAACAACCCCCCCCAGCCCAGCCCAGCCCAGCCCATTAGCAGTCCTAACAACCCCCCCAGCCCAGCCCAGCCCAGCCCATTAGCAGTCCTAACAACCCCCCCCCCAGCCCAGCCCAGCCCAGCCCATTAGCAGTCCTAACAACCCCCCCCCCCAGCCCAGCCCAGCCCAGCCCTTTAGCAGTCCTAACAACCCCCCCCAGCCCAGCCCAGCCCATTAGCAGTCCTAACAACCCCCCCAGCCCAGCCCAGCCCAGCCCATTAGCAGTCCTAACAACCCCCCCCCCCAGCCAAGCCAAAATTAAAAAAAAAGAAAACCTGTCTGCTGCCGCGGTCGGGGCTGCCGCGGCAGAATCGAGCGTGCCACGGGGCCCCCCTGTGCACGGCAGAGCCTGCCCTCCCCTGTAGCAGCTCTCTCTTTGGAGCTGAAGTCAGACGCGCCGGCTTGCAGAGCAGAGCGCGAGGGAAGAGTTTCTCCCTCGCTGCTCTGTTAAGCCCGCGGGGGCTGATGGGAACTTCCCATCAGCCCCCGCGGGCTTAACAGAGCAGCGAGGGAGAAACTCCTCCCTCGCGCTCTGCAAGCCGGCGCGTCTGACTTCAGCTCCAAAGAGAGAGCTGCTACAGGGGAGGGCAGGCTCTGCCGTGCACAGGGGGGCCCCGCGGCACGCTCGATTCTGCCGCGGTGGCCCCGACCGCGGCAGCAGACAGGTGGGTTTTTTTTTTCCAATTTTACTTTTCAAAAGAATGTTTTTTGCGCGGGGCCCCCTGAAACGCGGGGCCCTGTGCAAAAAACATTCTCGCTCAATGGACGGGCCGGCCCTGCTGCCGGTGCAGGGAGAAATAAGAGAGGAAAAGTAGTGAGGGGCAGCTGAATAAAGACACCATAGCAACGGTCTTATTGGCTCTTCACTCCCAATTACGTCTACCTGCTTCCATTGTGCCTTCTAGACCCCCTTGTGGCTCTGAAAGTCTTCCTTTTGTTGGGCCCTGCTTTCTGCCACCAAATTTATGCGGTTTTGTATCATTATGCACATGCAAAATTTTGTAAGAACAAAATCATTAATTCCCCAGCGTGTACATGTGTAAGGATCCCTTCAAGATCCTAACCATTCCAGCATGCTTTATCTGCAGGACCATACCAACTCTAGACTTAGCAGTAGTTGCATGCCATCTTGTTCCCCTGGTGGGATGTTTGCTTTGGTTCTGCCTGCCCATATATAAACCCTAGAAGCAGGATGTGTTGTATGGAATTTGGCTGTGGAGGGATTTGTGTGTTGTATGTAGTGGCCAGCCTTGAGTCCTCTTTTATGTTATTCATGTTCAGAGTGGAACCATCCCTTGATTCTTGCAGTTGTCTGTATTTGAAGAGTGAAAGCCAGTCAGAGGTTTTTACCCATCCCTTTTCCTGAGTAGAAGAAAGACAGAGGAAGTGCTGACTTATTTTTCATGCCTACAGAAGACTCTGCAGTACTGGAGTTCAGTTGGTCTGCTGGAGAAGGTATGATGAGAAGTTTGCCTCCAGGTGCAGAAGGAGGAAAGAGAGAATTAGGATCCTAGTGAGAAAGGAAAGGGACTTTGGTGTCTGCTAATCACTTTAGGAGCCCAAGAAGGGAATCCTCTGCCTATAGTAGGACAGCCTAGTATTCAGATTGGGATCAAAGACACAAATACAATTTGTATTACTAGTAAGGACTGAGTATTTATTAGATAGAGGATTGTTTGAGCTTGGACATTTAACTCAGTAAAGAGAATTGGAGCACCCATTTCAGTGTCAAGAACTTCTTTGGCTTATGCTCTAGGCCTTGAAGGGATTTTCCTTTCCCTTATGAAAAATCTGCTCCCTTTGGACAAGAGTTTGTGCTAGCTGAGTTAAGGAATGAGAGAGAACCTGGAATAAACTTGCTATGAGCAGAGTCTCTGGAGCATGTTTTGCTCTGTGACCGGTGGGACCTAGGCTACACATGCATAATTTAAAAACTGCTTCTTAGAGAAATCAAATTTTCTGCCATTGAAAAAAGTACTTTGGCCACAAAGAGGATATTTTTATAAATTCCCATACAGTTGATGTGCATTGCACCTCGTATATGTGGGACCTATTGTATAAAGTAAAGTACAAGAGGACTTTGTAGAATGGGGTGTACTGACACATCTGAATCTAGTTGGGCACTTAGGCCTGCTCTGAAGCAGATGTAAATGCCTGCATCTAGACTTGCCAGAAGCACACATAGGTTATACTATCATATTGAGATGGGAAAGGGGATAGCATGCCAGAATAAAATAGATGGCATGCTGAAACAAAGACAGAAGCAGCAGCACAAGAATACCCACAGGCTAAACCAGATAAACTATCTTTACAACCAAGCTGACAAAAGAATGAGAGAGGGAGGTAGAGAGCTGCCTTTGCTAGAGTTGTCTTCTCATGCACACACAAAAAGGAGAAGGGTGTTAGCCACAAATGCCTTAGACTGCAGGGAGAGATAAGGTAGCCACCACTCAACTGACCAATCAGGGAATCCTAGCCGTTAGGTACATTCCAGATATGCCACCTAGATAAGCAAGGGGCCCAGAGAATTCTTCCAAATTGCTATTCTGCTCTAACCCACGTGACAAACTGCTATGCTAAGACTGTATAAAAACCCAGCTGTATCCTGTGTGAGTGCTGGACTCCTTGATAGCTTACTATGAGCCAGCCCTGCTATAGCAGTATCTAAAAAGGTATCTGCCTGGAAATTTTGTCTCTCTCTTTCCTCGTTTTGTTCTCTCCTTGCCAGGTATTATCTGGACTGGACTGGACTGGACTGGGACCCCGCTAGATGCTCGTCCCACAACACTATTACTTACACATGGAAATTTAGACTACACCAATGCTCTGCCTAAGGTTCACCACTAATACACCTAACTGAAGATACACTTGATGGGACTTATGCACACACTTATAGAATAGTGACAGCCTTAAGTGCATGCGCAAGTGCTTATCCATGCACACAAGCCCTTTAGAATAGGGACTTATGCGTGGTTCTAGTGTATACCTTTCTAGAATTACCATCAATATAAGTTGCTTACCTGTAACAAGTGTTCTCTGCAGATGGCAAGATAAATCAGATATACAAATGATGATATTATTCAACAGTGCCCCTTCCTGTTTATATAGGGAAATACAGAATTTAGCAAAACTTCTGTGACCATATAGTTAATTATGGATGTGAATATAGGGACGGGTACCCTTCACCCCCAGCAATCTGGTTTCCATCCTGGTCACAGTACAGAATCTGTCCTCTCTCTTCTCAATGACTTGCATGCTGCTCACGATCACGGTTTTCTTTCTCTTGTTGTTTCCCTTGACCTTTCCGCAGCTTTGACCTGGTTGACCACACTCTTCTCAGTCGTCTTCAGGATGCCGGCCTCTCCGGTCTGGTTCTTAAAATGGTTTCATTATTTCCTTTCCTGTCATTCTTTTTCAGTCCTGTCTGGATATGTTTCCTCCCCTCCCACTTCCCTTTCCTGTGGTGTCCCCCAGGGTTCTGTTCTTGCTCCCCTTCTTTTCAATGTCTTCCTAGCTCCTCTTGCTCTTTTGGTTCAGCAACACAGTGTTTCCTCTTATTACTATGCAGATGACATTTTTCTTCTTTACCACACTGATTCTTCTGTTCCTGATATCACTCCTTTCAATAATTATCTTTCTTCTGTCCCTTCTTGGCTCTCCTAAAACTTTCTCCATATTAGCCTCTCTAAAGCTTCTGCTATTTGGTTCACTTTTGGTAGTCCCCTCCCTCCCCTCGTCCCTCTGCTCTCTTCTTCACCTATCCCCATTGTCTCTTCCTTACGGTATTTAGGTGTAACTCTCGATTCATCCCTTTCTTTCAAGGACCACATTTCCTCAGTTGTTAAACGTTCTTTCTTCACTCTGAAACAATTGTGCGCTGTCCGTCCCTTTCTCACTCCTTCAGCCATGAATACCCTGATCCTTTCCCTTGTTATGACCCGTCTTGATTATTGTAATGTCTGTCTAGCTGTTCTCCCCAAGTTTCAAATCTATCGTCTTCAATGTGTTCAAAACACCGCGGTTCGTATCCTAACCCACTCTTCACGCCTTGATCACATCACCCCCCTCCTAATACACCTACACTGGCTTCCTATTGTCTTTCGGGTTCAGTTCAAATTTCTTATTTTTGTTCACAGGGCAATTCATTCAGGTACCCCTCTTTACCTCGCTGACCAGGTTCATCTTCACACTCCCCACCGTTCCCTCCACTCTATTCACATCAACCGCATGTCCCTTCCCTCACCTTCCCAGGCCCACCTGGAATCCACCTGGTCCTCAGCATTCTGTTTTCTAGGTCCTAGGCTCTGGAACTCTCTCCCCCCGCATTCCGTTTAGAACTCTCCTTTAATTCTTTTAAAGCAAAGCTAAAAACTCATCTTTTCTGCTCAGCCTTCGACCTCACTCCCCCTTCTCTACCCCTTTCCCCTCCCCTTCGCTAAGATGCAGTTCCCCTACCCTTCTGCTCCTCTTTGCTAAGATACAGTTTCCCCACTCTCCTGCCCCCTCCCTCTTTACCCCCTCTTGTTTATCTTCCCACATCAATGAACATTATTTGTCCAACCCCGGAAGGACTGGGGTTTCTAGTCCCACAGGTGCTCCTTGTGGTCTTGGGCAAGCCATTTAACCCTCCATAGCCCATGTTCCCTGTAAAATAGTTATCTCCAAGTTATAATGCCCTGTTCAATGTAATTTCAGTTTCTTCAATGTAAACCGCACTGATGCAGAATAGCGCGGTATATAAGAGAATGTAAATAAAATTAAAAAAAAAAATAAATAAATCTGTCTACTACTCCTTTTATTATTATTTGTACTCTTTGCCTTTTTTCTCCACTAATCTTATGCTATTTTCTGTCCCTTTTTACTGGTTTTATGGCGTTCCTTTCTTTTCCTTTTTTCGCAGCCTTATTTTAATCTTGTTTATAAACCACCCAGATGCTATTGTTTATGGGCGGTATATAGGGTTACCAACTTTTTCACCGAGAAAAACCCGACACCTGTGGCTCGCCATGCTCCACCCATTCTCCGCCCCTAGTCCCACCCCTGCCCCGCCCCCAGCCCCACCCACAAAAATTACCAAGGATACGTGTAGGCTAACTTCCTTGGTCAGATAATAATTAAACTGGGAACCCCAAAATCCAAACATGAAATGTACAACACTGGAGAAATAAAACTATAAAGTAATTTCCTCTTGCACTAAACAAAAACACAAAGATGTTATCAATACACACTTCCCAGACCAGACATATTCCAGCTAATAAGTTCAAAATAAAAAGTATTTTTCTACCTTCTGTTTGGGCGTTTTATTTTTCAGTTGCAATTTCTCCAGTCACTTTCTTCTGGTTTCTTTGTGTCTTCTGCGAGCTATCCATTTGTCCTTTCTTCTCTTTTAGATGGTTTCCATTCTCTCTCTATTTCTGCTTTAACATACTGATTGTTTCCCTTTTGCTCTTTCCCCCAATTCTTTCCTTATTCCTTTATCATCCATTTAAATTTCACCCTTCCATTCTCAATCCCCTCTTACTCTCCCAATACCCAGCCCATCATAAACTTTTCTTCCACACAAAATATTTTCCCCTCTCCATTCTCATTCCCCATCTATTCTAGTCCTCCCCCAAAATCAGTTCCCTTATAGTTCTAGACCCACCCAGCATCCACTCCCTTCTAGTGGCATTCTCCCATGCCCCACATCAGCCCATTTCCAGTCCTATTCCAGCTCTTCATCAGCCCATTTCCAGTGCTAGCCCTCACATCACAGACCATTTCCAGTCCTAGCCCCCCCCCCCGCAATCACAGCCCATTTCCAGTCCAAGTCCCCCATCACAGCCTATTTCCAGTCCTAGGCCCCCCCACCATCACATCCCATTTGCAGTCCGAGTCCCCCCACACCATCACAGCCCATTTGCAGTCCTACCCCCCCCCCCCACCATCACAGTCCATTTGCAGTCCTAGCCCCCCTAATCACAGCCTATTTCCAGTCCAAGTTCCCCCTCCCTCCACCATAGCCCATTTCCAGTCCAGGTTCCCCCCCCCCATAGCCCTTTTCCAGTCCAGGTCCCCCTCCCCATCACAACCCATTTCCAGTCCATGTTCCCGCCCCCATAGTCCTTTTCCAGTCCAGGTACCCTCCCCATCAAAACCCATTTCCAGTCCATGTCCACCCCCCCACATAGCCCTTTTCCAGTCCAGGTCCCCCTCCCCATCACAGCCCATTTCTTTCCAGTCCAATGCCCCCCATAGCCCTTTTCCAGTCCAGGTCCCCCCTCCCTTCACAACCCATTTCCAGTCCATGTCCCCCCCCCCCTAGCCTTTTCCAGTCCAGGTCCCCCTCCCCATCAAAACCCATTTCCAGTCCATGTGCCCTCCCCCCCCCCCCACAGCCCTTTTACAGTCCAGGTCCCCCCCCCCCCCATCACAGCCCATTTCCAGTCCATGTCCCCGCCCCCCTAGCCTTTTTACAGTCCAGGTACCCTCCCCATCAAAACCCATTTCCAGTCCATGTCACCCCCCCCTCCCACATAGCCCTTTTCCAGTCCAGGTCCCCCTCCCCATCACCCCCCATTTGTTTCCAGTCCAATGCCCACCCATAGCCCTTTTCCTGTCCAGGTCCCCCCCTTCACACCCCATTTCCAGTCCATGTCCCCCCCCCCCAGCCCTTTTCCAGTCCAGGTCCCCCTCCCCATCAAAACCCATTTCCAGTCCATGTCCCCTCCCCCCCATTGCCTTTAACCTTTTCCACCAATCGCGGCTTCACAGGAACAGCCGCCAGCGTGAAGGAAAAGGCTCTTCACGCTGGCGGCTGTACAGAGGGAGCCGGGGCCTTGTGCGGGCTTCCCTGGCTCCCTCTGAAGCCCTCCGGTGTGTGGGCCGCCCCGAGGAAGGTGTTTTTTTTTACGGGTTGGGAGAAAAGCCGTTTTTTTTGCTCTGGCCGCTCCCGATCTTGCGGCCAGAGCAAAAAAAACGGCTTTTCAAGGGCCGGTTTTAACTCTGCGCCGGCAGTCGGCCTGGCCATGGAAAAACCGGCCAGGCCGGCTGAAAACCGGCCAGTTGGCAACCCTAGCGGTATATAAAGTTTTAAATAAACATAAGCATAAACTTGGTAGAGGTGTGTTTGG
Source organism: Ichthyophis bannanicus (assembly GCA_033557465.1). Classification (NCBI taxonomy): domain Eukaryota; kingdom Metazoa; phylum Chordata; class Amphibia; order Gymnophiona; family Ichthyophiidae; genus Ichthyophis; species Ichthyophis bannanicus. The sequence goes on from CM066032.1 coordinate 956,515,881, forward strand.
AGAGGAAAGGGGTGGTGAGTGGTTGCACATGAAAATGGGGTGGTGGTGTAGATCCCTACATGTCTATGGTAATTTGCTGGTGGAGGCAAGGAAATGGGCAGGGGAGAGAGGGATCAGTCAGGGATCATAATGTGTGGTCATTATGTATGAGAAAGTGACTAGATATATGGCTGCCTAGAGTTTGTGTGTTATGCTGTAGGCTGGAGGGGAGGGGGAGAGCTCCTGGCATTAAAGCATTGTATCCTTTTTTGGATACTATGAAAGGAAAGAGAGGGTTTGGGTGAGGAAGTAGTAAGATGTGTGTTCCAAAATATGTATGGGATGTGTTATCCGATCAAGATATTGAGTGCACTACAGAGACAGAAGGAAAGGTAGCCTTGTTGCAAGAGACGCATCTGGATGGTACTAAGCATGCAAAGTCAAGTAGATGATGGGCGGGCAGGGGCGGCTCAAGGCAATCTGCTGCCTGAGGCGAAGTATGAAAAGGTGCCCCACACACACACACCTTAGAGGGGGCGGGGCTTTTTCAGAAATCCAGTCAGAGACTGGACCAAATCAAAAAGCCGATTAGATTATATGGAGGAAATGCAAGATGTTTGCACACAGGGCCGTACCGAGCTGCAATCATACCCTGTGATACTTGCAGCTCGGGCGCACACACCCCCTCCCCCCATACCACCGTCCAGCGCTGCCTGCTCTTTTCCTGCTGATGCTGCCCTCTGTTTTTTTCATGGAGGCACCAGCAGCAGGGAAAGAGCAGGCAACACTGCATGGAGGTATGGGGAGGAGAAGGGGGGCATGCAACCGATCTGAAAGGCACCGGCACTTTAAGCAGATCTGTCCCTCCTTAACATCGAGTCGGAGGAGGGAGGGACCAGAACTGCTTAAAGTGCTGCGAAAAGGTTTGGGGAGCACATTTCGGCTTCCTGCTATTGTCCTGCCAGTGGCGGCAGGGCGACAGCAGACAACTGAAATATGCCTCCCAAGCCTTTCCGCCCTGTGCAGCTGCACTGCTTGCACAGGGCTAGGTATGGTCCCATTTGCACCCCAAGGAACTAAAAGACAGCAAGAACTAACAGCACAGTTTATAAAACTAAATTATAACTCATTTTTATTTTGTTGTTATAAACTACGTTATGGTTCTTGCTTTTTCTTTTTCAACATATATTTTGCATCCACAGTAGGTGCAGAGCAGAACCAGGACATTCACCCACGGAACTCAGTATTTTAAAATAAAATCTCACTAACAACAACAACAACAGCAACCACTATTCTCCAGTACCAGGCATATTGTGAACTAATACAAAACCCTAGAACAAAGAGCAAACCTACTATACCATATCAGCACAAACTTCCAAAACTCACGTAAGGAGCCCGTCCAATAAAAGCATCACTGTAAATACTACAGTGGGCCCTGGAACATCCATACATCTATTTGAAAAGCTGAATAAGTCAAATTACTAGAGTACAGTATAGATCTTTATGTACAAACTCCATGTTAACAGAACACCTGAACTTAGTCACACATTCGCAACATCAACCCTCACCAAGTACAGAATAAGTAACCAAATCTAAAGTAAAAATAATAATATGTAGATTAAATTTAAATTGAAACCCCAAGAAGCCAGAGTCCACATGTAGTGCAACATCAGATAAATAAGAGATGCATTTCCCCAATACTGTGTAAAATATAAAAATAGCACAAAGTCCAATCACTAAAATTAAATAAAATTATTTTTTCTACCTTTGTTGTCTGACCATTTTATTCTCTGATCATGCTGGTCTTGATCTGAGGCTTCTGCTTTCCTGTCTTCTCTTAGCTCTCTTTCTGTGGTCTATGGTCCATGGTCCATCTGCCATTTCTTATCTCTTCTTTTGTTTTCTTCACTTCCTTCCATCAGCCCATTTCCAATTCCAGTAACCCTCCCCAGTATCAGCCCCCTTTCCAGTCCTTCCCTCCCAGTACCTTCCAATGTCAACTGCCTTGCATTCCTATGACTGCAACTGGTGTCCATTCCCTTCCAGTCTCCCTCCTTCCCCACTGTCCAGCCCCTTCTAGTCCAAATACCATCCCAGATATTAGTTCACGTCCACTCTCAGTGCCACCCCCCCCCAGTCAGCTCCCTTCCAGTCACCCTACCCTCTGTCCATCCCTCTTCCAGTGCAATTTGCATCTCAGCTCCCTTCCAGCCTCCTCACCATTACCCAGCCACCTACCACTCCCATCCCAAGTGTCAGCTCCCTTCCAGTCCCCCTTCAGTACATCCCAGGTGTCAGCTCCTTTCCAGCCCCCTTCTTCCCCGTGTCAGCTCCCTTCGTGTCCCCTCCTTCCCCTGGCAGACCCTCCCATTATCTGCTCCCTTCCAGTCCCATTCTACCACCCTCCCGCATTAGCCCATTTGTAGCCCTAGCCCCTAGTTTTCTTCCAGAGCCAGCAGCACTCTCCTCCCCCCCCATTAGCCCATTCCAGTCCCAGCCCATTTCCAGTCCTATCCCCCTTATCAGCCCACTTCCAGTCTTAACCCCCCATAACCCATTACCAGTCCTAAACACCCTCAATCAGCCCACCTCCAGTCCTACCCCCCCCCCATCAGCCCATTTCCAGTCCTAGCCCCCCCATAGTCCATTACTTGTGCTAGCCCCCCATAGCCCATTACCAGTCCTAGCTCCCTATAGCCCATTACCAGTCCTAAACCTCCCCATCAGCCCATTTCCAGTCCTAGCCCCACATAGCCTATTACCAGTCCTAAACACCCCCCCATCAGCCCACTTCCAGTTCTAACCCCCCTATCAGCCCATTTCCAGTCCTAGCCCCCCCCCATAGCCCATTACCAGTCGTAGCCCCCCATCAGCCCATTACCAGTCCTAAACCCCTCCATCAGCCCATTTCCAATCCTACCCCCCCATCGCCCATTACCAGTCCTACCCCCCCCCCCCCCCGTAGCCTATTACCAGTCCTGAACCTCCCCATCAGCCCATTTCCAGTCCTAGCCCCCCATAGCCCATTACCAGTCCTAAACACCCCCCATCAGCCCATTTCCAGTCCTAAACCCCCATCAGCCCTCGTCCTAGCCTCCCCCATAGCCCATTACCAGTTCTAAACACCCCCATCAGCCCACCTCCAGTCTTAACCCCCCATCAGCCCATTTCCAGTCCTAGCCCCCCATAGTGCATTACCAGTCCTAAACACCCCTATCAGCCCACTTCCAGTTCTAACCCCCCGATCAGACCATTTCCAGTCCTAAACCCCCCATCAGCTCATTTCCAATTCTTGCCCCCCATAGCCCATTACCAGTCCTTACCCCCCCCATCAGCCCACCTCCAGTCCTAACCCCCCCATCAGCCCATTTCCAGTCCTAGACCCCCCATAGCCAATTACCAATCCTAACCCCCCCATCAGCCCATTTCCAGTCCTAGACCCCCATAGTCAATTACCAATCCTAACCCCCCCAATCAGCCCATTTCCAGTCCTAGACCCCCCCCCATAGCCAATTACCAATCCTACCCCCCATCAGCCCATTTCCAGTCCTAGACCCCCCATAGCCAATTACCAATCCTACCCCCCATCAGCCCATTACCAGTGCTATACACCCCATAGCCAATTACCAATCCTAACCCCCCCAATCAGCCCATCTCCAGTCCTAGAACCCCCCATAGCCAATTACAAAATCCTAACCCCCCATCAGCCCATTTCCAGTCCTAGACCCCCCCATAGCCAATCCTAACCCCCCCAGGAAATAAAAAAAAAGAACCTGGCTGCTGAAGCTGAAGCCGCTGCCGCCGCAGCAACAGGAAATGCCCCGCAGCCTCCCCGGCAGAGCCCTCCTGTCTCCCTCAGTTTTAAATAGAAAGGAAATCGGTGCGGACTCGGAGCCTTCCCATGCCTGCGGAGGACTGACCCTGTGTAGCTTTGTCACGCCCCCAAAGGAAGTTACATGAAACTTCCTTTGGGGGCAGAACAAAGCTGCACGTGGTCCTTCACGGAGGTGAGATGGCTCCGCACCAGTTTCCTTTCTATTTAAAACTGCAGATCACAGCGCTGCCGCAGTTCTCTAAGAGTCAGGGAGCCACGGCTGCCAGAAAAGGAGGATGAGTTTGCCGCTGCCGAGAAGCGGACTCGGCAGCAACTTGTGCAGTTGTTTTTTTGGGGGGTTTTTTAACTATGAAGGCGAAGTTAGGCGGCTTTTTGGGGGCATTTTTTGCCGCCCTCAAGATTTTGCCTCCTGAGGCAGCCGCCTCACTTCACCTCATTATAGAGCAGTCCCTGTGGGCGGGCATACTTTTTTGGCTTTGTTAAGGACATGAAAGGTGGGCTATTATCATTAATAAGAATTCAAGGTTTGTATTCACAGGAAGTAGAAAGATCCACATGATATACTGTATACATGTTTGTGAAAGGAACACTGTATAGGAGCAGAGGGAGGTACACCGGATCATGATCTGAGCCGGCAGATGCTGTAAGTGCTCTGAGAGCAGGAGACATTTACAGAACATTGTACTCTAGGAACCCTACCTACTGTATAATACACTCTGAGTAACAGAGAATACAGTTATGACACCTGGAAATAACTCTACAAAACCCGTTGCCATTGCGGCTGAGCTGAAATGGCACAAGACTGATCCACCCACACCAGACAAAATGGCAGTGTGTTATTCTGAGGCTTCCTCAAACCCTTTGCTGCAGAAGTTCCTGACACTGAAAGAAATGATGCACTCACAGCTTGAGGCTATAAAGGATAAGCAAAGGGATCTAGATAATCAGACAATGGTATATTGTTTCTCCACTTAGCTACCTATTCTTCAGAACACAAACAAAGCAAAGTTTGTGGGAGCTTAAAATCAGTGAAGCTGCATTTGTAATTCCTCTGGAGAGAGAGATTTTTCAGAATTGCATTCTAAGTCAATGCAAATTTTGTTTTGAGAAGTAGCAAGGGTGCTGATTTGTATCTAATAAAGGTAAAATGATGTTGAAGTTCACTGTAGTGGATTTTTCCAAAGCCCTGTTCTATAGTCATCTCAATATGGTAAACTGAGGAAAGCATTAGGGATATACAATCACACCAAAGACACCCTTGAAAAAGAATCCTACAGACAGGTGGAAGGAAGGAAGAATAGGACACCATCAACAGAAAGGTTTACATGAATGAAAATCAGACTTACATCATCCCAGGCAGAAGCCGTAAAGAATACACCTATCTCCCTGGCATATCTCTGCAGCTCCCTGTACTGATCGTGGTTGAACTCAAGGTGGCGCTTATGTTCTCCATATGTTTTTCCCCAGGAGTGTTTGGATGTGTATGGTCTCTCCAATGCTCTTTTGGTGAACCGATGCTCCAGCTCACTTTTCTGGAATTTGGCACAGTCAGCTCCACATTCCTGAAAACAAACCAGTTGATATTCAGAAGGACTTAACAGCAGGAGATGCTAACTACTTCATCCTATAATTTCAGTCCACCAAATGTTTACACTTCGGCATTATAAATCACCACATAGCTGGGGGTGGGGGGGTTAACTGAGACAGAGAAAAGTTATACAGAGAATTGTAAAATTCAAATATTCTCAATATAACTTTCGAGTGAATACCTTCTCTAATTGTAATTCTTCTAATGTCATCTACCTGATTACCTGTCCTTGCCAGTTGCTCTATATAGGTAGAACAAAACACAAGGTGAGATTATGTCTAAATGAACATAAAAGCCATGGATAACAGCTAATCATACTATAGATCATCTCTATTGGAGAGTGATTGAATGTATCAAAAAAACCTGGTGAGAAATTGATATTGACATGTTACACTGGTCAACATTGAAATCGTTACTGACTTTAAAAGGCCCTAATCTGTAGTATCTTGGTGAGCTGAACACGAATATAACATTAAAAAAATTGCATTGGCTCTCGTTTTGAAGATATTGCATGTAGTTCATTTTTGACGTTTCACCGTGTAAATTTATCCAGTAGGACATCAACAACATCCCAAATAAGCCTTGAATGATGTAATATTGCATCACATTGCATAATACCAGCATGCACATCATCCAGAGTTGATTGCATCATTTTCTGATGCAATGCAATACTACTGCCAGATGGCTGCTGAAGCCATCTGACGTCGGCAGTGTACTATACGCAGTCGGAAAGGAAAGTAATCTGGTATTCTGTTCTGATATTGAAAGCCTCATGAATGCCTTAAAAATCACTCATGACCCACAAGACTGGAGACTATTTATAGACTCTTCGAAACTGAGTCTGAAGGCTGTGCTTTTGAATAATGGAAACAGTCTTCCATCTATTCCAGTAGCGCATGCCGTCCACATGAAAGAGACATACGATAACTTAAAATATCTACTGACTTCCATTAACTATAACAAGTACAGCTGGCACCTCTGTGGTGACTTGAAGGTATTTGCCCTTTTAATGGGACCGCAGCAGGGATATATAAAATACATGTGTTTCTTATGTGAGTGGGATAGCCGAGCAAGGGATTGGCACTACTTGCGGAAGGAATGGAATCACAGACAAAATGTAACAGTTGGAGAGAATATCCAGCACCCAGCTCTGGTTGAGCCTCACAAAATCCTGCTACCACCCCTTCACATCAAACTAGGTTTGATGAAAAACTTCATGAAAGCCATGGACCGCACTTCGCCAGCTTTCTGATACCTGCATGAAAAATTTCCTCGACTCAGTGAAGCAGATTAAAGAGGGAGTTTTTGTGGGTCCTCAGATTCGAGAGCTCTTCAAAGATGACCGGTTCAAAAACTTGCTGCACGGTGACGCGAAACAAGCATGGAATGCTTTTCGCCTAGTGTCAACAAACTTTCTCGGGAATGTTAGGGCAGACAACTACAAGGAACTAGTAAAAGACATGCTGATGCAGTATCAGAAAATTGGCTGCAATATGTCTCTAAAGATCCATTTCCTTGATCCCAATCTCAATTTCTTTCCTGACAATTGTGGTATGGTTAGTGATGAACAGGGCGAACGTTTTCACCAGGATATCGCAACGATGGAGCAAAGATACCAGGGAAAATGGTCCACTACAATGCTGGCTGACTACCGCTGGACACTCCCCAGAGAAGCTCCCGAACAGCTGTACAATTGACAGGCGAAAAAATCTAAGAAGTAGTCTATGACTTGTTTTTTTACAGGTATTAACCGAAGGCCTATTATATTTTCTATTGACATGCATTTCATGATGTAAACATTAATTCTTTAGATTACAAAAAAACTAGAGCCAACTTTGCAATTTCACTGTCATATTCGTGTTCAGCATATAAAAATTGATAAGAAATGACTATTTTTATTTCAGTAACATGACTTTTGTAAAACTTTGTTGACCAGTATTATTGAACATTAGGGAGCAATCATGGATAAATTGATTGAATACTCTTGCTCCAGGTGGACTGAACCTTGACACTGAGTGGATGACGCTATAATGGTAGGTTCATCTGACTGGTCCTCATGGTTTTAACATTCAGGATATGACGTATAAGACCACCAGCCTTCCCTTGAAGTGGGAGTATTGAACAAATGCACTGTGAAGAAATGGCTTTAGGCAGGTACATTTATTGAATTCGTGGAGGAAAATTTAAAGAAAAGTTTTGTTGGCGCAAGTAGGGCCAGCCCTAGGATTAGGCTGCTGCCTAGGGTGGCACCATTTTAGGGGTGGCCAAACACAACAAGTCTAATCATTACACAATTAAATAAGGAGCAACTGAATCAATGCATAATTCAAATACCAATTGCCTTGGCAGTAATGAGTGCATCATCCAGCAGCCATGTGGGAATCGCACATGACATCAAAATCACCAGAGGGAATCAGATTATATATATATATGTACAGTTGTAGTCAACATTATTGGCACCTTTGCAATTCAATCCCTTAATGACCAATATCTCCTAAAAAGGAAGTAGTCAGTGAAATGGCTTTGCACTATATATGCACACATATTTGACACATAAAAGAAGCAAACAAGACCAGTTAAAAAAAGGAAATAGTAGGAAATAGTATAAAAGCTGGGACCTTGCCAGGACATGATTATTGGCACCCTTATAAACAATTTAAATCAGTTTGAACAGAAGAACCACATTCTCATTTCAGTAAAATTAGATGCACCTGTAATCAACTGTCAGTATTTACATGACTTGAATCAACCAATGAATGATTGCTCTGTTTAAAATGGCCATATTCATCCCTGTTCCATTTTCCCAATGGTGAAGACAAGAGAGCTGCCTACCATCAGAAAAACCATTATCATCAAATATCAAATTTCAAAGCGGTAAAAGGCCATCTCCAAAGACTTTGGAATTCCTGTGTCTACAGTTTGCAATGTTATTAAGATGTTTTCTGCTCATGGAACTGTCAAGAACCTCTCAGGATATGGTGGGAAGAGGAAAATTAATCCAAGAAGTCTTCAAAGGTTAGTGAGAACTATTGCAAAAATACCACATACAAAATCCTACAGTTAAATATGGTGGAGGTTCCATAATGTGGTGGGGCTATTTTGCTGCCTCAGGCACTGGAGGCCTGGAACTTATTAAAGGAATCATGAAGTCAGAGGACTACCAAGGTATTTTGGAGTGAAATGTGCTACCTAGTGTCAGAAAGCTAGGTCTGGATTGAAGGTCATGGATCCTCCAGCAGGACAATGACCCAAAACATACATCCAAAAGAACAAAAGAATGGTTAAAAAGTCATCTCTTCTCCAGGTTGAAGAGTCCTAACCTTTTTAGTCTCTCCTCATAGGGGTATCCTTCCATCCGCAGTACCATCTATGATGTCCAGCATGATGCCTCGATGTGGCAGCACACAGACATGCTTCTGCTGTGGAAAGGAGATAGGCCACATGAGGTGGTCTAATGGTTCTGGCTTCTTAGGTAGAGATCATGGCTGGCACCCCACCTGCTGCCACTGAACACAGCTTTGGAGGAAGATGCTGATGGCGCCAGTAGCTGTAGCTCTCCAGGTAGCTGCAAAGTTAAGGGGCTTGTGGAACTACCAGTGACTGTCATCCTCCCCCTGAGATGTATCAGTGGCAGGTGGGATGGGGTCCCTGCAAAGGCAAGAGGTTGGGGGACTGCCTGGCCATTCATGTGTGCCTATGCCCATTCCATCTGAACCTTGTGCCCTAGGCACATGCCAAACTTGCATGTTGGATGGGCTGGGAAGGAGCACCACCATCACTGACAACATGCAGGCATGTCAGTATGGTGTGGGAGTGTTGGCGGATGGGGGAGCGGCACCCAGCTGCAGCAGATCAAAGCCATGCCTGGTCCTGTGTGCTGTGCGCATTACAACATGTGCCTGGGTCTGTCTGATCAGAAGCATATCAGCACCCCCCCCCCCTCTTCCCACACACACTTGGCAGCACTGTGGCTCAACACACACAGGCAGTCTGTTGATTTGAAAAGAGAGAGACCCATGTATTGCATGTCCCTGTGGCTATACTTTAGCCTAAGTGCAAATACAGCACCAGCATGTACAACCCCCAAATAACAGGCCAGCAAGGGTACAAACACCCAAAAGCCACACAGACAGGCTCCAACATCCATAGCTGGATGGAGAAGCAGGATGATAGCATGGGCACACTGAACGGGAATTAATGTCACACACTAGCACTGATGGAGACCTGCAGTACAACCTATCTCAAACAAACCAGGTGCTGCGGACCTGGTGCTGGGCGCCCCACCTCACCCTCAGGATGAGCACAGGAACCGCACAATGTCATGGTCTGTAGCTACTCTGTGCCAGTAACACACACGGTCAGTTCCCCCTACCAGGCCGAGGTGCTGTGGAGGCACATACCCCATCTTGTGATCAGATGTAGACTGCTGATCTGCATGTGCAGTGCATCATGGGTACGGGTGAGTATACCCTATCCTGGTAACCACAGCAAACAGGTTGTACGGCGACCTGAAGTCTTTCTGTAGCCAGCCAGTGCTGTGTTAGAAGCTGTAGAGCTGTAGTCCACTGGTTACTACAATGACTGTGGAGGCAGAGATCATGGGTTCAATCACACAGTGGTGGTCTTTATTAAGGCTCTCTGAGGGGTTTCCTTTTAATTTACATCAGTGCTGCCAGTAAAACCACCCTCACAGTGCCGCAACCTTAAGGTGCCTCATAAGGTGCCCTATAGGGCACTCTATAGGGCACATTGTAAGGTGCCTTGGCGGACAGGGTACTTTATAATGTGCCCTATGGGGTGCCTTATGAGGCACCTTAGGTTCGGGCACTGTGAGGGTGTTTTTGCTGGCAGCACTGATTCAAATTAAAAGGAAATCTCTCATACATTAAATAACACCACTGTAGGATTGAACTCATGACCGCTGCCTCCACAGTCATTGTCATAACCAGTGGGCTACATCTCTATATCGTCTAGCACAGCACTGGCATGGACTTAAGGTTACTGCGCATTAATGAGCCAAGGCACCCTCTATCGTGCGATACAGATTCTTGCTATCTTGACGCCGGAACGTCCACTACCTTATATGGCATTCTTCACATTAACGCTGCAACTAGTGCTGGTAACATTAAGACGGTTTAGTAAACATACCCCATAGTGTTCTTATAATGTCTGACTGCAGTGATGTGGGTGCAATCTCTGTCTGGGAGCCCACTCACTGAGTTAATGCTGGGTGTCCATGCAGTTTGTCCCAATCTGGGGTGCACATGGTCACTCTGCATGCATGCATAGTGTGTGGTCCAGCCCCAGTTGATATGTGAATAGCTGAAACAGCCCAGTGATAGGCAGCAGGTGCAGTCTGACTGAGCTTGCTGTGGTGGACTTAGCTCTACATGGTTGGAATAGCAGTAGATCTTGGCCTAGTCACTGTGGTCATAGCATAACTGTAGCAGTGTTCCAAATATACCTAGAAACACCCCACCCCACATCACATTCAGTATCCATGACAGTCGCTACTAATATGTACTGTTCTAGAAGAATCCTTGTACATCAGTGACAAGAGACAGAACCCAGTTATAGCAGGAAACTACAGCATACTATAATTGTGCAGGAAACAAGGCGAGCAGTCTAACACAATGCAAACAATACCTACCACACAATAGCCGCTATGTGGATCTTCAGCATAGCAAGTAAAGACCATCATTAGCAGTGTAAGTTTGGGGACCAGGTGCTGTGCACCCATCCTCTCCCTCAGGGTGACTGCTAAAACTGCTCCATTGCACAGTTTCTAGCTGTTATTTGCTTGTAGCACACACTGTCAGTGCATCGTACTGAGCTGATGTGATGGCTCAGTCCATTCTCCATTTGGTGATCAGCTGCAGACTGCTGTTTTGCCTGTGCAGTACATCATGGATACTGGAGGGGACTAACCTATACTGGCACACCCAGCAGACAGTTTAGGCAGAGATCTCAGGTTATTTGAATCCAGACATTGCAGTGTAGAGCGGTATGGAGATGTAGCATGCTGATTAGTTCAATGTCCCCATAAACTAGGGAGGCAGAGGCATACATGGACAGCCACACATTCCCCCTCCCACCCACCCCCATCCATCTGCCTCTGCAGGAACCCCATCACTGCCTGCCAACGTTATGTCTCTTCAACCTGTGGAAGAGACAGCTGAGGGGTGTTATGTTAGAGGTCTATAAGATATTGCCTGGAGTGGATTGAGTAAAAGTGGATTGATTATTTATGCCATCAAAATGTAGTAGGACAAGGGAACATACAATGTGACTACAGTGTAAGTCATCGAGGACTACTCAGAGTGAATGGTTTCTCAGTCAATGTGTATTTGAAACTGGAATTCATTTCCAGAGGATGAAGTAAAGGTTGTTAGTATAGCTGGGTTTCAGAAATGTTTGGACAGGCTCCTGGGAAACAGTCCATAAACCATTACTATTGAGGGGCCCAGAATATACCCTGCTTGCCCAATACATGCACTGTGGATCCTGTGTGTCTTTTTGGGAATCTGCTAGGTACTTGTGACCTAGATTAGCCACTGTTGGACACAGGATACATAATGGACCTTGGTCTGACACAGTGTGACATATTTGCACATCTTATGTGCCACCTAGGCAACTGCCTGGTCTGCCCTGTTCACCAGCAGCCCCCACTGCATGACCCACCTGTACTCTCCTTTGCCCCATTTGCATCATCAACATAGTGCCCTTTCATACTTGTGCACTATGCTGTTGCTGCTAATGGAGCATTATTATTTATTTATTTATGTGATTTTTATAACGCTATATCAAGAATCATAGTGGTTTAAATAAAACAACTGAATCACACTGAAGAAGATAGTGATGACATATAACTAACAAACAATCAGAGATATATACATGATTCGAATACCAAAAAACTATTTACAATTAGTCTGTTCTTGATGACTCATGTGCTTTCAATATTATGCATTTTTGAAGAGGTAATCAGAGCAATGTAATGTATTGTGGGGTTGAGAGTAAGTAGAGAAATTGTGGAGAGTAAGGTGCTTGATTCTTCTCAAGGTTATGTCAGGTCAATTAGTTGGAGTGATCTCTGTTAGTCAAAAATGTTCTATAATTAAGAAAGTTTTGAGATGTGTGCGGAAGGTGGAATGGTCACTTATCACTCTCTTGGGCTCACCTGTCTGTGCATCACATTGCAGATGTTAAAATAGGTTCTCTCTCCTCAAAATACACCATTTCCATGAGATTTTGATATGCGTTAAGGTTCCCAGCGTTAAGGTGCCATCGTGAAGGGAGCAAGCCTTGTCTAGTCTATTGACCCCCACTCTCTGCCCCATGGACCGCTACTCTCTGCCCACAGGGTGCTTTACGCTGCCAGTACCATTAATGTGTGCAAAAGCAGCATTTTGGATATGCTAAGGGTGCAAGTGCGCCGTTAGCGCATGCTAATGGAACACTTGCTCCTTTACCGTGGTTTAGTAAACATACCTCTTAAAGATCTTAATATTTATACTTTAGAGGAAAGGCGGGATATAGGAGACATGATAGAGATGTTTAAATGCCTCTTTGGTATAAATGCACAGAAGGAGAGTCTCTTTTGATTGAAAGCAAGTTCTGCTATGAGGGGACATGGGTTGAGGGTGAAAGGTGATAGACTCAGGAGTAATATGCTGAAATACTTTACGGAAAGAGTGATAGCTTGGTGGACTAGTCCCTAAGTGGAAGTGGGAGAGATGAGGAAAGTATCTTAATTCAATAAAGCATGGGACAAACACAGAGGATCTCTAAAGGTAAAAAGGGGACTATTGTAGTTGATATGAAAGGGCAGACTAGATAGGCCCTGTGGTCTTTTTCTGTCATCATGTTTCTATGGTGAACACAGCATAACCCTGCTGCATCTCCTTCTGCATGAGATTCAGTAGGACTTTGGGGTCCATCAAGGCATTAGGGCCCTCATGGTAATGCACTTGATCTAGTATAGGGATAGGCTAGACAGGCTGTGTTGCCAGTTGCTACCGTGGTTCTGCAGCCTGTCTACCTGTTTCTTCCTCACCTCTTCCTCCCTGGTACCTCCTCCATCTATTCCTCCCACAGCTCCACTACCCCTTCTTGCATCTCCCCATCCGCACCCTCCAAATCCACCTCCTATACATCCTGGAGCTCTGCAGCACCACTCCCCTCCCTCTGCAGGCACTCATCGGGGCCTGGCATTGTCCCTGCAGCCTCTGGCTCATGCTGCCCATCTTGCCCTTGAACCTCCAAAAGGGTGATGACCACATTGATGTCCTCTTCTTGCTCTCCTTCCTTCCCCTCTGATTTGGCTACCACCCATGTGGAGGAGTCACTGCTGCTGCTGGCATCCACTTCAGCATGCAACCAATAAAAATATAATACAGAAAAACAAATACATTTTAAAGAGAAATTAGACTTACCTGCTAATTGTTGTTCCTTGAGCAACTCAAGTTCAGTCCCCCACCTCTGGGTTGTGCACCACTTTTTGAAGCATGGAGACTGGGCATGTCAAACTTGTGACATCATTGCACATATCCAGCTGGCACCACCCACCAGTTTCCAGTGATCTAATGACAAAGCAGACTCAGAGGAGCAACAATAAGTAGCTATAGTAATAAATATAACATATAACTTGCAACTGAACTATATACCCCTTTACCTAGAGGATAACTCTCCCTCTCCTGCTAACATAGACAGAACAGAAGTGACAGGAGAGAGAGAAAAAGAAGGCAGAATACAGAATATACCGCCAAAAACCATAGAACATACCTTGATTGAATACAGCAAAATCTAGATTCTTCCACTATTGATTAGTTGCTGTCACACGTCCTGCTTGAAACAAGGACTATGCGGTGAACAGAATACGGGCGGGAATCAGGACTGAACTGGAGTTCCTCAAGGAACAACAATTAGCAGGAAAGTCTAATTTCTCTTTCCTTATCATCCCTCCAGTTCAGTCCCCCACCTCTGGGATATAACAGAGCAGTAAATTAATGGGAGGGACCTGTCCACCCGGACTGCAAGACCGCAGAACCGAAACAGGCATCTCCCACCGCTTGAACATCCAGGCGATAATGCTTACTGAACGTATGCAAAGAAGACCACGTGGCCACTCTGCAAATCTCCACCGGAGGAACCAAGCTATATTCCGCCCACGACGCTGCTTGCACCCGACAACCTTGCAAAACATACACCGAAGCAATCGCTTCATGGATCCATCTGGAAATCGAAGCTTTGGCTGCCCTGAGAGTATGAACAAATGCTCTGACTTGCGGAAGGACTACGAGACCTTCAGATATTGCTTCAGAACCCTCTTTATGTGCAACAAACGCAAACTACGGTCCGTCTCGCTATCACCTGAATGACCTAAAACTGGCAAAGAGACAGATTGATTCACGTGAAAAGCTGACAGTACCTTTGGTAGAAAAGACGGGACGATACGTAACACCACTTTCTCCCTAGAAAAGGTCAGAAACAGTTCTCGACAGGACAACACCTGTAACTCCGAGATACGACGTGCTGAGCAAATGGCTACCAAAAACACTGTCTTCAAAGTCAAATCCTTTATAGACACCTGATGCAAAGGTTTGAAGGGCTCCCTAGTTAGTGCCCCTAAAACCAAGTTGAGATCCCATGGAGGAGACACCACCCTGTGCAAAGGACGCAGACATGAAACTGCTCTCAGAAAATGCACCACATTGACATGAGCCCCCAAGGCGACCCCTTGCACTTTACCTTGATAACAAGAAATAGCTGCCAGCTGGACTCTTAATGAACTGGCCGCAAATCCATTCTCGAAACCATCCTGCAAGAAACTCAACACTACCGGAACTGACGCCGTAGCCGGGCGAACCTGATGCCTCACACACCAGTCCTCAAAAATATGCCAAATGCGTATATATGCCAAGGACATTGACCTCTTCCTAGCCAGCAGCAACATGTAAATGACTGCATTGGAATAACCTCTCTTCCTTAACCTTGCCCTTTCAAGGGCCAAGCAGTAAGAGGGAACTGAGCCACCTGCAGTATCCGCAGAGGACCTTGCAACGGAAGATCCTCCCGAACCGGCATTTGCCACAGGCTCCCATTGAGAAGACGTACGAGATCGGCGTACCACGGCCGACGAGGCTAATCTGGAGCCACCAATACCACTCTTCCCTGATGAGCTTCGATGCATTGAATCACATGCCCTATGAGAGCCCAAGGAGGGAAAACGTAGAGAAGACCATGCGCGGACCACTGCTGAAGCAAGGCATCTAGACCTTCCGACATCCTTTCTTGCCTCCTGCTGAAGAAACGATTCACTTTTGCTGACCGAAACATCGCCATGAGATCCATAACTGGCGATTCCCACCTGGTGACTATTTGAGCAAAGACCCCTGGGTGAAGCTCCCATTCTCCTGGATCTATCTGTACCCAGCTTAGATAATCCGCCATGACGTTGTCCAATCCGGCAATGTGTGCTGCTGACAGCGCTTGGAGATCCGGCTCCACCCAAGCGAACAGACATTCTGCCTCTTCCTCCATCGCCACACTTCCTGTGCCACCTTGTCGGTTAAGGTAGTTGACTGTTGCCACATTGTCTGATTGTACTTGAACCGCATGACCCTTTATGGTGGACTCGAAAGCTCAAAGCGCCAGAGCTACCACTTGCAGCTCCAGATGGTTGATCGACCACTGGGACTCCTGAGCTGTCCAGAAGCCCTGTACGAAGAGCTCCATGCAATGAGCTCCCAAACCCGCTAGACTGGCATCCATCAGCACCGGACGCCAACGCGGTTGCTCGAGAGGCATGCCCACCTTCAGATTCCGCGGACAAAACTACCAATGCAGTTACTCCCTCACTCACAGCGGACAGGTAAGGCGCCTGGCCAGCAAATCATTCTGGTGCGACCAGCGGCAGAGCAAAGACCGTTGCAACAGACACATGTGAGCCCTGGCCCACGGCATGACTTCCAGAGTGGCTGCCATTATTCCTAACACCTGTAGATAATGCCAGGCTGATGGAGCCAGAGTCTTCAAAAAATTGTGCACCAACTGCCGAAAGGCCCGGGCGCGACACTCCGGAAGAAATACTGCACCCAGCCGAGTGTCGAAACGCACTCCCAAGTATTCCAGAACTTGCGTTGGGACTAGCCGGCTCTTGGCCGTATTGACCACCCAACCGAGAATCTGCAGGAGCTGCACCACTCTGCCCTTACCCGCAGACTTTCAGTCCTGGATTTCACTCGAATCAGCCAGTCGTCGAGATAAGGATTAACCAAGATCCTCTCCTTTTGAAGAGCCGCCGCTACTACAACCATCACTTTGGTGAAGGTACGCAGGGCTGTCGCTAGGCCAAAGGGCAAAGCTTGGAACTGAAAATGCCTCCATGGCACTGCAAACCTGAGAAACCTCTGATGATCTGGTCTGATTGAGATGTGCAACTATGCTTCAGTGAGATCTAGAGACGTTAAGAACTCTCCTTGACGAACTGCTACCATAACGGAACGCAAGGTTTCCATCCAGAAATGAGGTACACGCAGGCATCGATTTACCCCCTTGAGGTCTAGAATTGGACAGTAGGACCCGTCCTTCTTTGGAACTATGAAATAAAGAGAGTATCAACCTACTCCGTACTGTTCTTGCAGTACCGGAACCACCGCTCGTAGCTGCAGCAGCCGAGACAGAGACTCCCATACCGTCATTGCCATGTCTCGGCACCTGTAAGGGGACCGGACAAAGGAATCGACCACTGGGCGGGCCAACTCGAGAGAATAGCCCTCGCGAATGACCTCCAACACCCACTGGTCTGATGTTATCTGGACCCAGGCAAGAAAAACTCCCGAAGATGACCCCCTATTGTCTAGATTCCTGCCTGGGTCCCCCTCACTTCATTGAGTCTTCCTAAATCCCGAGGAGACAGGAGCCGCAAAACCTCTGCCCACTCCTCTGAAGCCTCTATAACTTTGCCCCCCGAGAGAAAAACCTCCCTCCTTGAAAGTTTCCCAAACGGGAGGTACGAAAACGCTGAAAGTCCTGAGATTGACGCCGCAAAGTCAATTGAGTGCGCCCCGGCTTTGGCTTATCCTCCGGTAAGTGACCTCCTTTTGATTCTCCCAAATCCTTAACCAACTTATCGAGATCGTTGCCAAACAACAACTTACCTTTAAAGGGAAACTTACTAAGACGTGACTTGGAGGACCCATCCGCCACCCAATTCCTGAGCCAAAGATACCGGCGAGCAGCTACCAAAGAAGCCATGGAATGCGCCAAACCACGAATCAGGTCATCAGCTAAATAAGAACATAAGAACATAAGATATGCCATACTGGGTCAGACCAAGGTCCATCAAGCCCAGTATCCTGTTTCCAACAGTGGCCAATCTAGGTCATACGTACCTAGCAGTTTCCTCAAAAGACACAGGTTCCACAATGCTTGTACTGGGTCAAGTGTTGATATCCTGGGTCTCTTCTTAATAGTGGTATATGGACCTTTCCTCTAGGAACTTGTCCAAACCTTTTTTAAAAACCAAATACAATAACAGCCTTTATTACATCCTCCGGTAACAAATTACAGAGTTTGATTACACATTGAGTGAAAAAATATTTTATTTTATTAGTCTTAAATAGTTTACCCTGTAGGCTGCTGGCATTAACCTTTAAAAAGGAGATAGAGCAGCTTTTAAACTAGATATTAGGGGAAAGCCGACAGTCGCCCAAGAGCGGATGGTTCGGAAGAATGTATCCTTGAAGGATACTACCAAAAGGAAAGAGGTTACACAAAAGAGTAAAGTAGCCCAAATGCCCTCAAGTATGGAGCAGACAGAGCTTAAAGATCTCAATTTACCCATGTCTAACAATAGCCAAATTAACATGAATAAAATACATTCTCTAAAATGCTTGTATGCAAATGCTAGAAGTCTAAAGAATAAGATGGGAGAGTTAGAATATATAGCACTAAATGAAAGGTTAGATATGACTGGAATATCAGAGACATGGTGGAAGGAGGACAACCAGTGGGACACTGTGATACCTGGGTACAAACTATATCGTAATGATAGAGCTGATCAAATTGGTGGAGGGGTTGCGCTCTATGTTAGAGAGGGCATTGACTCAGAAAGGATTAAAGTTTTACAGGAAACAAAATCTGCTGTAGAATCTATATGGATTGAAATTCCATATAAAAGGGGGAAGGCAATGGCAGTCGGGGTGTACTATCGAGCGCCTGGCCAGAATGACCAAATGGATGATGAAATGCTCAAAGAAATCAAGGAAGCTAATAAAAGTTACAGCGCAGTAATAATAATGGGTGATTTCAATTACCCCGGTATCGACTGGGTCAGTGTCACGTCAGGACATGCTAGGGAGATAAAGTTCCTAGATGAAATAAATGACTGCTTCTTGGAGCAGCTGGTTCATGAACCGACCAGAGGGGAAGCCATATTAGACCTAGTCCTTAGTGGAACACCAGATCTAGTGCAAGAAATAAGGGTGTTGGGGCCACTTGGCAATAGTGATCATAGCATGATCGCCTTTGATTTAATTAGTGGAGGAGGGATTGTAAGGAAATCCACAGTACTACCTTTTAACTTTCGAAAGGGAGACTATGATAAAATGAGGAAAACAGTTAAGAAAAAACTAAAAGGAGCAGTCGCAAAGGTTAAAGACGTACATCAAGCTTGGGTGTTGTTGAAAAATACTATCTTGGAAGCCCAGACCAGCTGTATTCCACGCTTTAAGAAAAGTGGAAGTCCAAAAAACTGCCAGCATGGTTTAAAGGTGAGGTCAGAGAGGCTGTTGTTGCCAAAAAAGCATCTTTCAGGAAATGGAAAAAAGAGCCAAACGACAAAACCTGGAAACAGCACAAGCACTGGCAAGTCATATGCAAGGCATTGATAAGGCAGGCAAAGAGAGAATTTGAGAAGAAGCTTGCTGCGGAAGCAAAAACGCGAAATAAAGACCTTTTCAAGTACATTCGTAGCAAAAAACCTGTGAGAGAGTCAGTTGGTCCATTAGATGATAAAGGGGTTAAAGGAGCACTAAGAGGCGACAAGGCGATAGCGGAGAGACTGAATGAATTCTTTGCTTCGGTCTTTACTGAGGAAGATATAGGGATGTTACCCATGACTGAAGTGGTATTTAAAGGTGCGGAAGAATTGAAGGAAATATCGATACATCGGGAAGATGTCTTACAACTATTAGATAAATTGAAGAGTAGCAAATCACCTGGGCCGGATGGTATTATTAAAAGTGGACTGCTACACAGTACCCTGTCCTGTGCTGCTGAGGTAAGCTATATTCTGATTTGATTTACATTATAGCTCTTTGCTGACCGTGAATCCAGCCTAGTTAAATCCCCCTGCATCTGCTGCCCTGGCTGTTGTAAACATTGCGACCATCGAAGGCATGCTCTTGCCACCCAAGCTGCACAAATAGAGGCTTGAAGACACAGAGTATTAACCTCATAAGCTTGCTTCATTAGGACATCCACTTTCCGATCCTGAGAGTCCTTTAAAGCTGCACTGCCTTCCACTGGAATGGTAGTCTTTTTTGTGACCGCCGAAACCATGGCATCTATACGTGGAGAACGAAACATCTCCCGCTCCTGATCAGCCAAGGGATAAAGACGATTCATTGACTGCATACCACGCAAACCTGCTTCCAGCATATCCCACTCATCCTGAATCATCTGTTTGATGACCCTATGAACGGGAAACACTGCTTGGGACTTCCGCACGCTTGTATGAGAGGATCATCTAACTCCTCCTCCTCTGCGGGTGCACTTGAAGAAAGATTGAGCGCTGTAAGCTCTTCTCTCCGAAAGATCTGGATAATCCTGGCTTGATCTTCAGGCTCCTGAATTTCACCTTCCTCTAACTCCTCCATTGCTGCTTCTAGCTCCAAGTCAAAGTCCTCAGCTTCCAGCCAATCCGGACATAAGGGCTGCTCGTCCATTGACCGAAGCCTCTTAACTGGCCTGCCATCAACGCTCCCAGCCCTGACCGAGGCTGCTTGGGGCCCTATTGCCCCATGAAGCGACGTCTCCGTGAATGCCCCCTGTTGGCGCAAACAGTAGGCCTGATGAAGCAGTAACACAAAGTCCGATGTAAAGTCTGCCAGTGCTGACACCGCTCCTAGCGGCACCATGGGTGCACCAGGCAACCCCGGACTAGCCGCCACAGGAATAGCCGAAGGGCCCAACAGGGCTTTCCCCTCTGAGGCACCTGCCAAACCCTGCGTTCCCAACAGAGTATCCCCTACCGTCTTCTCCTGGGACTCCTGCTCCATATTAAGAGCTTCAGCAGCGCAGCCCCGACACACACCAGCTTCTGAGACCGCGCCCCAGCAGGAGCCACACACTAGGCACTGAGGGCATGCTGGCATTAGTGCTACAGAAACACCTGAAAATTAGAAATGGACCCAGACCAGCAGAGCTTCAAAGGCAATCAGGAAACAAAAAGGCAAACAGCTAAAGCAAAAACAAAATTCTTTTTTTTTTTTTAAATTTGCGCTGTCCCTTTAAGAACAGCAAAAAATGAAGAAATAAGGTAGCATAAGATAAAGAATTGAAAAAAGAAACAAAACTGAAAGAGTTTTCTGACTGAAAGAGAGCCTGACAGAAAAAATTCCCCTGCCAACAAAAACTGTGGGAAAAAACAGCTCCTGAATCTCCTCAGCACTGCCTGCTGATAAACAAGCCTCCCACGTGGGAGCAGGCCCCGATTCTGCACCCGATCAAGAAAAGAAATTCACCGGAGCACTCACCTCTGCCTGCAGGCTCTTTTAGTGCCTCTGCTTACTCCCCTGACCAAGAGGAAGCCCTGCCTGCATTCTGACCCCGATCTGAAAGAAGCCCAGCTGCAGCAGCTCACTCTGCTTAACTGTGATTTCAGCTGACTCAGAGCTGAAATTTGAGCCCGTTGAAAAGGATAACAAAGGCTGGACAGCTCCCCTCCCTGCAGACTAGAAGGGGAGAGCCAACAGCAGAGCTAAAGATGACCGGGAGAGTGAGAGGTATCTATCCCAAAGCTCCCTCTTCACTTTCCTGACCTTTGTTCCTTTTTTTTTTTTAATAGATTTAAGCACAGAAACACCCAAAAGAATTAAGATATATATGAAATCAACAGTAAAAAAATCCTAACTAGCTAGCCTAAAGCTCCTTATTTGCTCCTCTAGTGAGCCCAGCACCTAGGCTCACTACCTCCAGCTGCATGGAGACTGGACACACTGGAAGCTGGTGGGTGGTGCCAGTGGCAATGATGGACTGTGTGACTGTGAAAAGTTAAATTTCGATATGATACTGTGGCAGGTGCAGGCCTGTGACCCACAGTGTCCAAACATAAGCAGGCCAGCATGGCTAGCTTGACCTGTAAATGAGGCCTGTGGAGAGGCATATAGGATTGCACATCCCCCAATATGCTGCTATTGTAAGATAGAACTCAGTAGAAGTATTGAATTAGCTTAGGTAATCAGAACTGCAGTATTGAAAGATGGAAAAATACAGAAAAAGATGTTTAAAAGTTACTGATAAGAAAAAGTACATCTGCAAAGAAATAATTGGGAGTGCTGACAGATGAGTTGCAGAGCCCAGCTCCTCTGCACGTACAAATTGGTTCTATGGCCTTGAGAGTGTGAAAGTAACAAGTTGATGAACTGACCATTGTAATTAGGACTAGAAGGGGGGCATGCAGGTGTCATGCCCACAGAAGGGACATAATTGGATAAACTTATCAGTACCGGAACCAATGGAAGAGGTACGGGAGGTACGGGAGGTTACCGGGACCAATGAAGTGTTTTTTTATACCTAGAATGGAACAGAAGTCTATAAAAGTTGTTGTAATGCTTGAAAACTTTGCTCAGCCATTTTGAAATTGACTGGTTCGAGACTTGTGCACAAATAAATGATTTGGACCTTCTGAACAGACTCCTGGTATCATTGGTTTGTCTGCGCTTTGCTGCTACAATACAAATATTTTTAGCAATCTATGGGGTATGTTTTCTAAACTGCGGTAAAGGAGCAAGTGTGCCGTTACGGCATGCTGACGGCACACTTGCACCCTTAGCACATCCAAAAAGCCACTTTAGAGTGCGCTAATGGTACCAGCAGCGTAAAGCGCCCTGTGGGCGGAGAATAGGCATCCACGGGGCAGAGAATGGGGGTAAATGGGCGGAGAGTGGGTGTGAACAAGGCTTGCTCCCTTAACGCAAGTCACCTTAATGGCAGAAACCCTAACGCAAATCAAAACCTCATGGAAAAGGTGCATTTTGAGGAGAGAGAGCCTATTTTAACATCTGCAATGTGATGCACAGACAGGGGAGCCCCAGTGAATGATAATAGTGCTCCATTAGCAGCAACAGCATAGTGTCCAAGTATGAAAGAGCACTAGACGCTCTGCACACCCAAATTTATGACCCAATTTAACTGTAAATTTCCAGATGTAATTTATCTTTCTGTATATAGCTTGTATATAGTTTACCATGTTGTCTCCAAGTTACTGACCCTGTTATAATGTAAGCAAAAGACACTGTTATAATGTAAGCAAAGGACTGTTCTAATGCGAAATTTGTTATCTGTAAACCGCGCTGATACCAAAGAGCGCGGTATATAAAAACTGTAAAATAAATAAATAAATAAATAAATAAATGTTGATGGTACAAATGGGGCAAAGGAGGGTGCATGTGGGTCATACAGTGGGGGGCGCTGGTGCACATAGCAGACCAGGCAGTTGCCTAGGTGGTGGATAAGAAGATAAGACTAGCAGAAATCCATCTGTCCTGCTTGTTGAACTCCAGCCTAGTTGGGGCTGTCTGAGAGGGGGAAGAGTCAGCTCCATTTGAAATAACTACAGTTATCCTGCTATCACTGAATGACCTCTCATTCACCATATAAGCTGTAGTTATACTGCTATCACTGAAACACTGGTATTATCACTAGCATCATCATCAAGTATTATCACTAGTATTAATCACTGATGTTAATGTTATAGCACTCTATAATCTGCAACTATCCAGCTATCACTGAAATACTGGTATTAATATTATATCTTCTCATTCATCAAGTAAGCTGCAGTTACCCTGCTATCATTGAATTACTTGTATTAATGTTATAATCTCTTATTCACCCTGTAAGCTACTATTATACTGCTATCACTGGGACACTGGTATTAATATTATAGTTTCTCATTCTCCCTGTAAGCTACAGTTATCCTGCTATCTCTAAATAGCTTCTAATTCACAATATCATCTGCAGTTATACTGCTATCATTGTGACACTAGTATTAATGTTATAGTTACTCATTCTTCACGTAAGCCTCAATTATCCTACTATCACTGAAACACTAGTATTATCAGTAGTATCTCTACCACAGGTAATTATCACTGATATTAATCACTAGCACTATTCTATTTATTGAACCTATTACTAGTTAAAACATAAAAAGTAAATCTAAATACAAACCAAAAATGCATAAACAATTCCTTTCTCCCATCAATGCTATACTTATAAGTATCACAATCCTTACACTGATTAACCTAATAAAATCCATAGATAATAAGAATAATAGACCAATTCCCATAATACAAAGAATATCAAAACATGATAACTTAATACACCCATTCATAATAGGAACCAACCTTAGATCTAGACAATCTAGACTTTTATATATAACAACAACAAAAATAGGCAACACACCACACTCACCTCAGACACAGAAATACACAATTCTCACCTGCCAACTCATTAATGCAAGATCTATGAAAAACAAACTACCAATTTTTGTAGACATTATCAATGATGATAAACCTGATATCCTTTGTATAACAGAGACCTGGCTCAAAGATACTGACTCAGTATTCTTAAACCAATTAAAGACACCTGAATATGAGATCTTCCATACTCACAGAACACTAAAAAAAGGAGGAGGAGTACTTATAATAATAAAGAAAAACCTCAATGCAAAATTAATATCATCTAATAATATAGATAATGTTGACATACTCACCATAAAAATTAAAAACACAACTATATCATTAATATATCGACCGCCAGAATACAACATAGATAAAATTTACAATTTAATTGAATTACTAGCATCATCCACAGATACAAATCCTGTAATACTTATGGGAGACTTTAATCTTCCTTCAATACCCAACAATCACTCTAATCAATTCTTAGAAATGATAAATAATTTGGACTTTCACCAAATAATAACTGAACAAACACACAATAAAGGAAAAACTCTTGACATGGTCTTCCTACCAAACTCTCTACACAACCTATATAACTCTGAATCCCTCTCAAACATTCCAGTCCCCTGGTCTGACCACTATCTTCTAAAATTCAATATAACCATCACCTACAACAATCAAACTAAAAGACCACAACGTCCTCAAACTAATAGATTCAGAAAATTCAATGAAGAAGAATTTCTAGATCAAATAATACCACAACTAACACAAACACCCACAAATCTTGAAGAATCTATCAAAAACTGGAACAATATAATCTCTAAAGCAGCTGAAAGTAATCCAAAACAATCACACCAAAATATAAACAACAATAAAATTGAAAAAAGACATGCTCCATGGTTTAATATATCTATCAAAACATTAAAAAGACAACTAAGAAAAGAGGAAAGGAAATGGAGACAATCAAAATCATTAATAAATCATGAGAACTACACTAATACACTACAAATTTATAAACAAACAATAAACAACTCCAAACAAAATTATTATTCTAATATAATCTCAAGAGCCACTAATCGCCCAAGAGAACTATTCTGTATAGTACAAAAACTAACAAACAAAACACTAAATTCTGATGAAATATCAATTGATATCTCCCCACAAGAATTAGCTCAATACTATATCAATAAAACAAAGCTACAAATAACACCTCTACATATTACTCAACCACAAATTCAAACACAAACAAAGCAAGCTACATTTGATAACTGGACCAACTTCAACTTAATATCAAAATCTACTCTCAAAACTACAATAACTAACATTAATACAACAACCTCATACCTTGATCCATGCCCAGTTGATTGGATAAAGAAGACTTTCTCAATACTCTCTTCTTTCATTCTACCCTTAGTGAACCTATCCTTACAAAAAGGCTACTTACCACCATCTCTCAAACACGTTCAAATACGACCTATACTTAAAAATAACACATTAGATAAATTATCCCCAAAATCATACAGACCCATATCAAGTATTCCTTTTATGGCCAAACTTATTGAAAAAATTGTACAAATTCAACTACAAGACTTTATTGACACATTAAACCTCCTTGATGAACATCAATATGGCTTTAGACCCTTCCATGGAGTAGAAACCTTGCTAACGATCCTTTATGACACAATATTAAGAGGTATTGATAATCCTAAACAAGCCTTTATTCTTGTTTTCCTTGACATATCAGCTGCATTTGACAGTGTTAATCACTTAACAATGTTAAACAGACTTCAACAAATTGGAATTACATCTACTGTTTATAATTGGTTCAAATCATATCTATCAAACAGAACTCAAACAGTAAGAATCCACACCCAAATTTCTAACACCTTCAAACAAACTCAGGGTCTCCCGCAGGGTTCTGCATTATCTGCGCTATTATTTAATATTTACTTACAACCAGTTTGTAACATCTTTAAACGTCACAATGTTTATTATCATATCTACGCTGATGATATAATGTTCTACCTCCCATTTGAAATCCCACACCCACCTCTTCAAAAAATAACAGAATGTTTCAATGAACTAACTGAATGGCTCAAAGAACAAAATCTACTTATCAACTTTACTAAAACTGATATATTATTCATCACTAAAAATCAAACATACATACCCCCAAACACGATCACACTAGATACTCATGAAATAAATACAAAAAAAGAAATAAAATATTTAGGTGTAATACTTGACAATAATCTAAATATGGATTCACATATAAAATATCTAACTAAAAAAATACATTACAAACTCAAAACACTAAAACAATTAAGACCATTGATTCATCTACAAGACTTTATTAATATAATTCATGCTATCATCACCCCACATTTTGATTATGCAAACACAATACTTAATGGCATTTCAAAACAAAATATTAAAAAGATACAAATAATTCAGAACATAGCTGCCAGGATGATTATGAATATAAGCCCACTTGAACATGTTACACCAATTTTGGCTGAACTTCATTGGCTACCTATTTACTCCCGAATCAAATATAAAATTCTTGTCACTACATTTAAACTTATAAATAATCTTGCACCATCGGCACTCAATACACTGATTAATATAGACATCGATAAACGATCCCAAAGAAGCAGAAACTTAAATACCTTAACAATACCAAAAGATTTCACAAAAGCCAGAAAACAAACAAATAAGAGAGCTTTCTCACACTCTGCTCCAATTCTTTGGAACAATCTACCTGACAACATTCGCCTGCTATCTGATATAAAGGAATTTAGAAAAAATTAAAAACTCACTTATTCATATTACACTACAATACACCCTCAGAACAGAATACTCAAATAGATACAGGCTAACATTTATACATTATTATTACATACTCTATTTTCAAAATAAATATCACTAATACACTATTAACCATACCACACTCTCATTCACATGATGATTATAGATTTAAACTAACAATGTATATATGTTCTAATATGTTATACCTTTAATGTTACAACATTCCTTGTAAATTATAATTATCTGTTCTATGTAAACTGACTTGGTATATTACATACCAATTAACCTACTGTTCCATGTAAACCGCACTTGATACTAGGGAAAGAGCGGTATATAAATAACTGTTAAATAAATAAATAAATAAATAAGACTTGAAAATATGACTGACTGTGTCAGACCAAGGTCCATCATGCTCAGTATCCTGTTTCCAACAGTGGCCAATCTAGGTCACAAGTACCTAGCAGTTTCTCCAAAAGACACACAGAATCCAGTGTGTATATTGGGCAAGCAGGGGATATTCTGGGCTTCTCTTAAGTAATGGTTTATAGACTGTTTCCCAGGAACCTGTCCAAACATTTCTGAAACCCAGCTACACTAACTGCCTTTACAACATCCTCCAGAAATGAATCCCAGAGTTTGAATATGCATTGACTGAGAAACCATTCTCTCCCAGAAGTCCTCAATGGGTTACACTGAAGTTGCATTGCATGTCCCCTAGTCCTACTACATTTTGATGGCTTAAACAATCGATCTACGTTTACCCAATCCACTCCAGTCAATATTTTATAGACCTCTAACACCCCTCAGCCATCTCTTCCCCAGGTTGAAGAGACATAACATTGGCAGGCAGTGATGGTATCCCTGGAGAGGCAGATGGGTGTGGGGGGATATGTGGCCATTCATTTATGCCTCAGCCCCCCTGGACCCTGCGCCCTAGGCACCCACTAACCCACATGTTGACTGGCCTGGGACTGCACACCACCAACACTGACAGCACATGGCATGTCAACATGGAAATGGGGGTGTAGGTAGAGGACACAGCGGCAGCCACCTGCAGCAGACCAAAGCCATGCCCTGGTCCAGTGTGCCTTGCACAGTGCAACATGTGCCAAAGTGTGTCTGATCCGAAGCATGTCATCCTCAAGGACTACAGCACTTAGTGCACTACACACAGTTGGGGTATACATGAGCTGAGGGTCTATGGGTTCAGGTCCTAGCTGTGGATCATGCAGTGCATGCCCCTGTGGCTAAATTTAATCCCACAATGCAGGTACAACACCAGTATGTGCAACCCCCAGTGATTTGGCCAGCAAGGGTACAAACACCCACACAGACAGGCTCCACTATCCTCAACTGGATGGAAAGTCAGGCTGACAGCACACAGGTGGAGTGGCCTAGTGGTTGAGGCCAAGCTGCCTTGTGCTGGAGGACCAAAGTTTTGAATCCCACTGTAGGCCAGAAACCTTGGACTGGAAGGACTGGGGTTTCTAGTTCCACAAGTGCTCCTTGTGGCCTTAGGTAAGTAATTTAACCCTATGTTGTCTTAGGTATAACATATAGATTGTGAGGCCTTTGGGGACAAGGGGAAAAATATACTGTACCTGAATGTGCACTGCTTTGACCTGATGAAAAGCAGTATATAAGCATTGCTAAATAACATCAGAGTGCACAGCTAGCTCCTGCACAATGAGCAAACCCTAACAATGCTTGAGATAAGAGGGGACCAGAATGGCAGGTAGGAATGCCAACCATCCACATTTGTTGATGTGTATATGTCTATCCATTGTTTTGTGGCTTTCTACACCTCACTGAGCCTCGCAGTGCCTAAGCTGTTTCCAGTATTAGTCTGCAAATATGCATGATGAGAGCAAAGTATTGTGAGTATAAGCTGAAATAGTGCAGATCAGCCAGGATGTCAATGGTCAATGGCTGGGATGTCGTCATGCCCGACTGCCACCTGCATGGACCGGGTGGCCAGAGCATGTCATGCTGGGAAGGCACTCTCACTATGACTGAGCAGCAACCATGGCACAGCTATGTATCCACATAGTGCTTAGAACGTGTCTGCTTCTAGTGGTGTGGGTGTACATTCTGTTCTGGGGACTCATGGGGGTATGTTTACTAAACCGTCTTAACGTGCGCCCGGCAATAATGTGCAGGATGCCATAAGAGGAGTGGGCGTTCTGATCTAAGTGTAGCAATAGCACGATAGAGGGAGCTGTGCACGTTAACACGTGTTAATCTTAAGTAGGCGCGCTGACCTGCAAACACAGCAACAGAGCTGTAACACAATGGTTAATACACTGACTGATGGCATGGGGGTCATGAGCTTGATCCCCCAGTGGGCTTAATGAATAAGGCTATCTGAGGCATTACCCTTTAAACCAATGCTATCTGAGGCAATTTCTGTTTTACTTTAAATTAGTGCTGACAGCAAACACACCCTCACAGTGCCGTAACCTAAGGTGCCGCATAAGGCGCCCTATAAGGCACTCCAAAGGGCACATTATAAAGTGCACTGTCCACCAAGGCACCCTATAATGTTCCCTATAGGGTGCCTTATAAGGCGCTTTATAGGGCGCTTTATGGGGTGCCTTAAGGTTGCAGCACTGTGAGTGTGTTTTTGATGGCAGCAATAATTTAAATTAAAAAAGGAAATGCCTCAGACAGCCATATCAAATAACCCCACTGTGGGATCAAACCCATGACCTCTGGCTCCACAGGCAGTGAAGTAGCCAGTGGGCTACAGCTACTAATAAAGCCCTGGCTGGCTACAGAAGGACTGCAGGTCACCACACAAACTGTCTGCTGTGGTTACCAGGATAGGGTTAAACCACCCGTACCCATGATGCACTGCACATGCAAATAAGCAGTCTACAGATGATCACAAGATGGGATATGCACCCCCACAGCACCTCGGCCTTGTAGGGGGAAATGACCGTGTGCACCCCCACAGCACCTCAGCTCAGTAGAGGGTACTGACCGTGTGTGTTACGGCACAGAGTAGCTACAGACTCACATTGTGCAGGTCCTGTGCTCACCCTGAGGGTGAGGTGGGGTGCCCAGCACCAGGTCCGCAGCACCTGGCTTTATTGAGATATGCTATGCTGCAGGTCCCTGTTAGTGCCAGTATGTGATAGGTAGTCCTTGCAAACACCCCTAGGATACACCTGTGTCTATCTGTATTTCCCAGTCATGTTTAGCCCTTGTGGACTATGATACACCCAGAATAGTGCACATGCTGTGTGGGTGCCATGGTCACATGATTTAAGTGAAGGGGGGGTATTTGGACCCATAGGCGGATTATGTACCACCACCCAACCCGCCCTCTGGGGCTCAGGGTGGGAAACAAGATCTCCCACCAACAGATCCACATTCTATATCCTTGCAATGGTGGCAGTAGAGGGGACCATCAACCCCAAACCTGCTGGGGAACAGACACCCTACAGGGCAGTCAATGCAGATCTGTATGCATCCATAAGGCAATGGCAGACAGACAGTAGGCCTGGAAATGCTCAGCTGCCCCCCCCCCCCACCACTATCTGACATTCTCCAGCCACTGCACCCTGCAAGGTGTTTCAGCCATACACATACTAACTGCAGGCAGTCTGCTAGCTAGTCCATAGTGCATGTTCCTGGAGGGGATGTGAGCACACCCACCAATCAGATAAATCAGAGATTGGGTCCCAAAAAAACAACAACCCATAAATATCACTTGAAAAAAATACTATACAGCACTATGGGGGAACATAGCCATGCCGTGGTCACTGCTCAGTCAGGGTGAGAGTGACCTCTCATCAGGACATGCTATGGCCACCCTGTCTGTTCAGGTGGTGGCCAGCCACTACAATGTCCCAGGCATTACCCTATACCCTGTGCAGATGCATCCTGCCCAGGCCGCCCTGTCCGGGCTATACCCACAGTACCTTGCTCCTCATTATGCACATTGGCAGGCTAACACTGGAAACAGTGAAAGCAGTGTGGGCTGAGTAAGGTGTTGGCAGCCACCACAAACTGGATAGACAGACACACACTCACACACCTATGTCAGCATTGTGCAAATATAGAGGCTTTTGGCAGCCCTGGCCACCGCACCAGTCCTGGGCATGGTGCAGGCATGGCTATGGTACGCAATACTGTTGGGGTCACTCCCCGGGGTGGTAAACACTGTCAGAAACCAGAACTGAAACACACTCCACAGACATCAGAAAGGTTGCTATGATGCAGCTCAATCAGCAAATTGTGCTGAACTTAGGAATTGCTATCTGCCATTAATCATAGCCACCTTTTGATATATGTGTAACATGTTCCCAGGTATAGGGCATCAAATCAACCAAATTCCAACATATATCTAACCCTGAACCTTTTCTTTTTTTGTCGGAGTCAGTCGTCAAAGTGAGTGGAATTTAACCACACACCACTGCGACATCTCCTTTTTTAAAAATTTATAAGTAAAACTTCACACTTAGCTCCGATGATGATCTTCCTAAAGATAACATGCCAGAATATCAAAAGCGACGTGCCACACGTTTCGGGTTGTCCTCAAAAAACATTCAACCCTGCTTCAGGCCATCTGAAACTGGCAGATCCTAGATCGTAGTCATAGAGCTTGCGCATAAGGAAACAAAGGCAAGGGCGCATATAGCTACTGCTCACTCGGCGTCTGACGTCACTTACACCAGGTAACTTCCAGCTGTCAATCATGATAAAGTTTGAAACATTGGAACTGCTAAGGGGGAACCCACTTCAGGAGAACACCCTGCAATTAAGCAATGAAAATCACCATAGAAGAATGAAATACTAGCCAGTCTGTAGAAAAAGCCACAAAAATAGAAGGCTGTAGGGACAATAAATCAGATGAACACTCGTGCTGAAAGTGAATGAACACTCGTGCTAAAAATTATTACAACTATAAGGGAGAACCCACTCCTAAAAAACTCCCTATAGTTAAACAATAGAGAACACTGTTATAAAATAGTGTGCCAATCAATTTGCATATTGAGGCCATTAGGAACGACCGTATTCAGCCGATAGATCCATTTTTGCTCGCAGAGCTGTAACCGCTGTTCGCAATCACCTCCTCTAGGATTTCTAGGTATGCAGTCCAAAACTCGCCAGCGCAATGAATGAAAGGCATGAGAATGTTGCAAACAGTGTTCCACTATTGGAGCTGAGAGTGTTTTTGTGCGTAAACGTGAAGCATGTTCTGACAGCCGCAATTTAATCGACCGTTTTGTGCGCCCTACATAGTACTTAGAACAGGGACACATTATCAAATAAACCACAAAAGTGGAGGAACAATCTGTATAACTGGATGATGTAAAAATCCTAGATGTATGGATGTCTAACCAATCCGTTCAAGCAACAAAATGGCATTTCCTGTGCACGAATTGTGGGTATTGTACTTTAAATATAACAGGAATGGATTAAATTTAAACTAAATGTACTTTGCTGATACTAGGCCCTGAGTGACTATTAAATTAAAACTACAAGCTCTCTGCTGGGTATGAAATGTAACCAGAAAGTTCTCTTCTGTGTTTTAAATTTAAACTAAATGTACTTTGCTGATACTAGGCCCTGAGTGACTATTAAATTAAAACTACAAGCTCTCTGCTGGGTATGAAATGTAACCAGAAAGTTCTCTTATGTGTTTTAAATTTAAACTTAAACTGCTGCTACTAGGCCTTGACTGATTTAACAAAAAATAGTGGGTTCACAGATTAAATAGCTTTAATAGAAAGAATTCCCTTCAGAAAATTCCCAGAAGTATATACTCACAATTGCAGATCTCTCTCCAGAAGTAACAGTCCCCTGTTCTAGTCCTTCAAGACTGAGGATCACAGAGCTCTGGTTGAGCTATTTATGCCTGTGCTGCTGAGGTAAGCTGTGACCAACTTCCTGGATGATTAACAGTCCTTGCTTGGATAGAAGGAGTCTTTCAAAATGGCCTTTTGAACTGCCACCTGGTGTTAACACCTATTGAAAACGTATCACAGGTCTCTTGCCCCCTAGGTAGAAGGCCTCTTTGTAAAGGTCTCTAGAAAACTTTATTTGCTGCTCAAAGAGTACTGACCCTGTTTTGCCTTTTGTGCTAATCTATATTCTTATTTGATTTAAATTATAGCTCTTTGCTGCTGCTAGGCTCTAACTTATTATGAAATTTAAACTAGAAGCTCTCTGCTGGGTTCTAAATTTAACCAGAAAGCTCTCTTCTGTGTTTTAAATTTAAACTAAAAGTACTTTGCTGATGCTAGGCCCTGAGTGACTATTAAATTTAAACTACAGCTCTCTGCTGGGTTCCAAATTTAACCAGAAAGCTCTCTTCTGTGTTTTAAATTTGCTTTAATACATTTTAAAATACTAGAGCTAGATATAAGAAAATGTTTTCCCTTTTTGTAACTGTGGAAATAATGCTTGCTAGTGAGATCAAACTTTGGAATTTGTTACTGGAGGATGTAGTAAAAGCTGTTAGTGTAGCTGGATTTAAAAAAGGTTTGGACAAGTTCCTGGAGGAAAGGTCCATAAACCATTATTAAAAGGGATCCAGGATATCACTACTTGACCCAATACAAGCATTGTGGAACCTGTGTCTTTTGGGGAAACTGCTAGGTACTTATGACCTAGATTTGCCACTGTTAGAAACAGGATACTGGGCTTGATGAACCTTGGTCTGATGCAGTATGGCATATCTTATGTTCTTATGTTCTTAAGGGACTTTAATACGTGATATGGAAGAGCAGACTATATAGACCATATGGTCTGTTTCTGCTGTCATGTTTCTATGTTTTTGATATTTGGATTATCACTAAGAAAGCTCAACATCTGGTGTCACACCCAACAATTACGCAACAAAATTTGTTCTAGGTGGGGGGATGTTTTGGTTAAATTAGGGTTAAATGTTACTAAGGGGTATGTTTACTAAACAGCGGTAAGGGAGCAGTCCTTTCTGTGCATTAATGGCGGTGATAAGAGGTTGCCATGCGGTAAGTGTGCTGGGTGTGTTTATTTTATTTATTTATTTATTTATTTTCTCTTATATACCACGCTATTCTGCATCAGTGCGGTTTACATAGAACAAACTGAAATTACATTGAACAGGGCATTATAACTTGGAGAAAACTATTTTACAGGGAACATGGGCTATAGAGGGTTAAGTGGCTTGCCCAAGACTACAAGGAGCACCTGTGGGACTAGAAACCCCAGTCCTTCCGGCCCAAGGTTGCTGTCCTCTAGTGGGATTTGAACCTCCGACCTTCCGGCCTGAAGTACCTTGCCCCAACCACTAGGCCACTCCTCCACTGTTAGTGGGGTTCTGGCATTAAAGGGTGCTAGTGGACACTTAGTGGGTGGTAATAGCACATGTTGCATTAAGGGGCAGTAGTGGACACTTACCGTGTGATAATAGTACATGCTGCGGGAAGGGTCTACCATGCACCTTAATGCAGAAAAGCCACTGAAACACTGAAAGGGGGCAGGGAAGCCATTGGAGAAGGTATGGATGCAAGCACAATTGGTAGTTGATGGAGCTGACTCACTTGATGCCTGATAATGTGGCAGTATGTGTGATGACCATGTTTCACCATACAGCAGGTCTATGCTGTTGATTAGACAAGATATGCGGCAGCCTTGTGATGAAGGTCAGTGTGAGTGTTGGCTGTGTTATGGTGGGTGGTGGCGGCAGCGGAGTCAGCAGAGGGGATGCAGCAGGGTGGGCACTGTGACAGGCATGCAGTCCTAGATGCACCTGAAAGCATACACCATGCCGTAAGCTACATTATAGTGTCTATGAGGTGTGGATAGATATCCAGAAGTAGTGTGTGGCATGCCATAGGCCAGGTCAGTGTCTGGGTGGAGGCAGCATGTGCCTGATGTGGGCAACAAAGGGAGGATTGTCCATGAGTGCACATGTGGAGCAGTCACAAGAGAGGTGTGCATGATATGACTAACTGCTGCAAATGACCCCTGAGGGCCATGGTAGGGCAGCTTACTGCCAGTAAGCTGCCCCACCATGAATCTCCCTGATGGTCAAATGGTGGGTGCAGGGCTGTGCCATGATCATCCAAATAGAGAATTTACATTGTGTGTGGTGGGTGGATGTATGGGATCATACAGACCAAAAGCATTTGGTGTATGTGAACCAAAAGTAGCAGTGCCATGGGGTACATGAAACACCATTTGTGCGTGTGGAACTGGTGCCTCAGCCTGTGCAACTGCAAGACAATACACCTGACAGGGTGACATGATAGAAAGGAACAAGTTGAACCCATTTGTCCCATGTTGGGCAAGTAATGATGGCAGAACAGTGCAGGGGATGGCTATGCAACGAGTGTTAAGTGCCTGAATGTACAAGATATGGCCTCTTTAAGTAAAGCTGGGAGGTCACAATGATGGCCAAACAGAAAACACATCCATACCAGTTGACCCAGACATCTGCTGCTTATACATCATTGACCCGCTGCAATGCGCTGCAGCAGAGCCACTAAAGCCATGCTCACAGATGTCCATGATGGGGAATGCTATGTTGCGCTACCCAACGTGTGGCCATAATGCATAGAAATGTAGAAGAATGATTGTCTACAGGTCAGAGCAGAGCCAGGACTGTGCGAGGTGGGTAGTACACCCAGGCCAAAATGAACAAGTGGGAGTCAAACCCTGGACCTTTGTCCATGGAAACATTGCACCAACCATCAGGCTATACTGCCACATAGCTCTGAGTAGATGGGCAGAGCCTGCAGATCTCTGATCAAACTGTTTGCTGTCTGTACCAGTATAGTTGGGCCCTCCACTACCCATGAGGCACCAGACATGCAAAACAGCAGTCTGCAGCTGAAGAACCAATGGAGAATGCACTAATACAGCATATCAGCTCAGTAAGATGCACTGACTGCGTGTGCCACAAGCACATATCAACAGCAAGCCGTGCTGCAGAGTGGTTTCAGATGTCACGCTGAGGGTGAGGAGGGGTGCCCAGCACCTCTTCCACTGAACCTGCACTGTCAGAAATGTCTCTGCTGGTCTGTGTCACGGCTAATGTGTTGTAGGTTTCCTTTGTTGCATGTTATGCTTCTTCTCCCCCCCCCCCCCTTTCCTTGTTTTCTGTATGCTGTAGGCAACAGTGTCAGCATCAGCTTGGCCCTGTCTTCTACTCAAGTTGGGTACTAGCACTCTTTTAACAGTGCAGGTTAGGAACCAGTGTCAATATGCTGCTGTTATGGACAGCCACTGCAGTGGGGGTGTATAGGCTGGTGTCGGGCTACTGTTCTTCCAGGACTCCTATGAGTAGGCTATGAAGCACTGCTGCCCAAACCATTGAGGACTAACAATTGACTACTGCACAGGCAGTAAGATTGCCTTTGCAGCCCTTCATTGAGCTGTGTCAGTTGGTCAGTATTCACAGCGCAACCACAAGCATCCTGCTTTGGGATATTCAGTATTGACACCCAACCATTTGCTCAATGATTTACAACCGCAGACTGAAAATGTCACTTTTTGCTCATAGAGAGAATGTCATCTCAGTATGACATATAGTGCCCACCCAGGCAACGCAGGTGGTAGACAGGCACAATGGCATCTCAGCCAGAGATGCTACCATTGTGGCAGACACATCCAGGCCAATATGCACTGTTTCAGGCAATAACCACAATCATGCCTCATGTTATTCAGATTTTCAAACAAAGACTGGGAAAAATTCCGACAATATGAGCCAAAGTGCAGTGCAGAAAGTCACAGGACAAAGAGGAACTATACACATACACTTGCCTTATTCACATTTTTCAAACAGGCTGGGAAAAACTTGATCACGAGAGCCAAAGTGCAGTGCAGAAAGCCACAGGACAAATGGGAGACACACACACACACACTCACTCGCTCACTCATTCACTCACTCACTCACTCTCATTGGCACACTGAGCAAAAGTGGAGATGGTTGGCTATTCCTGCTTGACACCCCTGTCTCAATGTCAATTCAAGGATTGATATAACTTGTGCTCTATTTGCACATACTATATTACCTTGCCCTCACCACAGATGGATTACCTTGCCCTCACCACAGATTGATAACGTGTGCTCTGTTTGCACGTATTACCGTGTGCTATTAGCTTCCAACCAGCTGTGGATAGTGGAGCCTGTCAGTGCTGCTGGTGGGTGTTTCCACCCTTGCTGGCCATCTCCTTCGAGGTTGCACATGCTGGAGCCATACTCACACTGTCAGCTAAATCTTGTCCATAGGAATATGCAATACAGAAACTCCAGCATGGATCTTATAGGGATAACAGCTCCTGTTGCTGACATGCTTCCCTTCAGCTGATCTTTGCCACATGCTACAATGCACATGGTGCACACGACCAGGACAAGGCTTCTTTCTGTTGCAGGCTGGTGCCACTTCCCACGCCACCACCAGCACTCCACTATGCATGCATGCCCATGCACTCTCAGTGGTGGTGGTCACAGTCCTAGCATGTTAAACATACAGGTTTGACAGGCGCCTTGGGCACAAGGTCCAGATGGGGGTGGCAGGGGCACATATCGATGGCCACGCAGCCCCCCCACTAGCTGCCCATGCAGGGCCCCATCACCTCCTGCCACCGATACATTTCAAAGGAAGGATTGCAGCCACTGTTGTAATATTTCCCCGGGCACCTGCATTTTGCAGCTACCTGGAGGGCTACAGCATCTGGCACTATCGGCCTCTTCCTCCACAGCTGAGTTCTGTGGCAGCGAGAGGGGGAGCCAGCCTGGATCTCTGCCTGGGGTGCCAGGACCCTTGTACCATCCCATGTGGCACATTGCCTTTCTGCAGCAGTAGCATGACTGTGTGCTGCCACTGTCACTGTGGGATCATGATGAATATCACAGATGGTTCTGCGGATGACAGAATACCCCTTTGTGGAGAGGCTAAAAAGGTTGGTGCTCATCAACCTGGGGAAGAGATGGCTGAGGGGAGATATGATAGAGGTCTATAGATTATTGACTGGAGTGGAACAGGTAAACGTAGGTCGCTTTTTTTATGCCATCAGACTGTGGACAGACTAGGGGACCTGCAATGCGGTTACAGTGTAACCCATTTGAGACTTCTAGGTGAAAATATTTTTTCAGTTGACATGTAATCAAACCCTGCAATACATTACCAGAGGATGTGGTAAAAACTGTCAGTGTAGCTGGTTTAAAAAGGTTTGGACAGGTTCCTGGGTAACAGTTCATAAACCATTGCTAAACAGGATCCGAGCTATGCACTGCTTGACCTATTGCAGTTATTAAGGATCTTGTGTGTCTTCTGGGGAAATTGCTAGGTACTTGTGACTTAGATTGTGCACTGTTGTGCACTAGTGGACATAATGGACTTTGGTCTGACACAGTTTGACATATTTTGTAGTCTTATGTCCTATGTGCCATCTAGGTAGCTGCCTGGTGTCCCCCTGTGCACCAGCAATCCCCACTGCATGACCCATGTGCCACCTCCTTTGCCTCCATTTGCACCATCAACATAGTGCCCTTTCATACTTGAGCACTATGCTGTTTTTGCGAATGGAACACTACAATCACTCTTTTGGGATCCCTTGTCTGTGCATCACATTGCAGGCGTTAAATAGGCTCTCTCTCCTCAAAAACACCCTTTCTGCCAGGTTTTGATTTGCATTAGGGTTCCTGCCATTAAGGTGTCTGCGTTAAGGGAAAAAGCCTTGTTCCTGCCCACTCCCTGCCCATTGACCCCCACTCTCCAGCCCATGCATGCCTTCTCTCCACCCACAGGGTACTTTATGCTGCCGGTGCCGGTTAGCACTCACTAAAGTGCCTTTTTGCACGTGCTAAGTGTGCACGTGCACATGCACAGTTAGCACACGCTAACGGCACACTTGCTCCTTTACTGCTTTTTAGTAAACATGCCCCTAAAAGTAGTAGTTTATTCCCTTTTAATATGCCACCCATGCATATATTTCAGTTCAAACTTAATTTGGTTTAAGTGTTAGATGTTTTTGAGATACAAACAATGATAATACAAATTTGGTTCTGGCTCATCTTTATTTTACATTTGTTCCAATTTTTAACACTTCAGAGAGTGAAGAAACAGACTATGGGGTATGTTTACTAAGCGGCGGTAATGTTACCAGCGATAAGTGCAGCGCTAATATTACTGACGCCATATAAGGAAGTGAGCAGGTAGGGGACATTCCGGCGTAAAGGGCGCCTTGGCCGTTTAATGCACGTTAACAGAACATTGCACTTTAAGGTGATAAACAGGGCATGTTAAGGCTGACAAGGCACCCTAAGGGCTTTAAGGCGCCCTAACTTAAGACACCTTAAGGGCTTTACGGTGCCATAACTTAAGGCACCTTGAGTTAAGGCGCCTTAAGTTAGGGTGCCGTAAAAAACTTAGGGCGTCTTAAAGCCTTTAGGGAGCCTTGAATTAAGGTGCCTTAACCTAAGGCGCCCTGTGTTAAGACACCTTAATTAAAGGTGTCCTAAGGGCTTTAAGGTGCATTAGGTTAAGGCACCTTATAAGGCACCTTAGGTTAAGGCACCAAATAAGGCGCCTTAGGTTAAGGTGCCCTAAGGATGTTAAGGCACCTTAGTTTAAGGAATCTTATATGGCACCTTAGGTTAAGGTGCCCTAGGAATGTTAAGGTGCCTTAACTTAAGGTGCCCTAAGGGCTTTAAGGTGCTTCAAGTTGACAAGCATGAACTGTAAGGCATAAAACCAGATGTAACCCTAACATTGGATAGAGCACCAAGGAAAGGCAATGAATAAGTGATGGAAGGAAGGAGAGTTGGGAGCTGATGGACCTGCCATATCTGTGGGCATCCTATGTGGCTGGTGGTAAAGTGGACAAACATGTTGGAGGTAGCTGCACCGATGCACAGGATGTTGGCAATGTAAAGTGCTGCAAAGAAAGTGGGTGGCAGAGGATGGGAATTTGTGTCCCCCAGTGGAGGCAGAGGTGGAAGGATATTTGCAGTGATAGGAGGACAGAGGAGCAGTGGTGCCATGCAGATCAGACCCAGGCGAGGCAAGCACGAAGAGCCGCAATGCTGAAAAGGGTACCATTGCAGGACATAGGGTAGCAGCCTGCACAAGAAGACAGGACTCTACACAGCTGACAGAGGCAGATAGATGGGCTGAAGGATGGTTGGCAACTGAGGTGAGGGTGTTATAGGCTGGCAGCACAGATCTGCAGAGATGTGACTGTTACAGGTATGAAAATGATTTGAGTAGGACAGGCATAGTAAAATGAGATCAAAGAGGAATTGAACCCATGACCCCTTGTCTAGGAAGTCATTGTACTAACCAGTAGATTACACCTCCATAGCTCTTAGCATACCAATGGCTGGATATAGAAAGACTGCAGGTCACCACACAAAATGTCAGCTGTGTGTGCCAGGATAGGGTAACCCCACCAGTACCCATGATGCAATGCACATGCAGAACACAGTCTACAGCTGATCACCGAATGGAGAATGCACCTCTCCAGCATCACAGCTTGGTAAGAAGAACTGACAGTGTGTGATACTGACACAGAGCAGCTACAGACCATGTCACTGCGCAGGTTCTGTGTTCACCCTGAGGGTGAGGATGGGCGCCCAGCAGCAGGTCTGCAGTACCTATGGTGCTAGAATTAGGCTCTGTTGCAGATCCCCATTGCTATCTTTGTGTGGCAAGTGTTTTCTGCAGTGGAGCCTAGCGTCACCCTCTGTTTTATTTGTATGCCCCAGTCACATCTAGCCCTGGTGGACTGGAATCCACCCAGAGTAGTACATGCCCAGTATTGCAATGTAGCTGCCATAGCTACCTATTATCAGGACAGAGGGGGTGTCAAACTCATATGAGGTATATATATAGCAATGCCTAATATACTGCTCTCTCCAGGGTCAAAGTGGTTTTCAATATATGTCCCCTGTCCCCAAATAAACTTTTTTTTGCAATTGAGGCAGTGGAGGGACATGTGGCACAGGCTTAAAAAATAGCAGTGCAACCAGCAACCCCAGTCCCCCTGGCCTCAGGCTGTCATTCAGGGGGGTTAGACCAGATCTGTCCCTGGTACTAGGGTACTGACAGACAAGCAGTAATGATGGGAGGAGGCCTGGAAAACCTCAGCTGTCACCCACAGAGGTCTGACATTCACCAGCAGAAAGAACAGTCAGACTGTTCCTGCTGCACCCCACCATGTGCCATACACATACTTATTGCAGACAGTCCATATTGCAGTTCACAGAAAAACTATGTGCACCCAGCAAGTACCTCAGTGATTGGGCCCCAGAAAAAGAAAAACAGCACACCAATACCACTAGAAACAAATACCATAGATCACCATATGGGAACATAGCCGTGCAATGGTCACTGCTCAGTCAGGGTGAGAGTGTCCTCCCAGCATGATATGCTGTGGCCACCCTGTCCATGCAGGTGGTGGTGGGGCACTACGATGTCCCAGCTATTGCCCTACCCCCAATGCAGATGCATCCTGCCCAATACGCCCTGTCCAGGCCATACCCACAATACCTTGCTCCTCAGTATGCACATTTGCAGACTAACTCTGGCAAAAGTGTATATATTGTGGGCCCGGTGAGGAGTAGGAAGCCACAAAACAATGGATAGACATACACACACACATTCCTATTGCAGTATTGTGCAAAGATAGGGGTGGTTGGCAACCCTGCCTGTCACACTGGTCCCGATCACAGTGCAGGCATTGCTAAGGTGTGCAGGAGCTAGTAGTAGTGCTCTGGTGATAACTGCTGCTCCATGCCGGTGCCAACAGCCTGACTCTCCATGAAGCTTTGGATAGTGGAGCCTAAGTGTGGGGGTGTTTGTACTCCTGTTGGCCAAAGCTTTGGGGACTGCACATGTTGATGTTGTATCTGCAATATAGGGTAAAATGTAGGGACATGCTCTGCAAGATCCACAGCTTGGACCTGCACCTGTGACCCTCTGCTCCAGGACACACTGACTATGTGTACTGCACCACACTGTTGTCACAGAAGCAGAGCAGTCCCTGGGGCTACCTTTGCTGTTCATCAGACAGACCTTGTTTCTTGCACTGCACACCACATACTGGAACAGGTCATGGCCTTGGTCTACTGCAGGTGGGTGTCACTGCCCCCTTCGCCACCAACACCCCCCCCTCCCGACATGCTGACATGCACATATACTGTCGGTGCTGATAGTGTGCAGTCCCAGGCCATCCAATGTGCAGGTAGGCGGGTGCCTAGGGTTCAGGGTCTGGGTGCGGAGGCATACATGGACATCCACACATCCACCCCATCACCATCTGCCAATGTTATGTCCCATCCAAAGGGGGGGAGAGATGGCTGGGGGTTGTCAGGTTGGTGAACTAGCAACTATTGGCTAGGGTGGACCTGGTAGATAGGTTGTGTTATGACAGCAGACTGTGGACAGGCTAGGGCATGCAATGCAGGTACAGTGAATCCAATGTGGACTACTGTGTGTATGCATGTTTCAGACAACGCGTGGTAACACCCTGCACTGCCTTACCAGGGGCTGTAGTAAAGGGTGTTCATTTAGCTGGGTTTATGAACAGTTTGGGACGTATCCTGGAGAAGGTCCCCAGATGTGCACTGCTTGCCCGATTACAGGCATTGTGGTTCCTGTGTGATGTTTGGGGTACCTGCAGGGTACATGTCCCCTGGGTGGGACACTGTGGAACACAGACTACTGGCCATGTTTGACTTTGGTCAGCCGCTGTCTTGCTGTTTTCCAGGTAATGTGTTCCTATGTGCCACCTAGGCGACTGCCTAGTCTTCCCTGTGCCCACCTGTCCCCACTGCATGTCCTACCTGCAGCCCCCTTTGCCCCATTTGCACCATCACCATTGTGCCCTTTCATACTTGGCCACTATGCTGTTGCTGCAAATGGAGCACTACTATCACTACTTGGGCTCCCTGTCTGTGCTGCACATTGCTGACACTGAAATGGTCTCTCTCAACTGCAAATGTGCATTTACCAACAGGTTTTCACTGGCGGTAATGTCCCAGCGTTAATGTTCCAGCGTTAGTGTAGCAGGGGCCTCTCCATGCCTATTCCCCACCCATTGACCCCTTCTCTCCGCTTTCTCTCCACCCTCTGGGACAGTTACCACTGCCGGTAACATTACCGCGCGGTAACGTTACCAATGCTACATTACCGCGCTTTAGTAAACATACCCCTATAACTTCTTATCATTAAATTACATTTTATTTTAATTTATGTAAAAAAATACACATTCAAAGAAAATCAATCCTGTGCAGAAGATTCATTTTGGTGAAGGATGTAGCCTCTCTTGCAGGGCCCGCCCTCCTTCAATAAACCTGGATTCTTTAAGTAATTATCTGTAACCTTTCAACAGGAAGGAAAGAACATGACACAATTATTTAATTAATTATTATGGAGCTCTGTAAGGAAGAAATCAGACCGCCATAACAGTAGGCCTGGTCATCTGAGTTTCTTC
The DNA here is from genome assembly GCA_033557465.1 of Ichthyophis bannanicus. Classification (NCBI taxonomy): domain Eukaryota; kingdom Metazoa; phylum Chordata; class Amphibia; order Gymnophiona; family Ichthyophiidae; genus Ichthyophis; species Ichthyophis bannanicus. The sequence goes on from CM066032.1 coordinate 956,559,210, forward strand.
AAAGATTTCTCAGCAGAGTCCCACTTTTTATTGAGGATTATCAGCTGACACAGTTAATTTTTAATTAATATCTGGTAATATTCAGGTTACACGAGTATATGTCCAAAATAATATCTGCTGACATTTTCTTTCAAGTAACATAAAAGCAGAAGTTACAAGGTCATAACTATATTCACTGGACACATTAGGGGGTATGTTTACTAAAGGGCGCTATTTTGCGCTGCTGTCACATTATCGCACGATAGAGTAGATTTAAAGGGAAGAGAAACCATTTCCGTCAGCAATGTACAGCAAAGCCAGGTAAACCAACAAAAGGTGATAAGTGTGATATATGTGCACGGAACAAAAGGGCAAATAAACATTGAAAATGACCTGAACAAACTGGAAAAAAAACCATAACCTAGCTGGGCAATAGTGATATCAATGGGAAACATCAAAAAACACTACCAAGAAAGCTCCAAAAAAAAGATATCAATTTTGGAAGGGACTATGCTCTGTCCCCATACAAGGTGAATGATCCCACAGTGAAATAACGCTGATCATGGTTCTCCCTTTCTATTGGACAGGTTTCCTATGGCGTGCACATGTCCTACAACAGCAGGGTGGGCATGTCGGAACGGGCAACTGGACAGATGCTGGAAAAGGGGACACAGAGGGCTGCAGGCGACACATGCTGTGGTGCAGCTGGGCCACAGTGCGAACTAGGGTGATGCCTAGGTGGCCCATACAAATGCTGAAACAGTAGAGCAGCCAGACAGCAACTGATGAGGGTCCAACACGGGCACGAGTGTGTTTCCCACAGTGTCACAGGGGATAGTACCAGCAGGTACCCCCAAGGGTACAGAACTTTGGCAGGCGGTGGGGGGGGGGGAAGCATGGACATCTATGCAGGCACCCCTACCCCAGAACCCACACCATAGGCAGCCGCCTACCTGCACACTGGATGGCCCGAGACTGTGCACCACCAGCAGCACCAGCAGAAGGGCATGTCAGCATGGTGGCAGAGGGGTACTAGTGGTGGAGGGGGCAGTGGCTGCTGCCCACAGCAGACCATGGCCCAGCCCTGTTTAGGTGGGTGCCGTGCACTGCAACAGACAGGCTGTGTCTGACAAACACTCATGCTATCTCCAAGGAAGACACTGCCTCTATGGCAACACAGTGGTGCAGGGCACACAGACAGTGTATTCAGGAGCAGAAAGCCACAGGTTCAAGTCCCAGCTGTGGTTTCCACCAACCCAGTCCCCATATTTTACCCACTACTAAAATGTGGTAATACAGACAGAACCTTTAGTGCAGATAATGTAAACATGCCCAAAACGCCTACATTTTACCCTACAGAGCACAGACACCATAAACATGCACATTACCTAGAGTAGAGTCTCCCAAAAGCAGTCCTGGAGGGCCAAACACCATTCAGGTCCCATGCTGTCTCCAATAAATATGGCTGTGCTGCATTTCTATGCACCGCCCCTATGGTATGCAGATGTATCTCATGCATATTCATTAAGGACAGCATGAAAACCCGAACAGTGTTTGGCCCACCAGGACCGGAGTTGGGAACCTCTGCCGTAGAGCAGCGGCCAACAGGGGCAGACACTCATGCACCCACAGGCTCCATCATCCAAAGCCACCTGGAGAGGCAGGATTTTGGGCCCTGTGTGCACCTCCCAATACTAGCACTTGCATACCTTAGCAATGCCACCCTAAACCTGGGAATACGGTACACATCTATCAAAAGGTTGCTATGATTACTGGCAGATAGCAATTCCTAAGTTAAGCACAATTTGCTGATTGAGCTGCATCATACCAACCTTTCTGATGTCTGTGGAGTGTGCTACAGGTCTTGTGTCTGACAGTGTTTACCACCCTGGGGAGTGACTCCTACAGTATTGCGTACCATAGCCATGCCTGCACTGTACCCAGGACTGGTGCAGTGGCCAGGGCTGCCAAACACCTCTATAGTTGCACAATGCTGGCATAGGTGTGGGGAGTGTGTGTCTGTCTATCCCAGGGGTGGGCACCTCCGGTCCTGGAGGGCCGCAGACCAGTCAGTTTTTCGGGATATCCCTAATGAACATGCATGAGATATATATGCATTAGAGATATCCTACCAACCTGACTGGTTTGTGGACCTCCAGGGCTGGATTTGGAGACCCCTGCCTTACACCTCTGTCATTTAAGATCATGAGTGGGCAAGGTACAGATGTCCTAGACATCAAAAGGGTATATAGAATGTGTCACATTCCTCCTCGATTCTCACCACCACCAAAAAGTTGTCTAATAGACAATTTTTTGGTGGTGGTGAGAAGTGAGGAGGACTGTGACAAATTCTATCTAACCTTTTTGATGTCTTGGACATCTGCACCTTGTCCACTCACAATCTTAAATGACAGAGGTGTAAGGCAGGGGTCTCCAGATCCAGCCCTGGAGGGCCACAAACCAGTCAGGTTGGCAGGATATCTCTAATGCATATATATCTCATGCATATTCATTAGAGATATCCCGAAAACCTGACTGGTCTGCGGCCCTCCAGGTCCAGGTTTGCCCACCCCTGGTCTATCCAGTGTGTGGTGGCTGCTAACACCCTCCTCAGCCCACACTGCTAGCACTGTTGCCAGTATTGGCCTGCCAATGTGCATAATGAGAGCAAGGTACTGTAGGTATAGCCCGGACAGGGCGGCCTGGGCAGGATGCATCTGCACAGGGCATAGGGCAATGGTGGGACATTGTAGTGCCCGGCCACCATCTGCACACACAGGGTGGCCACAGCATGTCCTGCTGGGAGGTCACTCTCACCCTGACTGAGCAGTGACCACGGCATGGCTAGGTTCCCCCATAGTGCTATATAGTATTTCTCTCAAGTGATATATATGGGTTCTTTTTTCTGGGGCCCAATCACTGACTTATCTGCTTGGTGGGTATGCTCACATCCCAGTTTTGGGTGCACACATCTCCTCCAGTAACATGCACTATGGACTAGCTAGCAGACTGTCTGCAGTTAGTATGTGTATGGCTGGAACACCTTGCAGGGTGCGTGCTGCTGGAGACTGTCAGATAGTGGGGTGGGGGGGGGCAGCTGTGCATTTCCAGGCCTACTGTCTGTCTGCTATTGTTTTATGGATGTGTGCGGATCTGCATTGACGGCCCTGTACAGTGTCTGTTCCCCAGCAGGACTGAGGTTGATGGTCCCCTCTACTGCCACCATTGCAGGGATGTAGAATGTGGATCTGTTGGTGGGAGATCCTGTCCCCCACCCTGAGCCCCAGAGAGCAGGTTGGGTGGTACTACATAATCTGCCTATGGGTCCAACCCCCCCCCCCAATGACTTAAATCATGTGACCATGGCACCCACACAGGATATGTCCTATTCTGGGTGCATCATAGTCCATAAGGGCTAGACATGACTGGTAAATACAGATGGACACAGGTGTAGCTGCAAGGACTAGCTATCACACACTGGCACTAATAGGGACCTGCAGCATAGCCTGTCTCAGCTAAGCCAGGTGCTGTGGACATGGTGCTGGGCGCCCCACCTCACCCTCAGGGTGAGCACAGTACCCGCACAATGTGACTGTCTGTTGCTACTCTGTGCCAGTAACACACACGGTCAATTCCCCCTACCAGGCTGAGGTGCTGTGGGAGTGCATACCCCATCTTGTGATCATCTGTAGACTGCTGATCTGCATGTGCAGTGCATCATACGGGTGGGTTAACCCTATCCTGGTAACCACAGCAGACAGTTTGTGTGGTGACCTGACGTCCTTCAGTAGCCAGGCAGGGGTTTGTCAGTGGCACTAGAGATGTAGCCCATTGGTTACTTCACTGCCTGTGGAGCCAGAGGTCATGGGTTTGATCACACAGTGGTGGGTTTTGATAGGGCTGTCTGAGGCATTTTTTTTTTAATTTAAAGTGGTGCTGCCAGCAAAAACACCCTCACAGTGCTGTAACCTTAAGGCGCCTCATTAGGCGCCCTATAAAGTGCCCTATAAGGCGCCCCATAGGGAACATTATAGGGTGCCTTGGCAGACAGTGCACTTTATAATGTGCCCTCTGGAGTGCCTTATAGGGCGCCTTATGCGGCACCTTAGGTTACGGCACTGTGAGGGTGTGTTTGCGGGCAGCACTAATTTAAATTAAAAAACAAAATGCCTCAGACAGCACTGATTTAAAGTAAAGGGTACTGCCTCAAACAGTTTTACTCATTAAGCTCACTGGGGGATTGAACTCACAACCCCTGCACCATCAGTCAGTGTATTAACCATTGTGTTACAGCTCTGCTGCTGTGTTTATAGGTCAGCGCGCCTTCTTAAGATTAACACGCGTTGACGCACGCTGCTCCCTCTATCGCATAAAAAGGTACCTTATCGTAGGATAACCCAAAATGCTACGTTAAGACTGACATGCCCACTACCTTATATGGCATCCTGCACACTAACGCCGGCTGCACATTAAGACTGATTAGTAAACATACCCCTGGGTGTCGCTGTGCTCCTTCCATGAAGCAAAAGCTAATTAACTACACTTATGATATTTGCTGATTTTCTATTATTTATTCAAGCTTTGTTTAATTTCCAGTTATATGTTGACCTAAGGTCTAGTTCTCTAAAGTTCACGCTGCCCTAGCAAATACTCTTCAACCTATCATCTTGCAGGATACAAGAGGAAGCACTTGTTTGTTCTATTTATTGTAGAGAACCTAGTCTATTTGCTAATTCTCTGATGCAACTTATAACATTTCTAAGAAGTCTGCTGAGAGAAGCTTTTTAATTTTACTGCAGTTTAACCTGTGAATGGCAATAAGCATATATTTTATCTAGAGCTAAACCTTACAGTCCTGTTTCACTGTCGGTAACTAGCTCCAGAGTTCCAGATATAGAATCTTCGTCACTGTCCAGTAAATCCAAATTTCCGTACACTGGGTGATCCATAGTGGTATAGATTATTGTATTAGGGGATAATTCATCAAGTTCCTGTATCGTGTCCAATTTGGTTTTGGGGCCTAGGCTAAGCAGCCCTTTTCCACAAAAGAGTTCTCTATTGGGGTAATTTCTGATATGTGCCATAAAATAACTTTTCTTATGTATCCCATAAAAATGTGACTGTGGCCTATCCCTGTTCAGGTGTGTGCCGTGCACTGCAACACAGGCTCTGTCTGACAAACAGTCATGGTATCTCCAGGGAATGCATTGTTTCTATGGCCACAGTGTGGTGCATTACACACAGACAGTGTGTTCAAGAACAGAAAGTCACAGGTTCAAGTCCCAGCTGTGGCTCCTGACAACCCAGTCCCCATATTTTACCCACTACTAAACCATGGTAGTAAAGACAGAACCTTTATTGCAGAGAACATAAACATGCGTCAAACGCCTATATTTTACCCTACAGAGCACAGACACCATAAACATGCGCATTACCTAGAGTAGAGTCCCCCCAAATGCAGTCCTGGAGGGCCACAAATAATTCAGGTTTTATGCTGTCTCTAATAAAGATGCCTGTGCTGCATTTCCATGCCTGGAGGGCCAAACACCATTCAGGTCCCATGCTGTCTCCAATAAATATGGCTGTGCTGCAATAAATATGGCTGTGCTTCTATGCACCGCCCCCATGGTATGCAGATGTATCTCATGCATATTCATTAGGGACAGCATGAAAACCCGAACAGTGTTTGGCCCAACAGGACTTCAGTTGGGAACCTCTGCCCTAGAGCAGCCGCCAACAGGAGCAGAAACACCCACACCCACAGGCTCCATTATCCAAAGCCTCATAGAGAGGCAGGATGTTGGGCCTTGCGTGCATCTCCCAATACTAGCACTTGCATACCTTAGCAATGCCACCCTAAACCCGGGGATACGGTACACATATATCAAAAGGTTGCTATGATTACTGGCAGACAGCAATTCCTAAGTTAAGCACAATCTGCTCATTGAGCTGTATCATAGCAATCTCTCTGATGTCTGTGGAGTGTGGTTCAGGTCTGGTGTCTGACAGTGTTTACCACCCCGGGGAGTGACCCCAACAGTATTGCGCACCATAGCCATGCCTGCGCTGTGCCCAGGACTGGTGAGGTTGCCAGGGCTGCCAAAAGCCTCTATATTTGCACAATGCTGGCATAGGTGTGGGAGTGTGTGCCTGTCCATCCAGTGTGTGGTGGTTGACAACACCTTACTCAGCCCACACTGTTTGCATTGTGTCCAGTGTTAGCTTGCCTATGTGCATACTGAGGAGCAAGGTACTGTGGGTATAGCCCGGACAGGGTGGCCTGGGCAGGATGCATCAGCACAGGGTATAGGGCAATGGCTGGGACATTGTAGTGGCCAGCCATGACCTGCACGGACAGGGTGGCCACAGCATGTCCTGCTGGGAGGTCACTCTCAACCTGACTGAGCAGTGACGATGGCATGGCTAGGTTCCCCCATAGTGCTATACAGCATTTCTTTTAAGTGATATATATGGGTTTCCTTTGCTTGGGCTCAATAATGATCTAGCTGCTTGGTGGGTGTGCTGACATCCCAGTTTTGGGTGCACACATTTCCTCCAGTAATGTGCACTATGGACTAACTAGCAGACTGTTTGTAGTTAGTATGCGTGTGGCTGGAACACCTTGCAGGGCGCAGCAGCTGGAGAATGTCAGATAATGGTGGGGGGCAGCTGAGTATTTCCAGCCCTACTGTCTGTCTGCTATTGCCTTATGGATGCATACTGGACTGCCCCCTAGGTTGTCTGTACCACAGCTGGACTGAGGTTGATGGTCTTCTCTACCGCCACAATTGCAGGGATGTAGAATGTGGATCTGTTGGTGGGAGATCGTGAGCTCCAGAGGGCCGCTTGAGTGATACTACATAATCTGCCTATGGGTACAAAAATTACCCCCACCCCCGTCAATTACATCATGTGACCAAGGCACCCACACAGGATATGCACTATTCTGGGTACATCATAGTCCACAAAGGCTTGACCTGACTGGGAAACACAGATGCATCCTAGGTGTGTCTGCAAGGACTACCAATCACACACTGGCACTGATGGCAACTTACAGCATAGTCTATCTCAGCTAAGTCTGCTGCTGTGGACATGGTGCTGGGCGCCCCACCTCACCCTCAGGGTGAGCACAGTACCCGCAGAAATGTAATGGTCTGTAGCTACTCTGTGCCAGTAACACACACGGTCAGTTCCCCCTCCCAGGCTGAGGTGCTGTGGGGGTGCATACCTCATCGTGTGATCATCTGTAGACTGCTGATCTGCATGTGTAGTGCATCATGGGTATGGGTGGGTTAACCCTTTCCTGGTAACCACAGCAGACAGTTTGTGTGGTGACCTGAAGTCCTTCAGTAGCCAGCCAGGAACTTGTTAGTAGCAATAGAGATGTAGCCCACTGGTCACTTCACTGCCTGTGGAGCCAGAGGTCATGGGTTTGATCCCACAGTGGGGTTATTTGATAGGGCTGTCTAAGGCATGTTTTGTTTTTTAATTTAAATTAGTGCTGTCAGAAAAAACACCATCACAGTGCTGTAACTGTAAGGTGCCCCATAAAGTGCCACACAAGGTGCCTTATAAGGCGCTTCATAATGCGCCCTAGAAGGTGCCTTATAAGGTGTCCTATAGGGGACATTATAGGGTAGCTGAGCAGACAGGGCACTCTATAATGTGTCCCATGGAGTGTCTAATAGGGTGCCTTAAAAGGCACCACAGGTTATGGCACTGTGAGGGTGTGTTTGCTGGCAGCACTAATGTAAACCAAAGAATAAAATGCTGCACACAGCACTGCCTAAATGTAAAGGGTAATACCTCAGACAGCCTGATAGATTTGGCACACTGGGGGAATCAAACCAATGACCCCTGTACCATCAGCCTGTGTATTAACCATTGTGCCATACCTCTGCTGCTACACATGTATAGCAGTGCGCCTACATACAACTAATGTGCGTTAGCCTGGCACGGCTCCCTCAATGGCGCAATAATGTGTACAGCGATAACACGCGATTGCCATGTTTAGACCATAGGACCCATTATTTTTATTGCATCCTGCACATTATGGCTGGCCGGACATTAACACGGTGTACTATGTAATTGTATGTAACTGTTCAATGTAATTTCAGTTTGTTCAATGTAAACCGCACTGATGCAGAATAGCGCGGTATATAAGAGAATATAAATAAATAAATAAATAAATAAAATAAATACTACACATACCTCCTTGTGTAACAGTTTACGTAGCCATTGTTTTGTGAAAAGGCATAGCACACAGGTTAAGACAATGCCCTCACAGCTAGTGGTGATGTGTTCAAGTGTTTGAGACCCCAGTGTGCCAACACCAAGATAAATACATCATAATTAAACTGTGTTCAGACACATTGCTGGAATGTGTGTTGGCAGCCTTGATCTTTATTATATACTGATTGTGCCATCAGTTCCTGTATACCAGCCATGGCACAAGCACGTTGCTAGTGCGCTGAGGCGGTGTCACATGGAACAATGCTATACGCATTGCGGCGTGCATGTGCGCGTGAGCAAGGCAGTGCAGAAAATGGCTACCTGCTCCAGGAAGCCAGCTTTTAGCAGGCAGGATCTGCGCCACCTTGCAGGACTTATCTGCACTAGGCAGATCAAGCTATTTCCTGGCTCCTCGAGGCGTCAGGACCTGGCACGTGTGCGTAGGGCCTGGGACCACGTCACCAGGTGCTATAACCGTCTGGCAGAATACCCACATGAGGTCAATATATTCATATACATATCCATTGTGTAATGTAGGTGTGCATGCTGCTGTGTGTAGCCATTCCTACCAATGTATGTTTATTAGTTACACCCACGTGATATACCACCTAGGTATCATCTCAAAGTGGCTTCTCCCATCCCCAGGAGGCTAAGGACATGATTACAGAGCTGAAGATGCCATCCTGGTGTCATCGCAGCTGCTGTTGTTGATGTGTTAAAAGAAACCTTAACCCAATGAGCCCCTAGATTTGCCTAAAGAGGTTTGGGAAAGATCATGCTGACATGGTAGTTTCTAAGGTTGCAGGGTCACACATCTGCCCTATCCTAAGGGGTCCTGAGACGTGATCCAAATGCTCACTCACTCACCCTGGTAACATGGCTGTGAGAGGGGTTTCAGTTTAAAACATCCTCCCTATCCCCAGGAGTCCCGAGAGCCCATCAAAGTGGGTTCTCAGTCACCCTGGTGATAAGGTTGTTTGTGCCTTTGTAGTGTAAAACATCTTCCCTATCCCCAGGAGTCCTGAGAGCCCATCAAAGTGGGCTGTCAGTCACCCTGGTGATATGGGTGTGTGTATGCCTATGCAGTTTAAAACATCTTCCCTATCCCCAGGAGTCTTGAGAGCCCATCAAAGTGGGCTGTCAGCCACCCTGGTGATATGGGTGTGTGTGCCTATGCAGTTTAAAACATCTTCCCTATCCCCAGGAGTCCTGAGAGCCCATCAAAGTGGGCTGTCAGTTACCCTGGTGATATGGACTATGCCGCTGTTGCTGTTTTCTAATTCCCCCCACCCCCCAGGTGTCCTGAGACCTGCTGAAAGTGTCCTGTCAGTCACCCTGGTGACATGGTGTATGTTGCTGACAATGTGTGCTAAGGCACCCTACCCCCAGGAGGCCTGAGACCTGAGTGCAAAAGTGGGTATGGCAGCTAGATATTGTGTTAGGTGATGCTGGGTTGGAACACACAGAGGCCCTATTCCCCGGAGGCCCAGACCCCAGTACACATGTCTGTTATGACGCCTCTCACATGGGAAAGATCTGTACAGTGTGATGGTGAACAGTCAGTCTGTAAAGGATCTTGGGGGGTTTGCAAGCTGGGGACAGGAAGGTGCAGTGTGTGTTGCACAGCTAGAACATGACATATGTATGTTTCCCTTGTGTTTCCCAATGCACAGGACATACTTGGTGAAGCTCCTGGTGCTGTGGTGCATTGGCAGGTGACTGTACGTCAGTCAACATGCTGTGGTCTGGGGTAGGTGGACCTACAGCTACATTGTCTGTGCCAGCAGTCAGGGGGAATACATGTCCTCAGTGATCTGTCATATTGTCCAGATGTTCTGGTTCACCTCTTTTCCCTGAACCTCCATAACCCATATCTTGCTGTTGGCACACATATCCCCATGTGTTCATGTCCAGTATGTCTTCTGCAACACTGTCTCTGGGACATGTCCAACAGAGCTGCATGTGTGTGGAGGTTCTAGGTATTTTGGTGGTGGCCTAAACGTGCACCCTTCCCCGACATTGTACCATCAGCCAACACCAGGGTATCATTGCATTTCACAGGGCCTTTATGTCTGCAAATCTCCACTTGTGCACATACAAGCTGTATGCTACTGCTGGCACGCACACCTTAGCATACTGTGTGTGTGTGTGGGGGGGGGGGGGTTGGGTTGGCTGTGTGATGATAAAGTGTTCAGGCATTTTACATTATTATGTGGTGTGAGGGGTCTGTACACCTGGGGGGTGGTGGTGACTGTGCTATCTCTACCTTACTGTTGTTTACCGTGTGAACATTGTGGACATGTGTTGTGTGTTGGGAGCAGAACTGTGTCTTGTGTTCTGACATACCACTGTTGACCTGTTTTTTGTATCACAGATATCGCCATAATGTGGACATGCATCAACAGTGGCGTGACATGGTGATTCTACACATTTCACTGACATTGTCTCCCTTCACTGTGACCTGTTATGGCCTTTGAGTGGCTCAGGGGATCCGAGACATACACCTGATGCAAGCACAAGGTAGTTTGCACCTTTGTTAGAACATAAGAACATAAGAACATAAGATATGCCATACTGGGTCAGACCAAGGTCCATCAAGCCCAGTATTCTGTTTCCAACAGTGGCCAATCTAGGTCATACGTACCTAGCAGTTTCCCCAAGGTTCCACAATGCTTGTATTGGTTCAAGCATAAATATCCTGGGTCCCTTCTTAATAATGGTTTATGGACCTTTCCTCCAGGAACTTGTCCAAACCTTTTTTAAACCCAGCTACACTAACAGCCTTTACTACATCCTCCTGTAACAAATTCCAGAGTTTGATTACACGTTGAGTGAAAAAATATTTTCTTTTTGTAGTCTTAAATAGTTTACCCTGTAGCTTCATTGCATGTCCCCTAGTCTTTCTATATTCTGATAAGGTAAACAATCGATCTACGTTTACCCGTTCCACTCCGTTCATTAATTTATAGACTTCTATCATATCTCCCCTCAGCCGTCTCTTTTCCAGGTTAAAGAGCCCCAACCTTTTTAGCCTCTCTTCATAGGAGTAGCCTTCCATCCCCTTTACCATTTTGGTGGCTCTTCTCTGAACCTTTTCTAAAATCGCTATATCCTTTTTAAGATACGGCGACCAGAATTGCACACAATATTCAAGGTGCGGTCTCACCATGGAACGATATAGAGGCATTATAATATCTTTTGTTTTATTTTCCATTCCTTTCCTTATCATACCTAGCATTCTATTTGCTCTCTTGGCCGCCGCTGCACACTGGGCCGAGGGTTTTAACATGGAATCTACAATGACGCCTAAATCTTTTTCCTGGGTGGTGGTTCCTAATGTGGAACCTTGCATCGTGTAACCATAGTTTGGGTTGTTCTTCCCTAGGTGCATAACTTTGCACTTCTCCACATTAAATTTCATCTGCCATTTTGATGCCCAGTCTCCCAATGTATCAAGATCCTCTTGCAATTTTTCACAATCCTCTTGGGTTTTAACAACTTTAAATAGTTTTGTGTCATCTGCAAATTTGATCACCTCACTCATTATTCCACTTTCCAGGTCATTTATGAATATGTCAAAAAGCAGCGGACCCAGCACAGATCCCTGGGGTACACCACTATTCACCTTTCTCCATTGGGAAAATTGGCCATTTAGCCCTACCCTCTGCTTTCTATCTTTTAACCAGTTCCTGATCCACAATAGTACACTGCCTCCTATCCCATGTCTCTTTAGTTTTGCCAAAAGTCTCTGATGAGGGCCCTTGTCAAAGGCTTTCTGAAAGTCTAGATACACAATATCAACCGACTCACCTTTGTCCACCTGTTTATTCACTCCTTCAAAAAAACATAACAGATTAGTAAGACAAGATCTTCCTTGTCTAAAGCCATGTTGGCTGTCTCCCATTAGGTTGTGACTATCTACATCAGGGGTCTCAAACTCAAATTGCTTTGAGGGCCGAATGAGGACTTGTAAAGTAACCCGGGGGCCGCATAAGACACGGGGCCTCATTTGCATAAGGGGCCTCATTTGCATAAATATTTGCATAATGTTGCATAATGAGTGCATGGATAAAGAAAGACTAGAAAATTTCTATATTACTATAATCCAGTGCCAACCGCCAGGCACATTAGGAACTACTACTAACACTGCCCATTTGGAACCCATAGCAAACCCCCCGTATCATAACAGCACTACCAGGACTCACAAAGCACCAGACCCTACCTATCAAAAGGCAACACTGCAAATATTAAATCAATACATTTCAGAGAACAATACATGACCTACTGGGAAAAGAGAACAAGTAGCAATGTCAAATAGGAATTACACAGAATACCTCAGCACTGTAGAAATAAAACTATAAATTAATTTCTTGTACTAAAGCACAGACATTAATGATGCACATTTCCCAGAGCTGACATATTCCAGTTAATAAATTCAAAATAAAGAGATATTTTTCTACCTTTTGTGCATTTTTTTTCAGTTGCAATTGCTCCAGCCACTTCTGGTTTCTTCGTGTCTTCTGCTATCTCCATCGTCTGCTGTCCATTTGTCCTTTCTTCTCTCTTCTAGTTTTTTTCCATTCTCTCTCTCTACATCTGCTTTAACATACTAATCTTTCTCCTTTTGCTCTTTCCTCATTCCTATTTCATCCACTCAAATTTTACCCCTCCATCCTCAATCCCCACTTCCTCTCCCAATACCTGGCCAATTGTAGATTTGTCTTCTCTTCCAGACAAAATATTTTTCCCCTCTCCATTTCACTTTCCCAGCTCCATCCCATTCTAATCCTCCCCCAACATCAGCTCCCTTCTAGTTCCAGCCCCACCCAGCATCTGCTCCTTTCTAGTCCCTGCATCAGTCCATTTCCAGTCCTATCCTAGCCTCACCATCAGCCCATTTCCAATCCTAGCCCCCATCAGCCCATTTCCAATCCTAGCTCCCTCCCCTCACAGCCCATTTCCATTCCACGCCCCCCTCCCCATCAGCCATTTGCAGTTCAAGCCCCCCTTCCACTCAGCCCATTTCCAGTCCTAGCAACCCCCCCCCCCATTACCAGTCCTAGACCCCCATAGCCCATTACCAGTCCTAACCTCCCCATAGCGCACTTCCAGTCTTACCCCCCCATCACCCCATTTTCAGTCTTACCTCCCCTCATAGGCCATTACCAGTCCTAACCCCCCAATCAGCCCACCTCCAGTCCTAACCCCCATCACCCCATTTTCAGTCTTACCTCCCCTCATAGGCCATTACCAGTCCTAACCCCCCAATCAGCCCACCTCCAGTCCTAACCCCCATCTGCCCATTTCCAGTCCTAGCCCCCATCATAGCCCATTACCTGTCATAACCCACCCCTGCCGATAGCCCACTTCCAGTCCTAACCCCCATCTGCCCATTTCCAGTCCTAGCCTCCACCATAGCCCATTACCAGTCATAACCCCCCCCTGCCAATAGCCCACTTCCAGTCCTAACCCCCATCTGCCCATTTCCAGTCTTAGCCCCCACCATAGCCCATTACCAGTCATAACCCCCCCCCTGCCAATAGCCCACTTCCAGTCCTAACCCCCATCTGCCCACCTCCAGTCCTAACCCACATCACCCCATTTTCAGTCTTACCTCCCCTCATAGGCCATTACCAGTCCTAACCCCCCAATCAGCCCACCTCCAGTCCTAACCCCCATCTGCCCATTTCCAGTCCTAGCCCCCACCATAGCCCATTACCAGTCATAACCCCCCCCGCCCCTGCCGATAGCCCACTTCCAGTCCTAACCCCCATCTGCCCATTTCCAGTCCTAGCCCCCACCATAGCCCATTACCAGTCATAACCCCCCCCCCTGCCAATAGCCCACTTCCAGTCCTAACCCCCATCTGCCCATTTCCAGTCCTAGCCCCCACCATAGCCCATTACCAGTCATAACCCCCCCCCCCCAGCCCATTACCAGTCATAACCCCCCCCCCAGCCCATAGCCCCCAGCCCGTCCAAACCCCCCCTTCCCCAATTCAGTAATCCCCACCCTAGCGCAGTACCGGCCCGCGAAGGAGGGAAACAAAAAAAACCCCAAAACCCTGGCTTCTGCTGCTGCCGTTGCCGCCGTGGCAGCGGCAGAATCAATTGTCAAATTTAAAAAAAACTGACTTCTGCTGCTCAAGCAGCAAAATCAGCTGTCCTGCGGCCCCTTCCCCTCTGCCCGGAGATCCGACTCTGCTCTATCAGCGGCGTGCTTTTCAAGCCGCGACGAGAGTATTCCCCTCTCGCGCGGTTTAAGCCTATTCACTTTTCAAGCCGCGCGAGAGGGGAATACTCTCTTCGCGGCTTGAAAAGCCCGCCGCTGATAGAGCAGAGTCGGAACTCCGGGCAGAGGGGAAGGGGCCGCAGGACAGCTGCTTGAGCAGCAGAAGTCAGTTTTTTTTTAAAATTTGACAATTGATTCTGCCGCTGCCACGGCGGCAACGGCAGCAGCAGAAGCCAGGGTTTTGGGATTTTTTTTGTTTTCCTCCGTCGCGGGCCGCACAAAGTTGTCTCGCGGGCCGCATGCGGCCAGCGGGCCGCGTGTTTGAGACCCCTGATCTACATGCTGAGTAATTTTATTCTTTATGATGGTTTCTACCATTTTTCCCGGTACTGACGTCAAGCTCACCGGTCTGTAGTTTCCCGGATCACCCCTGGAACCCTTTTTAAAAATTGGTGTTACATTGGTGATCCTCCAATCTTCAGGTATTAGAGATGATTTTAATGATAGTTCACAGATTACTGATAGCAGGTCTGCAATCTCATATTTCAGTTCTTTCAATACCCTTGGATGTATACCATCCGGCCCAGGTGATTTGCTACTCTTCAATTTATCTAATAGTTGTAAGACATCTTCCCGATGTATCGATATTTCCTTCAATTCTTCCGCACCTTTAAATACCACTTCAGTCATGGGTAACATCCCTACATCTTCCTCAGTAAAGACCGAAGCAAAGAATTCATTCAGTCTCTCCGCTATCGCCTTGTCGCCTCTTAGTGCTCCTTTAACCCCTTTATCATCTAATGGACCAACTGACTCTCTCACAGGTTTTTTGCTATGAATGTACTTGAAAAGGTCTTTATTTCGCGTTTTTGCTTCCGCAGCAAGCTTCTTCTCAAATTCTCTCTTTGCCTGCCTTATCAATGCCTTGCATTTGACTTGCCAGTGCTTGTGCTGTTTCCAGGTTTCATCGTTTGGCTCGTTTTTCCATTTCCTGAAAGATGCTTTTTTGGCAACCACAGCCTCTCTGACCTCACCTTTAAACCATGCTGGCAGTTTTTTGGACTTCCTTCCACTTTTCTTAAAGCGTGGAATACAGCTGGTCTGGGCTTCCAAGATAGTATTTTTCAACAACACCCAAGCTTGATGTACGTCTTTAACCTTTGCAACTGCTCCTTTTAGTTTTTTCTTAACTGTTTTCCTCATTTTATCATAGTCTCCCTTTCGAAAGTTAAAGGGTAGTACTGTGGATTTCCTTACTATCCCTCCTCCACTAATTAAATCAAAGGTGATCATGCTATGATCACTATTGCCAAGTGGCCCCAACACCCTTATCTCTTGCACTACATCTGGTGTTCCACTAAGGACTAGGTCTAATATTGCTTCCCCTCTGGTCGGTTCATGAACCAGCTGCTCCAAGAAGCAGTCATTTATTTCATCTAGGAACTTTATCTCCCTAGCATGTCCTGTTGTGACACTGACCCAGTCGATGCCAGGGTAATTGAAATCACCCATTATTATTACTGCACTGTAACTTTTGCTAGCTTCCTTGATTTCTTTGAGCATTTCATCATCCATTTGTTCATTCTGGCCAGGCGGACGATAGTACACCCCCACTGCCATCACCTTCCCCTTTTTACATGGAATTTCAATCCATAGAGATTCTACAGCAAATTTTGTTTCTTGCAAAACTTTAATCCTTTCTGACTCAATGCCCTCTCTAACATAGAGTGCAACCCCTCCACCAATTTGATCAGCTCTATCATTACGATATAGTTTGTACCCAGGTATCACAGTGTCCCACTGGTTGTCCTCCTTCCACCATGTCTCTGATATTCCAATCATATCTAACCTCTCGTTTAGTGCTATATATTCTAACTCTCCCATCTTGTTTTGTAGACTTCTAGCATTTGCATACAAGCATTTTAGAGACTGTATTTTATTCATATTAATTTGGCTATTTGTAGACATGGGTAATTTGGGATCTTTAAGCTCTGTCTGCTCCATACTCGAGGGCATTTGGGCTACTTTACTCTTTTTTGGAACCTCTCTGCTTTTTGTAGTATCCTTCAAGGATACATTCTTCCGAACCATGCGCTCTTGGGCGACTGTCGGCTTTCCCCTATTATCTAGTTTAAAAGCTGCTCTATCTCCTTTTTAAAGGTTAATGCCAGCAGCCTGGTTCCATCCCGGTTAAGGTGAAGCCCATCCCTTCGGAAGAGCCCCTCCTTTCCCCAGAATGTTCCCCAGTTCCTAACAAATCCGAACCCCTCATCTCTGCACCATTGTCTCATCCACGCATTGAGACTCCGGAGCTCTGCCTGCCTTTTGGGTCCTGCGCGTGGAACGGGAAGCATTTCGGAAAACGCTACCCTGGAAGTTCTGGATTTCAACTTCCTACCTAAAAGCCTAAATTTAGCTTCCAGAACCTCCCTACCACATTTTCCTATGTCATTGGTACCGACATGTACCAAGACAGCAGACTCCTCCCCAGCACTATCTAAGACCTTATCTAGGTGGCGCGTGAGGTCCGCTACCTTCGCACCAGGCAGGCATGTTACCAGGCGATCCTCACGTCCACCAGCCACCCAGCTATCTACATGCCTAATGATTGAATCACCAACTATAACTGCTGTCCTAACCCTTCCCTCATGGGCACTTGGCCCTGGAGAAGCCTCCTCGGTGCAAGAGGGGTTTACATCAACTGGAGGACAGGTCCTAGTTACAGGATCACTTCCTGCCACACCAGGGTGATGCTCTCCTGTCACGTGACCTCTCTCCTCCATGGCAACAGGGATGCTGCCAGACTGGAGGTGGGACTTCAGGACTATATCCCTGTAGGTCTCGTCTATGTACTTCTCTGTCTGTCTTATGTTTTCCAAGTCTGCTACTCTAGCCTCTAGAGAACGGACTCGTTCCCTGAGAGCAGAGAGCTCCTTGCACCTAGTGCACACGTAAGACCT
Organism: Ichthyophis bannanicus; assembly: GCA_033557465.1. Classification (NCBI taxonomy): domain Eukaryota; kingdom Metazoa; phylum Chordata; class Amphibia; order Gymnophiona; family Ichthyophiidae; genus Ichthyophis; species Ichthyophis bannanicus. Next base: position 956,576,612 of record CM066032.1, read on the forward strand.
CTCACCAGCTGGGAGAAAATCATACATGTGACACTCAATGCAAAAGACTGGAAAGCCCACATCCCGCTGCTGGACTGCTGTCTGCATCTTAGTTTTAAGTTTGTGTTTAGATCTTTAAGTTCTTTATGTACTAAAGGGTGCTATGGATATTTATACCACTAAAACTGTACCTAAGAAGTTTAATATACCTTGTTCACCTGAAGCTTAATTAATCTCAGGTCCTTAGTGTATGACTGATTTGGGTAATGAGCTTCACCTGAGAGCACCTCTTGTCTTTTAAGTTGTGCAAGTACCTATAAAGCTGTGATTATCCCAGGGGAGGGTGGGTGTGGGGAGGGAGGAAGGGATATAACACTTATTAAAAAAAAGGGCTGCTACACAGTACCCTGTCCTGTGCTGCTGAGGTAAGCTATATTCTGATTTGATTTAAATTATAGCTCTTTGCTGCTGCTAGGCTCTAACCTATTATGAAATTTAAACTACAAGCTCTCTGCTGGATTCTAAATTTAACCAGAAAGCTCTCTTCTGTGTTTTAATTTGAAACTAAAGTACTTTGCTGATGCTAGGCCCTGAGTGACTATGAAATTTAAACTACAGCTCCCTACTGGGTATGAAAGGTAACCAGAAAGTTCTCTTCTATGTTTTAAATTGAATCTTAAACTGTCGCTACTAGGCCCTGACTGATTTAACAAAAAAAATAGTGGGTTCACAGATTAATTAGCTTTAAAAGAAAAAAAAAATCCTTTCAGAAAAATTCCCAGAAGTATACACTCACAATTTCAGATTTCTCTCCAGAAGTAACAGCCCCCCTTTCTAGTCCTTCAAGACTGAGGGTCACAGAGCTCTGGTTGAGCTATTTATGCTTGTGCTGCTGATGTAAGCAGTGACCTACTTCCTGGGTAATTAACAGTCCTTGCTTGGATAGAAGGAGTCTTTCAAAATGGCCTTTTGAACTGCCAGCTGGTGTTAACACCTATTGAAAAAGCTTCACAGGTCGCTTGCCCACTAGGTAGAAGGCCTCTTTGTAAAGGTCTCTAGAAGACTTTATATGCTGCTCAAGGAGAATTGACCTTGTTTTGCCTTTTGTGCTAAGCTATATTCTGATTTGATTTAAATTATAGCTCTTTGCTGCTGCTAGGCTCTAACCTATTATGAAATTTAAACTACAAGCTCTCTGCTGGATTCTAAATTTAACCAGAAAGCTCTCTTCTATGTTTTAATTTGAAACTAAAGTACTTTGCTGATGCTAGGCCCTGAGTGACTATGAAATTTAAACTACAGCTCCCTACTGGGTATGAAAGGTAACCAGAAAGTTCTCTTCTATGTTTTAAATTGAATCTTAAACTGTTGCTACTAGGCCCTGACTGATTTAACAAAAAAAATAGTGGGTTCACAGATTAATTAGCTTTAAAAGAAAAAAAAAATCCTTTCAGAAAAATTCCCAGAAGTATATACTCACAATTTCAGATTTCTCTCCAGAAGTAACAGCCCCCCTTTCTAGTCCTTCAAGACTGAGGGTCACAGAGCTCTGGTTGAGCTATTTATGCTTGTGCTGCTGATGTAAGCAGTGACCTACTTCCTGGGTAATTAACAGTCCTTGCTTGGATAGAAGGAGTCTTTCAAAATGGCCTTTTGAACTGCCAGCTGGTGTTAACACCTATTGAAAAAGCTTCACAGGTCGCTTGCCCACTAGGTAGAAGGCCTCTTTGTAAAGGTCTCTAGAAGACTTTATATGCTGCTCAAGGAGAATTGACCTTGTTTTGCCTTTTGTGCTAAGCTATATTCTGATTTGATTTAAATTATAGCTCTTTGCTGCTGCTAGGCTCTAACCTATTATGAAATTTAAACTACAAGCTCTCTGCTGGATTCTAAATTTAACCAGAAAGCTCTCTTCTATGTTTTAATTTGAAACTAAAGTACTTTGCTGATGCTAGGCCCTGAGTGACTATGAAATTTAAACTACAGCTCCCTACTGGGTATGAAAGGTAACCAGAAAGTTCTCTTCTATGTTTTAAATTGAATCTTAAACTGTTGCTACTAGGCCCTGACTGATTTAACAAAAAAAATAGTGGGTTCACAGATTAATTAGCTTTAAAAGAAAAAAAAAATCCTTTCAGAAAAATTCCCAGAAGTATATACTCACAATTTCAGATTTCTCTCCAGAAGTAACAGCCCCCCTTTCTAGTCCTTCAAGACTGTTCTTTTGGGAATGACATCAGCCTTTACATGTTTTTTTTTTTTTTTTTTATTGCATATATTTAAGTTTTATACACACACAAAAAAAAATCAAAACATCAGTGATACAATGTCCGGCTATCTAAATACATAGTTAAAACATACCCCCCCCCCCCCCTCCTAAAAAGAAATAAAAAAATACATAAAGGAATAACATTAGAGAAAAAAAAAATAAAGCAACCCCGACCCCTACCTCCCCAGCGCACTGCAGGTCCAACTGAGAAAACAAACAAACATCTTGCCTACAATAGTATTCAATATACTGACAACAAAAAATAAAATCGGGTAGCAGAAAGACACAGAAGTATTCTAACCGAATCTCCTGCTAGGATATTGCTACACCGTATCCACATACCTATCCAGAGCAGACCATCTCTCCCTCCTCAGTGTTTTCCCCTCAAGAGAAAGGAGTTTGTCTTGAGTTTTCTCGTATTTGCTGTAAAGACAAACTTGGGTCCACCAGGTTGTCCAGTTTAGCTTAGTGAAATCTTTCCAGGAGGACAGAATCGTTTTTACGGCTATCATCAGCATGAAAGTTAATAAGAAAAAATGTTGCTTATCTAGCGAGGGGATCTCTGTCAGCGATCTCAGGGTAATTATGTTCCAGGTGAGAGGAGCTGAAAAAAGAAGGATCTGCTGTATTCTAGTCCAGACCGGCTCCCAAAAACGCCGAAGGGCAAGGCAATCCAGAAACATATGTCTCACGGACCCCGCGGTCTCCTTACAGGACCAACATAAGGAAGAGCCCTCTTTAATCCATTTGGCTGCTTTCACTGGGGTGATATACGCTCTGTGTGCAAAGAAGAACATTGATTGAGTGAGTGCTGCCGACCTTGAGCTACGAATTGAACATCCCCAGAGACGATTCCACGACTGTGGAAGTATAGGAGCCCCTAGTTCTACTTCCCAAACTTTCCGTAATCCTGCCAGTGGCCTGGAATAGTGAGTGCGGATTAAAGCATAAAGATTGGACATTTCCTTCCCTTTACCTACAACTTCTTCCATGACATTCTTCAACTCCCATTGTGGGTCTAATTCCCCGGAGCTCCTCTTTACCGCTGAAATACAGTGGGTGAGTTGTAGCCATTGGAAATAACAAGAAGACGGTAGCCCGAATTCCCTCTGCAGCCCGCTGAAAGACTTCCACGATTTTCCTGCTACCAGCTGCCCCACTGTCCAAATCCCACTCCTCTGCCAACTCTCCCAGGCGATAATTTTCTTGTTAATTTTAAACAGGGGGTTGCACCATATTGGCATGAGAAGTGAAGGCGAATTTCTTCTATCGAGAATAGAACCAAACCATTGAAAAGCCTCTTGGGTGGCAAGAATAATTCGACCTCCTCTGAGGGACCCCGGTCCCTTCATCCCTATGAGCAGCGGCATTGGGTATGGACTGGCCAACCGTTCTTCAATCTCCAGCCATCGGACCTTAGGTACAGACGCGTCCACCGTGGACCATGCACTGCCCTGTTTCAGTATGGTGGCCATATGATACCAGTGAAAGTCGGGGAGATGCACGCCCCCTTCTGATTTATGCGCCTTAAGCTTCTGGAGAGCTATCCGAGGGGTTTTCCCTTCCCAGAGAAAGTGACTGATAATCCGATCGAGAGCTTTATAAAAACTGCAGGGAAACAGAATTGGTAGCATGGCCAATTTGTAATTCAATCGTGGCATTAATACCATCTTAATGGATTCAAGTCGCCCCCACCAAGAAAGATGCAGGGGAGACCACTTTAAAGCAAAGGCTCTTGCATCCGCCAACATCTTCTCCTTGTTATCCTGCAGCGTTTTCGCTAACGGAGCACTAAAGTGTACCCCCAAATATTTTACAGCAGAAGTTTCCCAGTGAAACGGAAAATCAGCCAGCAAGTTCTTATGGGCAAGGTGGTTAAGCGGGAAGGCAACAGATTTCGTGCGATTAACTGTATACCCGGAGATCCGAGAGTAGTTGTCAATTTCCACCATCAGTGGCTCAAGTGATTCAGGAGACAAAAATAGTAATAAATCATCCGCATACGCCGACAATTTGACCTGCAGGTCCTTCACAGCTATGCCCTTAATCTCCTCTCGTTGTCGAAGGGCGAGCAACAGCGGTTCCAGCACTATATTGAATAGAAGGGGTGACATCGGGCAACCCTGACGTGTTCCTCTTCGTAGCCCAAAAGATGGGGAGAGGTCTCCATTGACCATCACACGAGCGCTTGGGTTGACATAGAGAACCCTTATCATTTCGACAAAAGGAAGTGGACATCCAAACCATTTCAAAGCGTGAAACAAAAAGGGCCATTCTACCTTGTCAAAGGCCTTTTCCGCGTCGACAGATAAGCCAAGATAAGGCACATCGGCATCTCCAGCTACATCTAGGAGATTACAGAATACCCTAGCGTTATCCGCCGTGGATCTTCCGGCAATGAAGCCACATTGGTCTGGATGGATTAAGAGATGCAGTACTTTATTTAGTCTGTTAGCCAAGACCGTGGAATATAACTTGTAGTCTGCGTTGAGAAGCGATATTGGCCTATAATTGCCCAGCTCTGTCGAATCTCTGCCTGGTTTAGGAAGCACGATAATTGTCGCACTAGCAAAGGCTCCCGTGTTACTTGCGTGCAGCCGAAGTTTCCTGAAATATTCCAGCAGAGGAGGCATGAGATCTTTGGCGAAAACCTGATAAAATTCTATTGGTAGCCCATCCGGGCCTGCCGCCTTACCGCTCTTCATTCCCTTTAGGGCAACCCTCAGTTCATCCAGCTCAATCTCCTTGCCAAGCAATGAACATTGCCCCTCAGTCAGGTGAGGGTGATCAATTTGCTCCAGGAAATGCAGTATCTCCGTCTCTGAGCAGCTCTTTTCTGACTGGTAAAGCTGTTCATAGAATTTACAAAATTCAGCCAAAATATCCGAGTTTGCTGTTACTGCTTTGCCAGTTTCTCCCTTTATGGTTGCAATGTGAGATTTCTCTCTCTGGGCCTTCCCTCGGGCAGCTAAAAGTTTCCCAGCTCTATTACACTCGACATAGTAGCGAGCCCTCTGCTGAAATATGTTCTGTTCCACTTCATTATTCAAGATCATGTTATACTGAAATCGTAGCTTTTGTAGCTGAGTCAGGACTGTAGGATTAAAATTCCTCTGCAGGAGTCTCTCACCAGCTCTTATTCTTTGGTCTAAGAGGAGCATTTTCTCTTTCGCTTGTTTATGAGCGGCAATAGAGAAACTGGTAATTTTTGCTTTGATAGACGCTTTAAAAGCTTCCCACCAGGCCCACAGAGGGGTATCTTCCATAAGATTGGTGGCAAAGTATTCTTGAATGGCCTGTTGCATCTTCTGTTTGAACGCTTCATCCGCCAACAGTGCTCGAGAGAAAGACCACGCACGGTGACTGAAAGACTCTGCTGACAGGACCATCTCTAGGGATATCGCCGCATGGTCAGATATGTGAGTACTTAATATCTCAGCCCTCTGGATCCCGTGTAGTAAGGATTTAGACAGCAGGAAAAAATCCAGACGTGAGAAAGAGCCATGAGGCTGAGAGAAAAATGTATAATCTTTTTCCATGGGGTGGAGAGCTCTCCAGGCGTCAACAAGACCCAGCTCCTCGATCATACATTCCAGGACTACCCGTGCTCTGCTTCTCCTATCTACTCTTCCGGGTTGACAATCCAGGAGCGGGTCAAGCACCAGGTTAAAATCGCCCCCGACTATCATTGGGACATCTGCATTGCCGTGAAGGGCTTCGGTTACCTCCTGAAAGAATTGAGGGCTATCGGAAGTTGGGGCGTACAGATTAGCTAGGGCGAATTGCAGACCGTCTGCTTTCACCATAGCTGTGGCCCAACGGCCATCCAGATCGGCCTTGGTTGACAGCACTTGAACATTCATGGCTTTGTTTACCAACAAAATTACGCCATTTTTCCTCCCGTGAGCAGGGGAATGCGCAACTAATTGATATTTCCCGGAAGCTAACTTCATCGCTTCTTGAGTTGATAAATGCGTCTCTTGCAGGAACACTATATCTGACTTCAATTTCTGACAGTAGGTTAGGATCTTCTTACGCTTAGCCGGATGGCTTATGCCCTTTACATTCAGAGATATTATTTTAAAGGCACACATGAGGAGAGCCCGTTTGAGATCTTGTGAAGAGAGAAATGAGTCTGCTCTGGATACGTCTAGACCGGAGATATTGTAATAAATTTTGAACACTACTGGACTTGCAAGGCACCATTAAACCTCCACTGTAGGGGAATAAAAAATTAGGGTGAAACAGTGTGAAAAACATGATTACCACTAAACACAACCCCTTAGCCTATAAGCCTCCCAGCGATTCTTTATACAACAGAAACCACGTAGGTTAAAATCTTATATAATACTCGTGATATGGCAGAATACCTATTCTTTGCATAGAAAACTGCATATATACAATATTATGTACAGCCAATCTTCCCCATCTCCCGCCCTCCATAGGAAACATTGCAGAAAACACCATACAGCATCCCTACTCCCAGAAAAAAAAAACAGTTCGCCAGTTCAAAAAGGTAAAGCAAGGGAGAGAAGAAAGGGGGAGCAGGGCATTATTAGCACAAAGAACTCAAGGCTCCATACTGTGGGAGACTCAGCCCAGCCCTGTCTCATACCCCTCTCCCAGGGTTCTATTCATCCTGTGCAGGTGAGATTCTTTCCATCGGCGAAGACCGGGACGCCCAAAGGAGCAGCGGAGAAAGATAAGAAGTAAAATAAAATAAAGTCGCATGACCAGTTATTGCATCTTCAAGGCTTCATGATCATCGATAAATTGTGCTGCTGCCACAGGATCATCAAATGTCTTAGTTTGGTTGTCTATCGTGATCTTGAAGCGCGCTGGGTAGAAGAGGCCAAAACGCGCTTGAAGCTTTTGGAGACGTGGTCGAAGCTCGAGGAATTGTTGTCGCTTGATTACGGTCGACTTGCAGAAGTCAGGGTAGAACGCTATAGTATGGCCTTCATATTTCAGTGGGGCCTGTGCCCTCGCCGCTGCCAGAATTTGTACCACCTGCTGATGCTTTAAGAGGCAGAAAATAATCGGCCGGGATCTACGGTTATGCAACCCAACTTGTGACGGCACTCGATGAGCTCTCTCGATCTCCAACGATGAGGAGAACTTCAGGCGCATAACCTCTGGGAGCAGATGTAATAAGAATCTGAACATGTCAGCGCCCTCCGCTCCCTCGGGAATGCCAACCAGTCTGATGTTATTGCGCCGAGACCTGTTACTTAGGTCTTCCAAATTGGCCTCTAGTTGTTCTATTTTCCGATGGGCCTTGATAAGTTTTCCAATTTGCTCCTCGTGCGCGGATAGCGCCATATCTACCTTGTTCAGTCTGCCTGTTAACCCCTCGATCTGACCCTTCACATCTTGTATCTCCGACTGCACCTGAGCCAATTTCTCGCCATTTGCGGTCACTAGCGTTCTAACAGCTCTGATTTCTCCTAAAATTTCTCTGGTTACCTCCTCGGTCTCCTTTGCGGCGGCCATCTTGAGGGGAGAGGGGGGATCGGCTTTAAGTCGCTTGGATCCTGCGTTCCCTCCAGCCGTGAAATCTAATTTAGTAGGTTTCCCACTCGTCATGATTACCTTTACCGAATACTACAATGTAGTTACCGGGAGGCAGTATTTTGTGCGAAAAATCGCCGGATTCTTGCAGGGGTTGAGAGGAGCAACTCTCCTACGCGGCCATCATGCTCTCCCGCTGGCTCCGCCTCCAGCCTTTACATGTTAATGATTTACTGTTTGTCTCATATACATTTCGTGTTGGCTCTCTGTTCACGAACGCTGATGCACATAGGATGGAGCTGTGAAACGCCTGTGTAACATGGGCATGGACAGCACCATATCCATGTGACACCCGTGTCTACGGTTCCAATTCAAAATGTCCCCAACATGCGGTGTGTTTTGTGTTGTAATCATGTCATGTTTGCCTGTGTGTCCCTTTATTATGTGTTTCTTAATGTTTGACTCTGCAATTTGTGCTGATGTTGCAAGGCACATACCAATACACTATTTATCCTCTTCTGGCACAGGGCAGAGAACAAACCAGACACATCTATTACAGTGCATCTGGCATCGCCATCACCCACCTGTTGGGGGACACAACACCATGGAACTTTCCCTGGAAAATGGTGCCATAGGATGTTTGACCTCTGTGAATGGGACACATGCCTAGGATGGACAGTATTATTTTTGGATTGCTACATTGGCCATGACAGATGTATCCAACACACTGTTGCTGCCGTGCTCTGGCTGGGAGTCATGCTCATCGCAGGAGACACACATGACCTTCCATGTACTGTGGCATATTGGGATGTGACACTTGACTATGCATGCCCAGGGTTGCAAGGATAGTCTTAACCTGATGTGTTGGATTGCAGATACGCTTTGCACTTTGCACACTGTGTACTGGTCCCCACATGTGCAGCAGGGACTGACATTGTCACTGTATGTTGTACATTCCTCCACAGTTGTGGCCGTGTGTGACATGGAACACCAGATACGCTCATCTGTTTGTTTCAACACAAGCATACAGCCATGCGTGTGGCATAGGGGTAGCGATGGAGAGGTCCTGTTGTCTATGTCCACCTACTCTCCACCTGGACATGATACAGGTTTTGCCACAACACCGCTTTAATGCACACCAGCATCCTGGATTGATGTTTTCAATCACCAAGGGTGTTTCCGTGCATGTGTGGCATCACTGTATCATGTTGAAATGTAGATGGTGCATGTGCATATGACTGACTATGTTGGGGAAACACAGCATGTGGCAATATGGCTTCTGTGTGGTTTACTGTAACATGTTTTCCCTTAATTTCCATCTCTATATACTGTTTCTTGTGTTTGTTTACTGTACAGACGTGACGCTCTGCATTGATTTACAAACCTTGCATTGCATGTCTGCACAGTCCTATTTATCCCCTGAGGTAACGACACTCACATTCCCACATTATATTTGGAGTGTTGCAGTGTGAGTGTCCGTTGTCTTCCTTCAGTTGTGCATTCCATGTACCGTGATATATGTGTACAGATACTGTCTACACACCAACCAGTGCAGGGGGACCTCCTGCATGGTATTATCTCTGCATGGTTCTGCAGGTAGTTTTCATTTGAATTCTCTGTGTGGTCATGTGCCTCTGCTACCTCTTAGCATATCCTCATTGTGCATTTGATGATTATTTAAGGTTACATTGTTGCAGCTTGGATTCCTATATCAGGCATTATGTGAGAGCTGAAACATTACTTTCAATATGTGTTTTTAAAGTAACAACGTTTTAACAACATATGCTGTTTTCATTTGTGTGCCTCCTGTGTTGCCAGATCGATATGTTTTAGGGAACAGATCATGATTGATGTGTGTTGGTCTCTCATCATGCACCGCCTGCTGTCTACATGCACTCATATGTGAGTAACACATTTGAGGTGTGCAGCAACATGTGGGGGGTGGGGGCCTAATGCATAGTGCATATCATGCACCTGATGCACATTATGTCTCCTGCCCTTCATTTGTAGACGGGCCAGTAACCTTTCTGTAGGATGTGGGTTGCTGCCCTGCTAAATGTGTTTCCGTCTTTCACGTGAGATCCACTCACCTTGATATTATGATGGCCGTATCTACACTATCTGTGAAGATTAACCCAAATAAAAATATGTGTTTGATATACATTTGTCTATGCTGCTGCTTGATCATGGTGACAAACATGCAATACAATGTGTGCCTTTGAGTCAGTCATGACTCCTTATGACCCAGAGACACCAGGGTTTTCTGGGCAGTGTCACTGGAAGTAGATTGCCAGACCTTTCTTCCAAGGTAATGGAGGGTTATGTGATTTGCCCAAGGCCACATGGAGTGCTAGTGGGAATTGAACCCTGGTTGTTTGGTGACCAAGCCAGTTTTCTAACCACTAGGCTACTCCTCCACTCTTTGATCACATTGACACTTGTATCTACTGATTTTCTGGTCATGTACATGGCCCACCTGTGCTCACATCCTTGTACGGTGGCAGCTGTGTATCTGCCAGCCATTTGCCACATCACTGGGTATTACAGGTTCCCATACACCCTCCCTTTGGGGTACTATTTTTGCATTGTGCTCAGTGTGCTCACTGTGGTTGTTTGGGGTAGTGGTTACAGGCATGTGTTATAAAGCCGTAGGTTGCAGGTTTGATCCCCACATGGGGTTTATTTTTTCTTTTCTGTTGTGCTAACCTGACCATTAGGTACCAGTAGGTTCATCACCTCTGCACACACCCTTCCATCTCTTCACTGTACACTAAGGTGTGCTCTCTGTGCTGCCTAGCCATCACATATTAGCTGTTACATATGTCTCTTTCTTTATGGTGTTTACATGGCAGTCCGCTTGGGGTTTGGTATTGCTGTGGTTCAGTTGGTGTGTGGTACACCTGTTTGCATGTTCAATTCTCTCCTGTCCTGTTCCAGATTTCACAGCAGCTCTACAGAGCATCCTTGGGGTTTAGGTTCTTTCCTCTTTTGCATGCTGTATCCACTGCATAACATTTCATTGTGTGTGTGCATGTAGTTCTATGTGGCTCTGGTCCCAATTACAGACTGTGATCTGATCTGTACACAGCAGATCTGCATGTGCATTTCATCATGGTTACTGTTGGGGGTTTGCCTGTCCTGACAGCCAGCAAGCGTCTTGTGTGATGCCCTGCACTATTTTTGTGTGCAGCCTTTGCTAATGAGCTCACTTTGGTGGTGTGGCCTACCAGTTTGTGCATTGCCATTTGTGCTAATGGTCATAGGTTTGATTCCTCTCTGTTCTCTTTCATTTGTATGCCTGTCCTGCAGAATTACTTTTCATTCCTGTGACAGTCATATCTGTGCAGATCTGTGCTGTGAGCACATTGTACCCTCATCACAGTTGTGAACCATCTTCTGTCCATCTATGTGTGTCTGCCAGCTGTGTGCCATCCTACCCTGATGAAAACAGAAAGTCATCGAAAAAACCATAAGGATTCTCCCAAAACTTTCAATGAGCTTGTCTAAGTATGCTTTTTTTGTCGGGACCAGACCGACATGAGAGGGGAGAAGGAGACCGTGAAGTGAGAATAGTGCAAAAAAACCACTTATCTGAAGGAGTAGGCGATAAAACTTCATGTGGATTCAGTACAGCACTCGGGGCCAGCGGTACCCGAAGGCCGCGGGGAATTATTCTAGTTTTTAAATACTGCAACATGGCCGCTCCATGTAGCTGAGCCCGAATTGCCCGCTTCCGAAGAGCACTATTTTTTTTGCACTATTCTCACTTCACTGTTTTTGCTTGTTCTTGTTGAGTAAAAGGGCCCGTCTGACGCTGAGGAGGGAGTCTCCTTCTCCCCTCTCATGTCGGTCTGGTCCCGACAAAAAAAGCATACTTAGACAAGCTCATTGAAAGTTTTGGGAGAATCCTTATGTTTTTTTCGATGACTTTCTGTTTTCATATGAACTTGTAGTCACTCGACACATGGGGGTTTGTTTGTTTGATTGATCCTACCCTGATGTGCATGCTGCTACCCCACGTCCTGCACTCCTACACATTCCTGCATTACAGCTCTCCCTGGTTGCCTCTCCTGTGTGTGCTCTGCATAGCACTGCTACTCCACTGTCATCCTGACATTCCATCTATCCTGCCACTTCTACCTCCTTTGCTGCACACATATTACCATCCTCTGCCACACACTGTCATTATTGCATGGTACATTACCATCGCTCTGTGCATAGCTACAGCTGCCCCCGATATGGAAAAGAGACGGCTGAGGGGAGATATGATAGAAGTCTATAAATTAATGAATGGAGTGGAACGGGTAAACGTAGATCGATTGTTTACGTTATCAGAATATAGAAAGATTGGGGACATGCAATGAAGCTTGTCACAGGGTGGACCTAAGGCAGCATGAAAGAATGCTGAGCAGTATGAATGATCAAGGAAAAAGTGACAGGATGAATGAAGGAATGCTTGACAGTTGCGAGGGACAATGAAAGCACACGTGCCCAGAGCCTGGAGAGACACACCCCGGGAGTAAGGCACGGGACTCTGCTTCACCTAATGAAGCGCAGCTGAAGAAAGGTGGAGTCAGAAAATACATGGATAAAACGGACTACCAAACCTTCAGTGGTAGGCTGCCTGGTAGGGAGATGCAAGCTTGTAGTGAGAGGCAACCTTGGAGAGAGAGACTACCTTGGAGTGAGAGATTACCTTGGAGTGAGAGGCTATCTTGGAGTGACAGGCAATCTTGGAGAGAGAGGCTACCTTCGAGTGGGAAGCAAGCTTGGAGAGAGAGGCAAGCTTGGAGAGAGAAACAGCCTTGGAGAGAGAGGCGTTCTCACAGGCAATCCTGGAGAGAGGAGTTGTGGAAAGAGGCCAGAGACCTGTGTGGCTCTGAGAGAAGGCAAGTGAAATATAAGAAAACTACAACAGCAGATTCAGGGGAAAAGAAGGGATATAAGGGATATCTGCCTTCTAAAAGAGAAGAGTCTTGGAGGCAGAAAAATACCCTTATAAAGCCTAGACATTCAGAGGCTGATAGCAAGTTTTCTCCTGTTTATAAAAGTATTAGAAGAAGGGAGTTTCACCTACCGAGAGAAGCAGAAGAAATCCCTTATTACAGTGAACTCTTAGCTCCAAGAGAAACGCCGTTACACAGTTTGCAATCGGGTACAGCAGGGAGCGTTTGCAATCGGGTACCCAGCAGGGAGCGTATCCCAATTACTCAGCTAGCAAGCTAAGCAGAGACCTAAGCTATCCACTGAAGCACCAGCGGGGGCAGGGTTCTAGAAAACAGCATACAGAGTTTGGTGACCTTCCCCAGGGAAGCAGTGCTATTCAGAGGAAGAGGAACTTCCTAACTAATGAGGCAAATCTGCCATACTTTTATTCCACATTAGAAGTGGGCAATGCAGATTCCTCCGGACCAGAGTTGATGGAATATGAAGATTCTGGTACATTAGAAGATACAGAATTAATGGAATGTTCTCTTACTATAAAAGAACCTGAGTACTCCTTAAGGTAAAGGTTTGTGTAACCTTAATTCTATGTGCAGGTAGCAAAGGCTAAAAACCCTCTCTCTCTCTCCCTAGCCAAACAAACAAAGTAGGCTGTTTGTTCTTTTCTTTTGTTTGACGTTATATGCTGAAGAAAGCTATTTGTGTTAACCAGTTACTTTATGTTATAAGCCAAGTTAGGCTATTTACTTTCTGTTGTAAAAGAAGAAAACCTCAAAGGGACGGGGAATAAAACCCTAAAAGAAGAAAAAGTCTTATGTGTGATTTGTATAGATACATGCACGGCACAACTACTCACCCTCATGAGCCAAACCATACCAGCAGTCAAGGCTGGGGCGGGTGAGGTGTGACATATATAAATGGCGTAGGATCTGAGGATAAAAAAATTTTGGAGGGGCATGAGAAGTGCCTGAAGGAAAGAAAGAAAGAAAAAAAAAAAAACAAGGGACACTGCTGGAAAAGCAGGAAAAGTTGCTCCAGGAGAGGATTCGGCTGGCATACCGGCCAGTGGTGAGTGAATTTGGAGAGGATTCGGCTGACAGACCGGTCAGCGGTGCAAAGACCTTTTTCTCACATGCTGGAGTCTACCAGGAGACCGAGGTATTGGTAACCTGGGAGGACGGGATAGGATATAGTGAGAAAAAAGGGGTGATATAAAAAGGGAAAAGAAACCTTATCTGTGTGATACCGCACTTGGTGGTGTTTTTTTTTCTCCTTTATTTCTAGGTGCAGTGAAAAGCCAAGAGGATGGATCCTCAGGATATGCTGGCCTGGATGGGTGAACAGCAAGAAAAGCAGGCCGGACTGCTACAGCACCTGCAAAAACAGTACATGGCAGCGATGCAGGAGCAGCAAAAGCCGCTATTGGAAGCGATGACTGCACTGCTGAGGAAGTCTGCAGAAAGAGATGCAACTATACCGCAAGTAGACACTCATACAAGTCTTGCTATGAGACATTTGGGGCATGAAGATAACCCAGATGACTTTATTGAAGCGTTCGAACGCATAGCAGGAAATTTAAAATGGCCTACAGAACAATGGGCGATGAGATTTGCTCTTACTCTAAGTGGAGAGGCTTTATCTGCCTTCAAGGCAATGCCGGCTAGCCTGGCAAATAATTATATAGAGATAAAAAAGGCAGTAAAAGATCGCCTAGGTTTGACCCCAAGACATTATAAAAGGCTGTTTAGAGAAGCTGTACTATTGGAGAGTGAAACTCCAAAGGCTTTGTGTCAAAGGCTTAAAAACTTGCTGTATAAATGGTTAGACCCTGAGAATAGAACCTTAGAATCTGTGTTAGATGAGCTTGTGCTAGAGCAATTTTTATTAACTGTTCCAAAAGAAATGAGAATGTTCCTGACCTTACAAAATTGCTTGACTTCGGATGAAGCAGCAGTAATGGCAGAGGTGTTCAGTGAGGCAAAGCATAGTACTGTACCTAATGTGAGCCTTTTAAAAAGTACAAGTATGTATGGGATGTATGAAAGTGACAAGCATATACCCCGAAGAGTGAATGAATATAACCCGGATAAGAGTAATATAAAAAGAGGCCCTAGGAGGTGCTACAAGTGTGGCAAACCAGGCCACGTGATAAAAGAATGTAGAGTCAAGACTGCCCTCACAGTAGGATCAGAAAAGAAGATACCAGAAGGGTTTGTGCAAACAGTACAGGTTGAGGGAGTGCAAACCTTGGCCCTACTGGATTCGGGGGCCGATCAGAGTATGGTCTTTCAGGACTTGTGGGAAACCATAGAACAGGGTCGGTCAGCTCCCTCGGATCCAGTAGAAGGCCAAATACGCATTAGATGTGTACATGGTGAAGCTTCTTACTACCCGCTACATGAAGTGGCCATACAGGGTCTAGGAGCCCTAAGGAAGATATTAATTGCGGTGGTACCGAAGCTACCATACCCCATGGTCCTAGGACGTGATTGGATCCCTTTCTGTCAGGAAATGGAGAAAGGTCTCCCAGGGATATTAGCCCCACCGTCTGTACAACCCCCAGTGATGGCAGACGACGAAAAAACTGAAGCTATAGCGACCGCAATCCCAAGTCCCTTATTCGGGAAACCATCCAAAAAAAGGTCTTCGCCCCAGGAAGTACCCTTAACAGGGAAACAAAAATTTTCCCTGCAATTTTGCAAAAGTACACCCCAAGCAAAAGGTCCAAAGAGAGCTTCTATTATGGCCGCGGGATATGACCTTTTTAGTGTAGAAGATGTTATGGTAAAAAGAGGAGGAAAGGCACTAGTAGACACCGGCATCCGAATGAAAGTACCCGAGGGATGCTATGGACGAATAGCGCCGAGGTCAGGGCTAGCAATACAACATTCCATAGATGTGGGCGCAGGGGTTATTGACCCCGATTACAGAGGTCCCGTAAAAATTTTACTATTCAATTTTGGAGATAAAGATTTTGAGGTAAGAAAAGGAGACAGAGTGGCACAGTTAATCTGTGAGCGGGTAGGGTTCCCGGTGGTGGAGGAAGTAGCGTCACTACCCTCCACTGAGAGGGGAGAGAGCGGATTTGGGGCTACAGGAATGAGAGAGGTAAGAAGTTTGACAGCCCTCAGGGAGGAAAAGACTGAGGAGGATCTAGGGCCCCAAGTAACTGACTGGGAGAAACAAACTTCCCCTCGGGTAGGCTCCGAATTAAACCCTCAGCAGCAAAGGGAACTAGCACAATTATTAAGAAAATTCTCTGACGTCCTGACCACTTTACCAGGAGAAACTCATCTTGTAACTCATGAGATAGTTACTCCCCCTGGACGTGTCATAAGACAACGTCCGTATAGAATGGCAGAGACACGAAAACAGGAAGTAATTAACCAGGTTAAGGAAATGCTGGCCATGGGCATCATAGAGGAGTCTTGGAGCCCATGGTCCAGCCCCATAGTGTTGGTTCCGAAGCCAAACGGAACCTTAAGATTCTGTATTGATTTTCGCCAAATTAACGAGATATCCCAGTTTGATGCCTATCCTATGCCGCGCATAGACGACCTGCTGGATTGTCTAGGACAGGCGAAATATCTTACCACCTTGGATCTTAGCAAAGGATACTGGCAAGTTCCGCTAACCAGAAGCTCAAAACCCAAGACGGCATTTTCTACGCCGATTGGGCTGTATCAATTTAGGCGGATGCCATTTGGATTGCACGGGGCTGCGGCTACATGCCAACGCCTCGTAGACCAGGTACTGAGACCCCACCACAAATACGCTCTCGCGTACATGGATGATATAGTCGTGTACAGTACGACCTGGTCCCAGCACCTCACCAGGGTGGAGGCTGTCCTCGGAGCATTAAGAAAGGCGGGACTTACATTAAACCCAGAAAAATGCCTATTTGCTACAAGAGAAGCTAAATATCTGGGTCACATAGTAGGCAGGGGTCTGGTAAAACCACTGGCCAATAAAATAGAAAGTGTTCGGGAGTTCCCCAGGCCCGCAACAAAAAAACAAATGCGGAGTTTCCTAGGCTTGATAGGGTACTATCGTCGCTTTGTGCCCCATTTTGCCGAGGAAAGCCTTCTCCTCACCGAAATGCTGAGGAAGAACGCGCCCAACCAAATTCGATGGACTCCTGAAGCTGAGAAGGCTTTTGGGGCCCTTAAAGAAAAATTATGCAATGCCCCCGTGTTAAGAGGTATTGATTTTAACCTGCCATTCATTTTACAAACGGATGCATCAGACACGGGGTTAGGGGCCATCCTGCCCCAAATTTTTGAAGGGAGTGAGCATCCCGTGGCGTACCTTAGCCGAAAACTCTCGCCAGCAGAGAGGAATTACGCCACGATAGAACGAGAATGCCTGGCAATAAAATGGGCCATAGAGGCTCTCCGTTTTTATCTCACAGGCAGGAAATTTTTATTAGTGACTGATCACGCTCCCCTAAAATGGCTGCATCTAATGCGGAATAATAATGCTCGGTTGACCTGCTGGCATTTAGCGCTCCAAGCGTTTAATTTTGGGGTTCAACATAGAGCGGGAAAGATGCACGGGAATGCGGATGCGCTTTCCCGAATTACTTGCTGTCCACCGGAAACGGCGGCAGCAAGTAATGTTTTAAGGGGGGGAATGTGTCACAGGGTGGACCTAAGGCAGCATGAAAGAATACTGAGCAGTATGAATGATCAAGGAAAAAGTGACAGGATGAATGAAGGAATGCTTGACAGTTGCCAGGGACAACGAAAGCACACGTGCCCAGAGCCTGGAGAGACACACCCCGGGAGTAAGGCACGGGACTCTGCTTCACCTAATGAAGCGCAGCTGAAGAAAGGTGGAGTCAGAAAATACATGGATAAAACGGACTACCAAACCTTCAGTGGTAGGCTGCCTGGTAGGGAGAGGCAAGCTTGTAGTGAGAGGCAACCTTGGAGAGAGAGACTACCTTGGAGTGAGAGATTACCTTGGAGTGAAAGGCTATCTTGGAGTGACAGGCAATCTTGGAGAGAGGCTACCTTCGAGTGGGAAGCAAGCTTGGAGAGAGAGGCAAGCTTGGAGAGAGAAACAGCCTTGGAGAGAGAGGCGTTCTCACAGGCAATCCTGGAGAGAGGAGTTGTGGAAAGAGGCCAGAGACCTGTGTGGCTCTGAGAGAAGGCAAGTGAAATATAAGAAAACTACAACAGCAGATTCAGGGGAAAAGAAGGGATATAAGGGATATCTGCCTTCTAAAAGAGAAGAGTCTTGGAGGCAGAAAAATACCCTTATAAAGCCTAGACATTCAGAGGCTGATAGCAAGTTTTCTCCTGTTTATAAAAGTATTAGAAGAAGGGAGTTTCACCTACCGAGAGAAGCAGAAGAAATCCCTTATTACAGTGAACTCTTAGCTCCAAGAGAAACGCCGTTACACAGTTTGCAATCGGGTACAGCTGAATCGGGAGAGCTGAGGCAGACCCAGCAGGGAGCGTATCCCAATTACTCAGCTAGCAAGCTAAGCAGAGACCTAAGCTATCCACTGAAGCACCAGCGGGGGCAGGGTTCTAGAAAACAGCATACAGAGTTTGGTGACCTTCCCCAGGGAAGCAGTGCTATTCAGAGGAAGAGGAACTTCCTAACTAATGAGGCAAATCTGCCATACTTTTATTCCACATTAGAAGTGGGCAATGCAGATTCCTCCGGACCAGAGTTGATGGAATATGAAGATTCTGGTACATTAGAAGATACAGAATTAATGGAATGTTCTCTTACTATAAAAGAACCTGAGTACTCCTTAAGGTAAAGGTTTGTGTAACCTTAATTCTATGTGCAGGTAGCAAAGGCTAAAAACCCTCTCTCTCTCTCCCTAGCCAAACAGACAAAGTAGGCTGTTTGTTCTTTTCTTTTGTTTGACGTTATATGCTGAAGAAAGCTATTTGTGTTACCCAGTTACTTTATGTTATAAGCCAAGTTAGGCTATTTACTTTCTGTTGTAAAAGAAGAAAACCTCAAAGGGACGGGGAATAAAACCCTAAAAGAAGAAAAAGTCTTATGTGTGATTTGTATAGATACAAGCACGGCACAACTACTCACCCTCATGAGCCAAACCATACCAGCAGTCAAGGCTGGGGCGGGTGAGGTGTGACAAGCTACAGGGTAAACTATTTAAGACTAATAAAAGAAAATATTTTTTCACTCAACGTGTAATCAAACTCTGGAATTTGTTACCTGAGGATGTAGTAAAGGCTGTTAGCGTAGATGGGTTTAAGAAAGGTTTGGACAAGTTCCTGGAGGAAAGGTCTATAAACCATTATTAAGAAGGGACACAGGATATCAATGCTTGATC
The DNA here is from genome assembly GCA_033557465.1 of Ichthyophis bannanicus. NCBI lineage: Eukaryota > Metazoa > Chordata > Amphibia > Gymnophiona > Ichthyophiidae > Ichthyophis > Ichthyophis bannanicus. The sequence goes on from CM066032.1 coordinate 956,595,634, forward strand.
CAGTACAAGCATTGCGGAACCTGTGTCTTTTGGGGAAACTGCTAGGTACGTATGACCTAGATTGGCCACTGTTGGAAACAGGATACTGGGCTTGATGGACCTTGGTCTGACCCAGTATGGCATATTTTATGTTCTTATGTTCTTATGTTTGTCCATTTTTCTAGCTGCCACATGAGCTGGAGGTTGATTTGTCTGGTCCATCAGCTCTGATTTACGTCCTTCCATTACTTATGCATTGTCTTTCCTTGCTGCTCTGTGCAGTGTTTGGGTTACATGTGTGTTTGGCACATACCTCTCTTGCCCTTCAAATTGGGGGGCCTTACTGCTCTTGGCCAACATTTTTGGGTTGACCTATACATCCGTGGGGCATCTTACGCCACACCTTTGATTCAGGCAGCTTATGGGGTGCCAACTATGGTGCCTTGGGAGTTGGCAACCTTACAACATGGCCTCTGGGGCACATTATAACCTGCCTTCACTGACGTGGTTGTTTAGGATGTGCCTACTGATGCACCCTAAAAGGTGCATTAATTTATGGCACTAGGGTGCAGTTATTTTTAGATGGCAGCATAGATTGTTGTACAGTTGCAAGCAGAAAAAGGAATTACCTCTGCCAACCTTATTCATTAGGCACTTGAACTCATGACCCCTCTACCATTAGTTAGTGTATTGACCATTGTGTTACACCACTGTTCCTGTTTGCATGTCAGTGTGCCTACGTAAGATTTTCATGTGTTAACATGTGCAGTGCTGCCATCAAAAACAGTGCTGTAACCTCACGGTGCCTCATAGGGCACCCTATAAAGTGCCCTATAAAGCGCCTTATAAGGCGCCCTATAGGCAACATTATAGCGTGCCTTGGCAGACAGTGCACTTGATAGGAATTGGCGGTATATAAAAATGTTGCAAATAATATGCCCTCTTGAGTGCCTTATAGGGCGCCTTATGTTGGCACCTTATGCTACGGCACTTTGAGGGTGTGTTTGCTGGCAACACAGATTTAAATTAAACTGGAAAATGCCTCAGACAGCACTGGGTAAAAGTATAATTATTCATCAGGCCAACTCAGGAATCAAACTCATAACCCCTGCATCATCAGTTAATGTATTAACCACTGTACTACACCTCTGCTACTAAGTTTGCAGGTCAGCGCGCCTACTTAAGATTAATGCACGTTGACGCGCGCTGCTCCCTTTCTTGCGCATTAATGTGCGCAGCACACATTAGCGCGCGATAACGCGCGCTTGCTACGTTTAGACCGGAATGCCCACTCCTTTTATGGCATCCTGCACACTAACGCCGGGCGCACGTTAAGACGGTTTAGTAAACATGCCCCTTATCATCTATACTAAAGAAAGCTATAATTCGACCAATCTATAAAGGTAAATCACTAGACATCACTGACCCCAAGTCATACCGTCCTATTTCAAGTTTACCTTTTATATCAAAAATTATAGAAAAAGTAGTACAAAAACAACTGCAAGATCACATTGACTTACATGACCCACTGGATATACATCAGCATGGCTTTAAACCAGATCACAATGTGGTAACGCTACTGATTTAGAAACATAGAAACATGACGACAGAAAAAGACCACATGGCCTATCTATTCTGTCCTTCCATAACAACTACAACAGTCCCCTTTTTACCTTTAGAGATCCTCTGTGTTTGTCCCATGCTTTTTTGAATTCAGTTACTGTCCTCATCTCTACCACCTCCACTGGGAGACTATTCCACGGATCAACTACTCTTTCCGTAAAGAAATATTTCCGCATATCACTCCTGAATCTATCTCCCTTCACCCTCATCCCATGTCCCCTCGTAGCAGAACTTGCTTTCAATTGAAAGAGGCTCTCTCCCTGAACATTTATGCCACGGAGGTATTTAAACATCTCAATCATATCACCTCTATCCCGCCTTTACTCTAAGGTGTACATATTAAGATCCTTCAGTCTGTCCTCATATGCTTTATAATGAAGACCACTAATCATTTTAGTAGCCACCCTCTGCACCGACTCCATCCTGTTTACATCCTTTCCAAGGTGCGGTCTCCAGAATTGCACACTATACTCCAAATGAGGTCGCACCAAAGACTTATACAGAGGCATTATCACCTCCTTTTTTCTGCTAGCCATTCCTCTCCATATGCACCCAAGCATCCTTCTAGCTTTTGCCGTCGCCTTTTCTACCTGTTTAGCTACTTTAAGATCATCAGACACAACCACGCCTAGGTCCCGCTCTTCTTTAGTGGACAAAAGTACTTCACCTCCTATACTGTATTGCTCCCTTGGATTGCTGCAGCCCAAATGCATGACCTTACATTTTTTAACATTAAATCCCAGCTGCCAAATTCTAGACCATTCTTCAAGCTTAGCTAGAACCCTCCTCATGTTATCTACCCCTTCCTGGGTGTCTACTCTATTGCAGATTTTGGTATCATCCGCAAAGAGGCAAACCTTACCTGAAAGCCCTTCCGCTTTATCACTAACAAAGATGTTAAAAAGAATCGGACCAAGGACAGATCCCTGGGGCACACCACTGATAACATCCTTCTCCTCAGAGTGAGCTCCATTTACTTGTACTCTTTGTTGCCTCCCACCCAACCAATATCTAACCCAAGCAGTAACTTTAGCGTCCATCCCTAGGGTGCTCAGTATGTTTATAAGTCGCCTGTGAGGAACAGTGTCAAAGGCTTTACTGAAATCTAAATACACCACATCTAGGGCTCTCCCTTGGTCCAACTCCCTGGTCACCCAGTCAAAGAAATCAATCAGATTTGTCTGACAAGACCTGTCTCTGGTGAATCCATGCTGCCTCGGATCCTGTAATCCGCTGGACTCCAGAAACCTCACTATTTTCTCTTTCAGCAGCGTTTCCAATAATTTACTCACCACCGAAGTTAAACTAGCCAGCCTGTAGTTTTCAACCACATCCTTACTTCCACTTTTGTGTAAAGGCACCACATGAGCCTCTCTCCAGTCCTTTGGCACCACTCCTGACTCCAACGAGGCATTTAAAAGGTCAGTCAGTGGAGCTGCTAGAACGTCCCCATGTTCCCTCAGTATTCTCGGGTGTATCCTATCCGGTCCCATCGCTTTGTCTACTTTAAGTTGAGATAGTTTCTCACGAACACAGTCTTTTGAAAATTGTTCAAGATGTCCTTTGCTTCTGTTCCTATTTGTGGGTGTTTTCTGAGGTCCTGCTCCTGGTTCTTCATCTGTGAACACAGAACAAAAATATTTGTTAAGCAATTCCGCTTTATCCTTATCAGCTTCTACATATTCCTCCCCTGCACCCTTGAGTCTGACAATACCACTCTTGCCCTTCCTCTTCTCACTAATATATCTGAAAAATGCCTTATCCCCACATTTTATTGCATTGGTGGTTGGTTTGGTTTAGGCATTTGATATACCGCCCTTTACTTACGCATCAGAGCGGTTTACATGTATACTAACAGGTACTTTTTTATTCCCTTGTCCCCGCAGGGCTCACAATCTAAGTGTACCTGAGGCAATGGCTATTTCCTCCTCCTTTTGAATCTTTGCCTTCTTGACTACTTTGCTAGCTTCTCTAAGTTTTTCCAAATACAGATGCCTGTCTTCCTCTCTCTGTGATCTCTTGTATTTCATGAAGGCCTCCCTCTTTTTCTTCACTTTTTCAGCTACTTCTTTCGAAAACCATAGCAGTCTCCTTTTCCTTTTACCTTTATTTACCATTTTAACAAAAAGGTTGGTTGCCCTTAAAATATCCCCTTTCAGTTTTTCCCACTGTTTTTCTACATCCCTCAGCTGTTCCCATCCAACTAACGACTCCCTGAGGTATTGGCCCATCTTCGCAAAGTTAGTCTTCCTAAAGTCTTAGATCCTCGCCTTTGAATGGATTCTAACAGCCCTAGTCCTAATACTGAACCACACCATCTGGGGATCACTGGATGCAAAGTGATCTCCCACTACAACATCAGAAACACTTTCACCATTGGTAAACACCAAGTCCAGTATGGCCCCTTTACGTGTGGGGTCTGTTACCAATTGCCTGAATAGTTCTCCCTATAGAGAATCCAGGATCTCCTTACTTCTAGATGATACTGCAGCAGGAATGTGCCAATCAACATCTGGCATATTGAAATCTCCTATCAGTAGCACTTCCCGTTTCCTAGCAATGCTGCGCATGTCTTCAATTAACTCTCTGTCCACCTCTTCCTCTTGTGAGGGAGGTCTGTATATCACACCAATGTAAATAGATTTCTCTTTCCCTCTTTCTAGTTTAACCCATAATGCCTCCCCTCTCCCTTTAAAGCTCTGTAATTCCAAAGCTTTAATAGTAGTTTTTACATATAGTGCCACTCCTCCTCCCCTACTTCCTGCCCTGTCCTTTCTGAATAAAGTATAGCCAGGTATAGTTACATCTCAATCATGGTTTTCTGTGAACCATGTTTCTGTAACTGCCACTAAATCCAAGTCAGCCACTCCCACCAAAGCTTCAACATCAGGGATCTTATTTCCCATGCTACGGGCATTTATACACACTGCTTTCCATATGTTACCCCTGTTACCCATTTCCATAAAGTTTTTTAATGTATCACCTACCTGGGGGCTTTCACTTACCTGGGGGCTTTCTTCACCCATCCCCAACGAATCTAGTTTAAAGCCCTCTTCAGTAGATTAGCCAGTCTACTACTGAAGACGCGTTGACCTTTCTTGGACAGATGGATGCCATCTCTGCTCTGCAACCCTTGGAACAGCATCCCATGGTCTAGGAAACCAAAACGCTCTCGATGACACCATCCACGCAGCCATGCATTCATCTCCAGGATGCGAGCCTCTCTGCCTTGGCCTTTACCCTCAACAGGGAGGATTGAAGAGAACGCCACCTGTGCACCTAAAAGCTTCACCCTCTGTCCCTGAGCCATGAAGTCACTTTTGATACGTTCCGAGGTATACCTGGCAGTATCATTTGTTCCAACATGGATTAGCAACATTGGGTAATAGTCAGTGGGCTTGATGAGTCTCAGCAAACTCTCCGTAACATCTTGGATTTTGGCACCAGGCAGACAGCATACCTCTCTGGACATCAAGTCTGGTTGGCATATGGACGCCTCAGTACCCCTCAGAAGAGAGTCTCCAACCACCACTGCCCTTCGTTTCCTTGTGGTCACTGATTCTGCAACTTTGGGGTACTTGAGCTCTGGTTCTTCCCTTTCCAGGGATGCTTTCACCTCCTCCACTTCCATGGCTGCATAATGGTTCTTCAATTCAAGGGCTGGTGAAGTTGGATTGGTGATTTTGCAGGCCCTGGTGACTTGTGTCCAACCATCGACATTCTGTTGGCACCCATCTTCTCCTCTGCTGGAGAGCTTGGTTGCTGCAAGAAGCATCTCATCAATGTACTTCTCACTGTCTTGAATGCTCCTCAGCCTCGCCACCTCCTCTCTGAGTTCCTCCACTTGTTTCCTCAGAGCTTCAGCATGCAGGCACACTGCACATGGAACCGGTCCTTCAAATGGCATTAGGACCTCTGTCTGGACCGAGGCAGAAGCTGTAACGGGGGCAACAGCTTTAGAGATACAATTTTTCCCATTTTTCTCTCTTTAATAATCTTATAACAGGTCTTGACAAAAACAAATTATTTCTATTAATCTTCATCGATGTCTCAGCAGCATTTGATACTGTGTCTCACTCAATAATGCTGCAACATCTACGAAATATTGGTTTATCCAACAATACAATAAAATGGTTTGCTTTTTACTTAACCAATCGTTCACAACTAGTAAAAAATGGGGACAAAAAATCCTCACAATTCATGATTGTACAAGGTATTCCGCAAGGTTCTGCTTTATCATCTATCCTCTTTAATATCTATATTCAACCCATATGTCAAATTATTAAATGTCATGAAATGGATTATCATTTATACGCTGATGACATTATGATTTATACTTCAATTGATCAAAATACCTTTGATACAACAAAAATGATTAGCTGTTTGAATGATATGAATAATTGTCTCAATAACAACAATTTAAATTGTCAGTCCTTAAAACTACCAAGTGAAATAAAAATTAAAGATGAAGTAAGATAAGTTCAATGCAAGTGTGAAGTAGGCTCTCCCTACTTTGAACAAAATGTTATCTGTAAACTGCACTGATTTTAAAGAGTGCGGTATATAAAAGCAATAAATAAATGAATAAAATAAATAAAAATTAGATATTTAGGTATAACCATAGATAAATATTTAGGGGTATGTTTACTAAAAGGCGCTATTTGCGCTGCTGTCACGTTATCAGGTGATAAGGTACCTTAGCGAGCGATAACGCGCGCAGCAGCGCAAATGAGCGCTGAAGGCGGAGAAAGGCTCCCAGAGGGCGGAGGAAGGCTCCCCAGGGGCGGAGAGAGAGGGTCAATGGGTGGAGAGTGGGAGGGGAGAGGCTCCCTGCACACTAACGCTGTGGAATCCGGGGCTGAAAACTAACGCCAGTGAAACCCTGGTGTTAGAGCAGATTTAAAGGGAAAAGAAACCATTTCTGTCAGCAATGTACAGCAAAACCAGGGAAACCTATGAAAAGTGATAAGTGTGATACATGTGCATGGAACAAAAGGGCAAAAAACATAACCAAGCTGGCCAATAGTGATATTAATGGGTAACATCATAAAACACTACCCAAAAAGCTCCAAAATAAAGATATTTATTTTGGAAGGGTCTATGCTCTGTTCCCATACAAGGTGAATGATCCCACAGTGAAATAGCGCTGATCAGGGTTTTCCCTTTCCATTGCACAGGTTTCCTATGGCGTGCACATGTTCCGCAATAGCAGGGCGGGCATGTCGGAATGGGCAGCTGGACAGATGCTGGAAAAGGGGACACAGAGGGCACATACTGTGGTGCAGCTGGGCCACAGTGCAGACTAGGGTGATGCCTGGGTGGCCCATACGAATGCTGCAACAGTAGAGCAGCCAGACAGCAACTGATGAGGCCCAACATGGGCACGAGTGTGTTTCCCAAAGCGTCACAGGGGATAGTACCCAGCAGGTACCCCCAAGGGCACAGAACATTGGCAGGCGGTGCTGGGGGGAAGCGTGGACAGCTATGCAGGCACCCCCTACCCCAGAACCCGTACCCACAGCCGCCTACCTGCACACTGGATGGCCTGAGACTGTGCACCACCAGCACCACCAGCAGAAGGGCATGTCAGCATGGTGGCGGAGGGGTACTGGTGGTGGAGGGGGCAGTGGCTGCTGCCCACAGCAGACCGTGGCCTAGCCCTGTCTAGGTGGGTGCCGTGCACTGCAACAGACAGGCTCTGTCTGACAAACAGTTATGGTATACCCAGGGAATGAGCTGTCCCTGTGGCAACAGTGTGGTGCAGTATGCACAGCCAGTGTGTTCAGAAGCAGAAAGTCACTGGTTCAAGCACCAATCTTCAGAGGGCCACCCATTCTATGACAAGCCTGCGTGGCTTCCAAGAATCTCTCTGCTAGCATGGTTGCCTCTCCAAAATTTTGGCAATTTTGCTGTATAAGGAAAGTGTGCAAATCTTTAGGGACCGCAGACATAAATTGTTCAAGCATTATAATGTCTAATAACATTTCTACCGTCTTTTGCTCAGGCTCCAACCATTTTACAGCTAAACCTCTGATTCTCTGACTCAGAGCCCTGGGTGTCTCACCCACTCTCAATGTAGTAGCTCTAAACATTCGCCTATACTCTGAAATAGACAACCCTAGGCGATCTCTAATAGCAGCCTTTACATCCTTATAATTCAAAGCCTGGGCTGCTGGCATTGCTCTGTAAGCTGCAAGCGCCTCTCCAGTTAATGAGGCTGCCAGCCTTACTGCCCACTGGGTCTCTGGCCATGCTAATGCTTGTGCCACTCTTTCAAAAGACTCTAGAAAATTATCAACATTATCCTCTGGAGTTAGCTCCCCAAAACTAAATGCCCCAATCCCCTGATTGAGTCCCACACTGTCCACATGTGGTGTGCCAGTATTTACTGCTGGTCTTGCATCTGGTCCACTTTGGTTCTGCAGCTCAACTAGGGCTTGCACCAGATCAAGCACTGGCTTCTGCTGGTCCATTAAGGCTTTCAAAGCAGTGTCCTGAGCCTGCTGTGCTAGCTCCTGTTGCCTGCTAAACTGGGCTGCCATCCAATCAGCTAGTTCTCTTAGATCCATCTTGATCCCTGCAAGAAACAAAGAGAAAAAAAAAACAAAGTGCACCACCTTCCAAACAGGTGTGGTTTTTTCTACTTTTTTTTTTCCAATTACCCCTGTGCCTTACTTCCATCCACCACTAGACATGCCCAGGTACTTGTTACCTTATGCCAGTGATGAATCCAGCTCTGCACAGGGTCTTTTCCTCCTGGGACAGCTACCTGGAACCTCCACTTCTCCTCCAAAGTGCAGTTGAGGGAAAATCTTTTTTTCCAGCTTTAAACTTGAACTTTAGTTGCAATCCTTAACAAGTAAATCCCTTTGTGAAAAAGCAATCTGAAAAACTACGCCATTTGTCAGACGGCTGCCTGGGTGAGAATGTTCACAGTCTTGGCAAGTGCATATGTCAATATGATTTGCAAGGGATTGTGGGCAATGCAGTTCATTCACACCAGACACAACTGCTGACAATAATTAGTTGTGCTTGATGGTAAAGCCAATAAGATATTTATTTATGGGGTTATTTCTCCCAACACAGATATGCTTGGTAGCACATAAATCAGGTTACTTGCTTTCAGTGTTAAACTTGGAAAAACAAAATCAGGAAACAACATTTGAACTTGTCAGGCAATCAAAGCAAAAGAAATAAGACCTGGTTGGCAACAAACTGGTCTTTTCTGTAGGCTTTAGCTAATATTCTCTTAGCAATGTATCAAACAACAAACCAAAAGCCACAAAGAAAGGAAAAACTGTTCTTTTCAGGTTAACTTCTTATATCTTCCCACATAGATTCAGAAGTGATTCTCTCAGAGCACACAAGCAATTAGGTAAGGCTCAATTGCTAGCAGTTATCCAGCTGAAACCCCTTAGCTGGCTTGCTTTCTACTGCGTGGCTAAAAATCCTACTCAAGAACTTTTCTGAGTAGACTAAAGAACAAGTTTGTATTTCTTTGTGACGGTTGCTGTACTTTGTAACAGAAAATCACCAAAGGAGTTTAGACAGAGAGCAGTCCATGTAAACAGATTCTTCATCTGCTATCACCCCCTCTTCCTCAACAGGCATGGGTTCAATATCATGGATTGGCACAGATGAATCTCCCAATGGAGCACTTTCAGGAGAATACTTGTTTCCCTGCTGTCTTTCAAGGTTATAGCTAGGGCATAGATCAGTGTTCATACCTGAGCTTCCATTGCTGTTAGAGTTCCTCTCTATATAGCCTGGCCAGTATGTAGTCCAGTTCTTATGTCCAGCCTTCCAATCCAGATCCCTGGACACTGGGTCTCTCTTCACATACCTTCTGGCACGGGTCTTAGGGTCCCTTCCACGTGCAGCCGTCTCCCTCACAGGTACCGTCTGGAGATTCCTAGCCCTGCAGCACCATTCCTCTGGCTTTCCCCAGTCCAATGGTGTATGCTGGCCCTTGGAATGCCTCCCAGTATACGTACTGCTCCGGACTCTTCTAGACCTCTCAAAGGCTTTTCTTTTCTTTCTTCCAAAGGGTTTCTTGCCCTCTCTGTCCCTCTGCTCTGGCTTCTGCTTCTGATGATCCTCCAGATGAAACTGAGGATATCTAAGCTGATCATGAAGATGATGATGATCCTGAGGATAATTCTCTTTAGAATAAACTCTACCTTTATTCTGCCTAGATGAGTGCTCCTCCCTAACACAGCGCAGCTGTGCTGAATCAGGCCCTGCCCTTTGAGATGAGTGCTTAGGGATTACCTCATAGCCCTCCTGATTGAACACACGTTTCCCCACTTCAGCTTCTCTAAGGGCTGTTGGAAACCTGGTGCATTCTGGGACTGGTAGTCTTTTATGGGAAAATTCTGTTTTCTTATTTCTACCAGAACTGATAGGTTGCTTGTTCAGAGTCACTTCACCTTTTCTATAGCTCCTTCCTGAGCTATGATAAGCTTCCTTATCACACTTCTTATAATTTTTCACAATCTTCTTGCATTTAAGAACTTTGAATAATTTTGTGTCATCTGCAAATATGATCACCTCACTCGTTATTCCTATTTTCAGATCATTTATAAATATGTTAAAAAGCAGCGCGCACAGCACAGATCCCTGGGGTTCTCCACTAATCAACTTTCTCCATTGAGAGAATTGGCCATTTAGCCCTACTCTGTCTTTTAACCAGTTCCTGATCCACAATACGACACTGTGTTATATCCCATGACTTTTTAATTTTGCCAAGAGACTCACATGAGGGATTTTGTCAAAGGCTTTCTTAAAATTCAGATACACTATATCGATCGGTTGACATTACAACCCTCCCACCTCCCCGAGGAGTTGCTTTTTGAGCTACTGTTTTGGTATTTGACTGTAGAAGATGGCGCCGCTGCAGGCAGGAAGGCATGCATGCATGCACAATGCAGCTCCCATAAGCTTCCAGTGGAAGTTGGGGAGCATTTCACATAGGGCTCCATTAGTGATATTATCCATACGTGAGGACTTACTCTTGCTGTCCACAGAGAACACCTGCTACAACCTGCTGTAACCGCTTTTTCTTAAATCAACTTCCTTTTCCTTTTGTATTGTTTTATTCTTAAATTACTTGAGCTTTTATTTCTGCGTTGTTTCTTGACTAAATTCAGCAACAGCAGCTCCAGTACCCGAGAGAGCGCAGTGGATGGCAGCAGCCTCTCTCAGTCTCTCCCTCTGCAGATTATAATATGAGCAATCAGTTTCCTTATTCAAATGCCAGTGGTACTTTATCAGACAGCCAAATGTATACGGTAACTTGTCAAAGGGTAGGCTAGCACACTTGATTATTTTTTATTTAATTTACATTCTCTTATATACCGCGCTATTTTGCATCAGCACGGTTTACATTGAACAAAATGAAATTACATTGAACAGGACATTATAACTTGGAGATAACTATTTTACAGGGAACATGGGCTATGGAGGATTAAATGGCTTGCCCAAGACCACAAGGAGCACCTGTGGGACTAGAACCCCCAGTCCTTCCGGCCCAAGGTTGCTGTCCTCTAGGGGGATTTGAACCCCTGACCTTCTGGCCTGAAGTACCTTGCCCCCAACCACTAGGCCACTCCTCCACTCTAGTTTGATTTATTAAAAGACACATCAATAGCAGAATTAAGCTTGCACAAATCATTTTTGTGAAGGTATTTTAAACCCTAACCATCTTTATGCTGCATTCAGTGTTTTAAGGACACATTTAAAAATTGAAAACTGATCATGTGAATAATTAGGATTTGTCTGATTTGCACAGGGAAGATCATTAAGTAAGTACTTCAGTGAGGCGTATTGCCAGACAATCACCCATACTAAACACTGAGTGACCTGATCTGACAACGTCACCTAATGTAAAGGATCAAGCACCTGTTTTAGCACCAGAGTTTCCAGACATTATGTAAAAAAGAAATTGAAAATGATTAACCACGATGTGGCATTACGATTTTTTTTTTTTTAGATCCAACAAGTTTCTAAAGTCTAATAGTTGCTGCAAAATTTTCAGCTGGTAGATGGTGAACATGTATAATCCTAAAGTCTTGCTATTAATGAACTTATTATAAGTAAGGCTAGCCCTGATATAAATATAAATCATTTTGGTCTTAGCAAAAATTTCGTAATACAGATCTGCAATCTAAAATGCTGGCCATTAGTCAGAGAGTAGAGATCAAAAGTTTTTCTGTAATTTTAGATTAAAAAACAATTGAGGCAATAATACATATAGAAGGACTAAATGCCCCAGTTTCTATTCCACTGCATACTGTACTTTTCTCCTTTACTCTGTGTCTCTTGCATGCACACACACAGACTTTTCGCCTCCTACCTTCCCTTATTCTTTGTCTCCATACCTTCACCATGTGAATCATTTTCTTAGCTGTCTCCAGGTCCCCCTGGTGATTCTGGCCGATTTCAGCGATGATAAAGCAGGGGTGGTCCCCACCAATCATGCGTCCCAGGCAAAGCTCAAATTCTAGAGGCATGACTATTAAGACAGGATATTATTTATAATTTGGCATCTCAAACACTGGTGTCTAAAATACTTTCTAAATTTACAATAAACACAATTTTGAAATTTGAATTTTGTAACTAAAAGCAAAAATATGGGACAAAAAACCCAAAAGACTACCTCAGATGCTGACATGGAAGAGCAAGGAAAATAACCAGTTCTTTGTGTCCTATTTGTATCTATGGCATTATTTTGTCACGCCTCCCAGTCATCTTTCTTGTCTAATCATGTCAGACATTCTCCCTCCCCTTTTTTATTTTCACTGGATCAAAGCAGTTTACATTGAACAAAAACCTCAGTTACATACTGTACAAACTAGCACACAGGTCTGCGACTAAAAAGCTGTTTGATTATTTTCATCTAATTTCCATGTATTTTGGTGTGCTGAAAACAAATAAAATATTGAAAAAACTCCTAGACGTCATGATTTGCCACAACATGCAAAATTGTCTTCAAATTTATCAATTTTTTTCAAATTACTATTAATTAATTCAAATTACTATTAATTAATTCACATAAATGCATTTAAGATATAAAATGCCAAAAAAAACCTTAAAGGGGTTGTCCAAGGGGCATGTTTACTAAACATTCCTAACGTGCGGGGCCGCGCTAGTGTGCCTGTGCCATATAAGGAGTGGGCGGTTCAGGCAGAAAATAGAAAAAAAACGGTAGTAAGCAACCGGACGTGTGCGCGTCGCGCTAATGTGCGGGGGTCGACATTAGCGCGTGGAAAGGCAAAGTGGCGCGCTGCTGAGTATACAAAACAACAGAGCCGTGGTACAACGGTGAAGACACTGACCAATGGTGCAGGGGCCATGGGTTCAATCCCCCAGTGTGCGCAACGACAAAGGTCAGCTGAGGCAGTAACTGTAATGATTAACATTGTTTTAGGAGGCAAATTAATTTGGAACGGCATAAGGCGGCGCACAGTTATTCTTGGGCGGCATAAGGCGGCGCACAGTGCTTTTTGGGCGGCATAAGGCAGCGCACAGTTATTTTTGGGCAGCAGAAGGCGGCGCACTGGTCCCCTTGGGTGGCAGAAGGTGGCGCGCTAATAGGCACAAGCACAGGAACAGAGCCACAGCACAATGGTTAAAACACTGACCAATGGTGCAGGGATCAGGGGTTCAACTCCTCACAATGCCCAGTGAAAAATGCCTGCTGAGGCAGTATGTATTATGTTGTGGAGTGCTGTAGGAGGCTGTATAATTTTATTTTGTTATCACTACTAGCAAACGCACTCTCCCAGCATGTTAACATACGGCGGCCCATAAGGCACATGTTACAGTGCACTGTTCGCCAAGGCACCCTTGAATGACCCCTATAGGGCAGCATGTATGTTGCGACACAGGATAATGTATAGTGCACCCTATAGGGATGGCAACCATAAGGTGGCCTACAGGGCGCCCTATGAAGCACCCTCAGAGGCACCTAATGGGTATAGTAAGCTGAGGGTGGTCTTGCCGGCATAGACATATGTACAGTAAATAAAAATAAAGCTGTGGACAGCCCTACCAAAGGGCCCCACTGTGGGTTTGAACCCATGACCTCTGGTTGCACAGGCAGTGATGTAACCATTGCACTACAGCTCCATAGCTGTAAGCAAGCCCCTGGCTGGCTGCAGATAGCCTACACGTCACCTCACAGACAGTCTGCTGGTGTCAACAGGATAGGGTTAGGCCACCCGTACCCATGATGCACTGCACATGCAAATTAGCTGTCCGCAGATGGACACAAGATGGGGAATGCACCCCCACAGCACCTCGGCCCTGTTGGGGGAAGTGACCGGGTGCACCCACACAGCACCTTGGCCTAGTAGGGGGCACTGACCGGGTGTTTTACTGGCACAGAGTAGCCACACACCGTTACATCGTGCGGGAACTGTGCTCACCCTGAGTGTGCAATGAGATGGCCAGGACCAGGTCAACAACACCTGCCATGGCTGATGGAGGCCAAGTGGGCGTTCCAAAGCAGTGTTAATGTGTAAGATAGCTAGTTTCTGCACAAACACCATGGATATCCCTGTCTGCCGCCATCAGGCCCCGCACCCCCCCCCCCCCCCATGGCAAACATGGTCCCCATCAAGGGATCCACACTCTACCTCCCTGCAAAGGTGGCAGTAGAGGGCAACATCAACCCCAGTCCTGCTGAGGAACACCACCCCCCCCCCAGGCAGGCAGCTCCATACACAGCCATAACACAATAGCAGACAGACATAAGCCCAGGGTATGGTAAGCTGCACTCCACCACCAGATATTCCCCTGCAGCAAGCCAACAGCCACTGCACCCTGCAAGCCATTATAGCAAGACATTTACCAGCTACAAACAGTCTGCTGGTTAGTCCATAGTGCATGTTCCCAATGGAGATGCATGCACCCAGAACTGGGCTGTCTGCATACACAGCAAGCAGATAGATCAGTGACTGGGCCCCAAAGAGAAACCCATATCTATCACATGAGAGAACTACTATACAGCACTATGGGGGGGCCTAGCCATGCTGTGGTCACTGCACAGTCAGGGTGAGCGTGATCCCCCAGAAGGACATGCTTTGGCCACCCTGTCTGTGTAGGTGGTGGCCGGACACTACAATATCCCAGCCAATGTCCCTGCCAGGGCCCTATGCCCAGTGCAGATGCATCCTGGCCACGCCACCCTGCCCTGGCTATACCCATGGTACCTTGCACCTCATTATGCACATTGACTGGCCAATACTGGCAACAGTGCTGGCAGTGCGGGCTGTTGAAGGGGCTTGCAGCCAACACCCACTGTATAGACAGACACACACTTCCACACCTCTGCCATCATGGTGCTACGATTGAGGGGGTAAGTAGCCTTGCCCACCAAACCGGTCCTGAGCACGGCAAGGCATGGATATGGTACGCATTACAGCTGGTGATCACTCCCCAGGGTGGTAAGCACCGTCAGAGGCCAGGCCTGGAGCATGCCCCGCAAACACCTAACAGATTGTTTGGATGGGGTCAACTAGCAGTATGTACGTAACGTATGGATAACTGCCTGCCTGTGCTCCTAGCAAACGTCTCCGAGCTGTGTACCGTATACCTCAGGTGTAGGGTGACATTGGTAAGTTATGCAAGTGCTCGTTTTGGGTGCTGCATGCACGGTCCAATGTTCTGCCTTTCCAGGAGACATTGGCCAATGGGGCCTGTGGGTGTGGGTGTGTCTGCCCTTGATGGCTGCTGCTTTACGGCACAGATTCCCAACTCCAGTCCAGGTTTGCATCACACTGTTCGGGTTTTCCTGCTATCCCTCATGAATATGCATGGGCTACATCTACATGCCATGGGGGTGGTGCATAGATATACAGCACAGGCATTTGTATGAGTGTCAGCATGGAACCTGACTGGTGTGTGGCCCACCAGGACTGCATTTGGGTGATTCTGCTCTAGGTACTGCCCCTGTTCATGGTGTCTGTGCTCAGTGGGGTAAAAGATAGATGTCTTACCATTGCATATGTCCCCGCCATGAAAGGTGTGTCCTTACTATCACTGTGTAGTTGTGGGAAAAATATGTGGGCAGGATTGGCAGTAGCCCCAGCTGGGCTTTGAACCTGTGACCTTCTGTTCTTGTATGCACTGTCTGTGTGCACTGCACCACTGTGTAGCCACAGATTGGTTGGATTCCCTGGACTGTCCATGACTGTGGATCCGGCAGGACCTGTCTGTTGCAGTGGACTGTGCCAGCCTGCACATGGCTAGGCCTCTGTCTTCTGTGGTTAGCAGCCACTGCCCCCTGCACCACATGTACTTGTCCGCCAACATGCTGGCATGAACTTCTCTCAGAAAAAGCAGTTGACCTGATTGCAATGTGGCAGTATGGGACTGCATTTGGGGGACTTGGCTGTAGGTAATGCCCATTGTTGTGGTGTGTGTGCGGTGTTGGGTAAAATATGGGTGTTTTCCCCATGCATACAGGGGTGTCTGCGCTATCTTTATTTAGTGGTGGGTAAAATATAGGGACTGGGCTGGCAGGTGCCCCAGCTGGGTTTTGAACCTCTGCTCTCTGGTCCTAGAGGTAATGACTCTGTCCGCTGTACCACACTTTGGCCACAGAGACAGTGCAGCCCCTGGAGGCAGTAAGCCTGGCAGGATGGAGTCACAAACCCTGCTCTACGCAAGTCTACTGTGGGCATATGCACCCTGTCTGGTGACAAACGTGCACATAAACCCCGGAAATGACCACGGGAAATGTGGGACAAAATATCACCACGCTGGGCAACAGTGATATTAATGGGCAACCATAGCAAACACTCCCAGGAAAGCTCCAAGACGTGGAAATGTTTTTTGGAAGAGTCTCCTCTCAGTAGACCCTTCCAAAATTCATTTCTTTTTTCTGGAGCTTTGCTGGGTGTGATTTCTGTATTTGCCCATCACTATAACTGTTCCCCAGCTAATTACTATTTTTAATAGTTCTGTTGTGGTCATTTTCTATTTTTATTTTCACTTTTGTGCTGTGCACATATATCACACTGCTCACGTTTTGCTGGTTTCCCCGGTTTTCCTGTACATTGCTGACGGAAATGGTTTCTCTTCCCTTTAAATGCTTTCTACCGCGAGTGTTTCACTCGCGGTAGTTTTTACATGCAAATTCGGGCCCGATACTGTGCGGGGAGCCTCTCCCCTCCCACTCTCCACCCATTGACCCCGTCCCTCCGCCCCTCCGGAGCCTTCCTCCGCCCTCCTTTCGCCGTTCCACGCCTCTATCGGACATTTGCGGGCCCGCACTTGTACGGGGCCCGTTAGTGAGCCGCGTACCTGTGCGGGGGTGACACGCACGTGTGCGGGGCGTTTAAACGCGTTTCTGCGCGTTTCAGTGCCGCGTTGCCGTGCGCTATTTTGCGGCGCGCTATTTTGCGGATTTTAGTAAACATGCCCCCAAGTTATGTAAAAAAAAATATTTTATTTATTTTATTTATTTCAACTTCTTATATACCGCACTCTTTGACATCAATATAGCACTGTAAATCTGATGGTCAGCAATATATACATAAGCTAAGCAAGTTTTAAGTCCGTGCTTCTAATGGTAGAAGGGGTTAATCTTTCCTGAAGAATCCAGTGGGAGGGAGACACAGGGCAGATAGAAGCAGCTCCGTTCAGTGCAGGGGGGAGTGGCCAGCACTGTGATGTCTCGTGTACAGACACAGAGCTGCTCTCTCCTGCATGCCATACTTGTGCACGAATCATCATCAGGTTCTTGGTTCTAGGCTGTTCACACTTTTTCATCGCAATTCGTGTTAGCTCGTCATTCTTCAACCATTATGTTATGGCTCCGCGAAAGTATATTAATTCGCCAGACAGTTTCTGTTTCATCTGTGGTGAATATACAGTGTTGAAGCAACAGCAGAATATTACAGACTTTGTGAAAAAAGTATACTTTGCATACTTTGGACTAAAAATTGGAGATCAAGATAAAGTCTGGGCACCTCATAAAGTGTGCAAACGGTATGTTGAGGACCTCCAAAACTGGTTCAAGGGTAAGAAAAAATCTTTCCGTTTTGGGATTCCTATGGTATGGCGAGAGCAAAAGAACCATAGTGACAACTGTTATTTTTGTTCAGGCGATGTGAAAGGGTTTAATTCCAAATGGAAGCATTCCATTTCACACCCCAATCTTCACTCGGCAATTTGTCCCATCCCCCATGGCACAGATATACCAGTACCCAAGCCCCCTGCTAACTTGGAAGAGATACCTAGCTCCGATGAAGGTGAAGTCATACCTGAACCAGATGACGAATCAAGTTCTGACTTTGAAGATGATACAAGACCAAAATTGTTTTCTCAGGAGGAGATGAATGATTTGGTAAGAGACTTGAATCTTCCCAAAGATGCCGCTGAGTTACTCGGATCAAGGCTGAAAAGCAGGAATTTATTGTTGCCAGGAGTGTCATCTTCATGGTTCAGACATCGTGAAAAGGAGTTCGTTCCTTACTTCGCCCAGGAAGACAAGTTGGTTTATTGCATCGATGTCGAAGGTCTGATGGGTCAATTTAAAATACAATATGATTCAGAGCAATGGCGTCTTTTTATAGATTCTTCAAAAAGAAGTCTCAAAGCAGTTTTACTCCACAATGGTTTTTACGCTTCCATACCTGTAGGTCATTCCGTACACTTGAAGGAAACCTACGAGAACTTGGAATTGGTTCTTCATAAACTTAAATATGAAGACCATGGTTGGCAAGTGTGTGGGGACTTGAAGGTCTTGTGCATGCTGCTCGGGCAACAAGCTGGGTATACCAAATATCCTTGTTTTATGTGTCTATGGGACAGTCGAGACCGACAAAATCACTGGACCAAGAAGAGTTGGCAGCCGAGGGTGCTAACAGTCGGTGAAAAAAATGTCCTCCGAGAAACCTTGGTACCTTCCCATAAAGTTCTTCTACCACCTCTCCACATAAAATTGGGATTGATGAAGCAATTCGTAAAATCACTTCCAAGAGATGGAGAATGCTTCAAATACTTGGTCACCAAGTTTCCAGGCTTGTCGGAGGCAAAATTGAAGGAAGGTGTGTTCGTCGGACCAGACATTAGAAGGCTTATAGTTGATCAAGAGTTTGTCAATACCATGACGGATCCTCAAAAAGAAGGGTGGATTGCATTTAAAGAAGTCGTACAGAAATTTTAGGCAATAACAAAGATCCTCACTACAAAAAGATTGTCGGACGAATGCTAAAAGCATTTCAAGCTTTAGGTTGCCTGATGAGTTTGAAAGTGCATTTCCTCAAGTCCCACCTTGACTACTTTCCTGAAATTTTGGGAGCTGTGAGTGAGGAACAAGGTGAATGATTCCACCAAGACATTAAAGAGATGGAAAGGAGATACCAGGGAAAATGGAGCATTACAATGATGGCAGACTACTGCTGGATGCTTCAGAGAGACATTCCAGATGCTACTCACAAGCGTGAATGCACCAAGAGGAGCCTCACAAGGAAGAAGAATCGAGTTTAGTGTGTGTAGGTGAGCTCATTTCAGTTCAAAAAAGGATTTTCATGAAAATATTGTAATAAAACTTTAATTTTATGTCTATTTCCATTTATTTAGAGGTTTTGCCTTATTTAACATAGTTACCTAAATTGTCAGGAAACGTGATGTCCTATGACAAAATGGAGGTCATTTTCAGATTCAGCGCACCAAACAACATAAAGATTACGTGGAATAACCAAAACCGCTCTCGAAAAAAATTTTTTTTGTAGACCTTTTTCTTCCTTGTTTGCTTTACACTCCCTGTTTTGCTTGTTACCTTTCATAAAGTGACTCATTCTTACTATGGTGTTTCTGGCTTGGATGCTTCATTCCTTGATTGGCTTCAACGTCTTGCTATAATACATTATTGGCAACCAGTGTAAAGCAAACAAATCTATGGGTTTACCGGAGTAAATAACCAAGCAATGCAGAAAAAATACTCCATTCTCTCACCAAAGCTAGAAAATACAAAAACTTTCTTTGTAGGGGAACGGGTCTCAGACTTTAGTCAGGTAGGGTGGAACCCAGGAGGTATACCTCTGCTGCGGTTCATTAACCCCTTCTTTGCATCAAGGACCCCTATGTTCCCTTTTTATCAAAAGGACTTATGGTAATGATATCATGGATGATGATTTTACATAACACAATGATGAGTGTTATCTTCTCCAGAGTAGACCCACATATCTCTTAGCTACTCTTTTTCTTCTGGGCGATTACGCCTACTTATATTTGCAGTCTGTTTCACTCATCATTCTATGTTATACTGGCAAGATAAGAATCTACACAAACAAGACTTATCTGCAATCCCAACGCCAACCTGGCACGCTCGTGCGTTTCACTGCATGAGCAGTTTCATCAGGGGATCCGGCTTGAATGCTGTGCCAGATAAAGATATCACCATGCAGCCTCCAAATTTTTCATGCGCTGTTATGCTTCTCAAAAGATTCTAAAATCGAACAAATTAAATAGAATCAGTGCTTTTTAACTATAACTGTGGAAAAGATCACTTATCTAAAAAAGATTACTTATCTGCATACCAATTTTTTCTTCGCGGCACCATTCTCTTCAGGAAAAAACGCCAACGCATGCGTGGTTACTATGCTCCTGCTCAATTTATGTATTACTGCTACTCGTGTCTCTGGGAAGGTTACTCGATGAATGAAAAGTACCATCCAATAGAAATGCTCCTGCTAAGAATTTACGTCATTGACTTTGATCTCATTTGTCATAGCTACAACTAGCTTGATTTTACAAAGTTCATTACAATTTTAACTACAAAAAATTGCAAAAAATTGCTAAAATTCCAAAAAAATCACTGCATTAGTGGCCATCAAGATTTTTATCATTCTTCATACTTCTACGTATGGCCTGATTTTTAGACGCAAACAGTCCAATCGATTTGAGCATTCAAACCCCCCGGGTGAACTGTGCCGAGAGTATATATCCATCGCTGTTCTACCATCAGCAATTGTTGCTCTCTGGTGGTTTTAGCTGAACCTGCCAATATATGGTCAACACAAAAAAAACCTGGAGCTGCTCAAAACTATGGGAATGGTCCAAACAATGAGACACTATCGGTGCTTCTCTTTTCTGGCAACTGCGGTGCTCATTAATGCGAACTTTTAAAGGACGAATGGTCTTTCCAATATAAAGTAAAGAGCACGGACATCGAAGTGCATAAACTACATAGCTGGAACCACAGGTAGTAAAATTTCTCAACATATAGTGAGTGTCATGATAAACAAATTCGGATAATTCCACTGTTACTGCACAGATGTTGCATTCACCACATTTGGCATGTCCCTTTCGCACAGGAGAACCGGCCTGAGAAAGCGGCTGCAACACTGTAGGGCTGAGCAATTCTTTGAGATTCTTGTGCCACTGCCACACGCAGTGGACTGCTTTGCCTTCTAAACCTGGAATACCCTGCAATATATTAGAATGACGCTTGAGGATTTTTTGAAGACCCCCACTAAAAACTGAGTATTTTGTGATCAGATTTACTTGGGTATCCTTCGGAGTATGACTAATTCCCCTGGAGGATAATAAATTATCTCTGTGATTAAACCGAGCTCGGGTATACGCTGTTTTGATGACATGAGCTGAATACCCCCTGTTCTCAAAATTATGAATCAACCTCTTTGAATGTTGTTTAAAATCTGATTCCTCAGAACAGTTTCGACGATACCGTAAAAATTGTGATAACGGCAGGCTATTTTTCAACTGGACTGGATGTGCACTATGATAGTGCAACAATGCATTTCTATCAACTGATTTTCTAAAAATTGATGTTCTCCAATGTCCATCTCCTTTAGCGATCTTCACATCCAAATAGGTTATGGCTGATTTATCATAAAGAAAAGTAAACTGGATATTGGAATCCTGTTGATTTAACCATTGGAAGAATGTATTTAAAAGGCTTTCTTGGCCTGTCCAGATCATGAATACATCGTCAATATATCTGCCCCAAAAAGAAATGTGATGTTTATATGGGGAGGAATCTAACCAAAGTCGCTCAAACTCGGCCATATAGAGATTGGCTAGAGAGGGAGCGCAAGTAGTGCCCATCGCTACCCCCGATGGTATGCATGGGATCTTCTTAGATAAGTAATCTTTTTTAGATAAGTGATCTTTTCCACAGTTATAGTTAAAAAGCACTGATTCTATTTAATTTGTTCGATTTTAGAATCTTTTGAGCAGCATAACAGCGCATGAAAAATTTGGAGGCTGCATGGCGATATCTTTATCTGGCACAGCATTCAAGCCGGATCCCCTGATGAAACTGCTCATGCAGTGAAACGCACGAGCGCGCCGGGTTGGCGTTGGGATTGCAGATAAGTCTTGTTTGTGTAGATTCTTAACTTGCCAGTATAACATAGAATGATGAGTGAAACAGACTGCAAATATAAGTAGGCGTAATCGCCCAGAAGAAAAAGAGTAGCTAAGAGATATGTGGGTATACTCTGGAGAAGATAACACTCGTCATTGTGTTATGTAAAATCATCATCCATGATATCATTACCATAAGTCCTTTTGATAAAAAGGGAACATAGGGGTCCTTGATGCAAAGAAGGGGTTAATGAACCGCAGCAGAGGTATACCTCCTGGGTTCCACCCTACCTGACTAAAGTCTGAGACCCGTTCCCCTAAAAAGAAAGTTTTTGTATTTTCTAGCTTCGGTGAGAGAACCAGTGTAAAGCTACAAATAAACATTATAAGCATAAAGACTGGTCTCTTTGCAAAACAAGCTGAAAAGGGCACACACATAGGGGTATGTTTACTAAACTGCGTTAATGTGATTCGCGTTAGGATCCGCGGTAGAAGCAGAGATACCCAAATAAGGACATGGGCGGTACATCGGTAAAGTTAACGCGCGTTAAAAGGCGCCGCACACTAACAAGCGTTATATGACACGTTACCGCGCGTTAATCTTAAGAAGGTGCACAGACATGAAACTCAGAAACAGCTGTAGCACAATGGTTACTACTCTGACCGATGGTATGGGGTCATGGGTTTGATTTCCCAGAGTGCCTAATGCATAAGGCTGGCTGAGGTATCACCCTTTACTTTTAAGTAGTGCTTTATGAGGCATTGTACGTTTATTTTCATTAGTGCTGCCAGCAAACACACCCTCACAGTGGCGTAACCTAAGGTGCTGCATAAGGCACCCCATAATGCACTCCATAGGGCACATTATAAAGTGCACTGCCCACCAAGGCACCCTATAATGTCCCCTATAGGACACCCTATAAGGCGCTTGATAGGGTGCCTTATAAGGTGCCCTATAAGGCGCCCTATAGGGCACCCTATAAGGTGCCCTATAGGGCACCCTATACGGCGCCCTATAAGGTGCCTTATAGGGCGCCTTATGAGGCACCATAAGGTTACAGTACTTGGCATTGCTGGCAGCACTAATGTACATTAAAAATAGACAATGCCTCAGACAGCCCTATCAAATAACCCCACCATGGGTTTGAACTCATGACCTCTAGCTTTACAGGCAGTGAAGCTACCAGTGGGCTACAGCTCTGTAGCTGCTAACAAACCCCTGGCTGGCTGCAGAAGGACTGCACGTCACCACACAAACTGCCTGCTGTGGTTACCATACCCATGATGCACTGCACATGCAAAGCAGCAGTCGACAGATGGGCACATGATGGGGTATGCACCCCCACAGCACCTCGGCCTGGTAAGGGGAACTGACCGTGTGTGGTACTGGCACAGAGTAGCCACAGATTGTCACATTGTGCAGGTACTGTGCTCACCCTGAGGGTGTGGTGGGGCGCCCAGCACCAGGTCCACAGCACCTTTCTATGACTGGAATACGCCATGCTGCCGGTCCCCATCAGTGCTACTGTGTGTGATAGGTAGGTCCTGCAGACACACCCAGGTTACGTCTGTGTTCTTCTGTATCTCTCAGTAATGTCTAGCCCTGATGGCCTATGCTGCACCCAGGATAGTGCATATCCTGTGCTAGTGCCATGGCACATGATGTAGGGGAGGGGTGTTTGTACCCATAGGCGGATTATGTACCACCACCCAACACACCCTCTGTGGCTCAGGGTGGGAAACAGGATCTCCCACCAACAGATCCACATTCTACCTCCCTGCAATGGTGGCAGTAGAGGGGACCAGCAACCCCAGACCTGCTAGGGAACAGACATTCTACAGAGCAGTCAATGCCAATCTGTACACATCCATAAGGCAAGGCAAACAGACAGTAGACCTGGAAATGCTCAGTTGCCACCCACCACTAGCTGACATTCTCCAGCAGCAAGCCTCCAGCTGCTGCACTCTGTAAGGTGTGCCAGCCAGACACATACTAACTGCAGACAGTCTGCCAGCTAGTCCATAGTGCATGTTCCTGGAGGAGATGCATGTACTAAGAACTAGGATGTCAGCATACACACCAAGCAGATAAGTCAGTGATTGGGCCCAAAAAGGGAACCCATATATATCACAGGAGAGAAACGCTATACAGCGCTATGGGGGAACCTAGCCATGCCGTGGTCACTGCTCAGTCAGGGTGAGAGTGACCTCCCAGCAGGACATGCTATCGCCACCCTGTCTGTGCAGGTGGTGGTCAGGCACTACAATGTCCGAGCCATTGCCCTATGCTCTGTACAGATGAATCCAGGCCAGGCCACCCCATCCAGGCTGTTCCCATGGTACCTTACTCCTCATTATGCACATTGGCAGGCCAATGCTGCCAACAGATCTAGCAGTGTGGGCTGTGGAGGGTGTTAGCAGACACCACACACTGGATAGACAGACACAAACTCCCCACACCTATGCCAGCATAGTGCAACTATAGAGGTGTTTGGCAGCCCTGGCCACCGCACCAGTCCTGGGCACAGTGCAGGCATGGCTATGGTACGCAATACTGTTGGGGTCACCTCCCAGGGTGGGAAACACTAGCAGACACAAGACCTGTAGCACACTCCACAGACATCAGAAAGGTTGCTATGATGCAGCTCACTCAGAAGATTGTACTTAACATCGGAATTGCTATCTGCCAGTACTCATAGCAACCTTTTGATAGCTGTGTACAGTTTTTCCATGTTTAGGGTGGTATTGCTAAGGTATGCAAGTGCTAGCACTGGGAGATGCATGCAGGGCCCTACATCCTGCCTCTCCAGGAGGCTTCGGATAATGGAGCCTGTGGGTGCGTGTGTGTCTGCCCCTGTTGGCTGCTGCTCTAGGGCAGAGGTTCCCAACTCCAGTCCTGGAGGGCTAAACACTGTTTGGGTTTTCATGCTGTCCCTGATGAATATGCATGAGATACATCTGCATACCATGGGGGCGGTGCATAGAAATGCAGCACAGCCATATTTATTAGAGGCAGCATGGAACCTGAATGGTGTTTGGCCCTCCAGGACTGCATTTGGGAGACTCTGCTCTAGGTAATGCACATGTTTATGGTGTCTGTACTCTGGAGGGTAAAATGTAGGTGTTTTGGGCATGTGTACGTCATCTGCAATGAAGGTTCTGTCTGTATTAGTACATTGTAGTAGTGGGTAAAATATGGGGATTGGGTTGGCAGGAACCACAGCTGGGACTTGAACTTGTGACCTTCTGCTTCTGAACACATGGGCTGTGTGCAATGCACCACTGTGTTGCCACAGAGAGAGTGCATTCCCTGGTGATACCATGACTGTTTGTCAGACAGGGCCTGTCTGTTGCAGTGCATGGCACCCACTTACACAGGGCTAGGCCACGGTCTGCTCTGGGCAGCCACCACTGCCCCTCCACCACCAGTATCCCTTCTGCCACCATGCTGCCATTCCCTTCTGCTGGTGGTACTGGTGGAGCGCAGTCTCAGGCCCTCCAGTGTGCGGGTAGGCGGCTGCCTATGGTGCGGGTTCTGGGGTAGGGGTGCCTGCATAGGTGCCCACGCTTCCCCCAGCACCGCCTGCCAATGTTCCGTGCCCTTGGGGGTAGCTGCTGGGTACTATCCCCTGTGACACTGTGGGGAATACGGTCATGCCCATATTGGGCCTTCAGCAGTTGCTGTCTGGCTGCTCTGCTGTTTCAGCATTCATATGGGCCACCTAGGCACCACCCTAGTCTGCACTGTGGCCCAGCTGCACCACAGCATGTGCCGCCTGCGGCCCTCTGTATCCCCTTTTCTGGCATCTGTCCAGTTGCCCATTCCGACATGCCCACCCTGCTGTTGCAAGACATGTGCAAGCCATAGGACACCTGTTCACTAACAGGGGAAAGCCCTGATCAGCGCTATTTCACTATGGGCTCATTCACCTGGTATGGGGATGGAGCATAGACCCTTCCATGATTATTATCCTTTTTTGGGGCTTTCTCGGGGGGGGGGGGTGTTGATGTTTCCCAGTAATATCACTATTGGCCAGCTTGGTTATGTTTTTTTCCAGTTTGTTGCGGTCATTTTCAATGTTTATGTGCCCTTTTGTTCTGTGCACATGTATCACATTTATCACGTTTTGAGGGTTTCCCTGCCTATGCTGTACATTGCTGACACTTAAATGGTTTCTCCCCCCTGCATTTGTGCATTTAACGGCAGGTTTTCAATCGCGTTAGGGTTCAGCTCTTCAGATCAGCGCGTTAGTGTGCCTGGAGCCTCTCCCCGCCCACTCTCTGCCCATTGACCCCTTCTCTCCGCCCTCTCTCCGCCTTTTGCGGTGTTTAATGCGCCGCGGAACGTTACCGATCATTAAGTAACGTTAACGCGCGTTATGAGACGTTAACGATCGTTAACGGCTCATAACGCGAGTTAATGTTACTTAACGATCGTTATGTAATGTTACCGCAGTTTAGAAAACATACCCCATAGTGTGACAAAATGGCACGTTTCCTCTTTCCTCCATTTGCAGACTCGGGCATGACAGTGTAGGTTGATTGAAACAGTCATAGAAAAGTATGTCTCAACAGGGTTGCAGGACACATGTAGCTGGATGGGTACACAGATTGATAGTGAATTTGAGGTGGGTATGTGTGTGTGAATGAGTGATATAATGTGCACGCGGGCCAGTGCAAGGATATGAGATATCCTAAGTAAACCTCAATCCTGTCAACACCCCCTGCTCCCACCTTACACCTATTGCCACTGCTGCCACCCTCTTCAACACCTGCAGCAATGGCAATTATTTCTGAAACATGCTGCAGCATTTGCCATAAACTCTTGTGCTGCATTACTGTTTCTGTTTCCATCCCCTATGCAGACTTCCTCTTTGCATGGGGGTAGAAGCAGAAGTTTGCATCAATGGCGGTGGAAGCAAGATCAGGGATGCAGCATTGGAATTTATGGTAAGTGCTACCTTGCTGTTTAGAAATCATTTCCAACTCTTCAGGTCCAGGAGAAAGCATCAATGGGTCACCCTCTGACTACTGGCACTAATGGTAGCACTAGCCCTGTGTGCATATTTGTTTCCACAAAGAGACTTTAGCTATTAGCTATTTATTTGTGGAGATGGGAAGATCTCTGTGTGTGTGTGTGTGTGTGTGTGTGTGTGTGTGTGTGTGTGTGTGTGTGTGTGTGTGTGTTCAGGAAGTGGAGCTATGTGTATTTGGGGGTGGAGCTATGTGTATTTGGGGGTGGCGGTAGAGGTAGCTGTGACTGTTGGGGAATTTTGATAGGGGGCAGATGGAGGGGGTGTTGTGTGTGTGTTAGAGAGGCTGCACATGTGCATTAGGCAGGGCCAGCCCAAGGGTTTTTGTTGCCACAGGCTGAAGATCTGACCATGCGCCCCCTGCCAAGCCGTACCATACCACCACCCCATCATGCTGTCACCACCTGCTGCTGGCGATTTCATCAGCAGGGTTTGGGGCAGCGCAAAGTGGTAGCAGCAGCAGCAGGCCAGATGCTTTGGCAAAGATGGCCTGCTGCTTCTGACCCCCCTGACACAACTTCCTGTTGGAGGGGGGTCAGGAGTGAGGCCATGTGTACCACAGCACATGGTCTACTGTGGGCGCCATGCTATGCTACTCTACCCACAGAGGTCTGCCAACCTAGGCAACCACCTAGCCCACCTAGTGGATGGGCTGGCCATGGTGTTAGGGGGTTGCATGCTTGTATGTGTGTGTCTATGTGTGTCAGAAAGCTGTATGTGTTGTGATACTGTGTGTGCATCTGCATCAGGGACCCTGTGCATGTGTAGCTGTGGCATGTAGGTTTCTTTCTCAGTCACACTATTACCCCTCCTTATCCTTCAATACCCTCCCTCCTGCACGCTCCCTATTTCCCTTTCATCCAGTCAGCCATTCACTCTCCCCTTCCCACTCAACTTTACTATCTCTCTCCCTTCCCTGCCTTTCATGCCTTTCCTTCAACCCTGTTTCTCCTTCCCCCTATATCTTCTACCCACTTCAGTACTTCTCCATCTCCTGATACTTCACTTATACATCCAAGACGGTTAAAAGATGGCCTCCCGTTTTCACAATTTCTCCATTACCGTAGGAATTGTTCGGACATTCAGGAGTTTAAAACACAGGCTGTTACATTAAAAAAGAAATTTAAAGTACGGGGCTATCCAACATCTATAATTGACATGGCCTACAAATGGGCATTGCATAACAATCGTGAGCTTTTATTATACCCCGTATCACGGGATACAGTGCAAGACACTCATGTCAATCTTATCACAAAATATTATCCGTGCAGTAACAAGATTTTGAGAATTTTGAAGAAACATAGTAATGTTTTACAAAGCACGCCGGGATTAGAAAACTATCATATCCGCTGTGTATGGCAGAGGCACAGAAATTTCAAAGAGCTTTTAAGCCCTACAGTTCTTCGTTCCATAACTCCCCAGACTATAACAACAATGAAGGGCCATCATAAATGTGGCGAATGTGTGATATGTGCTATCACTCTAGAGCTGAGTATTTTTGAACATCGGGGTCGACAATACATCTTAAAACATTGTACGTCTTGCGATTCAACATATGTAGTGTACTGTATCGTGTGCCCATGTCAGTTACTATATATCGGGAAAACAATTCGACCTTTTCATGTTCGGATGAAGGAGCATCGAAGCAGACTAAAATGTAAAACCACACAAGCCCCGATCGTTCAACATTGTTTAGAATAGGGCCATGATTTTGATATGCTACGTTGCTTTTGTATTGATCATGTCACACGTGGCTGGGGAATGAAATCTAGAGATCAGACTTTGATTCATCAAGAACAATGGTGGATTTTCCACCTGGATACTGTGAGTCCTAAGGGCTTGAATGCACAGGTGGAATGGGGGGCGTGCTAGCCAACTGCAATTGGACGTTCTAGCCACATGATGTTGTCATACCTGTTTAAATCCTTTTGGAAGGCTAAGTCCGCATGCGCGGCGTCTTTTGGGTGAATGTTAGATGACATAGCAACAATGAGTGAGTGGATCCAGTGGTCGTTTTAAGAAGTAACTGATATTGAATGAAATTACAACTATATTGTTTATTATAGTCAACTATATTTTCTATCCCTACAGATTGGGTACCAAATGAGGAATGCTAAAAATTAATTTCAATATCCCCTGAAGAAACGTATGATCGTAAAACGCTACGGCGCTGATATTTGGCATTGGGACAAGTTTCAACTTTCTGCAGATAAGCATTGCCTTTCAATTTTGGGAAAAGTTTCAACATTTTGGGAAAAGCTTGGAAAAGTTTCAACATTTTGGAGATAAATACTGCTTTTTAAGATCAGCATAAGAGAAGCTGGCTAAGATAACCTGATTATTAGCTCATAACTTAAATAGCAACATAATGGGTCATTGATGTACTTTAAGGCACTGAATCCACGTTTCCCTAGTGGCTCAGTAAAAAGTCTGGTTTCAGTCTGAGACTCAGTTGCTCTTTAGAAAGCTTTTTAATAGGGATATGAGTTTGATGCAATAGTTCTAATTTCTAAGGTGAAGTATGGAGCTGATTTAAGAATATAACTGTAAAGGCTTTCTGATGGCTAACCGATAAACGCACGTTCAGTCAGAAATAAACACCACATGCTCCATGACCTGATCTCAACAGAAAAGATCGACATCCTCTGTATAATGGAAACATGGCTGACAGACACCGATACAGTGATCATGAACCAACTAATACCTAATGGATACAGTCTCCACAACTGCTCCCGAGCCCATGCCAGAGGAGGAGGAGTAGTCATCATTGCAAGATCCGACCTTCACCTCAGGAACCACGCAGCAGAAACAACCAACGAAGCAGATATACTCACGCTCACCAACAGACACCTCTCCATATGCCTAATCTACCGAGCACCCACACCAAGCATTGATCTATCAGACATAATAAAACATATATCAGAGAGCGCCCTCTCCACAAAAGAGCAATTAATTCTTGGAGACTTCAACCTCCCCTCACTACAAGATAAACATGCCAAAGCCTTCATCAACGCTATGGAAGCAACGGACTTAACTCAGATTATACATAACCCAACTCACGAAAAAGGGAACACACTTGACCTAATATTCCTGAACTTCCACAGCATCTCTGCATCGACGAACCCAAAACTCACATGCGTGCCCTGGTCTGACCACCATCTCATCAACATCACCCATATATACAAACACAAAAAAACCAAAGAGAACAACCAACAAAAGAGAAGATTCAAACCTTTCAACAAAGAGGACTTCCTAGCACAAACATTACCCAAACTCCAGTCAAACTCCTCAAACCTTGAAGACCTAATCAACAACTGGAACACTACAATCGCTTCTGCATCCTGTGCAACAACTACCAACACCAAAACAAAAACTACTGTAGCAAAAGCAAAATGGTATACCCCAACCCTACGGAAACTAAAGACTGAACTCAGAAGAACTGAAAGAAAATGGAGAAAAACAAAAAAGAAGCGGACAAAGCAAAATACGTAAGCAAACTCGACTCATACCACACTGAAACTGTTAAAGCAAAAAGAGCCTACCATTCAAAAATCATACATACAGCACTAAACAAACCATGTGAACTCTTCAAGATAGTCAAGAAACTAACAAAAGCACCCGGCCACCCCGATCAGCTACCGAACATCCCACCTGAACTACTAGCATGCCAATACAAACAGCTCCAGCCACCAACTACACCACAACAGAATGCAAGACCAACAACCTACCATACCACCAAAACAACAGACTGGTGCACATTTGAAACGATCACAAAGGAACAAATAGAGTCTACCATCTCCTCCCTAAACACCACCACCTCTCCACTAGACCCTTGCCCTGCTGAATGGATAAAGAAATCCAAAGAAGACATAAGCACACCCCTAACCCACATTATCAATGAATCCCTCAAACAAGGACATATACCGGACATTCTCAAGACCTCTATCATCCGTCCGACCCTAAAAAAACCCAACCTGGATCCACTCAACCCAGCCTCCTACAGACCAATAGCAAGCCTCCCATTCACCACCAAAATTATGGAGAAGATCATTCAACAGCAACTCCAGAATCACCTAGACACCAACAAAATACTAGACCCGCAACAGCACAGATTTCGCCCGTACCATGGAGTGGAAACCCTCATGACGACCCTACTGAATACCCTCACCAAAGGCATGCAGGCCAAACACTCTGGATACGCCATGCTCTTCCTAGACATATCAGCAGCCTTCGACACCATCTCCCACAGCATTCTCCTATACAGACTCCAGGAAATAGGAATTAAAGACACCGTATTACAATGGTTCCGCTCCTACCTGACAGACAACAACTGATCCGCACAAGCACAGCAACCTCCCCCCCTTCCAACAACATCAAGGAGTACCACAAGGATCCACACTATCCACCATGCTCTTCAATATATATCTACAACCACTCTGCGCAATAATACAAAAGCATAACATCAACTACCATATATACGCAGATGACATAACGCTCTATGGACCAATCACAGCCACCAACCCAACAAATAACCAACTATCAGACTGCTTTATAGAGATCTCTGACTGGCTGCAAAGAAACAATCTTACCATCAGGACCCCCAGTGTAAATAAGATGTAGATATGTTATACAATGTACATAGTTCCCCCCAGTTACTTCCAAGTTGATCTCCTGTTTATTGTAAATACAACTCAGGGTTCCTGTGTTGTATGGTTGATGTTGAATGTAAACCGCTCTGATCTAAAATAGAGCGGTATAGAAGAACTGTTAAATAAATAAATAAATAAAATAAATAAATCAACATCAAAAAAACTGAAGCCCTCATAGTAACAAAGGAACCAAACTTTACCCCTCCACCACACCTCACACTGGGAGCCACCCAAATAAAGACTCAACCCCAAATAAAATATCTAGGAATCACTATAGACCAAGCACTCACGTTTACTCCACAGATAAAAAAGACTGCAAAGACAATATTCCACAAAGCAAAAACATTACAACAGCTCAGACCACTCATTACTCCACAGGACTTCAGAACTGTCATGCAGGCTATGACGCTCCCGCACCTGGACTACTGCAATATAATCTATCACGGACTTCCCGCAACCCACACCACCCCCTACGGACGGCTCTAAATACCACCGCAAGGATCATCCAAAAAGCAAAAAAACACAACCACATCACCCCAGTCCTGAGGGACCTACACATACTTCCACTTGAAGCGTAGATCAAATACAAAGCTGCCCTGCTTATACACAAAGCCCTCCATCAATCACAGACCTCCCACCTCCGCTCCCTACTACCCCAGCCCACCCACAACAGACCAACCCGACAAACCACCAGCAACATCCTTACCATTCCCTTTGAACGAACAAAATATAATCAACGAACCTGCAACAAACCCTTTGAACTATATGCACCCTCCCTCTGGAACTCATTACCGAGTCAAATCAGAAACATTACCGTCCTATCCGAGTTCAGGAAACAACTAAAAACCATCCTCTTTCAAGGATACCTGGGACCAGAAACAGACAACCTCCACTGACATCCCACAGTCCTCCAATAAAATCCCCAAAATACCCTAGAAGAGACCTATGTCTGTTGCCTAAGTCTTTACTACCTGTTTGAATCGTCAATGTTGGCCCCCTGGTGATGGCTCCCCCCCCTTTTATACACTGATTGATGTACCTCCCCCCCCCTTTAGTGTTAACCCGCTTTGACCCGGTGAAAAGCGGTATGCAAATGCAGTTAAATAAAATAAATAAATAAATAAATAAAATCCAGGTACACTATATCAACCAGCTCACCTCTGTCTACCTGTTTACTCACACCTTCAAAAAATATAACAGATTAGTAAAAAAGACTTTCTTTGGCTAAATCCATGTTGGCTTTTTCACATTAAACCATGACTATCTACATGTTCAGTAATTTTCTTCTTTATAATGGTTTCTACCATTTTGCCCTGTACTGATTTCAGGCTCACCAGTCTGTAGTTTCCAGGATCACCCCTGGAACTTTTTTAAAAATTGGAGTTACACTGGCCATTCTCTAATCTTCAGATACTACAGATGATTTTAATGATTGTTCACAGATTACTAACAGTAGGTCTTCAGTCTCATCTTTCAGTTCTTTCAACACCCCAGATGTATACAATCCAGTCCAGGTGATTTACTACTCTTCAGTTTATCAAATAGCTGTAATACACCTTCCCGGTTTATTGATGAAAATGTACTCTGTTCCTCCCCTCACCACCTGGGCTCTTGGGTAATGGATTTCCACACTCAGAGCAATGAGAAGGAAGTGATAACCATTAATAATACAAATCACACACAATTCTATTATATAAAAAGCACCAAAGCTTTGGGAGAGAGAGCAAAGCTTGCACCTTGCTTCTCTGACTCCACATACTTCGGCCACTATTTTTATTGGTCAAAATTCCATTTCACAGCATAATTTCCACCTTATTTTTCTATGTCAAGCATCACGCATATTCATAATGTGTATCTCTTATGTCTCTATGTCATAGGTCAAATCTTATTAGTATAGGTCATCAGGAGGAGACATACATGTATTCCCAGACATAACTTCTTAAACAGTAATTCTAACACAAGCAGTTTTCATATCTTTGTTTCAAGACTGAAGAGAAAGTTTCTTCCCTGCACTTTCTGTATCATAAACAAACTTAGGGGTATGTTTACTAAACTGCGCTAATGTAGCAGCTGCTACGTTATCGCGCACTAAGTAATATAAATCGCGAGATAACGTTACTTATCACGCGATAACGTCTCCAGCGGCGATAAGTGCCGCAGAGGGTGGAGAGAGGGTGGACAGAAGGGGTCAATGGGCGTGGAGTGGGCGTGGAGAGGCTCCTGGCACACTAACGCCGGGAACTGAAGACTCAAAATTTACGACAAGTGAAAACCTGGCGTTAGAGGCAGATATGTAGGAGAGAGAAACCATTTAAGTGTAAGCTATGTACAGCAGAGGCAGGGAGCCCAAGAAAAGTGATAGTAGTGCTAAATGTGCAGCAACAGCAGAGTGCCCACGTATGAAAGGGCACTATGGTGATGCTGTAAATGGGGTACAGGGGGCTGCAGGCAGGACATGCAGTGGGGCAGCTGGGGCACAGGGTGGACTAGGCAGATGCCTAGGTGGCACATAGGAGCGCAGAAACTGAAAATCAGCAAGACAGCAACTGACCAAGGTCAAACATGCCCACGAGTGTGTGTCCCACAGTGTCCCAGGGGACAGTACCCAGAAGGTACCCCAAAGGGCACATAACATTGACAGGCGGTGCCGGGGGAAGCACGGATGTCTATGTAGGCACCCCTACCCCAGACCCCACACCATAGGCAGCTGCCTACCAGCACATTGGATGGCCTGGGACTGCGCACCACCGGCATAAGGGCATGTCAGCATGGTGGTGGAGAGGGCAGTGGCATCTGACCACAGCAGACCAAGGCCAAGCCCTGTTTAGGTGGGTGGCGTGCAGTGCAACAGACAAGGGCTGTCTGATGACTTGCCTCTGTAGCAACAGTTTGGTGCAGTACACACAGCCAGTGTGTTCAAAGGCAGAAGGTCACAGGTTCAAGTCCCAGCTGTGGCTCTTGCAGACCATGTACCTACATTTTACCCTACTGAGTACATACACTATAAACCAGGGGTTCTCAACCATGTCCTCAGGACCCACCTAGCCAGTCGGGTTTTCAGGATAACCACAATGAATATGCATGGGAGAGATTTGCTTATAATGGAGACAGCGTATGCAAATCTCTCTCATACATATTCATTGTGGTTATCCTGAAAACCCGACTGGCTAGGTGGGTCCCGAGGACAGGGTTGAGAACCCCTGCCATAAACATTAGCACTTCCTAGAGGAGAGGTTCCCAGCTCCAGTCCTGGAGGGCCAAACACCATTCAGGTTGTCAGGCTGTCCCTAATAAATATGCATAAGATGCATTTGCAAGCACTGCCCCCATTGTATGCAAATGTATTCATGCATATTCATTAGAGACAGCCTGAAAACCTGAATCGTGTTTGGCCCACCAGTACCGGAGATGGGAACCTCTGCCCTAGAGCATCGGCCATCAGGGGCACAAACACCCACACCCACACCCTCCACTATCCAAAACCTCATGGAGAGTCAGGCTGTTGGGCCCTGCGCGGAGCAGCAGCTACCACAACCAGCACCTGCATACCTTAGCAATGCTGTCATAAACATAGAAACACGTTCCATATATACCAAAAGGTTGCTGATTAATGTCAGATAACAAATCCTAAATTAAACACAATTTGTTAACAAAAATTCATCATAGCAACCTTTCTGATATCTGTGGAGTGTGTTTCCTTTTTTGTTTCTGACAGTGTTTACCACCCCGGAGATGTCCCTTACAGTATTGAGTACTTTAGCAATGCCTGCACTGTGCCCAGGACTGGTGTGGCGGCCATGGCTGCCAACCACCTCTATATTTGCACAATGCTGAAATAGGTGTGGGAGTGTGTTTATGTCTATCCAGTGTTTTGTGGCTACCTAAACCTTCACATAATGAGGAGCAAGGTATTGTGGGTATGGCCCGGACAGGGCGGTCTGGGCAGGATGCATCGGCACAGGGCATAGGGCAACGGCTGGGATATTGTAGTGCCCGACCACCACCTGCACAGGCAGGGTGGCCACAGCATGTCATGCTGGGAGGTCACTCTCACTCTGACTGAGCAGTGACCATGGCATGTCTAGGTTCCCACATAGTGCTATACAGTGTTTTTCTCAAGTGATATTTGTGAGTTCTCTTTTTTGGGGTCCAATCACTGACATACCTGCTTGGTGTTTGTGTGTATATCCCACTTCTGTGTGCCCATAGTTTCTCTAGGAATATGCACTATGTGCTGGCTAGCAGACTATCTTCAGTTAGTATGTGTATGGCTGCAACACCTTGCAGAGTGCAGCAGGTGCAGACTGACTGTGCCCTCTGCTGGTGAATGTCAGATCGTGGTGGGGGCAGCTGAGCTGACCAGGCCTACTACCTGTCTGCCAGTGGCTCTGTCACAAATATTGATCTGCATCAACTGTCCATTCGCCAGCAGGACTGGGGTTGCTGGTCCCACAGCCTGTCATCATATACCTCTACTGCCCCCATTGCAAATGTTGAGAGTGTGGCCTGTTGGAGGTAGATCATGTCCCCCACCCTGACCCAGAAACGGCAGTTTGCTATGTGTGTTATCATCATGTGAGTTCAGACACGACCCTGCTCCTAAAACAAGTGACCATGTCATGCACACTGGATATGCACTATTTTGGATGCATCATGGTCCACAAGGGCCAGACATGACTGGCAAATACAAATAGACACAGACCGCTCCTAGGCATGTCTGCAAAGAATACCTGCTACACACTAGCACAGATAAAGACCTACCTCAATCCAACTCGGTACTGCGGACCTGGTGCTGGCCACCCCACCTCACCCTCAGGGTGAGCACAGAACACACACAATGGCATGGCCTGTAGGTGCTCTGTGCCAGTAACACGCATGGTCAGTGCCCCCTACTAAGCTGATGTGCTGTAGAGGTGCATACCCCATCTGGTGAGCAGATGTAGACTGCTGTTCTGCATGTGAATTGCATTGTGGTTACTGTTGGTTCTATCCTATCCTGGTAACCACAGCAGACAGTTTGTTCGGTGACCTGCACTCTTTCTGTAGCCAGCCATTAGCATGATAAAGCCCCTATTGATATAGCACAATGGTTAATACAATGACTTCAATAGCAGAGGTCATGGGTTCAATCCCACAGTGGGCTTCATTTAGTAAGACTGTCCGAGGCAACTCCCTTTAATGCCTGTAACAGTCTGACATATTTCTGAAATCAGTGTTTCCAGCCAAAAACACCCTCACCTCAGTTGCCTAACCTAAGGTGCCCTGTAAAGTGCCTTAGCTGTGGGTTTACCCTATCCTGGTAAGCACAGCAGAAAGTTTGTGTGGTGACCTGCAGTTGTTGTGTAGCCAGCCATTGCTATGATAAAAGACATAGAGGTATAACACACTGATTAATACAATGACTTCCCAGCCAGTGGTCATGGGTTTGATAACCCAGTGCTCCAACATCAAGATTAGTGCCTGAGACAGGTGTTTTTCATGCCTGTAACAGACAGACACATCTCTGCAATCTGTGGTTCAAGCGAAAAACACCCTCACCTTAGTCCCGTACCCTAAGGTTCCTCAGAGCATGGTGTTGCAGAAGGCGCATCATAAGGTGCCATAAGTTAAGGCGCCCTATGATGTGGCTTAGGCCTAAACGGCAGAAAGCCTGCCACACCGTAAGGTAAAGAGCCATTCACCACAGATACCGTTTCCATCATGTATCACTGCACTGCTATGGATAGGTCGCCGTGTACTGGGCGTGGCACTGTCGAGCATGCTAGTGCACCATAGTAGTGTGACTTAGCACGCATTACTGTGCGTCACGGTGCATGCACAACGTAAGTGCGTCACCAAGCCATGCACATCAGACAAAATGGAGAGGAGATCCAGAAAGCCTGCTTTTACCCACAGGGACCTGCACCAGCTGGCAGAACTAATCTTCACAAGGGAGAGCCACCTATTCCCTGGCTCATCCAAGCACCAGGGCCTCACCAGGCCTTTCAATAGAGTTGCAGACTACCCACGTGAAGTAAGTGTATGAGGACAGGTCACACAATGGAAGGTATGCAACACAATATCCAGCAATCAACACACATCATACATGCACAACATGGAAGAAACACCAGTCTGTGGGCCAAACTGTGATCAATGTAGGTGCGTATGCCTATCCACAGGAGGCCTTAGACCTGTTTACAGAGGTCTATTATACATCCTTGTGTTATGGTAGCTGCTCCTGTTGCAGTTTCACAGATCTGCCCTATCCCCAGGAGGCCTTAGACCTGATCACATAGGTCTATTATTCATCCTGGTGTTATGATAGTTGCTCCTGTTGATGTGTTTAAGTCCACCCTATCCCCAGGAGGCCTTAGGTCAGTTCCCCCTACCAGGCCGAGGTGCTGTGGGGGTGCATACCCCATCTTGTGATCATCTGCAGACTGCTGATCTGCATGTGCAGTTCAACATGGGTACGGGTGGGTTAACCCTATCCTGGTAACCACAGCAGACAGTTTGTGTGGTGACCTGAAGTCCTTCAGTAGCCAGCCAGGGACTTATCAGTAGCACTAGAGCTGTAGCCCACTGGTTACTACACTGCCTGTGGAGCCAGAGGTCATGGGTTTGATCCCACAGTGGGGTTATTTGATAGGGCTATCTGAGGCTTTTTATTTTTTTAATTTAAATTGGTGCTGCCAGCAAAAACACCCTCACAGTGCTGTAACCTTAAGGTGCCTCATAAGGTGCCCTATAAAGCTCCCTTTAAGGCACCCTATAAAGCGCCCTATAAGTCGCCTTATAACGCGCCCCATAGGGAACATTATAGGGTGCCTTGGCGGACAGTGCACTTTATAATGTGCCCTCTGGAGTGCCTTATAGGGCGCCTTATGCGGCACTTAGGTTACGGCACTGTGAGGGTGTGTTTGCTGGCAGCACTAATTTAAATTAAAAAACAAAATGCCTCAGACAGCACTGATTTAAAGTAAAGGGTAATGCCTCAGACAGCTTTACTCATTAAGCCCACTGTGGGATTGAACTCATAAGCTCTGCATCATCAGTCAGCTTATTAACCATTGTGCTACAGCTCTGCTGCTGTGTTTGTAGGTCAGCGCGCCTTCTTAAGATTAACGCGCGTTAACGTACCATGGCTCCCTCTATCGCACAAAAAGGTACCTTATCGCAGGATAACCCAAAATGCTACGTTAAGACTGGCATTTCCACTCCTTTTATGGCATCCTGCACACTAACATGGGCGGGCATATGTTTACTAAGCAGTCTTAACGTGCAGCCAGCGTTAGTGTGCAGGATGCCATATAAGGTATTGGGCATTCCGGTCTTAACATAGCATTTTGGGTTATCCTGTGATAAGGTACCTTTTTGTGCAATAGAGGGAGCCATGGTACATTAGCAAGCATTAATCTTAAGAAGGCGCGCTGACCTGCAAACATAGCAGCAGAGCTGTAGCACAATGGTTAATACACTGACTGATGGTGCAGCGTTTATGAGTTCAGTCCCCCAGTGGGCTTAATGAATAAAGCTGTCTGAGGCATTACCCTTTACTTTAAATCAGTGCTGTCTGAGGCATTTTGTTTTTTAATTTAAATTAGTGCTACCAGCAAACACACCCTAACAGGGCCATAACCTAAGGTGCCGCATAAGACAGCCCTCCAGGGGTGCTGGGCCAGAGGCATACCTGTGACTGGGGCAGTATCAAACCAGCAGCAATGCTGGGTTTAGGGCTGGAAAACCCAACTGCCTCACACCACTGTCTGCCAGTCACCAGCAGACAAGACAGTCAGACTGCACCTTATAGGTGTTCAATCCATGCACAGTCTAATTGCAAAAAATCTACAAGCCAGTCCATAGTGCATGCTCACAGAAAAACTATGTACACCAAACAGGCATCTCAGTGATTGGAACACCAGCACTGAGATCACAGAAGTCTCATTGGAGGCAGATAATGTGGAGTGCTATGTGGGAACCTAGACATGCTATGGTCACTGATCGGTTAGAGTGAGTGCTCTCCCAGCATGACATGCTGTGGCCACCCTGTCCATTCAGGCAGTGGTTGGGCACTACAGTGTCCCAGCCATTGCCCCACACCCTGTGAAGATGCATCCTGGCCACTCCGCCCTGTCCGGTCCATACCCACAGCACATTGCTCCTCATTATGCACATATTCAGGCTAACGCTGGTAACAGTGGGACATTTTGGGCCCAGAGAGAGGTGGGCAGCCAAAGAACAATGGATAGACATACACACACACACACACTCTTATTGCAGCATTGTGCAAAGATAGGGGTGGTTGGCAACCCTACCCGTCACACTGGTCCTGACCACAGTGCCGACATTGCTAAACTGTACAGGAGGTAGTACTAGTGCTCTGGTGATAACTGCAGCTCAATGCTGGGGCCAACAGTCTAACTCTCCATGCATCTTTGGATTGTGGAGCCTGTGTGAGTGGGTGTTTGTACCCCTGTTCGCCGCAGCTTTGGGCTTTGCACATGTTGCTGTTCAGGGACGGCTCTATAATGAGGCAAAGTGAGGCGGCTGCCTCAGGCGGCAAAGTTTTGAAGGCGGCAAAAAATGCCCCCAAAACAGCCACCTCACTTCACCTTCAAAAATTAAAAACACCCCCGCCCCCCAGCACATAAATTGCTGTCACTGTCGAGTCCGCTTCTTGGCAGTGGCAGATTGGACTCTCCTTTCTATGGCAGCCACGGCTGTACTAGCTGTCAGACATGCGAGCCGGGGAGAGTGAGGGTGCGGGGAGTGAGTGACACGTGCCAGCGTGCAGGGCTTGGCAGACACAACCCCTTCACCTGCAGCCTTTCGTTTCCCTCCTTCCACCCCTTCCTGAAGCTAGCGTTAGGGAATGAGAATGGAGCGAGTCTGGCTGGGACTGATACTAGCACTAAAATCATCCTCATCTCCTTTCTAAGGCTGCTGTGGAGGCAAGTGCTGGGGGCAGCTGATCACGAGGCGGTGCTTTGCGATCCCTCTCTCCCTCCCTCTTGGCTGAGCTCTGATCAGAGGCTTGTGCCTGAGCTGGAGACGTACGATGCGCTTCCAGAGTTGCTTTCATGCTGTGATTCTAGTCTGAAGTTCGTGGGTTTCTCGCTTCTTATGGGTATGCACCCCCACAGCACCTCGGCCTGGTAGGGGGTACTGACCGTGTGTGGTACTGGCACAGAGTAGCCACAGACCGTCACATTGTGCGGGTACTGTGCTCACCCTGAGGGTGAGGTGGGGTGCCCAGCACCAGGTCCACAGCACCTTTCATAGTTGAAATATGCTAGGCTGCAGGTCCCCATCAGTGCTACTGTGTGTGATAGGTAGTTCCTGATGACACACCTAGGTTGCATCTGTGTCCTTCTGTATTTCTCAGTCATGTCTAGCCCTTATGGGCTATGATGCACCAAGGATAGTGCATATTCTGTGTTGGTGCCATGGTCACATGATGTAGGTGAAGAGAGGGGGGGGTTTTGGCCCATAGGCGGATTATGTACCACCACCCAACCCATCCTCTGTGGCTCAATGTGGGAAACAGGATCTCCCACCAACAGATCCACATACTACCTCCCTGCAATGGTGGCAGTAGAGGAGATCAGTAACCCCAGCCCTGCTGGGTAACAGACACCCTACAAGGCAGCCAAAGCCGATCTATACACCTCCATAAGGCAAGGCAAGGCAAGGCAAGGCAAGGCAGACAGAAGGCCAGGAAATGCTCAGCTGCCCCCCACCACTATCTGACATTCTCCAGCAGCAGGCCTCCAGCCACTGCACCCTGCAAGGTGTTCCAGCCAGGCACATACTAACTGCAAACAGTCTGCTAGCTAATCCATAGTGCATCTTCCTGGAAGAAATGCATGCACCCAGAACTAGGATGTCAGCATACACACCAAGCAGATAAACCAGTGATTGGGCCCCAAAAGGGAACCCATATATATATCACATGAGGGAAACACTATTCTAGCACTATGGGGAAACCTAGCCATGCCGTGGTCACTGCTCAGTCAGGGTGAGAGTGACCTCCCAGCAGGACATGCTGTGGCTACCCTGCCCGTGCAGGTGGTGGCCGGGCACTACAATGTCCGAGCCATTGTCCTATGCTCTCTACAGATGAATCCAGGCCAGGTCACCCTATCCAGGCTATTCCCACAGTACCTTGCTCCTCATTATGCACATTGGCAGGTCCATAATGGCAACAGTTCTAGCAGTGTGGGCTGTGGAGGGTGTTTGCAGCCACCACACACTGGATAGACAGACACAAATCCCCCACACCTATGCCAGCATTGTGTAACTATAGAGGTGTTTGGCAGCCCTGGCTACCGCACCAGTACTGGGCACAGTGCAGGCATGGCTATGGTACGCAATACTGTTGGGGTCACCCCCCAGGGTGGTAAACACTGTCAGACACAAGACCTGTAGCACACTCCAGAGACATCAGAAAGGTTGCTATGATGCAGCTCACTCAGAAAATTGTACTTAACCTCAGAATTGCTATCTGCCAGCAATCATAGCAACCTTTTGCTAGCTGTGTACAGTTTTCCCATGTTTAGGGTGGCATTGCTAAGTTATGCAAGTGCTAGTATTGGGAGATGCACGCAGGGCCCAACATCCTGCCTCTCCAGGAGGCTTCGGATAATGGAGCCTGTGGGTGCGTGTGTGTCTGCCCCTGTTGGCCGCTGCTCTAGGGCAGAGGTTCCCAACTCCAGTCCTGGAGGGCCAAACACTGTTCGGGTTTTCATACTGTCCCTGATGAATATGCATGAGGTACATCTGCATACCATGGGGGCGGTGCATAGAAATGCAGCACAGCCATATTTATTAGAGGCAGCATGGAACCTGAATGGTGTTTGGCCCTCCAAGACTGCATTTGGAAGACTCTGCTCTAGGTAATGCGCATGTTTATGGTGTCTGTGCTCTGTAGGGTAAAATGTAGGTGTTTTGGGCATGTTTATGTCATCTGCAATAAAGGTTCTGTCTGTATTAGCAGTGGGTAAAACAAGGGGACTGGGTTGGCAGGAACCACAGCTGGGCCTTGAACCTGTGACCTTCTGCTTTGAGCACATTGGCTGTGTGCACTGCACCACTGTTTTGCCACAGAGACAGGGCATTCCCTGGGGATACCAAGACTGTTCGTCAGACAGGGCTTGTCTGTTGCATTGCATGGCACCCACCTACACAGGGTTAGGCCATGGTCTGCTCTGGGCAGCTGCCACTACCCTCTCTGCCACCCTGTTGACATGCCCTTCTGCTGGTGGTGCTGGTGGAGCGCAGTCTCAGGCCATCCATTGTGTGGGTAGGCTGCTGCCTATCGTGCAGGTTCTGGGGTAGGGGTGCCTGCATAGATGTCCACGCTTTCCCACAGCACCGCCTGCCAATGTTCTGTGCCCTTGGGGGTACTGCAGTGCCAGGCCCCACAGTACCTGCTGGGTACTATCCCCTGTGACACTGTGGGAAGCTCACTTGTGCCCATGCTGGGCCCTCATTAGTTGCTGTCTGGCTGCTCTACTGTTTCAGCATTCCTATGGGCCATCTAGGCATCACCCTAGTCCGCACTGTGGCCCAGCTGCAGCACAGCATGTGCCGTCTGCAGCCCTCTGTGTCCCCTTTCCCAGCATCTGTCCAGTTGTCCATTCCGACATGCCCGCCGTGCTATTGTGGAGCATGTGCATGCCATAGGAAACCTGTCCAATGGAGAGGGAAACCCTGATCAGCGCTATTTCACTGTGGGATCATTCACCTTTTATGGGGACGGAGCGTAGACCCTTCCAAAATTCATATCTTTTTTGTGGAGCTTTCTTGGGAGTGTTTTTCTATGTTTCCAATTAATATCACTATTACCCAGCTTGGTTATGTTTTTTTTATATTTTATTGGGGTCATTTTCAATGTTTATTTGCCCTTTTGTTCCATGCACATGTATCACACTTATCACTGTTGTGTTGGTTTCCCTGGTTTTGCTGTACATTGCTGACAGAAATAGTTTCTCTTCCCTTTAAATCAGCTCTAACGCCAGGGTTTCACTGGCGTTAGTTTTCAGCCTTGGATTTCACAGTGTTAGTGTGCAGAGAGCCTCTCCCCTCCCACTCTCCGCCAATTGACCCCCTCTCTCCACCCCTGGGGAGCCTTCCTATGCCCTCTGTGAGCCTTCCTCCGCCCTCCGGGAGCCTTTCTCCGCCTTCAGCGCTCGTTTGCGCTGCTGCACGCGTTATCACGCGCTAAGGTACCTTATCGCCCGATAACGTGCCTTCATCGGGCGATAAGGTACCTTATCGTGCGATAACATGACAGAGCGCACATTAGGACGGTTTAGTAAACATACCCCTTAGTACTCAGGTCAGACCTGCCACTGGTTGGGAAGGCACAAAATCACAATGCCCTTGTTACTTGAACGATAGTACTGCAACAGTCTAGAAAATTTTCCGTTCACTATTAACTCCAATAATACTCTAATCCTATTGGAGTTAATAGTGAACGGAAAATTTTCTAG
Organism: Ichthyophis bannanicus; assembly: GCA_033557465.1. NCBI lineage: Eukaryota > Metazoa > Chordata > Amphibia > Gymnophiona > Ichthyophiidae > Ichthyophis > Ichthyophis bannanicus. Next base: position 956,639,734 of record CM066032.1, read on the forward strand.
ACTGTTACTGGTTGGGAAGGGGCATGTGCAGGTGCAGGGCCTGCGAGGGACCTAGGAGGAGAGGGACTGTGACTTTAGGTTTAAATCATGATAGGCAGGAGGCATAAGATGTTAAAATAGCTATCCTTGCTTTCTTTAAGCCTATAAGCATAGCTGCTAAAAATAAAACACTAGAATTACTTTCTTCCCCCCTCCCCCCCCCCCAGGGAGAAACTAACTTTATTTTATGCTTGACACAGATCATTCCTGCCCTTTTCATCTGGCTATTGTTTCGTGTAAACATATAAACCTGTTTTACCTCTTTCTTGGCCTGGTAGGTGCACATCCTGCTTTTGTGGACTAAGCTAGATACAACAGGAAGCTGATTCTGGCTACGAAAAGACCTGCTACTAAAGGTTTTGGCAGGGGTCATGCTTGCAGCTAGAATTTCATAAAAAGTAGGTGCTAACGCTCACAGATGAGAGAATGTAAAGGTTCCTTAAACTGTTTGTTCAATTTTTTGCTTTGTCTTTTCAGACACCAGCTCCAGCATCTGCTCAGAGCAGACTCTATGGCAGGAAATACTTTTCAGCAACGTGGCATTCTTTTTTTGGGAACTTCTGGTGTAATAGCAAACGCTGTGAAAAGCTCTTATTCAATCACTCACCCACAGAAGGAAAACTCTCAGACAGGCTGGAATGCAAACAGGATCTTTAATGTGCACACAGGATCAGACAGAGAGCCGGTACCCTCCAACAAAAAGGTCTGAACCCCGAGGGACGGCCTACAATGCCTTATATACAGTACAGTTTTAAACTCATTCTACAATCCCATTTGCCACAGGTATTTCCTGCCCACCAATCAGCAGCCCCTGGGGAGGTACCTGGGTGACCTGTCCAAACCGGTATGCTCTGGTCTGTTGGTTTCTGGGCTAGGGGATACTGTGCTCAGACCTGGAGTGGGGGAAGGGTGCCTACTGAAATCTCAATGCCTTTTTCTTAGCAGGCTGATTACCTCATGGCTTGCGGGGGAAGGGTCAGGCTGATCAGAGCCTCATGGCTTGCCGCATGGCTTGGGGGAAGGGCTACCTACAGCTATACCTCATGGCTGCCTCATTCCCCCCTTTTTAAGTGAGACCTCAACCGCTAGAGGCGGTTGAGGGCTGTATTACTAGAGGCAAGCCGCAGAGGGGTGTATTTGGGACAGAGCCATGACAATGGTAACTACCTTGCGTTCTACCAGGGTATCAAGGGTGGTGGTCATGAAGCGGTAAAGAATGGGGATAAAACATGGCAGAATGGCACATAGCAGTAAATAAAAGGAACCCCTACCACTGGGATTTTTTAGTCCCCCTAGCCAAGTGAATCAATTCACAAAACACCCAGGACCCATGGGCAGATAACTAGATCACTTAGGTCTTGGATAGAGTGTTCAATAGAGACACTTGCATTAGTGAGTTTAAAACAACACATACCCTATACCCTCTGTAGCAACTCCTGCACAAAAGTTTTTGTTCCGTGTGCAAAAGTTGCTGTTCTGACTGTAAAAGGTTGCAGGGCCTGCAGAGGCCTCTTTTCCTTTGGGACAAAGGAGGGCCGTGTGCAAAAAGTCTGCAGAGACTTCTTTCCTTTGGGGCAAAGGTTCTTTGGGACAAAGGAGGGCCGTGTGCAAAAAGTCTGCAGAGGCTTCTTTCCTTTGGGGCAAAGGTTCTTTCCCTGGGATCCACCCTTATCAGCATATTAATGGCTTTTATTCTTGCTAGTGTTGAGTCATTCTGGCTGCACCCTGCCATTCCCTTTGCTTCATTAATCACCGGCACTGTAATCTTCAGGGCATATGAGTACTTTGTATCACCAGCTTTGTTTGGCCTGTTTAACCTGTTCAGGCCTGGCATGTCTTTTCTTGTGCTGGGTCCATTTTCTGTGCACTTTCAGGCCTGACCTGTTTCTTAGCTAGGTCCATTCTCTGTGCACTTCTGTTCAGAGTATGGTTCCCCTGGCTTTACTCTTGTTGTGCTGGGCTCTGGGTACTCATTTTCTTAGCCCACATGCTTTTTCCGTGCCATCATAATGTATTACAGCCTCAGGCAAGGATGCAGCCATACTAGACATACCTATCAGCCAATTTCCCTTCAGTCCCAATTTTTCTTTTTTCTTTCTTGTTTATGGGGGAAAGGTAATCCCACTATGGGCAATGGACAAGCAACCATTTGAGACAGATATTGAGACAGATAGGGGTCATCAGAAAAGCAGCTTCTGGTACTGTTCCCTAGAGACAACATACATTGTAATATCATTTTCTTGCAGCTGGTCAATAATATTGAAAACACATAACATGAAAGTATGTCAAAAGCAGCAGTGCTTAATAATGTGATAAAGAAAGCTCTGAGAATAGTAGAGCAAAATCTTGAGCTGGTATGGGTATTGCAGTTGCTGAAGCCGAAATGGCTTGTAGATTTCCGTTACTTTCTAAGAAAACAATATTAAAAGGATAACAATACAATCGTTCACAGAAGCCCCCAAACCCCCCCCAGTCAGTCCAACAGTTCTTTTTTCCTGCCTCTCAGCAGTTCCTCAGGACCTCGCAGTGTGCTCCATCCCTCTGAAGTTCAAGTTCTGTCTTTCAAAATTTAAACCTTCCATTTTCATAGGCAGACACCCTGGTCCGTCTCCAATGTGTCACACTGGTCCAGATAGGGACTCCTTCACATATCTCAGCGGTGGGCAGCTCTGAGTTCTCAGGATGGTCTGTTCCATCTGGACTCTGGCCAATTTTCTCTGCTGGACTCTTTGGATTGCCATTGGTGACATGGTTCCAGGCCTCATTCAGAAAAGCAGCACCAATATTGAATGAAAAGACTAAATATGCTAGATTAGATTTCACAATGAGATAAACTTAACTTCCTTCACATTTACCAAGATCACATCCTACAAATATTGCTGTTTAAACTTTCAATGGTCTTCCAGTAACTATCTCGTATGGTGTCAATTTTTCTCTGGCAGTTTGATTAACTTCTTGTTTATCTGTCACTGGAGATTCACTTGCTGGTAGTGAACATTCCATTATGCCCTTGACTGACCTTTACATGCTCCCCCTTTGCCCATGCATGCCTGGCCAGGACATGCAGAGGCAAAAAAGGAGGCAAAAAAAGCATCTGGAAGTACCGCATGGCCAGTGTAGGTTCTCCAAAACCCATCAGGGTGCACCTAGCCTGTCTCCAGGTGTCCATTTCCAATTATTGAGTATGTGTTGGGGCCTAGATGAATTCCTAAATTGAATATTCTGGAGATGGCATAGTTGAATAAAGTGCTCATCATTTTTTTTTTTGTTTACATATTCATTATTTTTTTTTTGTTTACATATTCATTAGCCAGATACATCACTTCACATCATTGAATTACCTTCATCAGTTTACTATCAGAGTCCTTCCTCTTAATATCCCACTTCATCCCTCACCATACTTTTTATCACTTGCATCATTCCACCAACTATATACCTAAGTCCTTTTTTGAATTAGACCAATTTTTTATAAATTGTTCACTTCCAGTATGCTAATGGACATGAGGCTTTTAAATAAAGTTAATCAACAAATCAATCAATTAATCAACAAATCAATCTTTGGCTTTAAAAATATAAAAGCTTCAAAAATCATGGATGTTCTCTAATCATAAGTACCTAGTGTTTTTGGGAATTGATACATAAATATTTGCTGATTCCCATGATAGTTCAGGCAGGCTTTATGAAGCTGTCCCAGTGACCCCAAGCCAGTCAAGTTTTCAAGTCATCCAGAATGAAAATGCATGATATGTCAGCATACATTGCTGACCCATTATATACAAATTCATATTAATTGTGGATATCCTGTGGGTTCACCAGGGCAGCCTCAGGCAGTATTGGACTAAACCTTAAATATATGACTGACAATGCGGCTGAAATACTGAATTTCTCATGCTCTGGAAGAATGTGACATCAGACATATTGGGATCCCCTACATCATTGCATTGCGAGCTGAAAAGCAGTTTGTTTGTTTTTTATCCCTAGGTTGAACTCAGTTAGTAAATCAACAACTGTTCAATGTTACCAAAATTGTGCACACTCCAGGGGTGACTCAGCATGCAATGTTCCTAAATGGGTTAGTTGTGTACATACTATGACAGAAATTAACTTCATACCGAAGCCAAGGGATGATGGAGATTATTATACACACCAGCATTATTTGTGCAGTGTGCACTGTATGGATCTGTGTGAATCAGTACTAAAGGGTAGTGCACACAAGGAGTGGGGCAGCATTATCAGTGCATTATTAACTTCAAGTGTGAATTAGTGTGAACGGTGTACTGCACAGTATATGCCTTTCAGCAGTGCTAATTCTGCATTTTATCTTTCTATTTTGAAATTGCCAATGATCAGTGTATTCACCCTGAACCAAAACATACCTGAACATCAGAACAAGCTACAGTGCATACTAGAACTAATCCAGATGTTCTCATCAGAAATCATGAGTTAAAGTACTGCTACCAGTATATTTGGTACTAAAATCATTTTAAGGTATCATTGTAGTATCAGAAAAATGAATACAGTTGATCAAGGCAGTTTAATGTACTAAGCAGGAAAGAATGCAATCACCAAAACAGCATTTACTGTCTGCAGAATAAAATGTCATATCATGCAGAAGTATTACTTGTTTAATTTTGTATGTGCAGTCAAAACCAAATATATGTACCAGAGATAAAATTCAGGCTTTAAAAAGACAAGTAAAAAAATCTTCATTTCTTCATAATCTTATAAGGATTCTCTTCAGCCTTTGTTTGCTTCCAGCAGACAGGAGGCACCTCATGGTTCTAGAAGCTCAAAACTCTACAATTAAAATTGATGACAAGAGGATTGTTTGCAGGCTAGGTGTGGCTAGGTGAATTGGGGTTCTTTGTCCTCTAGGAGAAAGACTCCTAGGTGATTTTTTTTTCTTTTGTCCTCTCTAATGGGCCTCCATTCATCTGCTAGAAGAAGGAACTCCTCCCAGTATCTTTCTATAGCTATGCAAACTATTTCAGCAGTTTCAATCACCCCCCACTCACTGCTGAGAGGTGTGACCAAAACACCTGGTTCCCTGACCACTGATCATGCATGAAACATAGCAATGAAACTGGATATGCATCAAACAAAGCAATTGTCTTCCTTCAATGCTATACCAGTACTACAGTCCACACACAGCAAACCCCACCCCCCTTTCTAAACTGTCTCTTTCCCTGCAATCAGTAGACCTGGTGTTTTTCACTGTTTGGGGACACAGGGGCGATTTGTTAATAACTTCACCTTTTACTGATAGAGTATCAAAATCAATCCTGAAATATAAAGACCTAATGTCTGGACAAAAACTTTCTTTCCCTAATGTCACAACTAAACACAGAGACACTAAAGGTTTTTACATAACAGCACATTTACTATATGGGCCAGCCATGAATCTATATAGGGAAGCTGGTCCGGATACTCCCCCACCACAATTTAGCCTCCGGACCCCATGCTCTAATCACAATTTGCAAAATCACAATTTACAGTGCAAATCTTGTAATCCCAATTCTAGGAATGCAATGTTCAGTGTAAATTTTCCAATCCCACTTCTGGGAATACAATATACAATATAATCCAGGCAACAGGCAGAGTTTGGTTGCACAAAACACACAGGACCACAAAGGGAAAAAGAAAAAGGGAAAACAGAAAACAGAGACGTCTCAGCAGCGAATACGTTACAAATACACATTACACACACTAGCATAGGATTTAACTTTTATAATAGTAACGAGAAACACAGCTAGCCACTCCTCCAATGTCCACCAGATGGAGCCACAGGAGCACATGGCAACACAAAAGAAACCCCCAGCAACACAAAAGGAGACCCCCAGCAACACAAAAAAGCCCCCAACACTATAGGAGCACATGGCAACACAAAAGAAACCCCCAGCAACACAAAAAGGAGACCCCCAGCAACACAAAAAGCCCCCAACACTATAGGACCACATGGCAACACAAAAGAAAACCCCAGCAACACAAAAGGAGACCCCCAGCAACACAAAGAGCCCCCAACACTATAGGAGCACATGGCAACACAAAAGAAACCCCCAGCAACACAAAAAGAGACCCCCAGCAACACAAAAAGCCCCCAACACTATAGGAGCACATGGCAACACAAAAGAAACCCCCAGCAACACAAAAAGAGACCCCCAGCAACACAAAAAGCCCCCAACACTATAGGAGCACATGGCAACACAAAAGAAACCCCCAGCAACACAAAAAGAGACCCCCAGCAACACAAAAAGCCCCCAACACTATAGGAGCACATGGCAACACAAAAGAAACCCCCAGCAACACAAAAAGAGACCCCCAGCAACACAAAAAGCCCCCAACACTATAGGAGCACATGGCAACACAAAAAACCCCCACTATAGGAGCACATGGGGCAAAGGCTCTAAATAAATCGCCCCGATCATCGGAGAATTGCGATCAGCGCAATTATTCTTGAAAGGCACACTTAAGGGAGTTAATACTAATATCCTAGGCAATTTTTCTTCAATAGCTTTTGGCAGCGCTGCACTTTAAATACCTTTCAAAGGGGCCCAAGGTAGCAGAATTAATTATCTTACTGGTCCACAAAAGGACTCTGATTTACTGGACGAACGATGGCTTCAGAAAACCCCCCCCGGGGTCCCTACTAGGACCATTCGTGCGGGTGATCGGGCCGCTACAGGTTCCTAGAATTTACTAGGAATTACAGACGGAGTACAGAAAGTAGCAGTACTCACCAGAGCTCTGATCAGACAGGTAGTTTGGATGCCAGTCTATCCAGCCGGTTTTCAATCGGGGATTCAGCCGCAGGGACCAACTGCCCAGACAAATCAAGGTATCCTTCCGAGCACAAGGTGGCCCGGGGCGCCAAGGACCGTTAATCACCTGGAGGGGTCGGTCCCTGACCGGTGGAGGCCCTGATCCTGCAAAAAGCAGTAGTCTTCCCACTGTGGGTGTGATGAGAGAGGCTTTTCTTTCAATTTCCCAGCCAGTGCACCAAAATGTAATAGCAAACGCTGTGAAAAGCTCTTATTCAATCACTCACCCACAGAAGGAAAACTCTCAGACAGGCTGGAATGCAAACAGGATCTTTAATGTGCACACAGGATCAGACAGAGAGCCGGTACCCTCCAACAAAAAGGTCTGAACCCCGAGGGACGGCCTACAATGCCTTATATACAGTACAGTTTTAAACTCATTCTACAATCCCATTTGCCACAGGTATTTCCTGCCCACCAATCAGCAGCCCCTGGGGAGGTACCTGGGTGACCTGTCCAAACCGGTATGCTCTGGTCTGTTGGTTTCTGGGCTAGGGGATACTGTGCTCAGACCTGGAGTGGGGGAAGGGTGCCTACTGAAATCTCAATGCCTTTTTCTAAGCAGGCTGATTACCTCATGGCTTGCGGGGGAAGGGTCAGGCTGATCAGAGCCTCATGGCTTGCCGCATGGCTTGGGGGAAGGGCTACCTACAGCTATACCTCATGGCTGCCTCACTGGCACATGAGAAATTGCACTCATGTATTTAAATAGTGCATGTTTTCCTAGCAAAAATGCCACTATTCGCAGGGCTTATCTTCTGCCAATGTCTCTATGCTGATGTAACCCCTCTTAAGTCACTTCACTGGCTCCCTATCAGTTTCTATGTTCAGTTCAAACTTCTCCTACTGACCTACAAGTGTATTCATTCTGCAGCTTTACTACCTCTCCTCATCTCACTCCACACCTCTGGCAGATCATTTATCTGAATTCTTCTTTGCCACTGTCATCTGCAGACTTTGTTCATGCCATATGCTTGGAACAAACTACCTGTCAGAGCCACCAAAATGGTAAAGGGGTTGGAAGGATACCCCTATGAAGAGAGGCTAAAAAGGTTAGGGCTCTTCAACCTGGAAAAGAGACGACTGAGCAAAGATATGATAGAGGTCTATAAATTAATGAATGGAGTGAAATGGGTAAACGTAGATCGATTGTTCACACCATCAAAATATAGAAAGACTAGGGGACATGCAATGAAGCTACAAGGTAACCTATTTAAGACTAATAAGAGAAAATATTTTTTCACTCAATGTGTAATCAAACTCTGGAATTTGTTATCAGAGGATGTAGTAAAAGCTGTTAGTGTAGCTGGGCTTAAAGGTTTGGAACATTACACAGGAACACTACCAAAAAACTGCCTCCAGTTTTGCAACTGATTCCTATAGATTTTGGGGTGCTGAATCCAGGAAAAATAGCCAAAATGTTCCATCACGTCACGTTTTCTTGCAAAATTAGATTTCTTACCCATATAAGGAATGTTCACATAATTTCTTTTTAGCCGACTGCAGTTTATTTTCTTGGCCCAAAATAGAGGTTGTAATGGTTAACTAACTAGAAACACTCCCTCATGATATTTTAGAGTGTTTTGTATTCATTTTATACATTAACAGGACAATTGGGAGGCGGGGGGCTAAATCCAGTACTCGCGCTGGCGCATGTTCTTTCCTGTTCGCCTCGCCTCGTTCGCTCGCTCGCTCAAACACGGTGGTGGCGACATGAACGTTCCTGTCAAATTTCTGTTTCTTGCACGTTCATTATTACATGTTGTTTGCTCAGTCGTAATCCAGCTTTATTCCGAAGTGGTTCACTACAGTTGTAGTTTGCAGTGCTGTGTATTTGTGATGGCTCACAGAGCCAGAGGTTGCGTCAACTCTCCGGACAGTTTTTGTTTTATTTGTGGGGAATATACCGTGAAAAAGCGGCAGAGGAACATTTCTGCATTTATTAAAAAAGTATATTTTGCCTATTTCGGTTTGAAGTTAGGCGATCAAGACAAACCGTGGGCTCCTCACAAAGTGTGCAAGACATGTGAGGAAGATCTACGCTTATGGATGAAAGGTAAAAAACAAGCATTTCGTTTCGGAATACTTATGATGTGGCGTGAACAAAGAGACCACAGCAGTGACTGCTATTTTTGCTCTTGCATTGTGAAGGGATACAACTTAAAAAATAAGAACGTAATAAGTTACCCCAACCTTCCCTCAGCAATTAGGCCTATGCCTCATAGCAACGAAGTACCTGTGCCTGAACCACAAAAATATTTGGATCATATTTGTGTGGACGGTTCTGATCATGATGAGACTCATCAGATGGCTTTTCCCGATGAGTCCAGTACTTCCGAGTTTGAAACTGAACCAGATCCGAAACCTGAACTTTTCTCTCAAGCTGAATTGAATGATTTAGTCCGGGATTTAGGACTCCCAAAAGATGCTGCCCAACTGCTAGGTTCTCGGCTTAAACAGAAAAATCTATTGTCACCAGGAACAACTTTTTATTGGTACCGCAACCGCGAGACACAATTTTTGAAGTATTTCAGCAAAGAGGAAGATTTGGTATTTTGCAACGATATATACGGAGTGATGGAAAAGTTTAAACTCAAGTATGATCCTGCTGAATGGCGGCTGTTCATTGATTCGTCAAAAGACAGCATAAAAGGTGTTCTTCTTCATAATGGCAACACATTCGCTTCAGTTCCTATTGCTCACTCTGTTATTCTCCAAGAAAAATATGAGAATTTGGCCCTGATTCTTCAGAAGATTCGTTATGATGAGCATAAGTGGATGATTTGTGGAGACTTTAAAATTCTATCCATGCTATTAGGGCAGCAATCCGGTTTCACCAAATATCCCTGCTTCCTTTGCTTGTGGGATAGCGGGCCCGCAACCTACACTGGGGGAAAAAAGACTGGCCAATTCGGGAGCATTTGAGACCCGGTGAGAAAAATGTTTTTCATGAGAGCTTGGTACCTCGTGATAAAATTCTATTACCACCTCTCCACATTAAGTTGGGTCTCATTAAGCAATTCATCAAGTCCCTTCCAAAAGATGGTGAGTGCTTTCGGTACCTTTGCTCAAAGTTCCCCCGACTTTCTGAAGCAAAGCTAAAGGAAGGAGTGTTTGTTGGCCCTGATATAAGGAAACTCATTTCAGATGGAGCATTCGCTGAAACGATGTCTGAGAAGGAAAAAGAAGCCTGGGATTCCTTCAAGGATGTTGTTCTCAAATTCTTGGGGAACAGGCGGGATGAGAACTATAAGGATATTGTTGCCAGGATGCTCAATGCCTTCAAAGAACAAGGCTGTAACATGAGCCTGAAAGTCCATTTCTTGCACTCCCATGTTAACTAATTTCCCGAAAACTTGGGGGCGTACAGTGAAGAACAAGGTGAAAGGTTTCACCAGGACATCAAGGACGCAGAGAGAAGGTACCAAGGAAGATGGAACACCACTATGATGGCTGATTTCTGCTGGTTGCTGCTGCAGGAAACCCCAGATGAAAAATACGCCAAGCAGCGCACCAAGAGAAGCATTCGGGGGAAGAAGAAACGAGCCCACCAGGAGATTGATTGACCCAAGAATGACTTTAAAATCTAAACTGTGTTGACAAATATTGTGTTTTTACTAAACTTTGAAATAAAAATTTGCTAGTTATTACCACAGTGTCGGATCTCATTTATTAGAATTTTATTTTCACACCATCGGGTGTTTGTCTTCATGTATTGCAATGGTGCGGTTTGCGTTTTCTATTCTTACATACATACCTGTACAACATTTTTTGCACATTTCTTTGTTTTGCTTTGTGTCTAACCTCGCTCTTATATGCTCAATGTTTGTGCACATGTATGTGGCTGTTTTAAGTGCAGACAATTTTGCTACCATCACAGTGTGTTTTGTTGACATTACTCTATTCTTATGTGCTGCCTTGTTACAATTTTCTTTATTCTTATTTGAATAACTACTAAACAATTAGTATAAAGAATTCATCCAAGAAACTTTTATCTCGATCGCACTCAATCTGAAACGTTCACCTCAAACTGCTAATCCAATGTAGCAAAAAATCTGTACGTGATGGAGCAAATTGGTTACCAGATTTGGATTCAGCGCACCAAAAAACGTAAAAATCAATCGAAACATTAGAGGCAGTTTAAAAAAATTTTTTTTTAGTGTACCTGTGAAAACCATTATTAAAAAGGGACCCAGGATATCACTGCTTGACCAAATACAAGCATTTTGGAACCTGTGTCTTTTGGGGAAACTGGCTTCTTGGGGGTATGTTTACTAAAACCCCGGTAAAGTGCAGGCCGCGGTAGAGTGCGGGTGCCATATAAAGAGTGGGCGTTCCCCGCTGAAGAAGAAAATCCGGAATTTACATATGCGCTAAGGTGCGCGGCGCCCTTGTGCGCCCCGCAACTTAGCGCATGGTATAGCTGCGCGGGAGGCATATGTGGCGCACTGATGTACAAACAGAAGAGCAGAGCCACAGCCCAATGGTTAAGGCAGTTACCAATGGTGCAGGGATCAACAGTTCAATCACCCACAGTGCTCAATGACAATGGCTGACTGAGGTGTTAATTTATGAGGCAGAGAAATACTGAGCAACCCACTGATATTTTGGGCGGCATATGGCTGATGTTTTTGGCAGCATATTAATACTGGGCAGCATAAGGCGGCGCGCTGATGTTCCTGCGGCATTCTAATACTGGGAGGTATAAGCAGCGCGCTGATGTGCAAACAGAAAAGCAGAGCCACAGCACAATAGTGAAGGCACTTTCCAATGGTGCAGGGGTCAGGGGTTTGATCCCCCACTGTGCTCAATGAAAATGGCTGGCTGAGGTGACGTTTTAGGAGGCATACAAATAATGGGCGGCAGATGGGCATTAGGCAGGGCGCTATTGATTTAGGAGGCTGTTTTATTATGGGGAGGCATAAGGTGGCACGCAGATGTGCAAATACAGGAATAGAACCACAGCACAATGGTTAAGACACTGACCAATGATGCAGAGATCAGGGGTTCAATTCCCCATAGTGCCCAATGAACAAGGCTGGCTGAGGCATTGTGTATTATGGGGAAGAGTGCTTTAGGGGGCATTTTATTTTTATTTTATTTATCATTACTAGCAAACGCACCCTCAAAGCGTGTTAACATAAGGCGCCCTATAAGGCACATTTTAAAGTGCACTGTCCGCCAAGGCACCCTAGAAATAGGGCGCTGTAGAGGGTGCCGTATGAGGTACCGCAAGGTCAGAGTACTGTTTATGATGGCAGCACTGTGCAGTGTAAGGAATGAAAAGCATAAGTAGGTGCGCTGACATGCAAGGAAGAGCAGCAGTGGAGCACAATGGTTAAGGCACTGACTGCTGATACAGGGGTCATGAGTTTGCTCCCCAGGGTGCCTAATACGTAAGGCTGGCTGTGGCATCAGCTTTGTAATGTACATATTTTTTCCTGCAGCACCATATGTTTATTTTAATAATTGCTGCCAGCAAACACGCCCTCACGTGCCGTAATGGAAGGTGCCGTATAAGGCACCCTATACAGCACTCCATAGGGCACATTATAAAGTGCACTGTCCGCCACGGCACCCTAAAATGTCCCCTATAGGGCACCCTATAAGTTGCGTCACAGGATAATGTATAGTGCACCTTATATGGACGGGAACCATAAGGTGCCCTATAGGGTGCCCTATAAAGCGCCCTCAGAGGCACCCTATGGGTACAGTACGCTGAGGGTGTTTTTGCGGGCATCAAAATATGTACATTAAAGAAAAACAATGCTTTGGACAACCCTATCAAATAACCCCACTGGGGGTTTGAACCCATGACCTCTGCTTTCACAGGCAGTGAAGTAACCATTGGGCTACAGCTCTTTAGCTGCTAGCAAGCCCCTGGCTGGCTGCAGAGAGCCTGCACGTCACCACACAGACAGTCTGCTGTGGTCACCAGGATAGGGTTAGCCCACCCGTACCCATGATGCACTGCACATGCAAAACAGCTGTCCACAGATGAACACAAGATGGGGAATGCACCCCCACAGCACCTCGGCCTGGTAGGAGCAAGTGACCGGGTGCACCCACACACCACCTCGGCCTGGTAGGGGTACTGACTGGGTGTTTTACTGGCACAGAGTATCTACACACCGTCACATTGTGCGGGTACTGTGCTCACCCTGAGTGTGCGATGAGGCGCCCAGGACCAGGTCCACAACACCTTCCATAGCTGATGGAGGACATGCTGGAGGTCCAAAGCACTGTTAATGTGTAAAATACATAGTTTTTGCACAAACACCATGGATATCTCTGTCTGTTTCAGTCAGGTGTAGCCCCCATGGACCCCCAGGTGGGCCATGCTGCACCTCCCCCCCCCCCCAGGGCCAAGGGTGGCAACCATGGCCTCCCATCAGTAGATCCACATTCTACCATCCTGCAAAGGTGGCAGTAGAGGGGAACACCAACCCCAGTCCTGCTGAGGAACAGACACCCCCCCCCCAGGGCAGTCAATGCAGCTCTATACACATCCATAACACAATAGCAGACAGACATTAGAGCAGGATATGTTAAGCTGCACCCCACCACTATCTGATATTCTCCTGCAGCAAACCACTATAGCAAGACACATACCAGCTACAAACAGTCTGCTAGTTAGTCCATAGTGCATGCTACCAGTGCAGATGCATGCACCCAGAACTGAGATGTCAGCATACACAGCAAGCAAATAAATCAGTGACTGGGCCCCAAAAGGAAACCCATATCTATCACATGAGAGAAATACTATATAGCACTATTATTTATTTATTTATTATTTATTTATTTAACATCTCTTATATACCGCACTATTACCATCAGCGCGGTTTACATGGAACAAACATATACATACAGAAAAACTGTAATGCATTTTACAAGTAACAGGAATTTGAACTTGGTAGTAAGGGAAAACTATGTACACTATATAACTATATACAATAGTCTATACACATTAGTCACAGTTGAAGTTGTCTTGACCTGATTATGGATGTAGTGTTTCTCTTGTGTAAAACTAAATTGGGAAATAGCTTAAGAAGAGGTGGTGTTTGAGGCTTTTTCTGAATTGTGTTAGGCTGGTTATGGCTCTAAGTTCTGGTGGTAGTGCATTCCAAGCTGTTGGGGCATGAATGTTGAAGGCTCTTTTAGATGTTTCCTTATTGTATCTGACTGTTTGTCTTGGGATTGTTAATGAGTTTATAGTATTTGATCTTCTGGATCTATTGGGAGTCTGTGTGTGTATGAGGTTGGTGATCGTTGATGGTGCTTGATTGTTTAAGGCTTTGAAGGTAATGATTAGTATCTTGTAGTGGAATCTTGCGTTGATTGGTAACCAGTGGAGTCTTTTTAGGATTGGAGTTATGTGGTCTGTTTTTGATATTCCTTCGAGTACTCTGGCAGCGGTGTTCATTGCCAATTGTAGAGGATTTAAAGATGATTGCGGGAGACCATGTAGAATTGCATTTGCGAAGTCGAAATGAGGCATCACCAAGGCTTGGTAGACAGTTCTGAAGTCTGTGGGTTCAAGTAGAGATCTTAAGTGGCGTAGTGTGCGTATCTTGTGATATATTAGTTTTGTTGTGCTTTTTATGTGGGTCTTCATATTGAGGCGCTGGTCAAGGGTAATACCTAGGTATCGTATCATAGGTTTTACTGTCAATTCCTTGTCCTTTATTTTTAAGGTAGTGGGAGGTGTGAAGTTTTGGTCTCTTGTGATAAACATCACATCGGTCTTGCTATGGTTGATTCTTAGGTTCTGTGAGAGGAGCCAGTCTTCTACTGATTCAAAGCATTTTATCAAAGATGTAAAATCAGGATGGTTGATGGAGGATGGGGATGCCTATGGGGATGCCTAGCCATGCTGTGGTCACTGCACAGTCAGGGTGAGAGTGATCTCTCAGCAGGACATACTGAGGTCACCCTGTCTGTGTAGGTGGTGGCCGGGCACTACAATGTCCCAGTCTGTGCCCTATGCCCTGTGCAGATGCACCCTGGCCAGGCCACCCTGTCCAGCCTATACCCATGGTACCTTGCTCCTCATTATGCACATTGGCAGCCCAATACTGGCAACATTGCTGGCAGTGTGGGCTGTGGAAGGAGTTTGCAGCCACCACACACTGGATAGACAGACAGCCACCGCCACACCTATGCCAGCATTGTGCTACTATAGAGGAGTTCAGCAGCCATACCCACCACACCAGTCCTGCGCACAGTACATGCATGGATATGGTACGCAATGCCTTTGGGGGTCACACCCCAGGGTGGTAAACACTGTCAGAGACCAGACCTGCAGCACACACCACAGACATCTGAATGATTGTTATGGTGGAGCTCAATGAGCAAAATGTGCTTTACGTAGGAATTGAGATCTGCCAGCTATCATGGGAAACGTTTTATAGCTGTGTACCATATACCCAGGTGTAGGGTGGCATTGCTAAGGTATGCAACTGCTGGTATTGGGGGATACAGGCAGGGCCCAATGTCCTGCCTCACCAGGAGGCATTGGGGGGTGTGTGTGGGTGTGTCTGGCCCTGTTGGCTGCTGCTTTACGGCAGGGTTTCCCAACTCCAGTCCTGGTGTTCCAAACACTGTTCGGGTTTTCATGCTGTCCCTCATAAATATGCATGAGCTACATCTGCATACCATGGGGGTGGTGCATAGATATGCAGCACAGGCATCATTATTAGAGGCAGCATGGAACCTGAATGGTGTGGGGCCCTCCAGGACTGCATTTGGGAGACTCTGCTCTAGGTAATGTGCCTGTTTATGGTGTCTGTGATTGGTGTGGTAAAATATAGGTGTATTAACCATGCATATGTTCTCAGCTATACAGTTTTGTCCTTACTATCATGGTTTAGTTGTGGGAAACATATGTGGACAGAATTGGCAGTAGCCCCAGCTGGGCTTTGAACCTGTGCCCTTCTGTTCTTGCACACACACTCTCTGTGTGCACTGCACCACTGTGTTGCCACAGATGTGCTGCTTTCCTTGGGGAGGCCATGACTGTATATCCGACAGAGCCTGTCTGTTGCGGTGGACGTTGCCAGCCTGCACAGGCTTAGGCCACTGTGTGCTGTGGCTTGCAGCCACTGGCCCCTCCACCACCTGTACCCTTCCGCCAACATGCAGACATGTTCTTATCTTGGAAAAAGCATATGACCGGATTGAGTTGTGGCACTCCTGGATTGAATTTGGGGGACTTGGCTGTAGGTAATGGCCATTGGTATGGTTTGTGTGTGGTGTAGGGTAAAATATGGGTTTTTGCACCATGCTTATGTGCTCTGCAATACAGGGGTGTCCTGACTATCACTGTTTAGTGGTGGGTAAAACTATGGGGACTGGGTTGTCAGGAGCTCTAGCTGGGATTTGAACCTGTGACCCTCTGGTCTTACAGGCACTGGCTGTGTCTGCTACACCACACTGTGGCCACAGAGACATTGCAGTCCCTGGTGATAGATAACCTGACCGAACGGCTCAGAAAACCTCTGCACAGTTTTACTGTGGACTCATTCACCTTGTATGGTGACAAAAGGGCGAATAAACCTCAAATATGACCTCAAAAAAAGGGGAAAAAACACATAACCAAGCTGGGCAACAGTGATATCAATGGGCAATATTAAAAACACTCCCAGGTAAACTCCAAAAAAGAAATGATTTTTGGAAGGGTCTACGCTCCGTAGACCCTTCCATAAATCATTCCTTTTTTTTTTGGAGCTTTCCTGGGAGTGTTTTTTATTGTTGGCCATTGATATCAATGTTGCCCAGCTGGATTATAATTTTTAAATTGATTGTTGTGGTCATTTACAATGTTTATTTGACATTTTGTTCTGTGCACATGTATCACACTGCTCACGTTTGTTAGGTTTCCCCGGTTTTGCTGTACATTGCTGACGGAAATGGTTTCTCTTCCCTTTAAATGCAAGTGTTTCACTCGCGGTAGTTTTTACTTGTAAATTCGGCCCCGCTCCTGTGCGGGGAGCCTCTCCCCTCCCACTTTCCACCCATTGACCCCGTCTCTCCGCCCCTCGGGGGCCTTCCTCCGCCCTACTTTCGCCTTTCCCTGCCTCTATCGCACAGTAGCGTACCGCACATGTGCGTGTGCTCATTGCACGTGTGCAGGGCCCGTTAGTGTGACATGCACTCGTGCGGGGCACTTAAGAGCACTTAAGTGCATCATTTTCGAGCGCTCAAGTGCGCCCCGCACAATTGCGCGGTTTAGTAAACATACCCCTTGGTGTTTCAGTTTAAATTTTGTCTACATATTTTTATTTGTACTATAGATTGTGGTTACTTATTCTGTACTTGGTGAGGGTCTGTGTTCTGGGTGTGTGACTGAGGCCAGGTGTTCTGTTAACATGGAGTTTGTACATAAAGATCTATACTGTTCTGTAGTAATTTGACTTGTTCAGCTTTTCAAATACGTGTATGGATGTTCCAGAGCCCACTGTAGTATTTACAGTTCCTTTTTTTGGAAGTTGGTGCTGATATGGTATGGTATGGTAGATGTGCTCTTTGTTGTAGGGTTTTGTACTAGGTCACAATATGCCTGGTACTGGAGAATGTTTTTGTTGTTTTTGTTCTTAGTGAAATGATTAGAGTCAGATTTTGTTTTTTTAAGTTGAGTTCTTTGGGTGAATGTCCTGGTTCTGCTCTGCACCCACTGTGGATGCAAAATATATGTTGAAAAATAAAAAGCAAGAACTATAACGCAGTTTATAACAACAAAATTAAAATGAGTTATAATTTAGTTTTATAAACTGTGCTGTTGGTTCTCGCTCTCTTTTAGTTCCTTGGAGTGCAAACATCTTGCATGTCCTCCATATAATCTAATCAGCTTTTTGGTTTGGTTCAGTCCCTGACTGGAGTTCTGAAAAAGCCCTGTCACCCTCTAGGAGGGGGGGCATCTCATCCTTCGCCTCAGGCAGCAGATTGCCTTGAGCCGCCCCTGTTGCTGTTGTATCTGCATTGTAGGGTAAAATATGGGGACATACTCTGCAGGAACCACAGCTGGGACTTGAACCTGTGACCCTCTGCTTCTGGACACACTGGCTGGGTGTACTGCACCACACTGTTGCCACAGATGCATGATAGTCCCTGGGGCTACCTGTACTTTTCCTCAGCCAGACCTTTTATGTTGCACTGCACACCACATACTGGTACTGGGCATGGCCTAGGTCCACTGCAGGCAGGTGCCACTGCCCCCTCCAGCACGGGCATACCCCCCCTGCCATGCTGACATGACCATATGCTGTCGATGCTGGTAGTGCGCAGTCCCAGGCCATCCACTGTGTGGGTAGGTGGTCGCCTAGGGAGCGGGGTCTGGGGCAGGGGGCATACATGGGCATCCTCACATCCCTCCCCATCACCGCCTACCAATAGTATGTCCCTTCCGCTTGGGGTAGGGTTTGCTAGGGGGATGTTAGGTCTGTGCCCTGGCAGCTGTTAGCTTGGGTGGACCAGGTAGATGTAGGTGGATTGTGTTTTGCCTTTGTCAACTGCTTTCATGCTGATTTCTGGTTTCTATGTTCCTATGTGCCCCATAGGCACCCCCCTAGTCCACCCTGTGCCCCAGCTGCCCCCGCTACATGTCCCTCCTGCAGCCCCCTATGCCCCATTTACACCATCGCCATAGTGGCCTTTCATACTTGAGCACTATGCTGTTGCGGAACATGGAGCACTACTATCACATTTCTTGGGCTCGCTGCCTATGCTGTACATTGCTGACACTGAAATGGTTTCTCTCTCCTGCAAATGTGCATCTAACGGCAAGTTTTCATTCACGGTAGGATTCAGCCCTTCAGTTCACCGCGTTAGTGTGCAGGGAGCCTCTCCCCGCCCACTCACCGACCATTGACCCCTTCTCTCCGCCCGCTCTCCACCCTCTGCAGTGTTTACTGCGGCCAGGAACTCTTAACGCTCGTTAGGTAACGTTAACGTGCGTTAATGTTACATACCGTGTGCTAACGTTACCTAGCGATCGTTAACGTTACCTAATGTGCGGTCTGTAACGTTACCGCAGTTTAGTAAACATACCCCATAATCTCTGACCTTCAATACAAAATCAAATATTCAAAGCTTCCTAGTTAAAGGAACACAATAATACCTCTGACTGGAATGTTTGAAACCATACCATTCTCTGGGTAGCCACTGGGCTATCCCATCCAAACAAATATTCAAAGAATGAGTCTTGGCAATACATCTCACAGAGAAACAATCTAATTGAATTGCATCCATGTATAAAAACCCTAATACCTCATGTTCCATAAGCAACTGACTCAAAGGTCTCATAAAAATATTAAAGAGTAATTATTAAAATGAATGTATGAAAAAAAACAGAAAAATCTAAAAATCAGGAAAAAGCCTAAATAAACCAAAAACCTAGGCCCTGTGCACATCATTAGTTTCTTTAGTTCTATGATTAAATTTCATGGTCAGAGATAAACATTTTGGGAGCCTGAGCATTTATGAAAATATCCACAAAGAAGTTTTGGTAGACACCAATACTGCTTCCTTGGGGTATATTTACTAAAGGTTAACCCAACTGCATCTGCGCCAATAGTAATAAAATGGATGTGGGTACTTTGGACCTGTACGAAACATACCCCTTATTCTACATGTAGGATGTTTATACTGATAATGGATTTTAGCCTCTCCTTTGCTACCTTTGATGTCTTTCTACTATGTTTTCCCTGCTTTTTTCGTATTAAATTCCCTCAACTGTTTGAGTAGCAAGCTTGATACAGCTCTTTATTTTCACTGTGTCCTCCTTATATGAGATTGCAAACCTGCTATTAGTAATCTGTGAACTATCATTAAAATCATCTGTAATACCTGAAGATTGGAGGATGGCCATTGTAACGCCAATTGTTAAAAGGGTACAGACCGGTGAGCCTGACGTCAGTACTGGGAAAAATGGTAGAAACCATAATAAATTTCAAAATTACTGAACATGTAGATAGTCATGGCTTAATGGGAGACAGCCAACATGGCTTTAGACAAGGAAGATCTTGCCTTACTAATATGTTATGTTTTTTTGAAGGTGTGAATAAAAAGTTAGACTAAGGTGAGTCAGTTGATATAGGGGTATGTTTACTAAACCGTCTTAACGTAGCAGCGCTGATGTTATCGCGCAATAACGTCATGTATCGCGCGATAATGTCAGCAGCAGCATTAAGGCACACTAACGCTGTGAAAGCCGGGTCTGAAGGGCAGAGTAAGGCTCCCCAGAGGGCATAGATAGGGGTCAATGGGTGGAGAGTGGGCAGGGAGAGGCTCCATGCACATTAACGCCATGAAATGAAGGTCTGAAAATTAGTGCCAGTGAAAACCTCGCGCTAGAGGCACATTTGCAGGAGAGAGAAACCATTTCAGTCAGCAATGTACAGCAAAGGCAGGGAAACCCAGAAAAGTGATAGTAGTGATACATCTGCAGGAACCAAAAAGGCAAATAAACATATAAAATGATCAGAACCACCTCTGAAATCCCAATAACCAAGCTGGCCAATAGTGATATTAATGATAAACATAAAGCAATACTACTTACAAAGCATAAAAAAGAAGATATCATGTTTGAAGGGCCTATGCTCTGTCCCCTTACAAAGTGAATGATCCCACATTGAAATAGCGGTGATCAGGGTTTTTGTCGTTTATATTGGGCAGGTTTGTTATGGCATGCACATGTGCAGCAACAGCAGAATGGGCACGTAGGAAAGGGCAACTGTACTGATGCTGTAAATGGGATACAGGGGGCTGCAGGCGGCACATGCTGTGGTCCAGCTGGGGCACAGTGCGGACTAGGCAGATGCCTAGGTGGCACATAGGAATGCTGAAACTGTAAAGGGTCCAACATGGGCATGAGTGTGTGTCCCACAGTGTCACAGGGGATATTATCCAGCAGGTACCCCCAAGGGCACATAACATTGGCAGGCGGTGCAGGGGGGAAGCGCGCATGTCCATGTAGGCACCCCTACCCGAGAACCCACACCATAGGCAGCTGCCTACCGGCACACTGCATGGCCTGGGACTGCACACCACCAGCACCACTGGCATAAGGGCAGGTCAGCATGGTGGCAGAGGGGTGCTGGTGGCGGAGGGGGCAATGGCATCTGCCCACAGCAGACCACTGCCAAGCCCCATTTAGGTGGGTGCCGTGCACTGCAACAGACAAGGTCTGTCTGACGAACAGTCATGGTATCCCCAGGGAATGACCTGCCCTTGTGGCAACAGTTTGGTGCAATACACACAGCCAGGGTGTGCAGGAGCAGAAGGTCACAAGTTCAAGTCCCAGCTGTGGCTCCTGCTAACCCTGTCCCCATATTTTACCCAGTACTAAACTGTGGTAATAAAGATGGAACCTTTATTGCAGATAAAATAAACATGCCTGAAACGCCCATATTTTACCCTACAGAGCACAGACACCATAAACATGTGCAATCCCTAGAGCAGAGTTTCTCAACTGCAGTCCTGGAGGGCCAAACACCATTCAGGTTTCATGCTGTCCCTAATAAATATGCCTGTGCTGCATTTGTATGCGCCGCCCCATTGTATGCAAATATATCTCATGCATATTCATTAGGGACAGCATGAAAACCTGAACAGTGTTTGGCCCACCAGGACCGGAGTTGGGAAACTCAGCCCTAGAGCAGAGGCCAACAGGGGTACAAACACCCACACCCACAGGCTCCACTATCCAACGCCTCATGGAAAGTCAGGCTGTTGGGCCCTGCGTGGAGCAGCATCTCCCAATACTGGTACCTGCATACCTTAGCAATGCCATCCTAAACTTGGGAACACGTTCCACATATATCAAAAGGTTGCTATGAATAATGTCAGATAACAAATCCTAAGTTAAACACGATTTGTTAATAGAGATTCATCATAGCAACTTTTCTGATATCTGTGGAGTCTGTTTCAGTTATTGATTCTGACAGTGTTTACCACCCCGGGGAGTGACTCCAACAGTTTTGCATACCATAGCAATGCCTGCACTGTGCCCAGGACTGGTGTGGCGGCCAGGGCTGCCACAAAACTCTATATTTGCACAATGCTGGCATAGGTGTGGGAGTGTGTGTCTGTCTATCCAGTGTCTTGTGGTTGTCTATAACTTACTGAGCCCACACTGCTTGCACTGTTTCCAGTGTTAGCCTGCCAATGTGCATAATGAGGAGCAAGGTACTGTGGGTATGGCCCGGACATGGTGGCATGGGCAGGATGCATCTGCACAGGGTATAGGGTAATGGCTGGGACATTGTAGTGTCTGACCACCACCTGCATGGACAGGGTGGCCACAGCATGTCATCCTGGGAGGTCACTCTCACCCTGACTGAGCAGTGACCATGGCATGGCTAGGTTCCCCCATAGTGCTATACACTATTTTTTGCAAGTGATATTTATGGGTTCTTTTTTCTGGGGCCCAATCACTGACATACCTGTTTGATGTGTGTGCGTGCTCACATCCCATTTTTGGGTGCACACAGTTTCTCCAGGAACATGTACTAGGTAGCAGACTGTCTGCAATTAGCTTGTGTATGGCTGGAATGCGGTGTAGTGGGTGAAGACTGACTGTGTTCTCTGCTGTTGAATGTCAGATAGTGGTGGGGGGCAGCTGAGCAGCTCCAGTGTTCTGCTTGTCTGCCATTGCCTTATGTGATGCGTACAGATCTGCATCAACTGCCCTGTAGGGTGCCTGTTCCCCAGCAGGACTGGGGTTGATGGTCCCCTCTACTGCCACCATTGCAGAGATATACAATGTGGATCTATTGGTGGGAGATCCTGTTCTCCCCATCCTGAGCCATAGAAGGCAGGTTGGGTGGTGCTACATAATCCGCTTTTGGATCCAAGCACCCCCTCTTCCCCTATAACTTGTGATCATAGCACCCACACATTATATGCATTATTATGGGTGCATCATAATCCACAAGGGCTAGACGTGACGGGGAAATACAGATGGACACAGATGTATCCAAAGTGTGTCTGCAAAGACTACCTATCACACACTGGCACTGATGGGGATCTGCAGCATAGCCTATCTCAGCCAACCCAGGTGCTGCGGACCTGGTGCCGGGTGTCCCACCTCACCCTCAGGGTGAGCGCAGGACCCACACAACGTCACGGTCTGTAGCTACTCTGTTCCAGTAACACACACGGTCAGTTCCCCCTGCCAGGCCTAGGTGTTGTGGGGGTGCATACCCCATTTTGTGATCAGCTGTAGACTGCTGATCTGCATGTTCAGTGCATCATGGGTACGGGTGGGTTTACCCTATCCTGGTAAGCACAGCAGACAGTTTGTGTGGTGACCTGCAGTCTTTCTGTAGCCAGCCAGCAGTGTAACAGCAGCAGCTATAGAGATGTAGCCTACTGGTTACTTCACTGACTGTGGAGGCAGAGGTCATGGGTTCAATCCTGCAGTGGTGTCATTTAAAAAGGCTGTCTGAGGCATTTTCTTTTAATTTAAATCAGTGCTGCCAGCAGAAACACCCTCACAGTGCTGTAGCCTAAGGTGCCTCATAGGCGCCCTATAGGGCACATTATAGAGTGCCTTGGCAGACAGGGCACTTTAAATTGTGACTTATGGGGCGCCTTATGAGGCACCTTAGGTTACAGCACTGTGAGGGTATTTTTGATGGCAGCCCTGATTTAAATTAAAAGAAAATGCCTCTGACAGCCTTTTTAGATTACACCACTGCAGGATTGAACCCATGATCTCTGCCCCCACAGTCATTGCAGTAACCAGTGGGCTATAAAGCTATAGCTTCTAACACTCCACTGGCATGCACTTAAGTTTAACGCGCGTTAACGTGCCACTGCGCTCACTATCGCACGATACATATTCTTGCTACCTTAGGACTGGAACGCCCACTTCTTATATGGCATAATTCACATTATCGCTGCAACTAGCGCCGGTAACATTAGGATGGTTTAGTAAACATACCCCATAGTGTATCTGGACTTTCAGAAAGCCTTTGATAAGGTCCCTCATCAGAGACTTTTGGCAAAACTAAAAAGTCATGGACTAGGAGGCAGTGTACTATTGTGGATCAGGAACTGGTTAAAAGATAGAAAGCAGAGGGTAGGGCTAAATGACCAATTTTCTCAATGGAGAAAGGTGAATAGTGGAGTACCCTGGAGAACTGTGCTAGTTCTGTTGCTTTTTGACATATTCATAAATGACATGGAAAAGGGAATAACGAGTGAGGTTATCAAATTTGCAGATTTTATGTTTATGTTTATGTTTATGTTTTATTTCATTTGATAAAAACCGCCTTTCAGGGTAGGCAAAGCGGTGTACAATAAAACCAAATTAAAAGAAGGCCGAAGCCAACGAAATGGAATGGAAATACAAATTCTTAATAGGAAAGCAATAAAACAGGAGAGACAGGACCAAAGACATAACAGAGAACAAACACGAGGAAAGCAGAGGATAGGGCAAGTGGGATTCACACGAAGGGAGAGGGGACATCAAACGCCAGGGAAAAGAAGTGGGTTTTCAAGTTCTGTTTAAAAGAGGGGTGGTGAGGTTCCAGGCGGAGTGAGGAGGGGAGGGAGTTCCAAAGGGCGGGGCCGGCAAAAAAGAAAGCAAAGGAACGGGTAGATTGTAGATGGGCACGGGAAGGGGAGGGGAGAGCGAGGCGGTTAAGGTGGAAGGAACGAGGAGTGTACCTGGGAGAGTGAAAAGAAAGAAGTCAGTTAAGTATTGAGGGGTGCCTGTATGAAGAGCTTTGTGAACCAGAATAAGCAGTTTGAAGTGAGCACGGTAGGGAAAGGGGAGCCAGTGAAGACGAAATAGTAGGGGCGTTATGTGATCACGGGGGGAGGAGTGGGTGACCAAACGGGCAGCGGTATTCTGGATCCGTTGTAGGCGGGACTTGGGATTTAGAAAGGCCGATGAAAAGTGAGTTTGCAAAATCAACCCGTGATATAACCAAAGATAGCAATAAAGTGGTGAGCGCTGAAGGGGATAAGAAAGGGCGAACTGCACGAATTTGTCGGAGGAAGAAAAAGGAGGATTTGGTGACATGTGATATATGGGTGCGGAAAGATAGGTCAGAATCAAAGTGATACAAAATTATTTAAACTTGTTAAAATCCATGAGGATTGTAGAAAATTGCAAGAGGATCTTGATAAATGGGAAGACTGGGCATCCAAATAGCAGATAAAATTTAATGCAGACAAGTACAAAGTTTTCCACCTAGGAAAGAAAAACCCAAACTATTGTTACACATTGCAAGGTTCCACATTAGGAACCACCACCTAGGAAAAAGATGTAGGTTGCCACCCACCCACTCCCGGGACCTTGAGGGTTAAGGGAGAGGCTGGCCTTGGTTGCCCTTGAGGGTAAGGTTGTAGTTGTGTTGGTGCTCAAGTAGTAAGGCAAGGCAAAGAAAATTTCTTTTGTGAGGTTTATTTCCCGCTTTCGCAGTTCAAATGCAGCAGACGTAAAGGAAATAATGTAGCATAAAACAAGGCTGAGAAACTTAACTAAACAAGGCTTTTTACTGCTTGGCTAAATGTCCATTCTGGATCACATTCAATTGTCATGTGACCTCTTTTCAGTAACGTAACAGAAAACTCTGGTAACAGCAATGCTCCTGAATTGCACAGAATATGCTTTCACTTATTCTCTTCACATAAGCTTCTTTAGCATAGCAATCAGTGAGGTAACTTTGCTATATTCTTTCATAAAACATTGGCAAGCGTATCATTTAAATGTCCTTTTGAATCACACAAGTAGAGCAGTCCATCGGGACTTCCTGCTCTGTAGACAGCAGAGAAATTAAAGGCATTTCTTCCTCACAGCTGCTCATAGGCTTTGCTACGTTATAAGGAGAAACTGCTCTGCTCTTAAGGAACTCCCTGAATTCAGTGAGAAGTAATTCAGCCTGTGTTTTTTCTGAACTAGGCTGAGGATATCTTCCTTCAGGTAAGTGCTTGTTTAATTTTCTTATCTCTTGGCAATTATCAGTGCTTTTACTTGGACAAGAGTTCAGCGTGTAAGCATTTCCCTTCCCCCACCTATCTCCAAATGAAAGTGCAGGGTAAAACGCTTCAGCTGTGCTTGGAGAGTCTTTCAGAGTTTTAAAAGGAAAACAGTCAGGCTTCTCTTGGCTTAACCAATTACTATCAAACTTTCTGCCTTTGTCCTGTCTTTCACAATTAAAGTGCACTCTTTCTGGCTTCCCACTGTTAAGCTTGCTAGCCATTCTAAACCCACCAGATACCTTGTGCTGGGGCTTCTTCCAGGGTATTTCTTTCTCCCACTGCCTCCTGTTCCAAGGTTCTGCTTGGTCCTTTAAACTCCTGAGCTGTAGCCTTGGGTCTCTCAGTGCCTTTGAATTCTTCTGCTTACAGAAGCCTTTCTTTGCCCCTGAGTCTCCCAGGTCCTGTCTGCTCCTTCGTGGATCACAGCTGCTTAGTGGTTCTCTCACCAATGGTTCCTGTTCCTGGTCATCTGACCTATACTCATCCAGGTGCTGGTGTCCTGACTCCTCCTCTCCTTGCTCCACTCCTTGCCAATCACGCTGACGTTCTTCTCCTTCTTCCTCTTCCTGATGCTCTCCTAACTGTTTCTCTTTCTGGGTTCTTAACAAACTGCTTGAGTACTGCACTGCCCGCCTCCTGCTTGGGCATGCCCAATCAGAGACTTGGCTCCTCACCTACCTTGAGGTGAGGTGTGGTTCCTGATTAGCTCTGTGTTTTCCCATCTTAGAAGAGAAAATCCTGCATTCCCCTGCAATACCGGTTCTCTCCACCGGAACACTATCAGTTTCCATTGCTTCACAGGAGTCTGCTACATCACAAGGTGTCATCGTAGATAACATGTTAAAAACCTCCTCCCAGGGGAGGCGGAGCCTGCGAGGTCCCAGCATGGCGGCGTAAGATAGTCTCTCCTGGCCCGGTCAGTCAATCCTGATCTTTTCAACAAGCCTACCTGCCCAGATCGGCAAAAATTTAAGAACGGTAGACTCCGAGCATGTCCGGGGGCAAGCAGACCCGCTTGGAATTCGCCAATGCAGCTTCGTCCGGCACCAAAAGAACCAAGACAGACCCATTATCACCGCAAAAAATGGCGTCTCCCCAAGTTTCGGAGGAGTGGATGCAGGAGTTATTGAAGGAGGTACGGGCAATTCGCTGTCGGGTGCATTCAAATGGTGAGTCCCTTACTGAAATGCAAACAGATATGAAAGAGTTAGCGACACAAATGCAATCGTTAACGCAAAGGGTTGAAAGAGCAGAAGCAGCAATGGCGACGCACGAGGATCGCTTGACTCTTTTCCCAAAAATCACGCGTAAGCTTGGCGGGTTAGAAAAGAGCCTGGAGGACATGAACAACAGGGCCCAGCGTAACAATATACATATACTAGGGATTGCAGAGGGGGCAGAAGGGAGCAACCCTATTCGTTTCCTGGAAATATTTATCCCAAAGTTGTTGAAAATTGAATTTGCACGGCCTTTAGAGATTGAAAGGGCTCATCGGCTGCCATCAACAGCTACCCAACGGTCTCAACACCCACGCCCGATGATCCTGTGTGCATTGAGACATCAACATGTCATTCAAATATTGGCTGCAGCAAAAGCTTGTCATCCGCTACAATTTGAAGGCCAGAGGATTGCCTTCTACCCGGATTTCAGCAAGCCTACAGTTGAAAAAAGGAAGCAGTTTCTGGCTCTGCGACCTCGACTTCAGCGTTTGCAGGCCAGATATAGCCTGTTCAACCCTGCACGATTCAAGGTGACTTTGAATAATGTAACTAAATCATTTGAAGACCCAGCAGCTCTTGCACTGTACATAGAGGACCAAGAGGCTTTACTGATGCAAGCAGGTTAAATTTGTGGCAGCCATGTTTCCTGGTCGGCTGCCTGAAAGTGATGCGGGCCTGCTGTCGGACCTGCTGTCGGACACGTCAGATTTGTGTCAAGTACTTAAATCTCGAGTTAGCATCACCTGTCTAATGTACCTACTATGTGGACCTGCTTGGGAGGATGGTCCGAGCAGACGAGGTCTGAGTCAAGAGGAGATGCATGGCCCAGTAGATTGTTCCGGCGGGTCTAGTTGCACAGTCTAGGAGGTTTCTTCCTTTTTTTTTATATTAGTCTGCCTGGAGGAGGGAGTATCCATGTGACTGCGGCAGTGCGGAAGTAATTTAAGGGCCAGGCTGTGCCATGTTGGAAGATTTCGATGTCTCACCCATATTACTGTTTTGTATTTTGTTGGGGGGTAAGAAGTGGTTCTCTGGGGGAGAGTATGGATTGTATTATCGGGGGTAGCCTATCACAGGAGGCATATAGTGTTATCTCTTTAAGATACAATGGCTAATGGGTTAAAGATCTTGTCCCTAAACGTGAAAGGCATTAAAACGCCAATAAAAAGGAAAAAGATATTAGTATATTGCCGCCGTCAGCAGGCAGATATAGTTCTCCTAAAGGAGACTTATCTCACTTTGCAGGAGACTAGAAAGCTGGAGGATAAACAATACATTTTGGCAGGTCTCTCCCCGGCCGACCAAAAAAAAAACGGGGTGGCCACACTCGTGCGTAAAGCGCTAAGGATAACAATTGTTAGTACTAGCAGGGATGCCCTAGGGAGGTGGGCCATGTCTCTAGTGGTGGTAGGGAAGACTAGTTTCTTAATTGTAAATGTTTATGGTCCCAACAGGGATGACCCTGATTTTTTTCGTGCTCTAAATAGCAGCTTACAGAAGGGTAGTGCGGTTCCAATTATAATGGGAGGGGACTTCAACATGGTAAGGGACTCTCTGCTGGATCGCAATCCCGGGAGGGTTGACAGGCCCTCTCGCACGAGCACCGCTCTCACAGGCCTTATGGAAGATTGTGGTCTAGTAGACATATGGAGGCTGTTCCATCCGGCAGACAAGGATTTCACCTTTTTCTCTCCAGTGCATAACTCCCTCTCTCGGATTGACTATTTTTTAATATCCAAATCCCTGGTTTCGAGCAGCTGTGAGGCGGATATTTTAGGAATGTCTATATCAGATCATGCAGCCATCACGGTTAAACTAGTCATGCAAGAGGTGGGCACGCCTCGTCCGCCCTGGTCGTTCAACAGAGCGTGGCTAGCAGAGCCTTCCTTCCAGGCAGAGCTGAGGGATGCCATTAGGTCCTATTTTAGTGTCAACAAATTGGGTGATATGGCCTCTTGGGCCTGGTGGGAGGTCTTTAAGGCCACACTTAGGGCAACTATCACCAGCTATCAAATTAAGGAAAATAAAAGGAGGAAGGCGCAGCTATTGGCTTTAGACAACCAGATTAAAGCAGGGGAAAGGCTATGGATTAGATATCCTAACCCTGGTATTTTACTCAGGTTGCAAAGATTAAGATTTAAATATAATGAGATTTTGAGTTCTGAGGTAGAGCAGTTGATGCTGAAACAATCTGCTAGGTATCATGTGGAACAAAACAAAGCTAGTAAGCTCCTGGCGAGTGCTTTGAGAGAGAAGCGGGAAAAATCGAGAATCGTCTCCATTGTGGATGACAACCAGATAAGACTGGTTAAGGATAGCCAAATCTTAGACGAATTCTCAAAATTTTATGCTAAGTTGTATTCCACAGAAGTAACTGCAGGGTCAGAACTGATTGCAAATTTTTTGGATAGGCTGGCCCACCCTAAATTGGAGGCCCAGCAAGCTCAGCAGTTAGGTAAACCCTTCTCTAGCACAGAACTTGGCCAGGCAATCAACTCAATATCGGCGGGGAAAGCTGCAGGCCCTGACGGGATTCCAGCTGAACTCTATAAAGTTTTTAGCAAAGAGTTGATCCCATACTTAATGATATACTATGAAGAGTTAGCGGAGGGGCAGGGGCATACAGGTAGTCTGTCGGAAGCCACGATAATAGTCTTAGAAAAGCCCGGTAAGGATCCCAATCGTGTCATTAATTATAGACCTATATCCTTGTTAAATGCAGACTACAAAATATTTGCGAGTGTATTGGCAAAAAGGCTAGCCACAATTATCGGGGAGCTAATCCATCCTGACCAATGCGGTTTTATACCGGGTAGATCAACATCAGATAACGCCAGGTTGCTGTGTAATTTATTGGATAGAGCAGCTGAAGATAACACTCCGTATGTGGCCCTTTCCCTTGATGCCGAAAAGGCATTCGGCAGGTTAGAATGGCCCTTTCTTTTTTCTGTCTTGAAATGGTTTGGGTTAGGAGATGGTTTTATAAGCAAGGTTAGAGTGCTTTATGCAAGAACTTCTGCACGGGTTTTCGCCAATGGCTTACTATCATGTCCCTTCCCTCTACATAGAGGTACTAGGCAGGGCTGTCCCCTCTCCCCTCTCCTTTTTAATTTGGCATTGGAGCCTTTGGCCATAGCAGTTAGGCAAAGTACAGACATCAAGGGCTTCGACCTGGGAGGTATGTATGCAAGTGAAGCTTTCAGCATATGCTGACGATTTACTTCTGTTTACGCAGCCCTCTGAGGTCCCTCAGATTTTGAAGTTAATAGTGGCCTACTCAAATATTTCGGGATACAAAATTAATTGGACTAAGTCCGTGGCATTCCCACTTAACAGCTGCTCGAACGCAGGGTTGATGGCCCCATTCCCCTTCCAGTGGGAGTCAAAGGGTATTAAATACCTAGGTGCCTGGTATAATGCCTCAATTGACCGTACTATCAAAATGAATATCGAGGAATTGTCTCAGACGATTCGTGCTAAGATCCTAGCTTGGTCTCCTCTACATCTCACATGGTGGGGCAGACTGGAAATTATTAAAATGGAGTTGGCACCCAAAATCAATTATATATTGGGTATGCTTCCCTTTTCTCTTCCGATAGGCACTTATGCGACACTGGAGAGAAGTCTTGTAAGCTTTCTATGGAATAGTCATCCACCAAGAATTGCTAGTAAGAAATTAAAAGCCGCTAAGGAAAAAGGTGGTGTCCACTTCCCCGATTTTCAATGGTACCATCATGCCCTTCTTTTAAAGCAGGGAGCTTTATGGTTAGATCTTGATGGCCTTGTCCAAAGTCCAAGTTGGCTCAAGGTAGAATCCTGTATCGCCGCCCCGTATCCACTGACCCCTATGTTGGGTATGTTGCATCCAGAGGCAATGGCGGTGGGGAATGTGATCCGGGCCACTCAACTTGCCTTTCTAAAGTTGACACAATTGGCAGGTAAAGACCACAAGCCTTCCAGGAAGACCCCGTTATGGTGGAATGTACAAATTAAAATTAGAGGGAGGAGGTTTGCATGGAAAAAATGGCAAGAGAAGGGGATATGGACGGTGGGCCATTTATTGGACGAGAATGGGTGGAAAGATTTTGTCTCCTTAAAGGGGGAGTTTTCCCTCCCAGAGAGTTGCTATTTTCAGTGGATCCAACTCAGGCATTGTTTGTCAGTGGTTAATATTAACCAAATTCTTCAAAAACTCTGCAGTGTAACGTGAAAGTATTAAGCGACTTACAATGACAATAAGCTAATTTCTATTCCATATAAATGGCTAACAGGTCTCAGAATATCCGGGCAATTTTCATGACCATTTAAACTGTGGTCAGTAAGCCCTACATACATCAATGACCTTAAATGTAGCCATAATATACATAACTTTTTTTTTGTTTCTTTTCAATATGTTTTTTTGTAAAAAATTTTGACTTAACTGAAAGACATTGGGCTTTAATGCAAGTGTTCCAACTTCAGGTGTAATTATTCCCGACGCTATACTGCGCGCTACAGGGATGCGTTTCACCTCAAGCGGTTTCTTCAGGGGAATGCGGAAACACTGAAGCTTCAACCATATCTCTTCCAATGTTGTTGCCCAAAATTAATACTTTCACGTTACACTGCAGAGTTTTTGAAGAATTTGGTTAGTAGGACTCTGACAAAAGGACCACAGTTATTGTTGTAAATGGTTAATATTAAAGCAAACGAATTGGAAGTGGAGGGAATCTTACTTAATAATATTAAAGTAACACTTGGACAGAAAGGCCCTGTATCAAAGCTGTATGCTATGTTTAGAGACTATGCTTCACACTATCCAGGGGGATTATCTAATGTGTGGGAGTCCTGCCTCCTGGAAGGTTTTGTGGGGTCCCATAACTAGGGTGTCACGATCGGCGGCTATTACGCAATCATTGTATTTCCTTTTGCACTGGGCCTTCATTACGCCTATAAAACTTAATAAGTGGGATAAGTCTTCTACAGGAAAGTGTTGGTCCTGCCAGTTGGAGACTGGCACTTATGTCCATATGTTCTTTGACTGTCCTTTTGTACAGAGATTCTGGAGGTCTGTTTGGGGAAAAATTCAAGTAATTTTGGATATCCAGGACGAACTTTCCAAGAACGTGGTCTTTTTGAGGTCCTTGGAGCTCTGTCAGGGCATATCCAAAGAGAAAGATTTTTTCTTAAATTTTATGATGGCTGTTGCCTTTAAAGTGATATTGCTCAATTGGAAGAGTTTCCAAAACCTAAATCCGGGCAAGTGGTGGGGTCTTGTGTGTCAGTATTCTAAGTACGAGAAACTGTATAGCAAACTTCATCATCCAGATAAAGTCGAGCTGAATTTCGATAGATGGTCATTATTGGATCAATATTTAGCCCGGGCAGAAGGCACCTAAAGGGTGGTCGCAACGTGGAGCCTTAATGTTTCAGATGCGTTGGGTTCAGCCCGAGGATCTAAAAGATAGCCTGTGGAGGCAAATAGAATAAACTACCTCTCTTCCCTAGAGAACCTGGGAGGGTGGGAGGGAGGGAGGGAGGGGGTGGGGGGGGAGTTCTGGTCTTGTTTTGTTTTAAAAGTAACTGTTTTCATTTGTTTGTATCTGTAACATTGTTATGTGGAAAAGTTAAATAAATAAATTTAAAAAAAAAAACCTCCTCCCAGTGTGCAGCGGTGGTCAAGAGAGCAAATAGAATGCTAGGTATCATAAGGAAAGGAATGGAAAATAAAACAAAAGATATTATAATGCCTCTGTATCTTTCCATGATGCGACCGCACCTTGAATATTGTGTGCAATTCTGGTCGCCGTATCTGAGAAGGGATATAGTGTTATTAGAAAAGGTACAGAGAAGAGCCACAAAAATAATAAAGGGTATGGAAGGATACCCCTATGAAGAGATTGAAAAGGTTAGGGCTCTTCAACCTGCAAAAGAGACGACTCAGTGGAGATATGACAGAGGTCTAAAAATTAATAAATGGAGTGGAACTGGTAAATGTAGATCAATTGTTTATATCATCAGAATATAGAAAGACAAGGGGACATGCAATGAAGCTACAGGGTAAACTATTTAAGACTAATAAAAGAAAATATTTTTTTCACTCAACATGTAATCAAACTCTGGAATTTCTTTCAGAGGATGTAGTTAAAGCTGTTAGTGTAGCTGGGTTTAAAAAAGGTTTGAACAAGTTCCTGGAGGAAAGTTCCATAAACCATTATTTAAAGGGGCCCGGGATATCACTGCTTGACCCAGTACAAGCATTGTAGAACCTGTGTCTTTTGGGGGTACTGCTAGATTGGCCACTGTTGGAAACAGGATACTGGGCTTGATGGACCTTGGTCTGACCCAGTATGGCATATCTTATTATTTATACATTTATCTTATGTTCTTATGAGACTTGAAGACCTAAATATGTACACTCTGGAGGTGAGAAGGGGCAGGGGAGATATAATTCAGACTTTTAAATACTTTAAGAGTATTAATGAACAAACAAATCTCTTCCAAAGTCGTGGAAGCTGTAGAACTAGAGGGCATAACATGAAGTTACGAGGGTAAACTGTAAAGAAATATTTCCTCATATTACTCCTGAGTCTATCCCCTTTCATTCTCATCCTATAAGAACATAAGAACTTAAGATATGCCATATTGGGTCAGAGTAAGGTCCATCAGCCCAGTATCCTGTTTCCAACAGTGGCCAATCTAGGTCACAAGTACCTAGCAGTTTTCCCAAAAGTCACAGTTTCCAAAATGCTTGTATTGGGACAAACAGTGGTTTTCCCGGTTCCCTTCCAATGACGTATCCAAACCTTTTTTAAACCCAGCTACACTAACAGCTTTTACAACATCCTCCAGTAATGAATTCCAGAGTTTGATTACGCATTGAGTGAAAAAATATTTTCTCTTATTAGTCTTTCTATATTTTGATGGTGTAAACAATCGATCTATGTTTACCTGTTCCACTCCATCATCACTTTATAGATCTCAATCATATCTCCACTCAGCTGTCTCTTTTCCAGGCTGAAGAGCTGTAACCTTTTTAGCCTCTCCTCATAAGGGTATCCTCTCATCCCCTTTACCATTTTGGTGGCTCTTCTCTGTACCTTTTCTAATTCCGCTATATTCTTTTTAAGATAAGATGGCCAGAATTGCACACAATATTCAAGGTGTTGCCTTCAACTCCTGTGCATTTATGCCATGGAGGTATTTAAATGTCATATCTCCCCTATCCCGCCTATCCTCTAAAGCAGTGATTCGCTACCTGGGGTACACATATTCGCAGGGGTACAAACCAGGACATTTAGGGGTCCATGAAAAAAACTTGAATAATGTCCAAAAAAGACACATACGTCAACAGTGTAAGACAAGATACAAGTCAAAAGTTGTGAAATTAAATGAATGTTATGAGGAATGGTGGAGCAGATTTTCTACATTATTTAGCCTCAAGAAAAACCCCATTCCCTCACTTTGGGGTATGTTTACTAAACCGTTTTAACGTCGCAGCGGCGATGTTATCGTGTGATACATAACGTTATCGCACGATAATGGCTCTTTACTGTGCGAGAACGTCACGTATTGTGCGATAATATCTGCGGAGGCGTTAAGGTGCGCAGAGGGCAGAGTAAGGCTCCCCAGTGGTGGAGAGAAGGGGTCAATGGGCAGAGAGTGGGCGGGAAGTGGATCCATGCACACTAACGCCATGAAATGAAGCTCTGAAAATTAGCGCCAGTGAAAACCTTGCGCTAGGCACATTTGCAGGACAGAGAAACCATTTCAGTCAGCAATGTACAGCAAAGGCAGGGAGACCTTGATAAGTGATAGTAGTGATACATGTGCAGCAACCAAAAAGGCACAAACTATAAATAATGGCAAGTACCAAAATTGAAATCCAAAACACCGAGCTGGCCAATAGAGCAAATAATGGCAAGAGATAATAAACACAACCTATAAAGATGAAAAAGGACAAGTGCACATTTGGAAGGGTCAATTCACAGTCCCCCCACAAAGTGAATGTGCCAACATAGAAATAGTGCTGATGAGGGTTTTCTGTGGTGTGCATTGGGTAGCTTGCCTTTTTGGCTTACACATGTGTAGCAACAGCAAAGTGGGCATGTGGGAAAGGGAACTATGGTGATGGTGTAACTGGGGTACAATGGGCTGTAAGCAGCACATGCAGTGGGCCAGTTGGGGCACAATGTGGACTAGGCAGATGCCTACCTAGCACATAGGAATGCAGAAAATGAAAAGCAGCATGACAGCAACTGACCAGGGTCCAATATGGCTACGAGTGTGCGTCCCACAGTGTCCCAGGGGATAGCACCCAGCAGGCACCCCCAAGGGCACAGAACATTGGCAGGTGGTGCCGGGGGGATGTGCTGATGTCCATGTCAGCACCCCTACCCCAGACCCCATACCATAGGCACCCGCCTAGCGGCACACTGGATGGCATGAGACAGCGCACCACTGGGAGAAGGGCATGTCAGCATGGTGGTGAAAAGGGTGCCAGCGCCGGAGGAGGCAGTGGCAGCTGCCCACAACAGAGCAAGGCCAAGCCCTGTACAGGTGGGTGGCGTGCAGTGCAACAGATAAGGTCTATCTGAAGAACAGTTATGGGATCCCCAGGGAACAACCTGCCTGTGTGGTGCAGTACACACAGCCAGTGTGCCCAAAGTAAGAAGGTCACAGGTTCATGTCCCAACTGGGGCCCCTGCAGACCATGCCACACTGTTTTACCCTTCAGTGTGCAGACACCATAAACATGTCCACTGCCTAGAGCAGAGGTTCCCAACCCCAGTCCTGGAGGTGCAAACACCATTCAGGTTGTCAGGATGTTCCTAAGAAATATCCATGAGATGCATTTACATGCACTGCCCCCATTGTATGCAAATGTAACCATGCATATTCATTAGCGACATCCAGGAAACCGGAATCGTGTTTGGCCCACCAGGATCGGAGTCTGGACCCTCTGCACCAGAGCTGCGGCCAACAGATGCACAAACACCCACACCCACGGGCACTACTATACAAAGCCTCATGGAGAGTCAGGCTGTTGGGCCATGCGCGGAGCAGCAGCTACCTGCACCTGTATACCTTAGCAATGCAGTCATATCCATGGAAACACGTTCCATATATGTATCAAAAGCTTGCTATGATTAATGTGAGATCACAAAAACTAACTTAAAACAATATTGCAAAATAGATTCATCATACCAACCTTTCTGATATCTGTGGAGTGTGCTGCATATGTGTTTACAACACTGTCTACCACCCTGGAGAGTGACCCTAATAGTATTGAGTACCTTCGCACTGCCTGCACTGTACCCAGGACTGGTGTGGCGGCCAGGGCTGGCAACCACCTCTACCGTTGCACAATGCAGAAATAGGTGTTGGAGTGTGTATATGTCTATCCAGTGTTTTGCGGATGCCTACACCTTACTGAGCCCACAATGCTTGCACAGTTCCCAGCGTTAGCCTGCCATTGTGCATATTGAGGGCCAAAGTATTGTGGGTATGGGCCGGACAGGGCGGTCTGAGCAGGATGCATGTGTTCAGGGCATAGGGCAATAGCTGGGATATTGTAGTGCACATCCACCACCTGCAAGGACACAATGGCCACAGCATGTGATGCTGGGAGGTCAGTCCCACTCTGGTAAGCGGTTAGGGCTCTTTAACCTGGAAAAGAGATGGCTGAGGGGAGATATGATAGAAGTCTATAAATTAATGAACGGAGTGGAACGGGTAAACGTAGATCGATTGTTTACATTATCAGAATATAGAAAGACTAGGGGACATGCAATGAAGCTACAGGGTAAACTATTTAAGACTAATAAAAGAAAATATTTTTTCACTCAACGTGTAATCAAACTCTGGAATTTGTTACCTGAGGATGTAGTAAAGGCTGTTAGTGTAGCTGGGTTTAACAAAGGTTTGGACAAGTTCCTGGAGGAAAGGTCCATAAACCATTATTAAGAAGGGACCCAGGATATCAATGCTTGACCCAGTACAAGCATTGTGGAACCTGTGTCTTTTGGGGAAACTGCTAGGTACGTATGACCTAGATTGGCCACTGTTGGAAACAGGATACTGGGCTTGATGGACCTTGGTCTGACCCAGTATGGCATATCTTATGTTCTTATGACTGAGTAGTGACCATGGCATGTCCAGGTTCCCACATAATGCTATACACAGCTTTTGTAAGTGATATTTCTGGGTTCCCATGTCTGGGGCCCAATCATGCTTGGTGTGTGTGTGTGTGTGTGTCAGTCAGTGTCAGAGTCAGAGTCAGATCCCACGCCTGGGTGCACAGTGTTCCTTTTGGAACATGCACTATGTATGTGCTAGCAGACTGCCTGCAGTTAGCATGTGTATGGCTGCAACACTATATTTGTTGGGGATGGGTGAAGAAAGCCCCCAGGTAGGTGATACATTAAATAACTTTATGGAAATGGGTAACAGGGATGACATATGGAAAGCAGTGTGTATAAATGCCCGTAGCATGGGAAATAAGATCCCTGATGTTGAAGCTTTGGTGGGAGTGGCTGACTTGGATTTAGTGGCAGTTACAGAAACATGGTTCACAGAAAACCATGATTGGGATGTAACTATACCTGGCTATACTTTATTCAGAAAGGACAGGGTAGGAAGTAGGGGAGGAGGAGTGGCACTATATGTAAAAAATACTATTAAAGCTTTGGAATTACAGAGCTTAAAAGGGAGAGGGGAGGCATTATGGGTTAAACTAGAAAGAGAGGGAAAGAGAAATCTATTTACATTGGTGTGATATACAGACCTCCCTCACAAGAGGAAGAGGTGGACAGAGAGTTAATTGAAGACATACGCAGCATTGCTAGGAAAGGGGAAGTGCTACTGATAGGAGATTTCAATATGCCAGATGTTGATTGGCACATTCCTGCTGCAGTATCATTTAGAAGTAAGGAGATCCTGGATTCTTTACAGGGAGAACTATTCAGGCAATTGGTAACAGACCCCACACGTGAAGGGGCCATACTGGACTTGGTGCTTACTAATGGTGAAAGTGTTTCTGATGTTGTAGTGGGAGATCATTTTGCATCCAGTGATCACCAGATGGTGTGGTTCAGTATTAGGACTAGGGCTGTTAGAATCCATTCAAAGGCGAGGATCTTAGACTTTCGGAAGACTAAGGGGTATGTTTCCTAAACCGTGCAATTCTGCGGGGCGCACTTAAGCGTGCGCTAAGGTACCTTAGCGCACGCTAATAGTGAATTTTTAGTGCCCTGCACACGTGCACGCTGCCCGCACAAGTGCGCGCCGCCTGCACAAGAGCGCGGCGCCTGCACAAGAGCGCGGCGCGCTGATGTGCGATAGAGGCATGGAAAGGCATTCCGAGGGCGGAGGATGGCTCCCGAGGGGCGGGGGGACGGGGCCAATGGGTGGAGAGTGGGAGGGGAGAAGCTTCCCGCACAGGAGCGGGACTGAAAATCAACCTAAAAAATACCGCGAGTGAAAACCTCGCGTTAGAGCCGATTTAAAGGGAAGAGAAACCATTTACGTCAGCAATGTACAGCAAAACCGGGGAAACCTACAAAACGTGAGCAGTGTGATACATGTGCACAGAACAAAATTGCAAATAAAACCTGAAAATGACCACAACAAAAATGTAGAAAATTATAAGTCAGCTGAGCAACAGTGATAGCAATGGGCAACAATAAAAAACACTCTCAGGAAATCTCCAAAAAAAAGAAATGATTTTTGGAAGGGTCTATGCTCCGTAGACTCTTTCAAAAATCATTTCATTTTATTGGAGCTTTCCTGGGAGTGTTTTTTATTGTTGCCCATTGCTATCACTGTTGCCCAGCTGACTTATAATTTTCTACATTTTTTTGTGGTCATTTTCAGGTTTTATTTGCAATTTTGTCCCCATACAAGGTAAATGAGCCCACAGTAAAATTGTGCAGAGCAGGGTTTTTGACTCGTCCGGCTAGGTCTCCTATCTCCAGGGACTGCACTGTCTCAGTGGCCACAGTGTGGTGCCGTGGACACAGCCAGTGCCTGTAGGACCAGAGGGTCACAGGTTCAAATCCCAGCTGGGGCTCCTGCCAACCCAGTCCTCATAGTTTTACCCACCACGAAACAGTGATAGTACAGACACTCCTTTATTGCAGAGAACATAAGCATGGTTCAAACACCTATATTTTACACTACACCACACACAAACCCTAACAATGGGCATTACCTACAGCCGAGTCCCCCAAAATTCAGTCCTGGAGTGCCACAACTCAATCAGGTCATATGCTTTTTCCAAGATAAGGACATGTCTGCATGTTGGCGGAAGGGTACAGGTGGTGGAGGGGGCAGTGGCTGCAAACCACAGCAGACAGTGGCCTAGGCCTGTGCAGGCTGGCACCGTCCACCGCAACAGACAGGCTCTGTTGGATGTACCATCATGGACTCCCCAGGGAATGCAACACATCTGTGGCAACACGGTGGTGCAGTGCACACAGACAGTGTGTGCATGAGCAAAAAGTCACAGGTTCAAAGCCCAGCTGTGGCTACTGTCAATCCAGTCCCCATATGTTTCACACAACTAAACCGTGATAGTACAGACAAACCTTTTTTGCTGAGAACATACGCATGGTTAATATGCCTATATTTTACCACACCAAACACAGACACCATAAACAGGCACATTACCTAGAGCAGAGTCTCCCAAATGCAGTCATGGAGGGCCCCACACCATTCAGGTTCCATGCTGCCTCTAATAACGATGCCTGTGCTGCATATCTATGCACCACCCCCATGATATGCAGATGTAGCTCATGCATATTTATGAGGGACAGCATGAAAACCCGAACAGTGTTTGGAACACCAGGACTGGAGTTGGGAAACTCTGACGTAAAGCAGCAGCCAACAGGGACAGACACACCCACACACACACCCACAGGCCACATTGGCCAATGCCTCCTGGAAAGGCAGGACATTGGGCCCTGCGTGCATCTCCCAATACTAGCACTTGCATACCTTAGCAATGCCACACGACACTTGGGTAAAGGGTACATACCTATCAAACGTTTCCTATGATTACTGGCAGATAGCAAGTCCTACGTTAAGCACAGTTTGCTCTCTGAGCTCCATCATAACAATCTTTCTGATGTCTGCGGTGTGTGGCTCAGGTCTGGGCTCTGACAGTGTTTACCACCCTGGGGAGTGACCCCCAACAGTATTGCGTAGCATATCCATGCCTGTACTGTGCCCAGGACTGGTGTGGTGGGCAAGGCTGATATACTCCTCTATAGTAGCACAATGCTGGCATAGGTGTGGGAGTGTTTGTCTGTCTAGAGCAGGGGTGGGCAAACCTGGTCCTGGAGGGCCGCAGACCTGTCAGGTTTTCGGGATATCTCTAATGAATATGCATGAGATACTTCAGCTACTGCAGCCATCTTGGGAAGCTCCCCGGTCGGGGTCGAGCCCAGCACAAGCAGCGATTTCCCGCTCCTGCACTCCAGTCCAATCGGGGGCTGTGGGAGGTCACAGTGGCGCACATAAGAAGCGCCGCCGGCAGGAGACAGCCTCTTCAGCTACTGCAGCCATCTTGGGAAGCTCCCCGGTCGGGGTCGAGCCCAGCACAAGCAGTGATTTCCCGCTCCTGCACTCCAGCCCAATCGGGGGCTGTGGGAGGTCACAGCGGCGCACATAAGAAGCGCCGCCGGCAGGAGACAGCCTCTTCAGCTACTGCAGCCATCTTGGGAAGCTCCCCGGTTGGGGTCGAGCCCAGCACAAGCAGCGATTTCCCGCTCCTGCACGCCAGCCCAATCGGGGGCTGTGGGAGGTCACAGCGGCGCACATAAGAAGCGCCGCCGGCAGGAGACAGCCTCTTCAGCTACTGCAGCCATCTTGGGAAGCTCCCCGGTTGGGGTCGAGACCAGCACAAGCAGCGATTTCCCGCTCCTGCACTCCAGCCCAATCGGGGGCTGTGGGAGGTCACAGCGGTGCACATAAGAAGCGCCGCCGGCAGGAGACAGCCTCTTCAGCTACTGCAGCCATCTTGGGAAGCTCCCCGGTCGGGGTCAAGCCCAGCACAAGCAGCGATTTCCCGCTCCTGCACTCCAGCCCAATCGGGGGCTGTGGGAGGTCACAGCGGCGCACATAAGAAGCGCCGCCGGCAGGAGACAGCCTCTTCAGCTACTGCAGCCATCTTGGGAAGCTCCCCGGTCGGGGTCGAGACCAGCACAAGCAGCGATTTCCCGCTCCTGCACTCCAGCCCAATCGGGGGCTGTGGGAGGTCACAGCGGTGCACATAAGAAGCGCCGCCGGCAGGAGACAGCCTCTTCAGCTACTGCAGCCATCTTGGGAAGCTCCCCGGTCGGGGTCAAGCCCAGCACAAGCAGCGATTTCCCGCTCCTGCACTCCAGCCCAATCGGGGGCTGTGGGAGGTCACAGCGGCGCACATAAAAGCGCCGCCGGCAGGAGACAGCCTCTTCAGCTACTGCAGCCATCTTGGGAAGCTCCCCGGTCGGGGTCGAGCCCAGCACAAGCAGCGATTTCCCGCTCCTGCACTCCAGCCCAATCGGGGGCTGTGGGAGTTCACAGCGGCGCATATAAGAAGCGCCGCCGGCAAGCGGCGCCCGCGCCTTGCGGGCCCGCGCCTGAGGGCCTCGCAAGAGGGCCCTTTGGCATGGCCCTTAGACGGGGCACGACAAGCGAGAAGAGCTATATCCTAACAAATTCATTGAAGGAGAGCCCTCTCCCCGCCCGGAGACAAGCAACCGAAGCAGCAGCCACTCAGAAAACCTGCATTCACAAAAGAGCTCATTGAATGTGAATCCCTCTCCCTGCACCAAAACCAACCGCTGAAGCAGCAGACGCGGACGTTACATCCATTCACAAAAGAGCTCCTGTGTAGACACGACTAGCATCTTTCACCACCATGCTATTGGGGTGCGGCCCTTAGGCTAAGGCACCTAAGACTTCCAATACTTTCGATACAATAAAGAAACAATCAACGC
The DNA here is from genome assembly GCA_033557465.1 of Ichthyophis bannanicus. Classification (NCBI taxonomy): domain Eukaryota; kingdom Metazoa; phylum Chordata; class Amphibia; order Gymnophiona; family Ichthyophiidae; genus Ichthyophis; species Ichthyophis bannanicus. Next base: position 956,681,761 of record CM066032.1, read on the forward strand.
AGAGTCCAGCATCTACATCCAAGTACAGCTGAGCTCCCCTAGAGGGTTGAGATCGCGTACTTCACCTCCTCCATAGAACTGCAATCGCAGCAAGTATACCCTTACAAACTTTATCCAGCTGATTTTTCCCCTTACAATATATACCAGAACCTAGTCACTGAATATACCAATTAATGATGTCAGTAACTTTCCTACATTACTGTTGTCAGTAGCATTTTCATATTACTGTTGCCAGTAACCATTACATTTGTAATACTGTAGCAATACTATTGCCAGTAGCTGTCTCATTTGTAATACTGTTGCCAGTAGCAGTCCTTCAATTACCCTACCTAAGCTGAAAATCTCCTCAAAACCGCACAATTCTGCTGTATTTTAATCCATACTCTATCTTTCTTGAATTATAGCTACCACCAATTATTACTAGAATTATAGCTATTACTAGAATTATAGCTATTACAACACATTATCTAGGGTCTTCCATGATAAAATATTAATACTACTTGATTCCATATACTGTTGTCAGTGACTAATCTATATTATTTGATTCCATATACTGTTTTCAGTACCTGATGCCATATACTGTTGTCAGTATCTAATCCATATTATTTGATTCCATATTCTGTTTTCAGTACCTGGTTCCATATACTGTTGTCAGTAGCTAATCTATATTATTTGATTCCATATTCTGTTTTCAGTACCTGGTTCCATATACTGTTGTCAGTAGCTAATCTATATTATTTGATTCCATATTCTGTTTTCAGTACCCAATTCTACCACTTGATTCTTATATTGCTGTCAGTAACCTACATTTTACAGTCATCAAAAGCTCCAACATGAACTATAAAAGAATGCTATTGTTTACTTTGAATCTCACCTTATACATTGTCAGCCTACTACTCTCTCTCTCCCCCCTCCCGGCTAACGCCTTCAGCCCACCTTTAAACCTCCCAGAGTTCTCTTACATTCATGTTATCCCTCACCGTCAGAGACATAACACTCATCAACTATTATTAGGAAATTCTAAGATAAATCACCACAGACTGATTCAGATAAAGACACATTCTAAAACCAACCACATAAATGCAGGCAATGCTTTCACACACTTATCCTTCATCCTCATTAATGCTAGGTCAGTTAGAAATAAAACACCTATCATAACAGATCTAATTAATACAGAAAACCCAGACCTATTATGCATTACTGAGACATGGTTAACTGAATCAGACTCAGTCCTGTTAAATCAATTAAAAGTGCAAGGATACTCCATCTTCACCTCCAATAGGAAACATATAAGAGGAGGAGGTGTTCTTATATTAGCTAAATCTAATCTCGGATTATCCTCTACTTTATGTGAAAGCCCTGATGACACAAATATACTCAAAATTGAAAATAAGGAAATAGCAATCTGCTTGATATACAGACCTCCAACTGCAAACAATCAAAATATTGACACCATACTAGAATCGGCTTGCAATTCTACATTAAGGAAACCCCTCATCTTGCTAGGTGATTTCAATCTGCCATCTCTCTCTAACAATCAAGAAACATCTTTCTTAGAAGCAATGGAAGAGATGGGCTTCAAGCAAACAGTTAACCAACCAACTCATACTAAAGGAAACATTCTCGACCTAATATTCATTCCTACCCACTTTACCACCACATCTCATTATGTCTCACCTTCCACATCTCAAGTCCCCTGGTCTGACCACTACCTGATTAGGTTCTCTTTCCACCTCCCACAACACACCAAAACATCCCTTGTCAATCTACAACAAGGTCAAAGATTTCGACCATTCAACAGAGAAGAGTTTCTTGAATCAGTACTCCCTAGATTGGATCCTCATATCCATAACCTTGATGCCGCAATATCAAGCTGGAATTCCATTATTGGATCCGCATCAGAACCATATTCAACAAAAATGCGCCATAAAATGAGAAAAAATGAAAAATGGTACACGAGTGAACTTGCAACTCTGAAAAAAGGTCTTAGAAAAATGGAATCTACTTGGAGAAGGAAAAAAACTCACGAACTCAGAATACAATATTTCTCACTACTCAAAGATTACAAGGATGCGATTAATAACGCTAAAAAACAATATCACTCGAAAACCTTATCTAAAGCTATTAATCGTCCTAGAGAACTATTTGAGATTGTCAAATCATTAACCAAATCCCCATCTAACAATTCTCATAAAATCTGTATTAACCCGCAAATACTTGCTGATCACTTTGCAAATAAACTCAAACTTAACAGCCATTTCACCCCACCTAGCCTATCTCATTCAGATAATAACCAACTGGAATGGAAAGCCTTCCATCCTATTACCAACAAGCTCCTTCTTCAGACAATCTCCAACCTAAATACTACAACCTCTCTTCTTGATCCTTGTCCAGTATCTTGGATAAAATCAACAAAAACAGAACTTGCCTCTGACTTACTGAACATAGTAAACCAATCTCTTCAACAAGGACGTATAGCAGATGTCCTCAAAAGGTCAGCAATCCGACCGCTGTTAAAAAACAAAGCACTAGACAGCAATGACCCAACGTCATATCGTCCTATTGCAAGTATTCCATTCCTTGCCAAGATTATTGAAAAGATAGTGCAAATGCAGCTGCAAGATTATATAGACTCATCAGCTCCATTAGATGATCATCAATATGGATTTCGCCCATTTCATGGTGTAGAAACACTCCTAACAGCACTATTTGATACAATCATCAGAGGTATTGATAATACCAAGCGAGCCTTCATTCTCATATTCATTGATATTTCCTCGGCCTTTGACACTGTAAATCATATCACGCTCATTTCAAGACTCTCACAACTAGGCATCAAAGATAAAACCCTTGAATGGTTCATATCCTATTTTACTAACCGGACCCAATATGTGCAAATAGATCGAAATGCCTCATCCCCATTTCCACAAGAACAGGGCATCCCTCAAGGCTCTGCCCTTTCGGCTCTATTGTTTAATTTTTATCTTCAACCCATCTGTTCCATATTTAAAACGCTTCAAAATCAACTACCACATCTACGCGGATGACATCATGTTATACTCGCCATTTGATGTGTCCAACCCGGATTATAGCAACATCTGTCGTTGCCTCTCTGAAGCTGAGCTGTGGCTGAAATCAATGAATATGAATATTAATTTTAAAAAACAGAAGTTCTGGGGGGCGGAGCCTGATGTCCAGCGGGTAGGACGCTTTGCGTTGAAGCTCCCGAGAGGCCTACTTAGAATCCTGACTTAATACCTATACAAACTTACTATTTTGCTCCGAGCTGACCGGGGTACCTCGGGGGGGATGGCGGCCCATAAACCAGCGCGCTTGGACTTCGGGTCTCCTTCCTTTTCTCACGGAAAACGCTCCAAAACAGAGGTGTCCTCTCCACAGAAGATGGTCCCATTTCGTGAAAACTCCGAAATGCACCTGGAGATTTTGGAGGAAATACGCGGCGTGAAGGAATTGGTGCAGTCCAATGGAGAAGCGCTTCGAGCCATGCGAGAAGACTTTGGAGTGCTCCAGGACCGACTTGAAAGTCTTTCATTACGGCAGGACAACATGGCGGGGGTCCTCGACTCGCACGAGGCGCGCTTGGGCAAACTGGATAAGGCTGAGCGCCAGATACAGAATCTTCAAAAGGAGTTAGAAGATAGTAATAATCGAGCCCGTCGCAACAATGTGAGGCTCCTCGGAATGCCGGAGGGGGTGGAAGCAGGAGATATAAGAGAATTCTTGCTCAAAACTCTTCCCTCCTTGCTGAAGATCACTTTTCACAGAGAACTGGAAATCGATCGAGCACACCGTGTTCCTGCCCACATGGCGCCCAACCGCACGACCCCCCGGCCTATTATCTTTAGCTTGCTACGCTATCAACAAGTGGAACAAATTTTACATGTTGCCCGAGCGAATCATCATTTGGAATTTGAAGGTCGTAAGGTCTCCTTCTTTCCTGATTTGGCAAAGCCTACCGTTGACCGTCGGAAGAAACTCCTTGCTTTTCGCCCTCGACTTCAACAGCTACAGGCTCGCTTTGGCCTGTTGTATCCGGCAAAGCTCCGAGTGACTCTCCACAACCAAACCAGGACGTTCAAAGATCCTGATCTACTATCAACATTTTTAGACTCCAAAGAAGCAGAGCAGATGCGCTAATCCCAAATCTTGGACTCTTATCTGCCGGCTCTATCCGCCATTTTGAAGGGCCCGATGTGGCGGTCATAGCCAAGCACAGAAATAGCCTGGACTTTCTTTCTTTCTCCATATGACTTTTGTTCTTTTGGTCTCCTATCCCTTCATGATATGTGCCTCGGTCGGATTCGGAGCACGCACAGTCCTACAGTTATGTGTTTTTTTTCAATTTCGGCCTTCTCTGGGGTTTCTCCCCGCAGACACATGGTCGCCAGTAATTTTGGGGTTTTGCTTCTCCTCTACCGTACTGCGGTTTTCTTTGTTAATGTGGGGCGCTTTATTGTATTGTATTAGCTTATTTTCTGTGTCATGTGTACAGCCAGATACAGTCAGCTTGAGGGACATAGTGAAATTATGTGTGCTATCATGCTCAGAATTTTTAACTTTTCTGAATGGCCTTATGTAAAATCTTATCATTCACCGTCAACGGCATTAATGGTCCACTCAAAGGAAAGAAAATCCTTAGCTGTCTTAGCCATGAGTATGTTGATTTAGTGTTTCTTTAGGAAACGCATTTAAACTCTGCTGAAATACTGCAACTCAATGCTAAGCCTCATATGGTAGCTGTCTATTCTCCCACCGTTTACAAATGGTACGGGATAACCATTCTGGTTAAGAAGTATTTGCACGCTACAGTACCTGATATTAGCACTGACAAGGAGGGTAGATGGGCCTGTGTATACCTAGAGGTTGGAGATAGTGAATTCACGTGTATTTGCATTATGCCCCGAATGTGGACAACCCTGCTTACTATGCAAGTATTGCGCAGTTGGCCTTGGCCTCTGCCAGTGCTCCATTAATACTTGGTGGCGATTTTACTCAGTGTTCCCTCAATCTGTTTCTTCTCAAACACGGTGCTCGTTGGTTGGAAGATCCAGTACCGAGTTGACCTGTGTGGCTAGATATAGAAGCGGGCCTTTGCAACCGATTCCTCTTACCTTTCTCCCTGGTATGACTCTCCCATTAGACTCCCACTATTCACCAATGCTTTTAGACACTTTAGGTGCCTTTAATACTCTTATGTAATTTTTAGACTCCCGACTCTGGTCAGTGCAACTTCAGCATCGCCTTCGGAGCACTAGAATACTCCCGCCATCGGCATTCCCTACATAAGGTTGATTGGAGACTTTCCGATCTCTCAGTAGTTCACCGGGTGTAGCATCCAATTTTATTAAACCTTACGTAATGCTATACCTAGAGATACCCCTATAGCGCAGAAAGTATGGGAGAGAGAATTACATGTGACTTTGACCTCGGAGCAATGGAGCCTTATCCGGCGTAGAGGGACACGGGTTCCCGATCCGCCTCATTCACTCAGAACCTCTTCTTTCTAGCCCACCGGTGTTTTTTACACTCCTCACAGATTAGACAAATGGAACACTACTCAGGGCACTGGTTGCTGGACACGTCCTGCGGCCATTGGTTCATTGCTTCATGTTATGCATGAATATCCCGCACTACAGTATCACTGGCGTCGGGTCTGGGGTCGTATTTAGTCTATCTTGCACTCTCAGGAGCCCCCTTTCTTGGAGGATAGTGGGACTTCGCCTAGTTGCGGGGATCCCCTCTCTCCCAAAAATGGCTTATCTCCTTTCGAACTTTATGCTTGGCATTGCTATTTCCCTAATTAAGTAATACTGAAAACTAGCTCCCACTTGAGCCCCAATGAATGGTGGAATCATGTCTGTCCTTACAGTAAATATGAACAAATACCTCGACTGTTCGCTTCCTCCATTCAGACTCCTTTTCATTGGTCTCAATGGAAGATGCTCAATGACTATGTACATTTTGCTAAATGCTCTCATCTGACTGTCTAACTTTGTATATATCTCTGTTCCATGATCATGCTGTATTGTAGATACTCTTTTGATCGTTTGATGTATAATCACTGTTAATTGGAAGCGCTCACATCCTGATATAATCGGGTAGAGAAGAAGCATTGGGGTGGGGGGTAATGGGTTTACTTTTCCTTATTGTATACTTGTTTTGTCTCTTTTGGTGTGTTGTTTCTTTTGTTTGTTGCAAAATGAAAATAAATGTTTAAAAAAAAAAAAAACAGAAGTTCTATTCATAACAAGAAACACAAACTTCACTCCCCCACTTGAAATCAACATTGGAAATAACTCTCTCCCAGTCAAGGATGAGATCAAATATTTAGGAGTCACGCTGGATAAGACCCTCAGCCTCACTAAACATATAAAACAATCTGTAAAAACAATATATTTCAAATTAAGGACGATCCAACAACTTAGACCATTGATAGATAACACTGATTTCAGAACCATAGTACAAACACTTATTACACCACATTTAGACTACTGTAATGGTATTCTTCAAGGGACCTCTAAGAAAAATATTCACACACTTCAATTAGCCCAAAATGTCACCGCAAGGATTATCCATAAAGCGAAACTTTCGGATCATATATCTCCGATTCTCTACTCTCTCCATTGGTTACCCGTCTCATGCAGAATCATCTACAAGACCTTAGTCAATACATTTAAGATCTTTAATAACATAGCTCCATCCTTCTTATCTACACTCATCAACATCCCACATGAAAATAGATCAAGACGAAAAATAAACCTTCACACGTTACAAGTCCCTGATTCTATCCGAAAGACAAGTCAGAAGACAAGCAACACAGCTTTCTCATACTTCGCGCCTACATTATGGAACAACCTCCCGACTGAAATCAGAGAAATCAAGGACCTTCAATTATTTAGAAAAAACCTAAAAACCCATCTATTCACTCTGCACTACAATAACCTTCACATAGAAGATAATCCTAACACTGAGAAAAACACCGATCATCAGTCACTCAATGACCCTACCTAGACAAGCATAAAATCTTTCCCACACATTTCACATTGCTCACCTAGTTTAAGCTTACTCTTTGAAAGCAATTACTTGTCGCTAATGTGAAAAACTGTAATATAATGTAAATATATACATTTACTGTTGATATACTGTTGGTTGTATTTTTGAAACATTATCTAATTCTTACCCAGTTAAAATGTTCCTACCTCTCTTACTATCTCCTGGTATCTATAAGTTACAATTAATAGTTGAATGTTCATTGTTCTAAATCTGTTCTATGTAAAATAATAGTACTCTATTATTATAGTTTATGTTACCTGTAAACCGCCACTGATCTCTGGAAGTGGCGGTATAGAAAAGATGTATAAATAAATAAATAAATAAATAAATAAATATATATATATGCATTAGAGATATCCTGCCAACCTGACTGGTTTGTGGCCCTCCAGGGCTGGATCTGGAGACCCCTGCCTTACACCTCTGTCATTTAAGATTGTGAGTGGACAAGGTGCAGATGTCCAAGACATCAAAAAGGTTAGATAGAATTTGTCACAGTCCTCCTCACTTCTCACCACCACCAAAAAATTGTTCCTCCTTGCCTGTCAGCGCACCTACTTATGCTTTTCATTCCTTAAACTGCACAGTGCTGCCATCAAAAACAGTACTCTGACCTTGCGGTACCTCATACAGCACCCTCTAAAGCGCCCTTTAAGCAACATTCTAGGGTGCTTTGGCGGACAGTGCACTTTAAAATGTGCCTTATGGGGCGCCTTATGTTAACACAATTTGAGAGTGCGTTTGCTAGTAATGATAATTACATTAAAAATAAAATGCCTCCTAAAGCAATCTTCCCCATAGTGCACAATGCCTCAGCCAGCCTTGTTCATTGGGTACTGTGGGGGATTGAACCCTTGACCCCTGCACCATTGGTCAGTGTCTTAACCATTGTGCTGTGGTGCTATTCCTGTGCTTGCACATCAGTGTGCCGCCTTATGCCGCCAAATATTAAATAGCCTCCTAAATCAATAGCATGCTGCCTAATGCCCATCTGTGTGCAGCCTTCTGCTGCCCATTATTTATAAGCCTCCTAAAGTAACACCTCAGCCAGCCATCTTCATTGAGCACTGTGGGGGATTGAAACCATGATCCCTGCACTATTGGTCAGTGTCTTAACCATTGTGCTGTGGCTCTACTTTTCTGTGTGCACATCAGCACGCCACTTATGCCGCCCAGTATTAAAATGCCTCCAAAAACATTAGTGTGCAGCCTTATGCCCATCAGTGCGCCACCTTATGCCACCCATTATTTAAATAACTTATAAATTAACACCTCAGCCAACCGTCTTCATTGGGCACTGTGGGGGTTTGAACTCCTGGTCTCTGCACCAGTGGTATGTGCCTGAACCATTGGGCTGTGGCTTTGCTCTTCTTCTTATGCATCTGCGCGCCACATATGCCTCCCGTGCATCTATCTGATGCGCTAATGTGCGGGGCGCACAAGGGCACTGTGCACCTTAGCGCATATGTAAATGCCGGATTTTCTTCTTCAGCAAGAAACGCCCACTCCTTATATGGCATCCGCACACTACTGCGTCCCGCACATTAGCGGGGTTTTAGTAAACATACCACAAACTTTGCGAAGATGGGCCAATACCTCAGGGATTCATTAGTTGGATGGGAACAGCTGAGGGATGTAGAAAAACAGTGGGAAAAACTGAAAGGGGATATTTTAAGGGCAACCAACCTTTTTGTTAAAATGGTAAATAAAGGTAAAAGGAAAAGGAGATCGCTATGGTTTTTGAAAGAAGTAGCTGAAAAAGTGAAGAAAAAGAGGGAGGCCTTCATGAAATAAAAGAGATCACAGAAAGAGGAAGACAGGCATCTGTATATTGGAAAAACTTAGAGAAGCTAGCAAAGTAGTCAAGAAGGCAAAGATTCAAAAGGAGGAGGAAATAGCCAATGCAATAAAATGGGGGAATAAGACATTTTTCAGATATATTAGTGAGAAGAGGAAGGGCAAGAGTGGTATTGTCAGACTCAAGGGTGCAGGGGAGGAATATGTAGAAGCTGATAAGGATAAAGCGGAATTGCTTAACAAATATTTTTCTTCTTTGTTCACAGATGAAGAACCAGGAGCAGGACCTCAGAAAACACCCACAAATAGGAACAGAAGAAAAGGACATCTTGAACAATTTTCAAAAGACTGTGTTCGTGAGAAACTATCTCAACTTAAAGTAGACAAAGCGATGGGACCAGATGGGATACACCCGAGAATACTGAGGGAACTTGGGGACGTTCTAGCAGCTCCACTGACTGACCTTTTCAATGCCTTGTTGGAGTCAGGAGTGGTGCCAAAGGACTAGAGAGAGGACCAGGTAGTGCCTTTACACAAAAGCGGAAGTAAGGATGTGGTTGAAAACTACAGGCCGGTTAGTTTAACTTCGGTGGTGAGTAAGTTATTGGAAACGCTGCTGAAAGAGAAAATAGTGAGGTTTCTGGAGTCCAGCGGATTATAGGATCTGAGGCAGCATGGATTCACCAGAGGCAGGTCTTGTGAGACAAATCTGACTGGGTGACCAGGGAGTTGGACCGAGGGAGAGCCCTAGATGTGGTATATCTAGATTTCAGTAAAGCCTTTGACACTGTTCCTCACAGGCGACTTATAAACAAACTGAGCACCCTAGGGATGGACCCTAAAGTTACTGCTTGGGTTAGAAATTGGTTGGGTGGGAGGCGACAAAGAGTACAAGTAAATGGAGCTCACTCTGAGGAGAAGGATGTTATCAGTGGTGTGCCCCAGGGATCTGTCCTTGGTCCGATTCTTTTTAACATCTTTGTTAGTGATATAGCGGAAGGGCTTTCAGGTAAGGTTTGCCTCTTTGCGGATGATACCAAAATCTGCAATAGAGTAGACACCCAGGAAGGGGTAGATAACATGAGGAGGGATCTAGCTAAGCTTGAAGAATGGTCTAGAATTTGGCAGCTGGGATTTAATGTTAAAAAATGTAAGGTCATGCATTTGGGCTGCAGCAATCCAAGGGAGCAATATAGTATAGGGGGTGAAGTACTTTTGTCCACTAAAGAAGAGTGGGACCTAGACGTGGTTGTGTCTGATGATCTTAAAGTAGCTAAACAGGTAGAAAAGGTGACGGCAAAAGCTAGAAGGATGCTTGGGTGCATACGGAGAGGAATGGCTATCAGAAAAAAGGATGTGATAATGCCTCTGTATAAGTCTTTGGTCCGACCTCATTTGGAGTATAGTGTGCAATTCTGGAGACCGCACCTTCAAAAGGATGTGAACTGGATGGAGTCGGTGCAGAGGGTGGCTACTAAAATGATTAATGGTCTTCATTGTAAAGCATATGAGGACAGACTGAAGGATCTTAATATGTACACCTTAGAGGAAAGGCGGGATAAAGGTGATATGATTGAGATGTTTAAATACCTCCGTGGCATAAATGTTCAGGGAGAGAGCCTCTTTCAATTGAAAGCAAGTTCTGCTACGAGGGGATATGGGATGAGGGTGAAGGGACATAGATTCAGGAGTGATATGCGGAAATATTTCTTTACGGAAAAGTAGTGGATCCGTGGAATAGTCTCCCAGTGGAGGTGGTAGAAATGAGGATAGTAACTGAGTTCAAAAAAGCATGGGACAAACACAGAGGATCTCTAAAGGTAAAAAGGGGACTGTTGTAGTTGTTATGGTAGGACAGACTAGATAGGCCATGTGGTCTTTTTCTGTCATCATATTTCTATGTTTCTATGTTTCTAACACCTTTTAGGATGCAGCAGGTGCACACTGACTGCCCTCTGCTGGTGCATGTCAGAATGTAGTGGGGGGCAGCTGAGCTGACCAGGCACACTGCCAGTGGTCCAGTTCCATGTGCAGATCTGCATCAGCTCTCCGTTCGCCAGTTGGCCGGGGGTTGCTGTTCCCACAGTCTGTCATCATGTACCTCAACTGGCCCTATTGCAAACAGTGATAGGGCGTGTCTGTTGTTCGCAGATCATGTTCCCTACCCTGACCCACAGAGAGCGGGTTTGCTACATATAATTTTCATCATGTGAGTCCAAACACACCCCTGCTCCAAAAACCAGTGTCCATGACAACCTCACTGATTATACATTATGTTGCAAGCATCATGGTCCACACAGGCTACACATTACTGGCAAATAGAAATGGACATAGAAAACATTCAAGGCTGTCTGCAAAGAATGCCCTACCCACTGGCAGTGATGGTGAACTGCAGCAAATCTTACCACAAACAACCCGGGTACTGTGGACCTGATGCTGTCCACATGACCTTACCCTCAGGGTGAGCACAGAACACGCACAATGGCATGGCCAGTCCCCCTACCCAGTTGACATGCTGCAGAGGTGCAAACCCCATTTGGTGAGCAGATGTAGACTGCTGTTCTGCATGTGAATTGCATCATGGGTACTCTTGGTTCTAACCTATCCTTGTAGCCACACCAGACAATGTGTCTGGTGACCTGCACTGGTTCAGTAGCTAGCCATAGTTTAGCTGCAACCAATAGTGATGTAGGACAATGGTTAATATAATGATCTCAGTGGGAGAGGTCATGGGTTCAATACCCCAGTGGGCCTGTATATTGATGTATTTGGATTGATATGATATACCGTATTATCATTACATCAGAGCCTTTTACCATATGAAAAAATTTTTAAAAGTGTGGCTAGTAACATGCAGTGGGTGTGTTGGAAGAGTGTTGTGGGCTGCAAGTTGCTAGATTAGCTGGTGAGCTATATATAAAGTGCATCCGTCAGTAAAACTGTATGAGGCTACAGCCGTTTATGCCTGTAACAGTCTGAAATAGATCTGAAATCAGTGTGCACACCCCAAAGCACCCTCAGCTCAGTTGTCCAAACTAAGGTGCCCTGTAAAGTGCCCTAGCTTTGTCCGTACACTATCCCGGTAAGCAGAGCAGAAAGTGTGTGCAGATGACCTGGTGTAGCTGTGTAGCTAACTATTGCAATATTAAAAGGCATAGCACACTGGTTGATACAATGCCTTTACAGCCAGTGGTGATGGGTTTGAGACCCCAGTGTGACAACATCAAGATAAATGCTTAAGACGTATATCGTGGTAAGAAGAATCAGACACATCTCTGCAATGTGTGTCTACAGCATAAATCTTTTCACCGCAACCGTGTACCCCAAGGTGCCTCACAGCATGGCGTGACAGGAAGTGCATCATAAGGCGCCCTATGAAGCGGCCTGGACAAAGGGTGGAAAGCCTGCTATGCCGCGTATCTTGGCGGCCCACCGTTCACCGTGTACTGGCCATGGCACAGGCACATAGCTAGCGCGCTGTAGTGATGCGCGGCAGAGCGTGTGTGCGCATATGCGACATGCGTGCATGCATCAGCAAAGCATTGGAGAAAATGGCGATGCGGTCAAGGAAGCCTGCCTTCACCCATCGGGAGCTGCGACACCTTGCAGGATTAATCTGTGCTAGGCAGCACAAATTATTCCCCGGCTCCTCCAAACACCAGGACCTCTGCCACGTCAGGAGGGCATGGGAGAGCGTCACTAGGCAGTACAATTGTCTTGTCGACTACCCACATGAGGTAAGTGTATGGGGACAGGTCACACAATGCAAGTTGTGCAACACATTATCCAGCAATGAACACACATCATAAGTGTACAACATGGTAGAGACACCAGTCTTTGGGCCATAAAGTGCTGAATGTAGCTGCGTATGCTGCTGTGTGTGGGTATGCCCTATCCCCAGGAGGCTAAGGACCTGATCACAGAGGTCCAGTTGTCAGCCTGGTGTTATGGTACCTGCTGCTGTTGATGTGTTAAAATCCACCCTAACCGCAGGAGCACTTAGATCTGCCTAAAGAGGTCTGGTAAACAGCATGCTGACATGGTAGGTTCTGCAGTTGCAGGTTCACAGATCTGCCCTACCCCCAGGAGTCCTGAGACCTGATTACACAGGTGTGTAATAAATCCAGATATTGTGGTAGTTTATGCAGGGTCAGGTCACACATCTGCCCTAACCCCAGGAGGCCCAGACTTGATTACACAGGTCTGTAATAAATCCTGTTAGTATGGTAGTGTATGCAGTTGCAGGCTCACACATCTGCCCACCCCGAGGATTCCTGTGACCTGATCAAAGTGGTCTGTTATCCATCCTGGTGGTATGGTCATTTATGCATTTGCAGGTTAAAACATCTGCCCTACCCCCAGGGGGCCTGAGACCTGATCAAAGTGGTCTGTCAGTCACCCTGGTGTTATGGTATGTGCTGCTGTTGATAGGTTCTAATCCACCCTACCCCCAGGAGTCCTGAGACCTGATCAAAGTGGTCTTTTATCCATCCTGGTGGTATGGTCGGTTATGCATTTGCAGGTTAAAACATCTGCCCTATCCCCAGGAGTCCTGAGACTTGATCAAAGTTATCTGTCAGTCACCCTGGTGTTATGGTATGTGCTGCTGATGATAGGTTCTGATCCACCCTACCCCAGGAGTCCTGAGACCTGATCAAAGTGATCTGTCAGTCACCCTGGTGTTATGGTCTTTGTTGCTGTTGATGTGTTCTAATCTACCCTATCCCCAGGAGTCCTGAGACCTGATCAAAGTGGTCTGTTATCCATCCTGGTGGTATGGTCGTTTATGCATTTTCAGGTTAAAACATCTGCCCTACTCCCAGGGGGCCTGAGACCCGATCAAAGTGGTCTGTCAGTCACCCTGGTGTTATGGTATGTGTTGCTGTTGATGTGTTCTAATGCACCCTACTCCCAGGAGACCTGAGACCTGATTACAAAGGTTTGTATGCAATCCAGATATAATGGTAGCATATGCAGTTTCAGGTCACACATCTGCCCTCTCCCCCGGAGGCCCATACCTGATCGCAGAGGACCATTATAGATGCTGGTGTTAGGGTACCTGCACCTGTTGGGGTTTCACAGCTCTGCCCTAACTCCAGGAGGGCCCAGACCAGATCACAGATGTTACTAGCTCAGCTAGGTGTGGTGGGCCATGCTCCTGTTGCAGTCGCCCACAACTGCCCTATTCACAGGAGGCCTTAGTCGTGACCACAGAGGTATAGTAGAAAGCCTAGTGTCATGGTAGTGGTGCCTGGTGATGTGTTCAGGGCCACCCACCTCCCGCTCCATCTCTGAACACATCACCCATGTGTTGTAAGGATAGCATGGTGCCATGGCGGGTGTGTCGGATGATGTGTGTAGGTCAGGCAAACACACAGGTGTGTGCCGGACCACACAGGGAGTTAGGGAACACCTTCCCTGGACATCAGCATGGCCAAACCACACCATGTCATGCAAGGAGAGTATAGGAACAGGGTATGGGGGATCCGGGGGGTTACGCACAGTACACATAGGTGGCACCTCACACATGCCCAGACCCACAGCCACACATGCAGGGTGCGCTGGCAGCAGGTAGTAGAGGACACACTGGCCAGAGCAGCAGCAGCATGTTGCTGCTCACAGAGATGTGTGATATGCGGTGGGAACCCATCAGAGATATCTGGCCCCTAATGCTCCCAACCATTGCTTTCCCCCCCAAGGTAGAGGATCTACAGAAAAAGGGTCGGGAGTTGTGGCTGCACTGCCCAAAGGTCCTTGCCTGCCTCCAAAGGAGGGTTCTGGAGCAAAGTGGTGGTGAGTGTTGCGGCCTCTGCAGCGCAGTACAGCATCTCACAGTGGCCCAACAGCCTGTGGGAGGCCAAACTATGTACATGTGGTATGTGACTCACATGATGGTGTGTTAATGACTGTCTTCCCCCACAGAGGATGCTGCTGCTGGTGAGGGCCCATCTACATCAGGGCCCCCCCATAACACGCCTCACAGTGCCAGTCCAGCCAGAGGAGGAGGAGGTGGCAGAGAGCGAAGAAGAAGAGGACAACATGGAGGGGGCGGAGGGTGGGGTGGGGTGGGGTGGGAGGGAGGGGGAGTTTTATGCAGCAGGGGGTGAGGGGGAGAGGGGGAAGTGGAGGAGGCGGCAGAGGAGGAGGAGGAGAGCGGGGAGGGGCGAGAGAGAGGGTGGATGGGAGGAGTCGGGGGAGGAGGGGGGTGTGGAGGGGGGAGGGTGGCTCTGTGGGTGGGAGGGGACATGGGACAGCACAGGGCACTGTGGGTCCCTGCCAGCTGCCACATGTGTGTGGCGATGGTGTCCGCCTGGGAGTAGCATCCACACCCATTGCCACAGGCAGGACCCACGCTCATACCATCACACAAACACTGGGCACCTATATGGATGTGGTGGCAGGTATCTGCGGGACCTGTATGTGGCAGTGGGTGGTGTGCTGCAATGCCAGCAGACCCAGGACCACACCATCTGGTGGCTGGCAGGCGCCATTCAGTGGTTGACTGCCGAGATGCACATGCAGCATGCAGCTGCTATGGGTGGTGCATCTTGATAGCCATCCCCTGATGGGCATCCCTGGAGCATTTAAGGGGCACAGGGGCGCCCACACATGTGCCCTGTGATGTCCTGTCAACCGGGACAGAACATGGGGTGTTCTGTAAATATTTACCAATGTAACTTTGTAAATAAACATGTTTGTATGTACGGCACAATGGTCACATGTCCCCCTTACAGACAGACTCTGGACATGAGCATAGGATATGTGTATAGATCCCTATGTGTATGCATGGTAAACATAGGTAACATACATGGACCGTCTCCACACGCAGGTGTGGGGGCTGCCCATGTGCGTAGGCGTCTGTGTCCCCTGGTGCCCTTGTGATGTGCTGATGTGCAGTGTGTCCCAACAGTTATGGTCACATGCATGCTGCCTGTGATATGTAGGCTGCATATCTGATGCACCATGCTCGTGGGACAATAGGGGAAAAGGCTAGCAGCAGGGATGTGGCAGGAAGGGTAAGAGGGACTGCTGTACCCAGGAGCTGCACAGGGAGATAGCTGGTGAGAGCGAGACAGGTCGATGCAGGTCCCGAGGATGAGCGGTGGGAAACTACAAGCACTGGGGAAGAGTGATCAGATGACTGTAGCTAGCTACCTTTGTCTGGCTGTGCCGCATGCAAGCCTATGTAGGTAGACAGCCACGTAGGCCCTGGTGTGGGCAGGGAGGATGGTTACACATGTGTGTATAATAATGGAGTGCATATGGGGTTGGAGAGGGTGACAGATCCTTACAACAGACATGTACCACCGTGAACATCTTGCTGGGCAATGGGTGAGGTTGGGTATACCCCCACACATAGGTAGGAGGGTAATCACCTGGCACAGTCCATGGCACAGAGGGCATGGTATAACCTATGTGCGTTGATTGGTGGCAGTGCAGACACCACACCCCTGAGGGATATGGGTAGACACATGAGGGCAGGGTGACAACATGGGGTGCAGGGTACTCAGGGGATCACAGTGCCACACATTGGAAACAAACATATAGGTAGTAATAGGTTGTGATGTCTTTATTTACAATGTTCACATCCTCCGTGGCCGGCCACGGTGACCACAGCCCAACCCACCCCTCTGTCCCGGGACTGCTGGTGCTGCCTCTGGCGCCGGTGCTGGCTGCTGTGTAAGGGCAGCCATGGCCTCCTGGGCATCTGCAATACGGAGTAGCGCCCCTGCCATTGTGTCCGCTGTGGCCCTCAGCTGGTGTATCTCCTGGTGAATGGCCAACAGAGCCTGACGAGTGCCTGTGGGTGGGACACAAGGTGATGTGTGAGACACCTGTTACAACCCCACTGTGACACATGCACATGTCAGGCATATCCCACCAGACCAGTCTGCAGAAAACACATGCACGCGACGACTAGCAACACATGACCATGTGTAAATCTGTGTATCCCATGAGCCATTCTCATGCCAGGAAATTGTCCTGATGAGGGGTCGTGTGAATCACAGATCTCACACATGGTACAGTGTCGCAGTTCAATGTGTCAATGCATGATCTGCGCACTGGTCATATGAGATAAGCCAGATGACGTGGGGAGTCATGGCACACACATACATAGATCTGGGGGGCCATGTTTTCTATAATGCTGGTGCACAGTACACATTACGGTGACAAGCTATGCTAGGTACCAATACCCATGGTGAGGGGTCAGTCAACTAGGCTGTCTAGGTGTCCTTGGATAGGTTTTTACCGCTGTGCGCTTCCTTGGGGTATATGGCCATGAACAGTGTGCATATGTCTGAGCTCCTCAACATGCTGTTACTTGACAAGCCATGCTACAATAGGGGGGAACACACATGGCACAGACCCCCCCCCCACAACATAATATATGATCTGCTATGTTGACAACATATTGTGGTGCACATGCAATCTTATTGTGGATGTTACGTCAACCCCCATGGGGATTGTTGTGTATGCTGTTACCCACCTTCAGCATCGTGCCTTGCTGAGACACTGTGGGTCCGCAGCTCCGCCAGGATCATAGCCATGCTGGTGGGAGGGGTGGCTTATGTCCCTGGCGCCTGCATGGTGTGGTGACTCCCCTCCATCTCTGGACCCTCTACAGCCTGTGAGTTGCTACTAGTGGCCCCCACTATAGCATCAACATCCAGTGGTGTGTCCTCTGCCTCGGGCAGCACATTGTCTCCTGTTGTGCTCTCGCTATTGCTGGCGGTGTCCCTGTACATTGCAGCCTCTGGCCCCTCAACATCCTGAGGCCCTGCCACATCTTTCTCCTCATGTGCCTCCATAGTCCGGTAGTCACCTGGGGTATAGAAAAGGGTGCACAGCACAGATGTGTAGTACATTCCCACCAAACTCAATGTGTTGTCCACCTGTGCCTGATGTTGGTGTGCCTACAAAGGGGACAGCACATGTGCCTACAGTGTGCTGTGTCTGGCAGGGGGTGGGGGGGCAGCCTCATTCCCTGGTGTAGATGTGCCACATGGGTTGCGGTGTGTGGGTGATGGTGTGCTGAGTGCTGCGCTCCCTATCTGCAGTATCAGGTATGGACTAGCCGCCTGACCTTGGATGTGGCCTCAGCAATACATGTGGCTGTGGTTCATGTGGGAGCCCTGAGTGGGATTGTGTGCCGTCATTGTGTGTGTGAGCGATGTGTTTGCATTGCCTTGAGTGGTATGCACATTAGATGTTGCAGGATGTGTCTGTGTCAGCCAGATGTGTGGGGGAGTCCTCCACTTTGTAAGACACTGTGTGGTATGGGTGGACAGCTATCCTATACTCCGTGGGTGTGGTGGGGTGTCACGGGGCTGGGTGGAGCACTGCTGGGCATGGGGTTGCACCGTGTGGGGGTATGGGAATGTGTCTGTGGCAGTGCGGGACATGTATAAGGGCTGATTCCAGGTGGTGTGGGGTTTGTGCTATGTGTAGTTGGTACGGGTGTGGCAATGTGCACACCAATGTTTGGTGAGGGTGGGTGAGGGATCCCCATTGTATGTGGGCCCCGACAGAGTGTTAAGTGTGTGACATGTGTGTGATGTGTTTGCTGGCATTTGTTTGCATCTACGTCATCATCCCCGTGTGTTAGGCCCTTCCCTGTCAGAGGTCTGGGATATGTCCCTGGATAGGTAGGAGCATACAGACGTCATATGTGTTTTGGTGGTGTGTATGGGTACCCCCAGGCCAATGTGTTCTGGGCTAGTTGTATGTCCCTCTTGTATGTCTCCCCCTGTCACAATGTGCTGGGTGACTGGCTGCAGGGGTATGAAGAATGGTTGTGACCTATATGCCAGGTACTATGTTAGCAAGTAGACCTCAGGGGGACAGAGAAATCAGGCTGATAATAATGAACACACCCCAAAAGGAGTAGGCACAAATAAACAAATCAATATAAACCCTCATAAGCCATATGTGAGGTGGGAACGCTAGACCAGTCTGGGTAGGATAACTCCAATAGTGGGGGAAACAGACCTCAGTTAGTCTCCCAAACACAAATCCTTAGGAGGAGGGGTACCTCGAAGGGCGGAAACACCCTGTAATCGCATGAACTCTGCATACATCAGTGGTCAAAGTCACCTATATGAAAAGTCCAGAGGGTCCAGCAGCACAGCAACACATCACAGCACTAGAGAGCACCAATGTAGTAGTAATACAAGGAGGTCATCTGAATAGTGGCAAATGATATTCCAATGGGGCTCCTTACTGTTACATTGCTGCTCATGTATGCTGTGATCCTCTTTGATTACAGTGGGATATCATTAGCTACTCCTCAGATAGGTCTTTTAGATGACTATTACATTGCTGATCTGTAGTGCTATGAATTGTTGCTGTGCAGCTTCAAGCTCTGGGCTTTGCATGGAGGTTTTATGGACCATTGATGTATGCAGTGTTCAATCAGATATGGGCCTTGTCTGCCACGCCCCCTGCTTCTCCACAGCCTTGCCATCCTCGACTATGTTCAGGACTGTGTCTATCATGCACACAGGCCCAGGTACCTGTCACACACACCCTGTACCTACCCTGCCATGTGCTGCTGTGTCATCACCCCACAGTTGCCTGTGGTAGGGCACGCATGCTCTCAGGACATGTTCTCCCACCAATCCCCTCCATGTGCAGCATGTGCTTGGGCATGCCCTGTATGTGTGCAGCATATCTACTACTACTACTACTACTAAGTATTTATAAGGCACTCCCAGGCGCACACAGCGCGGTAAAAGTGAAAACACACAAAGACAGTCCCTGCTCAACGGAGCTTACAATCTAAAAAGACAAAGCAATAAAAGGTGTAGAGAAAAGTTAAGAACAAGAGCAAAGAGACAAGAGCAGGAGAGACAGGACAAAGGAAAGAGGTAGGAACAAGTGTGAGAGGAAGACAGAAAGGTGATATAACAGAGGGGAAGGAAGGAGAACAGCAAACTCATGAGCCAAAGGCAGAGGTGAAAAGATGAGATTTTAACTTGAGTTTGAAGAGGGGCAAAGAAGATGCCTGACGTATAGACAAAGGACGTTTATTCCAAGGGTAAGGAGCAGCAGGGTGAGAGGTGCCGACCTACCTGCCTGTGGATGGGCAGTGTCCAGTGCTTCTGGCAGTCCATGCAGGTAGATGGGGCCCAAGCGGTCTGCGAGCTCCTGCTCCAGGGGTGTGAGGGTTGGGGTGAAGGGGGTTCCCATGGCATGTTACCTCTCCGCCACCATGTGTGCTTGGACACCATGCTTAATCTCATTGAATCTCTTTCTCAGTCTAAGGTCCCTGGTTGGTCCCCCTGCCTGGGCTACGGCCTCCTGCACCTCCTCCCACACGTGTATATGTGTGGCCACAGTGGTGCTGTTGCTCAGCTGGCCATAGAGCACCTCATATCACTCCAACACACTGGCCAGCAGGATGTGGTTTTCCTGCTGACTGAATCTCACAGCCCTCCTCCATTCCTCAGCTGGCACTGGTATATGCCTCCAGCACTGGGTGGCCCCTGGATGGGCTGTGGCATACCCGATGGGCCTGCAGCCACCACCACAGGCTCAACACTCCCTGCCGGCTCTGGGTCCTGCTGAACAGGAGCCCCCCCCCCCCTACTCCCCTTCTGCCATGTCCTGTCGCTCCATATCCCTGCCCTCTGTGCCCTCTCCCTCCCTGTCACACATCCCTCCCCCTCGGCTCCTCTGCTCCACCTCCCACCTGCTCCTTGCCTCCCCTCCTCTCCCTGCCGCCTGCTCCTCAACTCCGCTCCTATCTTTCTCTCCTGATTCTCACCTCCCCTCCTCTCTCTCTTGCCTGCTTTGCAACACACCTCTCCACACCTGCCTCTGACACTCTCCACCACCATTCACCAACCCAGCCACTCTCCACACCAAACCTGCTTCTGACATGCTCCTTGCTTCACCAACAACCAACAGCGCACGCCTTCTCTCCCTCGCCTTCACAAACCCCTCAACGTGTACCAGGTGTGCATGTGTATTTATAGGGTTTTTTTACGCTGCGCGCATTGCGCATGCGCAGTGGCGCGAGCACATTGGCTGCACACATTGCACATGTGCTGTGTGTGGGCATGAAACATGCACATGTGCTGTGTGCCATTACGCGCATGCGCCATGCCTCATGCTCATGCACAGCGCATGCGTAACATGGTGTCCGCACATGCACCTTCCATGTCTCTGTGTTGCATGCGCAACGCGCGCAGCTGACACACTCTTGCCACTGTGCATGCGCAACGCGCGCAGCAAAAAAACCCACATAAATACATATGCACACCTGGTACATGTTGAGGGGTTTGTGTAGGTGAGGGAGAGAAGGCGTGCGCTGTTG
Source organism: Ichthyophis bannanicus (assembly GCA_033557465.1). Lineage (NCBI taxonomy): Eukaryota > Metazoa > Chordata > Amphibia > Gymnophiona > Ichthyophiidae > Ichthyophis > Ichthyophis bannanicus. Next base: position 956,702,948 of record CM066032.1, read on the forward strand.
GTTGTTGGTGAAGCAAGGAGAGTGTTAGAAGCAGGTTTGGTGTGGAGAGTGGCTGGGTTGGTGAGTGGTGGTGGGGTTGTGTTGCTGGGTTGGTGTGTGGTGAGGGAGGTGACTGGCAGAGTTGATGAGGGGTCGGGGAGGTGTGTGGCTAGGCTGGTGAGTTGAGTGTCTGTGTTTGAGTGAGTTGGAGGAGTTGAGGGGGGTGGAGTTTATGGCGGGCTTTGTGGCTGCTGCATGTTCAGTGGGAGGTGAGCAGGGGCTACGGTTGCCTGACGGGGGAGATGGTGTCCATGGGGCTGAGGCACAGGGCATGGGTTTAGTCCCGCTGCAACAGACCTGCAGCTGTGGGGGCAGGCCAGGCAGGGGCTGTGCCAGCATGGCGCAGAAGGCATGCATAGTTGCAGGCTCGCCAGTCTCGCCTCTACAGGCCCAGGGTCCAGCTCCAGGGCATGCGTGAGGACCAGGTCATCTCCCTCTACCGCCTGAGCATGGGGGCTATTAGGGAGCTCTATGAGGATCTACGACCTGACCTCGAGCCCCTGACTAGTCGGTCACATGCCATACCAGATTTGATCAAGCTCCTTGGTGCCCTACATTTCTTTGCCTCTGGCTGTTTCCAGTCATCTGTGGCCGCAGTGGGTGGCATGAGCCACCCCACCTTCTCACTCTGTCTCCACCAGGTACTGCGTGCCATGATCAGCCGGGTGGAGAATTACATTGCCATTCCCAACACTAGGCAACAGTGGGGGACCCTGAACAAGGCCTTTGAGGCATCTGCTGGGATACCACACGTGATGGGAGCTATTGATTGCACACATGTTGCCCTGGTCCCGCCCAGAGACAGGGAGGTAGTGTTCCGCAACAGCAAACACTACCATTCCCTGAATGTTCAGGTTGTATGTGATGCAAATATGCATATTCTGAATGTGGTCCCTAGGTTTGCAGGGTCCACCCATGACTCCTATATCCTGCATCACTCGGCACTATTCAGACAATTTGAGGCAGGCCAGTATGAGGACTGTATACTGCTGGGTGTGTATTTCTCATCTCTGATATGCACATGGTGATCCTCTGACTAACCGTATGTGCACATGTCTGTCTTTGAGGTGTATTCCTAGCTGTGTGTGTGTCTCATCTGTCTGTGTGTGATCTAACATTGGGAGGGGGGGAGTGCCCTCCAGCTCTACCTTGCTACGGTGCTGTGTGTTGATGGTAGAATGGACGCTAGCATTTGTGTCATGGTTACAGATTATGTTGATTGCAATCCTTACACCTACCACTTGTTTTGTGTGTCATAACTTCACACACTGATGCATAGTTGTGGTGTCCCATCATGTGATGTCATATTTTTGTGTCAGGATGTTTTCTGCATTTGGTTTGCACGTACATATTTGTGTCCATTTGGGTGGACATGAGCTCCTGCTTTAACGTTCCACATTTCTTTCTGCAGGTGATTCAGGATATGGGTGTGGTTGCTGACCCCTGTGCGTCAACCACGGACACGTGCAGAGAGGAGTTACAATGAGGCCCATGCCTCCAGCCTCTCCGTCATAGAGTGCACCTTTGGCATTTTAAAGAGTCGCTTCAGGTGTCTGGATAGGACAGGCGGGGCCTTACAATACAAAGCACAGACTGTGGCAGAGATCATTATAGCCTGTTGCATCCTGCACAACATTGCTCTCAGGCACCATATCCCTGTCCAAATTAATGAGGACATGGAGCATAATCCTACGTGCCCTCCTGTACATGGCCATAGTGACACACATGAGGGCACAGCAGTCAGGTGGCAGGTGATTGAGGAGGTCTTCTCATGTAAGTACTGCATATGTTGCTACATACATTTGTTTAGATATGTGTGTACTACTACTACTAGTAAACATTTGTATCTCAATAGCAGTAAGATGCAACACTGCACTGACATATAACATATACTGCCTGGCCAACCGAGCTTACAATCTAGTCATGACTGAAATGCAGAAGATGTGAGCGGGGCACAACAGTGGGTGGAGGTGGATTATGTGTGTCAGGATTAGTAGGCTTGGGGGAGGTGGTAAGCTGTCACACATGATTTGTGGCTGATTGGAAAAGGGGCTTCTGTACAGCCACAGGTAGTTAGTTTGAGGCTTCGGGTGCAGCAAGGTGAAAGGCGTGTAGTCTGGAGTTAACAGTAGGAGAGCGGCCCATAGATGGGACCAGTTGCCTAGACGTGTGTGCTTCACATTTTGGAATATGAGTTGATTGATTGGTTTGTATGCTCTGATGAGCAGGGACTGTGTGTTACTTGTTTATGTATAGCGCTACATATGACAAGTAGCACTATATACATGCTCAGTAATAGTTGTATTAGTGGTAGTTGAGATCAGTAAGGGAAGTTACTGCAACAGCACAGTGTGCCTGCATGTATAGGTCAGCAGGAGAGCCATGACATGGATGCGGAGACAGATAGGGAACCTGTGAGGTGTCCTGACAGGGGGAGTATTATTGCCATTATGTGTGTGGCTGTAGATTGGCCATGCAGTGCAGTGTTGCATATTTTGAGGCTGACAGAGATGATTCAAAGGCAGATCAGCAATGTGTAAGTTACAGTAGGCAAGCCTGGAGCTGATTAGGGGGTGGATTGGGGTTTTAGTTGTGTGTCCAGGGAGGACTGGGGAAATATAGCTGATGTCATCTAGAAAGAAACCACAAGCCTCAGCTACAAGCTGGGTATGTGTGTAGAGGAGGAGAGTGGAGTCCAAGAGAACACCTACATTGAGGACCCTGGAGAAAGGAAGGTATGGCCACACACACACAGACGCTCTGATGGGAGGGGAGGGTTTAGGTGCACATATGGGATATCCATGCTTTGCCATTGTCAATTTCACACAGTGGGATGACATGCAGCCATCAATGTCAGGTAGCAAGCAGACATCAGGGTATGTTTTGTCAGACATAGCTCAGGCGTGGAGAGATATTTATTTATTTATTTATTTAGCTGTATTTATATACCGCTTTTCACCGGGTCAAAGCGGTGTAACATAGAGGGTGGGGGAATTAAATACAAGGGTAGGGCCATCACCGAGGAGGCAACATTGATGATTTTGTTATGGGACATACTTAGGACATGGGACAGATGTTGGTCAGACTTAAGACTTGGGACAGATATTGGACATGGACGGGTTGAGGTGGCTTTGAGTTAGAGGTTCATTGTGTTGAGATCAGGGGTTCGCGGGTTTTTTTGGTGGGGTCTGAATTGAGGTATTCCTGGAAAAGGATGGTTTTGAGCTGTTTTCTGAAGGATAGTAGGTCGGCATTGTTTCTAAGGTAGCTCGGAAGAGAGTTCCATAAGGTTGAAGCATAGAGTTCAAAGGCTCGATTGCAGGTCCGTTGTGAGCATTTGGTTCTTTTGTGAGAGACAGTGCGGGAAACGCTGGAGGCTTGTCTAGTAGATCTGCCGTGAGCTGGACGAGCCAGTAGGGCGCGAAGCTATGTGTCCTGTGTTTGATGGATAGCTTTGTGGGTGAGTAGGATGGCTTTGTATTTTGTCCGTGCTTCGAGGGGGAGAATGTGTAGTTCTCTCAGAATTGGGGTGATATGGTCGGTTTTCTTTGTGCTCTGGATGATTCTCGCCATGGTGTTCAATGCAGTTCGGAGGGGGTTGGTCTGTGTAGCTGGAAGGCCATGGTAGATTATGTTGCAGTAGTCGAGATGTGGGAGTGTCATGGCTTGCATCACTGTTCGGAAGTCTTGGTGTTCCAGGAGGGGTCTGAGCCGTTGCACTGTTCTTGCCTTATGAAATATAGTTCTGGAGGTTTTGGTGATCTGTTGCTTTAAGGTGAGGGCTTGGTCAATGATAATGCCCAGGTATCTTATCTGTGGTTGTATTTTGATGCTTGTAGATCCAATATTGAGGTGTGTGGGTGGTGTGAAGTCTGGGTGCTTTGTCACTATGAGGGCTTCAGTTTTCTTCATGTTGATGGATAGGTTGTTTGTTTGTAACCAGTCAGATACTGCGGTGAAGCATGCTGATAGGTGGGTGTTTGTTGGGTTCGTGGTGGTAATGGGGGCGTAGAGCATTATATTGTCAGCATAGATGTGGAAGCTGACGTTGTGGGTGCGTATGACTGTGCAGAGTGGCTGGAGGTAAATATTGAAGAGCATAGCTGACAGTGTGGATCCTTGGGGTACTCCCTGGTGTTGCTGGAATGAGGGGGAGGTTAGGGCGCTGGTGCGGATTAGTTGTTGTCTGTTAGTTAGGTAGGATTGAAACCACTTCAGCACGGTGTCTTTGATACCAATAGTCTGTAGTCTTTGTATGAGGATGCTGTGTGAGATGGTGTCGAAGGCTGCAGATATATCAAGGAAGATCATGGCGTATCCAGAGTGTCTTCCTTGAGTTCCTGTGAGGAGGGTATTCATCAGCGTCTCGACTCCATGTAGCGGGCGGAAGCCGTGTTGTTGAGGGTCCAGTATGTTGTTAACATCCAGGTGTTCCTGAAGCTGCTGCTGGACAATTTTCTCGATTATTTTGGCTGTGAAAGGTAGACTTGCTATGGGTCTGTAGGATGCAGGGTCTAGGGGATCCAGGTTTTGCTTTTTCAAGGAAGGATGGATGATTGTGGTTTTGAGGGCGTCTGGCATGTGTCCTCTGGAGAAGGATTCACTAACAATACGGGTTAATGGTGTGCTCAGTTCGTTTTTTGATTTCTTTATCCAGTCGGTGGGGCATGGGTCCAGCGGGGAGGTGGTGGTGTGGAGGCAGGAGATTGTGGTTGAAACTTCTTCTGTTGATGTTTCCTTGAAGGTGGCCCAGTCACTGTGCAAGTTGGGCTGGAGGTTCTCTGTAGTTGTCTGTGAGGTTAGCTGCGGGTTTTGTGGTCGTTGTAGTTGTTTGTATTGTCGGGCCAGCAGTTCTGGTGGAATCTGCGGTAATTGGTCGGAGTTGTGTGGCGTTTTTGTCAGCTTTTTGATTATCTGAAAGAGCTCGCGGGGTTTGTTTATGGAGGTATTGATGATTTTCATGTGGTAGATTTTCTTTGCTTTGTCAGTCTCGTAGTGATATGCGCTGAGTTCGTATAGGTATTTTATTTTGTCATTTTCGTTGTTATATATATATATTAGATATATTTGCAACTCATCAGCACACAGCTGGTAATGTAAGTCAAGGGATGAGCTAGCCACACCAAGGAAATGGATATTGACAGAGGATAAGGAAGAAGCCCCTTGATATTTCCCTGTGGTACAGAAACTGTTAGCAGGGTAGCAGAGGACAGTGAGACACCAGAACACACACTGAAGGGGCAGTTGGAGTGATATGGGGGGCGCAGGATAGTACTGCAGTCTTAGAGCTGAGCAGGGACATGGTAGCAAGGAGACGGTTCTGTTCAACAGGGAGACCGCACCTTCAAAAGGATGTGAACAGGATGGAGTCGGTGCAGAGGGTTGCTACTAAAATGATTAATGGGCTTCATTATAAAGCATATGAGGACAGACTTAAGGATCTTAATATGTACACCTTAGAGGAAAGGCGGGATAGAGGTGATATGATTGAGATATTTAAATACCTCCGTGGCATAAATGTTCAGGGAGAGAGCCTCTTTCAATTGAAAGCAAGTTCTGCTACAAGGGGACATGGGATGAAGGTGAAGGGAGATAGATTCAGGAGTGATATGCGGAAATATTTCTTTACGAAAAGAGTAGTGGATCCGTGGAATAGTCTCCCAGTGGAGGTGGTGGAGATGAGGACAGTAGCTGAATTCAAAAAAGCATGGGCCCAACACAGAGGATCTCTAAAGGTAAAAGGTGGACTGTTGTAGTTGTTGTTATGGAAGGACAGACTAGATAGGCCATGTGGTCTTTTTCTGTTATCATGTTTCTATGTTTCTAACAGTTCTGAAGGCAACAGAGAGGTGAGGAAGGGGACGGCAGAGTACGGGCCCTTGTATTTTGCCACACACTTCAGTGATAACTTTAGCATGAAGCGAGTCTGTACAGTGTGATGGGGAACAGTCAGTATGTAAAGGATCTTGGGGGGTCTGCGAGCTGAGGACATGACGGTGCAGTGTGTGTTGCACAGCTCCAACATGAGATATGTATGTTTCTCTTGTGTTCCGCAATCCACAGGACATACTTGGTGACCCTCCTGGTGCTGTGGTGCAGTGGCAGCTGACTGTACGTCATCCAACATGCAATAATCTGGGGCAGGTGGACCTACAGCAACTTTGTCTGTGACGACAATCAGGGGGAGCACATGTCTGCAGTGATCTGTCATATTGTACATATGTTGTTGTTCACCTCTTTGCCCTGCACCTCCATACCCCATATGTTGCTGTTGGCACACATATCCACATGTGTTCCTGGCTAGTTTGTCTTCTCCAACACTGTCTCTGGGACACCTCCAACAGAGCTGCGTTTGTCTGCAGGTCCTAGGTGTTCGGGTGGTGGGCTGCACGTACACCCTTCCCTGACATTGTAGCATCAGCCAACAGCAGTGTATCATTGCATTTGACAAGCCCTTATCTCCACTAATCTCCAATTGTGCAAATACAGGCCGTATGCTACTGCTGGCATGCCCACCTTAGCATACTGTGTTGGTGTGTGTTTTTGGGTTGGCCGTGTGATGATACAGCGTGCAGGCATTTTGCATTATCATGTGGTGTGAGGGGTCTGTACACCTGGGGAGCGGTGGTGACTGTGCTATCTCTACCTTACTGCTGTTACCTTGTGAACATTGTGGCCATGTGTTGTGTGTTGTGAGCTGACCTATCTCTTCTTTGCTGACAGACCACTGCACAACAGCATTTATGTATCACAGATATCGCCATAATGTGGACATGCATCAACAGTGGCTGGACATGGGGACATGGTGATTCTACACATTTCAATGACATCTTCTCCCTTCACTGTGACGTGTTGTGGCATTGGAGAGCCTCAGGGGATCCCGAACAGACACTCGCTGCAAACACACGGTAGGTTGCAACTTTGGTCTTTTGGGAATGACATCAGCCTTTACATGTTAATGATTTACTGTTTGTTTCATGGACCTTTCATGTTGAGTCTCTGTACACCAACGCTGATGCACATGGGGTGGAGCTGTGAAACGACTGTGTAACATGGGAATGGACATGACCATATCCATGTGACACCCTCGTCTGCGGTTCCAATTCCAAATGTCCACAACATGCACTGTGTTCTGTGTTGTGACCATGTTATGTTTGCCTGTGTGACGTTTCATTACGTACATATTGATGTTTGACTCTCTGCAATTTGGGCTGATGTTGCAAGCAGCATACCAATACATTGTTTATCCTCATCTGACATAGGGCAGAAGACACACACAGCACATCTACTACAGTGCATCTGGCGTCACCATCACCCACCTGTTGGAGGACACAACAACACCATGGAACTATCCCTGGGAAATGGTGCCATAGGATGTTTGACCTCTACGAGTGGGACACATGCCTAGGATGGACATTATTGTTGGACTGCTACTTTGAGCATGACAGGCCTGTACAACATACCATTGCTGCCGTGCTCTGGCTGGGTGTCGTGTTCATCGCAGGAGACACACATGACCTTTCCAGTACTGTGGAATATTGAGATGTCACACTTGACTATGTCTGCCCAGGGTTTCAAGGACAGTCTTAACGGGACTTGTTGGGTTGCAGACACCCTTTGCATTGTGGACACTGTGTACTGGTCCCTACATGTGCAGCAGGGACTGACATTGTCGCTGTATGTTGTACATCCTTCTGAATTGTGTTGTTGTGTTTTGCCCATGTGTTTTACCTGAAACGCAGGATACACTCATCTGTTTAGTTCAACACGAGCATACAGCCATGCGTGTGGCACAGGGGGAACATTGGAGAGGTCCTCTTGTCCATGTCCGCCTACCCTCCACTTGGACATGACACAGTATTTGCCACCACACCACTTTACTGCACACCAACATCTTGGATTGATGTTTGCACTCACCAAGGGTGTTACAGTGCATGTGTGTCATCACTGTATCATGTTTCAACTTACACGGTGCATGTGCATGTGACTGACTATGTTGGTGCAACACAGCTTGTGGCAATATGGCTTCTATGTGGGTTACTGTAACATGTTTGAACTTTCTTTCACTCTCTATATACAGGTTATTGTGTTTGTTTACTGTACCGACGTGACGCTCTACATTGATTTACAAACCTAGCATTGCATGTCTGCACAGTCCTATTTATCCCCTGAGGATCCCACACTCACATTGCCCCGTTATATTGGAGTGTGGCAGTGTGAGTGTCCATTTTCTTCCTTCATTTGTGCATTCCATGTACTGCGATATATGTGTACAGACACTGTATCCACACCAACCAGTGCAGGGGACCTTCTGCATAGTGTTATCTCTGCATGTTTCTGCAGTTTGTTTCATTTGAATTCTCTGTGTTCATGTGCCTCTGCTACCTGTTAGCATATCCTCATTTTGCATTTGATGATTGTTTTGGGTTACATTGGTGCTGCTTTGATTCCTATATCAGGCATTATGTGACAGCTGTAACATATATTTTGATATCTGTGTTTACACTTTCTTACTTTTAGCAGCATATGCTGTTTTATTTTGGTGCCTCCTGCGTTGGAAGACAGATCTATTTTTATGAACTGATCATGAATGATGTGTGTTGGGCCCTCATCATGCACCACCTACTGTCTACATGCACATATGTAACTAACACATTTGGGGCATGCAGCAGCATGTGGGGGGTGGGGGGGCTAATGCATACGGCACACCATGCACCTAATGCACATTATCTCTCCTGCCCATCATCTGTTGATGGGCCAGTGACTTTTCTGTAACATGTGGGTTGCTGCCCTGCAAAATGTGTTTTCAAGTTTTCCCCTGTTATCCAATCATCTTGATATTATGAAAGGAGGTATCTACGCTATCTCTGATGATTAACCAAAATAAAAATATGTTTTTGACGTACATTTGTCTCTGCTGCTGCTTGACCACAATGACACACGTATTTAGTGATTTCTTGGTCATGTACATGGCCCACCTGTGCTCACATCCTTGTATGGTGCCAGCTGTCTATCTGCCAGCCATCTGCCACATCACTGGGTGTTACGGGTTCCCATAAACACGTTCCCTTTGAGGTACTATCTTTGCATTGTGCTTGCTGTGGTTGTTTGGGATAGTGGTTACGGACATGTGTTGGAACACCATAGGTTGCAGGTTTGATTCCTACCTGGGGTTTTATTATTTTATTGTACTGTGCTAACCTGACCATGGGCTGCCTGCAGGTTCATCACCTATCCACACACACTTCCATCTCTTCACTGTACACCAAAGTGTGCCCTCTGTGCTGCCTTTCCATCACATATTAGCAGTTACATATGTCTCTTTCTTTGTAGTGTCTACATAGGCAGTCCACTTGGGGGATTGGTGTTGCTGTGATTCAGCTGGTCTGTGCCACACTTGTTTGCAGGTTCAATTCTCACATGCTTCTGTTCTGTTCCATATTTTGCCCTGCTCCACAGAGCATCCCCTGCCGCCCTTTGGATTTAGGTTCTTTTCTCTTTTGCATGCTGTATCCACTGCATAACATTTCATTGTGTGTGTGCATGTAGTTAGATGTGGCTCTGGTCCCAATTACAGACTGTGATCTGAGCTGTACACACCAGATCTGCATGTGCATTCCATCATGGTTACTGTTGGAGGTTTGCCTATCCTGGCAGACAGCAGGCTTCTTGTGTGATGCCCTGCAGTGTTCTTGTATGCAGCCTTTGCTAATGCCCTCATGTTGGTGGTGTAGCCTACCGGTTTGTGCATTGATATTTGTGCTAATGGTCATAGGTTTTATTCCTCTCTGTTCTCTTTCATTTGTATGCCTGTCCTGCACAGCTACTTTTCATTCCTGTAACAGTCATATCTGTGCAGATCTGTGCTGTTGGCACATTGTACCCTTATCACAGTTGCCAACCATCCTTCTGTCCGTCTATGTGTGTCTGCCAGCTGTGTGCCATCCTGCCCTGATGTGTAGGCTGCTACCCCATGTCCTGCACTGGTACACGTTTCTGCATTGCAGCTCTTCCTGGTTGCCTCTCCTGTGTGTGCTCTGCATGGCACTGCTACTCCTCTGTCCTCCTGTCATTGCACCTATCCTGCCACCTCTACCTCCTCTGCTGGACATGTCTTTCCATCCTCTGCCACACACTGTCATTGTTGCATGGTACATTACCATCACCCTGTGCATTGCTACAGCTGCCCACAATATGTTTGTCCATTTTTACAGCTGCCACATGGGCTGGACACAGATTTGTCTGGTCCATCAGCTCTGATCTACTTCCTTCCATCACTTGTGCATTGTCTTTCCTTGGTGCTCTGTGCAGTGTTAGGGTTATATCTGTGTTTGGGCCATACTTTTCTTGCTTTTCAATTTGGGGGACCTTACTGCCCTTGGGCAACATTTCAAGAGTCATCTATACATCCTTGGGGCATCTTTAGCCATACCTTAGATTCAGCCAGCTTATGGGGCGCCTAATATGGTGCCTTCTGGGTTGCCAACCTTTCATCATGCCCTCTGGGGCACATTATGACCCGCCTTGGCTGACGTGGTGGTTTATGATGTGCCTTCTGGTGCACCCTAAAAGGTGCATTAGGTTATGGCACTGGGGTGCAGGTATTTTTAGCTGGCAGCACAGATTGTAGGAATGTTTCAAGCAGGAAAAGGAATTGCCTTGGCGACTCTTATTCATTACACACACTGGGGATGGAACTCATAAACCCTGTCTTAGCAGTCATTGTATTAACCAGTGTGCTACACCTCTGTTGCTGTGATTACAGGTCAGCGCGCAAAGTTAAGGTTGATGCGTGGTAACGTGCACATCTCCCTCTATCGCGCGATAACGGACAAGGCGCACTTTATCGCACGATAAACCCGCGATTGCTACCTTAAGACCAGAACGCCCACTACCTTATATGGCATTCCTCACAGTAACGCTGCAACTAGCGGCAGTAACATTAAGACGGTTTAGTAAACATACCCCTTTGTTATTTTGGCGAATGGTGGGGAGTCACTCCCTAAGTAATGTGTTGCGAAGACACCACTGCAGTGCACATGCTTGGTGGCATGCCCCTAACAAGCTCAGTTTTCACTCTCCTCTGCTTCGCAAGCATTTGAGTGCTGTCGCGCCAGTACCGGTCTATATATAAGCGGGCACCTCAGTCAGTCCTGTGAGCAGTGTCCAATAAGTGACTTCTTCCAGATCTTCTCTATGTCTCCTCGTGTTGACATCATTTTAAGTTTTAAAATAATTTTTCAATTCGTGTATTATCAGATATGGATCAGTGGTTGAAAACCGGTACAGTAAAAAAGCTGAAACATAATGTGGATATTGACCAATCACCAAGAATTTCTCAGGACACATCGAACACTTTAGTGCAAAACAGTGAGAAGGAACAGTCTTCAGTTCTTCAAACAGGTAAAAAAAGAAAATACCGTGATGAATACATGAAGTATGGATTTTTGTGTATAGGAGATGAGGACTGTCCTAAGTCCGAGAGTATAGTGTGTGGGGAAGTATTATCCAATGGTAGCATGAAACTTTCTTTACTCTTGTGGCATTTACAAACAAAACATGCCAGCTATACAAACAAGGAATGCAGGTTTCTTTACTGCAAAAACATCAGAATATGATATCATAGTCAGCTAACAAAGATAACAAAAATGCACTTGAAGCCTTCTATCGTATTAGTTATCATATTGCTAGATGTGGTAAGAATCATACTATAGCTGAGAATTTAAAGTGAAACTGTGAATAGTGGACTTTCTTGAAACCAATAGGTTGCATGATCTGAGGCAACATGGTTTTACCAAAGGATGATCATGTCAAACAAATCTGATTGAGTTCTTTGACTGAGTATCTAGAGAACTAGATCAAGGGCATGCGATAGATGTGATCTACTTAGATTTCAGCAAAGTCTTTGATACTGTTTCTCATAAGAGGCTCATCAATACACTGACCAGCCTGGGGATGGGACCCAAGGTGGTGAAATGAATCAGAAATTGGATGACTGACAGATGACAGAAGGTGATGTTAAACAGAACTCACTCGGATGAAAGGAAGGTGATTAGCGGCATGCCCCAGGGATCGGTCATGGGATCGGTACTGTTGAATGTATTTGTGAGTGATATTGCTGAAGGACTGAATGGAAAAGTCTGTCTTTTTGCAGATGACATGAAAATTTGCCAGAGTGGATTCCCCTGAGGGAGTGGATAGCATGATGAAAGATCTCTTTGCCGTCGAGTCGGTGTCGACTCATGGTGACTCTCTGGATAGTTGTCCTAAATTGTGTTCGATCTTCAGTCAGGCGGCTCATTATTGACAGACTGGTACCAGTAGCTGATGTTATTGTATCGATCCATCTCATTGCTGGTCTTCCTCTTTTGCGTTGACCTTCTATCTTGCCAAGCATGATGTCTTGCTCTAATGATCTCTCTCTTCGCATGATGTGTCCAAAGTATGAAAGTCAAAGTCTTGTCATCTGAGTTTCTAAAGAAAGCTTAGGTTTGATCTCCTCTAGTACTGACTGGTTTGTTCTTCGGGCAGTCCATGGTATACACAGTATTCGCCGCCAGCACCATAATTCAAAGGCATCAATTTTCTTCCTGTCTATCTTTTTCACTGTCCAGCTTTCACATCCATATGATGTTATTGAAAATGCCATGGCTTGAACAAGATGGAAAGTTCTACAAAAGCTGAAAGAATGATCTAATGTTTGGCAGTTAAGATTTAATGTGAAGAAGTGTAGTGTCATGCACTTGGGATGCAGAAATCCAAGAGAATTGTATGCGATAGGGGACAAGAGGTTGGTATGCACGGACCAGGAGAAGGACCTTGAAGTGGTTGTTTCTGAAGATATCAAGGTGGCAAAACAGTGTGACAAGGCAGTGGCCAGAGCCAGAAGGATGCTGGATTGCATACAGAAAGAAATTACCAGCAGAAAGGAGTAGGTACTAATACCACTGTACAAGGCCTGACTTGGAATTTTGTGTTCAGTTTTGGAGACCATATCTCACAAAGGATATAAAAAGACTGGATACAGTTCAGAGAAGGTGACCAAAATGATTTGGAGCCTGTGCCAGAAGACATATGAGAAGAGACTTGAAGACCTAAATATGTACACACTAAAGGAGAGGAAGGACAGGGGAGATATGAAACAGACCTTTAAATACTTAAAGAGTATTAATGAACAAACAAATCTTTTTCAAAGACAGGGAAACTGTAAAACTAGAGGGCATAACTTGAAGCTGCAAGGGGGTAAACTGAAGGGCAACATCAGGAAATACTTTTTCACTGAAAGGGTGGTGGATGCTTGGCATGCCCTTCTGATGGAAGTGGTGGGAGCAATACAGTGACAGAATTCGAAATGGCATGGGACACACACAGTGGATCCCTTTATAGCAACAGGATAAAATCAAAATAAACTTAACTATCTCTTATATCTCAATAAATATGGGTGTGCTGCATGGAGAGGCAGGTGCACCTATTCTTGTCACCTTGGTGGACATACCAGATGGATCATGCTGGTTTTTATCAGCCGTCATATACTATGTTAATATGTTACTATGTAAAAGATGTCAAAAGAAAGACTCAACTCTGTACTTAAAACTTGAAAGTAAAAAGTATCATTAGAAGCCAGTGTGCATATGGATCCCACAAACAGATGATTCTTATATATTCAAGTAAATCAAAGCTAAATCACGATGCCCCCACACAGAAGTAACAATAGGTCTCAGACTTCCCGGGCAAAACATAAACCAGTCAGATTGTTCTGACACGGCAAAGCCCTGCTAGCATCAACGACCCATGATGTACTGTTGCTCTGGGGTGGGCATCAACCAACTCTTTCACTTCAGAAAATAATAAAGAATTTAAGCTGAAAAAGTTCTGTCTCAAAATATCAAAAGAGTGGTTTAGCTGAACTTAGCTTTTATAACAGTGCTTGAATATCAGTGCTGAGCCATTGCCATGATCCCCAACGCTCTCAATCGCGCTTGTCTTGCGTTTCACCTAAAGAGATTTCTTCAGGGGATGGCTAAAGGCACTGTAAAACATAAAACACAACAGACTGTAGTCGATACATACTTTCAAAAAGATGTTCATTTCTTATATCCAGATACTAGGTAGAGAAGGACGCGGCCCCACACCGTGTTATTCACTGAATGGAGACACTAGCAAAGTTCACCAACCGATATGGAATGCTGCTCATGCGGTCTAGAAATTTATAGAGCTGAGGACACAACCCACTTGCTCTTACTGCAGGAGAATCAAATGCAAACATCCCACTCCACACGTGAATTAAGACCAAAGGGAACCACAGAGCCCAATGTGTGGATCCAGCGTTGTTCCTGTCACAAAAGAGTATCACCCCTAGTTCTGCCCAATCGGGAGGAATTGACAAAATCAAGGCAGAAACATTGTAGCTCCTCGAACTTGTGTTGCAGCTGAAGGCAATGATCTACAATTGGCGCCTCATGGCGCTGGCACTTCAGTTTACTTTTATGCTCGTTCATACGAACTTTAAACATTCGGATCATTTTGCCAATGTAAATCAGATCACAGGGGCAAAGAATACAGTAGACGACATATACAGAGGTACAGGACGTGCGATGTTTTAGCCGATAGGTTTTGTCATGGTAGCTAAACTCATGTAGTTCTTTTGTGATGGGGCAGATATTGCATTCACCACATCGTACATGCCCACCATTAGTAGGAATCACCGGGGATAGAGGACGCAGCACAGCCGGACTTAACATCTCTTTAAGATTGGTGTTGCGCTGCCAAACACATCGCACATTCTTATTTTCAAGACCAGGAATGCTATGAAGAACATTCGCATGCCGTTTAACTATACGCTTTAGCTGAGAGCTAAAAGGGGAGTATTTGGTGATGAGATTAATACACGAATCCATATTAGAAGGCAATGCTGAACGTTGGCGAGAGCAAAGCATTAAATCCCTATTAGAATAGAGTGCTCTTTTATATGCTTTATTCACAACAGACCGTGGGTATCCCCGATCTAAAAAATTCTGCTTCAAAAGTCGTGCTTGATCCTTGTAAGCTTGAACAGTAGAACAATTGCGGCGGTAGTGTACGAATTGTGACAGCGGCAAGCTGTCTTTCAGTTGTAAAGGGTGGGCACTACTGTAATGGAGGAACGTATTACGGTCAGTTATTTTTCTATGCACAGAGGTAGATCAGACAGCCTCGGTTTTCTGAATAACCACATCAAGAAATGTAATCTTTTCCTCATGGTACTGCAGGGTAAACTTGAGATGCACATCTCTAACATTCAACCATTGGAAAAATTCTTCAAGATCAGCAGCAGTGCCATGCCATATTAAAAAAATGTCGTCGATGTATCTTCGCCATAGTTTAAGATTTTTCAAAAATGGAGAGACTTCAAGCCAATGCCGTTCAAACCGCTGCATATAGAGGTTCGCTTTTATTTCAAAGAAAAGGATATTAATCAATCTAAGTGTTGCGGGCTATGTACTGATGGGAGCAAATATATATGTCAGATTTTTACTCCGTTCTTCGCGGTCATGTCATGAAGGTAGCCCCCAATATAACCTGGAGTCACTGCTGCATCCACAGGCAAAGCCTAGCATCTAAGCACCTCCAAGTCATTCTTGATGAAGCTGTTAAACTGATTAATTTTATAAAGTCATAAAATGTATAAAGCATATGAGGACAGACTGAAAGATCTTAATATGTACACCTTAGAGGAAAGGCGGGAGAGAGGTGATATGATTGAGATGTTTAAATACCTCCGTGGCATAAATGTTCAGGGAGAGAGCCTCTTTCAATTGAAAGCAAGTTCTGCTACGAGGGGACATGGGATGAGGGTGAAGGGAGATAGATTCAGGAGTGATATGCGGAAATATTTTTTTTACGGAAAGAGTAGTGGATCCGTGGAATAGTCTCCCAGTGGAGTTGGTAGAGATAAGGACAGTAACTGAATTCAAAAAAGCATGGGACAAACACAGAGGATCTCTAAAGGTAAAAAGGGGACTGTTGTAGTTGTTGATATGGAAGGATAGACTAGATAGGCCATGTGGTCTTTTTCTGTCATCATATTTCTATGTTTCTATGTTTCTAAAGTCCACAAACTCGAGAATTTTCAAAGTACTGTGTGAAGAGATGATGAATCTTTATTCAACCCTGCTTCTTCATACAGAAGTATGGTGGCTCTCACGTGGTAAAGTCCTTACCCGTCTTTTCGAACTTAGATATGAGCTCCGGGGTTTATTTTAAGACCTTCCTTTCCAACTTGCTTTCAAGTTACATGACTGTGATTGTCTTCAGGCTCTTACATACTTATCAAATATTTTTCTACAAATAAACAGTCTAAATTTGGCAGTTCAGAATAGTTTGCTAACACTCTTCGAAGTTTCAGACAAAATTGAATCTATGATTAAAAAGTTAGATTTTTGGAGGTTATGTATTGAAAAAGGTCAATCTGAGGTACTTGAAAAAGGCGAAACTGGAGGTACTTGAAACAATTTCTTATCTGAGAAACATAAAAACATGATGGCAGAAAAAGACCACATGGCCTGTCTAGTCTACCCTTCCATATCAACTACAATAGTCCCCTTTTTACCTTTAGAGATCCTCTGTGTTTGTCCCATGCTTTCTTGAATTCAGATACTGTCTTCTTGTCCACCACCTCCACTAGGAGACTATTCCACATATCTGCCACTCTTTAAGTAAAGAACAAGCTACAACTCTCCCAGGAAATGAGCAAGAAAATAACTGAACACATAAAAGGGCTAAAATCATCTTTCAAGAAGTACTTCTCAAAACCTAGAGAAGAGAACAACTGGATTGCAAATCCCTTTGAAGAAGAATATATCCAAGCTGCCAGATTATCAATCAAAGAGAAAGAGAAGTTGATCAGACTTTCAACAGATACTACTTTAAAAGCTGAATTCAAAGAAAAATCCCTTATTAACTTTTGGGCAGACATCAGCAGAGAATATGAACAGCTTTCTGACAAGTCGCCTAAGTTTCTCTTGCCATTTACAAATACAGAGCTGGTGGAGAGGGCTTTCTCTTCTTATACCTTTATAAAAAATAAATACTGCAGCAAGCTAAATGCAGTTCCAGATTTAAGATTGTATTTTACATCAGTTGAACCTGATTTCAAAAGATTATGTGCCTCAAAACAACCTCAAGGATCGCACTGAACATTTATTTGTTGTGTATAAAATATTTATTGTGTTTTATAAATATTATTTAAAAGCATTTTGCTAATATGAGGGATACAATTTATGGAAATGGACTGCCAAGGGGTACGCAAATGAAAAAAGGTTGGGAACCATTGCTCTAAAGCTGGGGTCACCAACCTCCAGAGGGCCGCGGGCCGCACAGCCGACTACCGGGAGCCTCGCGGGCCGCAGCCCCCTTCTCCCCGCCCCCGTGAAAAAAAACAACAAACGCAAAATGATGAAAACAATGGCTGATCACCTTTATTGAATTTAATGAGATGGCTGATGATTCATGCTAGCAGACAACGCTTAAAGTCCGGCTTCACAGATGACACTGACAGGAGAAGGGACGCTTGCAGGTGGTCGTCGGTGAGCTGCGAGCGCGTGGATACAATGGCGGGAATCCTTGGCGGGCCGCATGTAATGTTAACCGGGGTAGAGCCTTGCGGGCCGCACGAAGGGACCTCGTGGGCCGCATGCGGCCCGTGGGCCGCAGGTTGGTGACCCCTGCTCTAAAGTATACATATTAAGATCTTTAAGTTTGTCCTCATCTGCTTTATAACGAAGACCACTAACCATTTTAGTAGCAACCCTCTGCACCGACTCCAACCTGCTTATATCTTTTTGAAGGTGTGGTCTCCAGAATTGCACATAATAACCCAAATGAGATCTACCGAGACTTATACATAAGCATTATCAACTCCTTTTTTCTGCTGGCCATTCCTCTCCCTATGCACCCAAACATCTTTCTGGTTTTCCCATTCGCCTTTTCTACCTGTTTAACTACTTTAAGATTGTCAGACACAATTACGCCTAGGTTCCGTTCTTCTTTCATAGACAGAAATACCTCACCCCCTAACCCCCTACACTGTACTGCTCCTTTGGATTTTTGCATTCCAAATGCATGACCTGGCATTTTTTAGCATTAAATTTCAGCTGCCAAATTCTAGACCATCTTCAAGCTTAGCTAGATACCGCCTCATTTTATCTACTCCTTCCTGGGTGTCTATTGCAGATTTTAGTATTATCTGCCAACAAGCAAATCTTCCCCAACAGCCTTTCTGCAATATCACTAACAAAGATGTTAAAAAGAATCAGACCAAGGATAGAGTCCTGCTGCATACCATTGGTAACCTCCTTCTCCTCAGAGTGAGCTCCATTTAGCGGTATCCTTTGTCGCCTCTCATTCAACCAATTTCTAACCAATCAGTCACTTTAGGGTCCATCCCTAGGATGCTCAGATTGTTTATAAGTCATCTGTGCAGAACAGTGTCAAAGGCTTTACTGAAATCTAAATATAACACATCTAGGGCTTTCTCTCGGTCCAACTCTCTGGTCACCCAATCAAAGAAATCAATGAGATTTCTTTGACAAGACCCCCCTCTGGTAAATCCATGCTGCCTCAGATCCTGCAATCCATTGGATTCCAGAAACTTCATTATTCTCTCTTTAAGTAGCCTTTCCAATAATTTATTTATTTAACTAGGCTTATATACCACTTTTCTACCAGTCAAAGCAATATACATTCAGATACTGTATATATATACAGGGTGGCCCAAAAAAAGTGAGAACATCTCATAAATTAAAGCTTAAATAGTTTACTTATTTACCTTTTTTTAGCTATATAATGTCTTTATTTTGACAATTTCTGGTCGCCATCTTTTTTAAAAAATTTGTCAATCATTTACATCTGTCTTTTTGAATTTTTAAATAACTTAGAAGCTACGAGATGTTCTCACTTTTTTTGGGCCACCCTGTATTTCCCTTGTCCCCAAAGGACTCACAACCTATGTTATTGTACCTGTGGCAATGGAGGGTTAAGTGGCTTACCCAAGGCCACAAGGAGCACCTGTGGGACTAGAAACCCCAGTCCTTCCGGGCCAAGGTTGCTGCCCTCTAGTGTTTCCCCAACCATTAGACCACTCCTCCCTATATTTACTAACCATAAAGATTAGACTAACCGGCCTGTAGTTCTCAATGTCATCCTTACATCTGCTTTTGTGTAAGCAGATCACATGTGCCTTTCTCCAGTCCTCTGGCACCACTCTGGACTCCAAAGAAGCATTGACAAGGTCAAATAGTGGAGTTTCTTGAACGTCCTCAAGTTCCTTCAGTATTCTTGGATGTATCCTATCCGGACCCATGGCTTTATCTACTTTTAGTTTAGCTAGTTCCTCATGAATATAGTCCTCTGAAAATTGTTTGAGATCCCCGTCGCTTCTATTCCTATTTGTGGGTTTTCTGAAGTCCTGTTCCTGGCCCTTCATCTATGAACACAGAACAGAAATATTTGTTATGCAATTCTGCGTTATCCTCTTATATTCTGCATATGCCTCCTCTGCATCCTTGAGTCTCTCAATACCACTTTTGCCCTTCCTCCTCTCACTAACATATCTGAAAAATGTCTTATCCCCACATTTTATTGCATTGGCTATTTCTTTTTCTTTTTGTATCTTTGCTTTCCTGACTACTTTGCTAACTTTTCTAAGTTTTTACAAATATAGAGGCCAGTCTTCCTCTCTCTGTGATGTATTTCATGAAGGCCTCCCTCTTTTTCTTCACCTTTTCAGCTACTTCTGCTGAGAACCATAGCGGCCTCCTTTTCTTTTTACATTAATTTACCTTTCTAACAAAAGATTTGTTGCCCTTAAAATATCCCCTTTCAGTTTTGCCCAATGTTTTTCTACATCCCCCAGCAGTTCTCATCCCACTGACAAATCTTTGAGGTATTGTCCCATCATGGCAAAGTCAGTTTTCCTAAAGTCTAAGACCCTCACTTTTGAATGGATTATATCTTAGCCTCCCATCTTCACCTCTGTCGGAGAGCTTGAATTTTTCAAGAAGCATCTCATCAATGTACTTCTCACTGTCTCAAATGCTTCTCAGCCTTGCCACCTCTTCCCTGAGCTCCTCCATTTCTTTCCTGAGAACCTCAGCATGCAGGCATCCTGCACATGGAACCGGTCGTTCAACTGGCATTGGGATCTCTGTCTGGACAGAGGCAGAAGCTGTAATGTGGGCAACAGCTTTAGCAATATGATTTTTCACAGTACATGTTTTTCACAGTTTCCCATTTTGAGTTCAGGAGAAGTGAGAACTTTGGAACAGAAAGCAATAGGGTGATCTACTCCTCCTAGGCATTGTGTTAGAGCTGCACCTATACTGTTCTCTCCAACTACAGGGTACAGGAAAAAATGTTGTGTGTGATCTGGGTGTGCCAGAACTGGAGCAGAAGTCAAAATGTGCTTAAATTTAGTTACAGCCTCTGTATGTTCTTCCTCCCAAACATAACCTTTACTTTTTAACAAGGAGTAAAGTGGAGCTGCCACTTCAGCATAATTGTGCAGGAAGTCACGACAGAAACCAGTGAGCCCTAGAAATGACTGGAGTGATTTCTGATCTGTAGGAAGTGGAAGTTTCTGTATCAGCTCTATCCTCTGAGAATCTACAGATTTACCATCCTGGCCAATTGTAACCCCTAAAAAGGAAACCTGTGATTTGCACAGTTGAGCCTTGGCAGGATTAACTTTAAGACCAGCTTGTAAGAGGGCTTTTAAAACTTCTCTTACATGATTCCAGTGTACAGCTTCATTCTCAGACTGAATCAGAATGTCATCTACATAGTGAATTATATTATCTCTGCAAGACAATAGTGACAGGGCTTCCTGCATGTATTTATGAAAGATCAATGGTGAATCTTTATAGCCCTGTGGCAACACAGTCCATGCATATTGTTTATTCAGCCACTGAAAGGCTGTTTTGTACTGGCATTCAAGGGCCAGGGGCAGACTCCAAAACCCATTGGATATGTCTAAAACAGAGAAAAATTTACATTCGGGGTTCAGTTTAGAGATCATTTCAGGGTATGAGGCTACCACGGGCACTACAGATTTTGAAACTTGATTCAGGGCACGGAAGTCCATAGTGAGCCTGAAAGAACCCCCCCGGTTTAACTATCGGCCAGGCTGGTGAATTGCATGTGGAAGAAATAGGTCTAATCAGACCCCTCTCCTCCAGTATCTTCACAATTTTAGTCACTGGTTCTATAGCCTGATGAGGTACTGGGTATTGTTTCTGTGGTGGAGGATCCTCACCTTCCAACAGTAATTCTATGTGCATTTTCCCACAATCTAACTTGTCTTGTGCCCAGACTGGAATATCAGCCACCTCTGAGGGAATTACACACAGATCATACTGCTGAGCTGCCTTGGTACACTGAGTTGCTAACTGCATGGGAATGACTTCATGCACTAAAGTTTTAGAGGCACTTGAAGTTCCCGAATACTGCCACAATTTAAGATTAGCCATATCCACCACCAAATTTAACTGGTTGAGAATGTCAATTCCAATTATTTCTTTTGGTGTGTTCACTATAGTGAAGGCAGTGGTTTCCAACACTTCCTTGTTTTGTTCACTGTGCACAGGGATACCCCATTTAACTGGGATAGCCACACACTTGGAAGCTGTGTCGTTAATTCCTTCAATTTCATAAATTTCCATATTTTTCTGATCTGCAGTGGGAGAAGCTCTGTTTGTAAAACTAATTCCAGCCCCTGTGTCAATCAAAGCTAGTTTATCCTGACCCCCTATTCTGCTGATAACATTGGGACGTCCACAAGAGTCCAGTATCAAGGATGTTACAAGCCTTAAACTGTATTCTGGGCCTGTGTCTGTTTCATCATCCAGAGGCTCTGGAATTGAGTCCTCTGCTGAGAGAATGGGAGCAGGCTGGGCTATGAAGGCTTGAGACATTTTGATATCTGAACCCAGGAGGTCAGGACATCCCTATGCACTAGCCTTGTGTTTGTCCTGAGCTGCTTGTATGTCCTGTTTTAATTTATCTATTTCTACCTGCAGTATGTGTTTGTCCTGTTCCCATTTAATTTTCTCTTTTTCTAATCCATCTGTCTGTGCTTTGAGCTCTTGAAAGGGAATGTAACCTGAGGAGTTTCTAAAAGTACCTCTGCTTTGTCCTCTCCAAGGTGTCTGTCTCCTGTATCCTTTGTCTGTGTTTTTTGTGTATTGGGAGGATCCCTCAGCTTGCCACTTCCGTGCTTCTGATATTGTTATGACCTGCGAGGGCTGGGTCTTCCAAACAGACCCAATTCTGAGCATTAAAGTATCAAAAGGGGTTGCTTTAGGGTCTTCAGAAAATAACAGAAGGTGTTTTGTAATCTCAGGGGATAGCAATTCTAATAAAAATGCCTTATGCGTACTCTCCCCATAATCTTCTGCATTGGGCCAGGACTCCTGCTCATTAAGAACTGCTTTTAAAATCTAGGCTCTATATGCAAACTGTTCCAGTGTATCATTTGGTAGAGGTGAAATAATTTTAAATACTTGCATTGGGGAATAGTGAAATAGTTTCTCAATACCCCTTTTAACCAACTGGGATGGGTGAGTGAGAAAGCCAACTTTATAATAGTGTGGCCCCAGAGCCAGATGCATAAGTCTATCAAAGTCTGATTGTTTTCTTCTGTATTTCCCTAGACCCCAGTGAATCAGAATATCAGTGGCCCATTTGCACCATTCATTTACATTAAAAGGCATAGGGCCAGCTTTCTCAACTATCCTTTCAATGTCCCTATCTTTTAATGAGTCCTGCAGCATCACTTTAACTGGTGCTCTGAGTTCGGTACTGGGTGCCATGTCTGAGTCATCTGAATTATCCTCCTGACAGGTCCTGGTTATTGCTCTGTTCTGGCTGAGATAAACTATTAGGATTTTCTTCTTCTGTGCTGTTTTCCTCTCTATTTTTCCCATTCCTAAGCCCAGCTATAGATACTTCTGCATTCTTTTGTTTATAGGGTGTGTCATAGGCAGGGGGGGCTGAGGGTGAAATAGTGGTTGTTGGCCAGAGCTTATATTCCTTTTGTCTTTCAGAGGCCAATTCATCCTTAACGTGCCTCAATTCAAGTTTAATTGCTTCTAATTGCTCACTAACAGTTATAAAGGAATTTGTGGCTTGTATCACCTGAGCCCATTGCATGGAAATGCAAATTTGTGCTTCCTCCGGGTCTTTGGTTAATTATGTACACTGAGTAGTCAGTTCAGTATTGTCCTGTTTCATGCTAATGAGCCCCCTGCACATGCCTTGGATAAAAAGGCATTTTCTTTTATTTGTTTTCTTTTTGAATTCTTGATAATGTTTTAACATTTGTCTTTGAATATTATACCATAATGCCTCAGGAAATTCCCCTTCAAAGGGACCACCTTTTCTCTTACAGTATGTCATTATAATTTCTTTCAGTTCCTTAAAATCAAAGGCCTCCATATTGGAGACTGCAGAAAAGACTGTAGTTGGTACAGGGGCCTAGTTTATTATGTTTTTATTTGGTTTTATGCGACTATCTCAAATGTGCAACCTTGGAAGGAGGAATGCTCACTTTTATGAAGAAGTGAGACTTAGAATTATAGTTGGAATGGCATAAATTTTGTGGGTGTTCAGTAGAGAGTACTGGCATAAAGACCACGCCTTCAAATTATACCTGAATAAAAAGTGCTTACCACCTTTTAACAGGGTGGAAGTTTAGGGTGAAATTATAGTAAGAAGGGTGTTAGGAGATTAACAGAATTGTCAGTTACTGTATCAGTTGCAGCAAACTTTAAGCCTGCCCTCACCAAGATACATACTGGCAGGAGACTGAGAAATAAAAGGCAGAGGGACAGGAGGTAAAGTAGTGTTACTAGGAAAGATGTATATTGTAACGGTGTACCACTTCCAAACTAAAGCTGGACTATCTCTCTGTCTTTTCTTAGCAGCTCAAATACTAGAGAAAAATCTGTGCCTTGTAACAAACCGTAACAAGCCTCTACATACAAATAAGAAAATTACAAGCCACTCTATGTAATCTCCCTAGGCTTAGGTAATATTAAAATCCAGGATTCTTACAGAGCCTTTTGACAATGAAAATCTCACCTTGTCTAACCCCACAAAACAAAGTTATCACTGGAACTTTTCACTAAATCCAGCCTGTAACCAAAATTGTATATGGTCACAAGGGCTTTTGATTTTCCTGTCGCACCCTGTCTGAAATCTACTTTAATGTATTAGACAAAATTATTACTTACCCAACTGGAGATCTGCTGCGAAATCCGAGACGGGCCCCCATAAAATATAACCTTTCGCCGCTCTCTACTTTTGGTTATGCTCCATTGGGTCCTGGGTTCATTTCACAGAGACAGTAGGGTTAGTAGCACAATAAGACAACCAAAACTGGTGTGGCTTGGAAAAAGGGTTTTATATAGAAATAGGCTTATTACAAAAGTACAGAACAGATGTAAAAAGCTGTTATAAAGCTGCTTCAGTGTACTTCAATTAATCTGTGTGTCTGTCTGTGTGTGTGTGTGGGTAAGAGAGAATAGGAAGAGAGAGAGAGAAAGGGGGGGGGGGGTAAGGAGAAGTGTGTGTGTGTCCGATGAATAGGAAGAGAAGAGAAAGAAAGGGGGGGGGTGTCTAATGAATAGAAAGAGAGCGATACTTTGTGTTTCTCTGTATTTATAGTGAAATTCTTCAGCACCTCCCTCTGTCATAATTTGGTTTGTTTGAAGTCTGCTATCACTTGATTAGCAAGGAGGGGCTGTTTGTCCTTCAGACTAATCAGGTAAACTATGCTCATTAAGTCTGGAGACTGACATCACCAGGGGGTCAGAGCTAATCTCATCAGGTAAACTACGCTCATTAAGTCTGGAGACTGACATCACCAGAGGGTCAAAGCTGCTTGCAATCTAAGGTCTTGGAAAAGCCATGACACCTATGCTAGGCATAATGTCATGCTGATGTATGCTGACAGAACACAGCTGTCCACACTGTCATATTTGCTTTTTCCCAAAACCCTGGGGGAAAAGGAGCCAAATAGAATGAAGGGCATGATATGGTTGAACTGCACATATGCAGCCAAATAGGTACAATGTAGATCTCTGACTGAACCTGAGGTGTAGGTTTCAACACCACAGACTGTGTGGACCAGGTGTCCATTGACCCACTTTCCATTCATGGTGACCTCCACAACAGCTACCTAATGGTCACTGATGATGTATGTGTCCTGTAGGCCATGAGTGCCTGTAAACCCCTGTCCTCATGTGAATGCACTGAGCCTCTGCTAGTCATGGAGGATATGTAGACAGTAGGTTTGATTGTGCAATGCATCATGGGTTATGGTGGAATGAATGAATAAGTGAAGATAGATCTGCACCAGTGGTACAAAGTATGGATGGGAGGACGGGGCCTGTGGCTAGAAACAGAAACATCAGCTAGGATGCTGGGAGATGGCCGCATGGTACAGCATGGACCTCTAGGGTGGTGAGAGAATGACTACATGCTGTCCATAGGCTGTCTGAGGGGCAAAGAGTGAAGATGGATGTGGTGAGACACAGAGGTACCACCCGGACCAATTGGCTATGTTGTCAATGAAACACACATGTAGTAAATACTAAATATAGTCGAAGACATACAGGCCCTAAATAAAAGGCAAAGAAGTGCAAAGTGATTCAGTGACTGTATCTGAATCCATGATCCACTGTGTATTAGCTAGCTGTGTTAACCATTGAGTCAACCCAGCATACCATATCAGCTACTGTGTGCAGAGGTGCACACCCACCCACATCTATACAGATACCGACATATAGATATGTGTATAGCTACACAGCCAGGTTAGCAGTGGAGTGTGTAGCCCAGCGGTTAGGGGTAGCAAGCACGCATCCAACACATTGCAAATTGATTTCCTATAACAGCCAACCTGATGCAAAGTGCATGAAATTGTACCCTCAAAAGATGCATGTAGATAGTCACATCTTTTGGAATGTGTGCGGTGCCACACAATGCACCTTGCACTAAACATGCTGCCAACGCATAAGGCAGCAATCAGAGCTCATACAGTGTACAGGCCACATGGGGCGTACCATGCGTGAGGTGCGTTCCATAGCGTTATGCACATTGCATGTCGCACACACGCTCTGCACCTTATGTTCCGCAGATACATCGCACAATGGCACATAAAACACCGCATTGTGCATGACATGTCTGCGGAAGGTTGGCATGTACAGTGCCTAGCATGTACGCAGCACGTATGGTGCATAACCTAATGCATGTTGAGCAGATGAAATGTGTTGTCCCTATGATGTGTGCCATACATGGCAATGTGCATAACGCCACACACTAAAATGGGGTTACGTGCGTTATATAATGCGCTGTGCCGCGCACTGCACCTTGGTGGCTATGAAATGCACCATTAAGTGAAATACTGCGTGTTGATGATAAATCACGGTAATGCATGTTATTGCGTTTCCACGACAACACTGCGTCATGATGTCCTTCACTAAAAACAACAGACAAAATGGTGTCCCGCTCCAGAAAGCCAGCCTTCTCACAGGGCGACATACATATGCAAGGAAGGATGATCTGCAGTCGCCAGAGGCGGCTATTCCCATCCTCCTCCAAGTGGCAGAATATCTTCCGCGTAAAGCAGGCATGGCACCGGCTAGCAAGGCGCTACAATGTACATGCAGACTACCCATGAGATGTAAGTGCATGGGGGCAGCTACCACATACCAAGGAGGGCAACATAGCAGCTCGTAAGCAACACACATCATCTACTGGTGACACCATGGCCAAATAGTATCCAGTTGTAGGTCTGTGAGGTGAGCATTGGTGTGTAACAGTGTGTTGGTAATGCAAGTGATGGGTACATGTTACCTTGACATGGTATTGCAATAGTAAAGGTGACAGTGTCATGTGTAGTAATACCCACTGCTATGTCACAGGAGGGGTGAGGGTCGTATAGCTTTGTATGTACCATAGATGCATGTTTGTCCTTGGTAGGGTCAAATAATTGAATTGTGTATGCATGTGTAAATACAAGTGGCAACCATGATACTGATGCGCTAAACACTGATGTGCTGCCACATGCAATTATGATGGTGTATGTCATGAACATGCCACCACACACAGCCTCAGGCTGGTTTATTAACACTGACTCCTGGCAAACAAACTGTCAATGACCCTCATAATTGTGCATCACATGGCAGTGTGATTTATGTGGAGGTTGCTGTGGCCTGTTGCATGTCAGCAGAGGTTATGTGCAATGTCATATTGAATTGAGAGGAAATGCATGTGTACTACCAGTGTACTGATGGAAAGTAAACCATCAACACACTCCCAAGCCCTGGTCAGGGTGAGGTAGGTTTGTGACATACACTGTGTACTCTAGGGGGAGTGGAAGCGGAGCAATCTGAGGAGTGTGAGACTCATGTGGCCATAAAACGTTGCCAGAAGGCACCATGTACGTACACTGTACGCAAAATGCATGCACATGGTGCCTTCCGGTGATATTTTATGCAACACGCATTGTGCTTGGCAGGGTACGTTGCGCCTGTGTTATGTACATGGTGCATCATGCATATACATTGCATAATGCGCCTGTGTTATATGCAGGGGGCGTTACGCCTAGGTATTGCCTCGGACTCGCCGGTCTCATGCCATACCAGGGTTGCTCAAGCTCCTGATTACCCTACATTTCTTTGCCTCTGGCTGCTTCCAGACATCGGTTACTGCAATAGGTGGAATGAGCCAGCCCACCTTCTCACGCTGTCTCCACCAGGTACTGCAAGCCATGATCAGTCGGGTAAGGAATTACATTGTATTTCCTAACAGTAGGCAAGAGTGGGGGACCCTGACCCATGCGTTTGAGCAGATTGCAGGGATACCACTCATGATGGGAGCTATTGATTGCACACATATTGCCTTGGTCCCATCCAGAGGCAGGGAAGCAGTGTTCCGCAACCACAAACACTACCATTCCCTGAATGTGCAGGTTGTATGTGATGCAAATATGCATATTCTGAATGTGGTTCCTAGGTTTCTAATGTCAACCCATGACTCCTATATCCTGCATCACTCAGAACTATCCCAACAGTTTGAGAGTGGACAATATGAGGACTGTGTCCTGCTGGGTGGGTATTTTTCATGTCTACTATGCACATGCTATTAGGATGATCTGGGGTGCTGACCACTATCACAGATGGGCCAAGGTCACAGGTGGCTTTCTGTGGCACATTTTTGTCTGCATATCTCATGCCACATACAACACATGTCCTGATGCAGGAACACCACAGTTTTCTAGTATATTCAGAACACTGGTGTTTATGCAATGGCATATCACAGCACAGCCATTGCATCAGTGACTAAGTAGCATTTGCACATGGTACCTCCTACTTCCCTTCTTTATGTTTTGGTGATGGAAAACTAAAATCTCTGGGAGCTGTGACTATTATCTCACCATATCACTGTCTCAAGACTCATGTTCACATCCCTTCTAGTGTTTCATGTAACCATGCAGCCATGAGGTTTATATTTGTATTCCAAACTGCTGCTCTATTGTACAGTCATTTTTTCCTATGAAGATATCTGAACATATGATGTGATCATCATATGCTAATCTGCAACATGTTGTCATCAGCACATATGGTAGTTCGACCTCTCATTACCTGGTTACCCACATGTACATCTGCCAGCCTTGGTGGTGTATCCCTAATTGTGTCTGTTGCCAATCACTGTGTGTATAGTGACTTGGGGAGGTAGAACTTTGTTTCATAGGTGTTTGTTGTATGTTCTGGGTATGTGGACCATTCACCTCTCAGCATTTTGACCGAGTTTAATTGTTCTATTTCAGTTTGCACATTTAAAAACACATGTATATTTCTGGATGATCGACTATGATTGTCAGGTTTAACACATCTTAAATGACCTCATCATGTAAATGTGACAGTGGCACCTGTTCTATGTCAAAGGTATGTTTGGCCTTTGAATGTTTTCAGACAGCTGTATCTATCAGATTGTCAAAGATGTGTTGTGCTAGGTATGTTTGATGCCTTCATAAATGCGGTTAGTGCATTTTATGTATAGCAGATTAATAACGTGTTTGAAATGGACACAGATAATGTGTATTGCCATCATTACTTTTCACCAGTGTTATGTGTCACATTTTTCTGCAAGATAGGGATATATGCCATCATATATAGCAGATAAGGGATATATGCCATCAAATGCTGTTATCTGTTTGTGCCATTATTGAATATGTTTGTTGTTACAGCTACATGATTGTGTGTGTTGGGTAAAGGCAACATGCAATGGAGAGGTATCGGCATGTACATCCAGACATTGTGTGCAAACATCTGTTCCTGGTTGACATTTCCACATTTCTTTCTGCAGGTGATGTTGGATATCGGTGTCGAGCCTGCTTGCTGACCCCTGTGCATTTTCCACGGCCACCTGAAGAGAAGAGGTACAATTGAATCCATTGAATTCAGAAGAAATATCCATCTCTGTTCTAACCATTGCAGATTTTTTTCTAACCATTGCAGATATTTCTTCTGAATTCAATGGAACCAGCTGGCCTCAATCGTGAGATCGATTGGTTGAGTGTTCTCTGACGGATCAGTTTCGATTGGACATGTCATTATTTCTTTCCACCAATTGGATAAGGGACTCCCTTTGTAGTGGGTGTTTCCTGTTCCATTGGTTGGTTCTTCTTTAAAAGCAGTAGTTTTTCAGCCTATGGGCAATTACCTCTACCGTGGCCGCAGAAGACGGCGTCTTTTCAACAATGTTGCCATTTTTGCTTTTACAACTAAGCACTTGATACAGAGTTGGATACTCGAAACGCGCGCGTCGTGTAAAGGGAATTCTTCTTGAGCAACTTTACTCTCCGGTGGAGTGTTTTAAATCAGATAAGTTTAAAAAATATAAATATATTAATTTTAGTGGTGAAGAACCAATTTTGAATAAAAGGCAGCTTACTGCTTGGCGTGAGTGGTTAAATCCATACCACCTCTCCCACAGTCAGCTTCGACAAAAATGAAATAAAAAAGTCTTTTTGGGGGTATTTATGGTGAACTTTTTGTGATAGTACTTTAATTTGTTCACACAATTGGGGGTTTTTTCTTTTACATCCATTCCAGTGGCACAATATTCATGATATCCACATCAGGCACACTCACAGCTGATGAAGCAGGGCTCCATATTGTCAGGGGATGTGGCATAGAGTGAGGTCTCCACCACTGTGCTGCTGCATTATTGCCCACAGATGGTATCTGTGATAAGGAAGCTTATCATGACTTAGGAAAAGGGAAAAAGGAAAGGAATTCAGCCTTATAAAAGGACCTATTTTGCAAGGTCAGAGAAACAGAACCCCAATCACACCTATAAAGCAGGAAATTCACAGCTGGGATAGGTTTCAGAGTTCCCCTAGTGGAGTAAAGGAGAAGGAATGCAGACCCAAGGTAAGAGACCCTTACGTCACTGAGTTCCCTAATTACTCAGCTGCCAGGAGGCAAACTGATCTCCGTCACCTGAGAGGAGAAGAGGTGGGGCTGGAGCCTTGGGGATTTAAGTCCAGGATAGATTATACAAAAGGAGATCCAGAGAGAGATCCAGGGAGAGATCCACTGAGAGATCCAGGCAGAGACCCAAGCTGGAACACAGGCAGAAGGAACACAAGCTGGAGGACAAGACGAGGAAGCAGAGGAGAATGGTGGCCAGAGCATGAGAAAGGAGAAGCTGCCACAAGCCCAGGCCCAGGTAGAAGCCTTAGAACAGGGGTGTCAAACTCAAATACACAGTGGGCCAAAATGTAAAACTTGAACAAAGTCGCGGGCCAGCATTGAACAAATGAACCTTTTAATATGGACCCAAACAAGATTTGCTTTAACATTGAATATGAAGCAACACTTATTACTATACAATTTATAACTTAATAGTTCAGATATGCAAAAACCAATTTCAAATAAAAAAAAACATCAATGACATTCATTTATTAAATAAGATTTAAATAATAATAAATAATAATTTTTAAAATAAAATAACAATAATAAAATTAATCAACCATTCAAGCCCATGTCTTGGAGTAGCAAGAAAAAGTGCATAAAGAAAATGTTAATTATTGCTCAGTTTGCTGCACACTGATCTAATCTGATGTGCCCAAGCCAGATACCTGGCATCTCTTCTTGGATGATAGTTCATCAATGTCTGGGCTCAGGCTTTGAGCTGAGGAAATCCTCAGTATCGCGCGAAGGTGCTCATCAGTCAGACGTCTCCTGTGAGATGTTTTGGTCATCTTCATCGAGGAGAAAAGTTGCTCACATAGATAAGTGCTGCCGAACATGGAGAGCATCTGAGCAGCTTGGGTGCGGAGCTGAGGCATTGTGTCAGGGATGAACTGTGGAAACTGGGCGGCGCCCACAGCATCATACTTTGACTTCAGCGTGTCATTACACTGGAGTTCAATTAGCTCCATTTGGAGGTTGGTTGGTGCGTTTTCCACATTAACTGCAAAGGGATTACTGAGCAGTTCAAACCTACATTTCTGGACATCAAAGTCGGCAAATCGCCGGCTAAACTCAGTGCCGAATACACTGAGTTTTTCAACAAACTGTGCGCAGGGGAACAAGTTGGTAAAGAACTGCGTTTTCATGGTTTGGCAGCAGGGAAAATGGCCAAGGTTTCCTTGCAGCATCTGATTCTCCCACAGGCACAGTTTAGTTTTAAAAGCCCTCACTGCAGCGTACATGTCTGTAATGATGCGCCCCCGCCCCTGAAGCTGCAGGTTCAGCGCATCGAGATGGCTCGAGATGTCACACAGAAAGGCCAGCTCACACAGAAACTTTTTCTCCCGAAGCTCTGCTGTGTCCTTCCCTTTGCTTTCCAGAAACTGACATATTTCCTCATGCAGCTCAAAACATCTATTCAGTACTTTTCCTCGGCTTAACCATCTCACCTCTGTGTGATACGGCACGTCTGCGTATTCCGAACCACACTCCTCCAGAAAAGACTTAAACTGGCGGTGATTCAGACCTTTGGCTCTTATAAAGTTAACTACTTGTGTTACTGTGGTCATAACATGTTCCATCTTTAGGGCTTTGCCACACAATGATTCCTGATGTATGATGCAGTGATAAACAGTTAGTACACCTGCACAGTTCTCTTCCTGCATCTTCTCCCGGACCCTGCCCACCAGTCCACTTGTTTTACCGCACATCGCTGGCGCACCATCTGTCGTTAATCCCACGAGTTTATCCCACGGCAGCTTTATTTCAGTTACGCATTTGGAAACCTCCTCAAAAATTTCCTTTCCTGTGGTTGTGCCATGCATTGATTTGAATCCCAATAGCTCCTCCGTAACACACATATTTGAGTCCACTCCACGGATGAAGACTGACAGCTGAGCAGTATCAGATGCGTCGCTGCTCTCATCCACAGCAAGGGAGAATGCAACGAAATCTTTTCCCTTTTCCAAAAGCTGGTCATACAGATTGGTGGCAAGATCACATGTGCGATCAGCTACTGTGTTTCTGCTCAGGCTCACGTTTGAAAAGGCTTGCTTTTTCTCTGGGCACACGATGTCACAAACTTTCAACATGCACTTTTTCACAAACTCTCCCTCATTAAAGGGCTGGGCTGATTTTGCGATCTCTGCTGCCACAATATAATTAGCCTTTACAGCAGCCTCACTTTGTGATGTGGCTTTTTTGAACATATTCTGTTGTGAAACCAAACTTCTTTTCATCTCCTCCACTTTCTGGCTCCTTTGAGTCATGTCCAGGTCCCTGTACTTGTCATGGTGTTTTGTTTCATAGTGTCGTCGAATGTTATACTCCTTAGTTATAGCCACGTTGACTCCACAAATCAGACAAACAGGTCTGTCTTTTACATATGTAAACAAATATTCTG
Organism: Ichthyophis bannanicus; assembly: GCA_033557465.1. Taxonomy (NCBI): domain Eukaryota; kingdom Metazoa; phylum Chordata; class Amphibia; order Gymnophiona; family Ichthyophiidae; genus Ichthyophis; species Ichthyophis bannanicus. The sequence goes on from CM066032.1 coordinate 956,735,906, forward strand.
TCTCCCACCTGTCCAGAAAGTTCCTGTTGTCTGCCTTTCTTTTTGCCATTTTTGGGAAGGGGTTCCACAGTGACAGTTGTAGCTTGAGATCGCTATGACTTCTGTCACACAGGAGAGGGCGTTTCTGGGACCTGTCCTGATTGACGCGCCAAAACAACAGCAAGGCATTATGGGATTCGTAGTATTAGCGATGAATGAATGCGCTGTATAATACCGGCGGGCTAGCTCTAGTAGTCATTTGGTATAGCCTCGCGGGCCAAATATAATTACACTACGGGCCAAATTTGGCCCGCGGGCCAGAGTTTGACACCTATGCCTTAGAACCTTGTCTAATACGGAGCAGTGCAGAGTTGCAAGGGATACTCTCAGCTCTAACGAGAGGCAGTCAGCTGAGCCCTGTGAGCTGGAAGGAGAGATAGAACCTATGCAACTAGGTGCATCAGATGTAGTTTTGAATGAAGGAGAGACATTCATGGATTGCTCTTTGTGCCAGTCCTTAACTACAGTAGAGGTAAAAGAAAGCCAAACTTAAAAGAAAACCTCCAGAGCCAGGTAGCCTTGAAAGCCTGTAGATGTTTTGTGCATGTCCTGTGTTAAAGAAGAAATACGTTTGCTGAGAAAGTAAGAGCAAGCTGAAGCTGTCTAATTGTGCTTGTTAAACACCTACTATCCAGAGCAGTGCACCGGCAAGAAGCCGAGCTAATGGTGAGAGGAAGTAAAGCTCTGATTTGCTTTTGAATATTCCTAAAGCCTTGCATAGAGCATGGTTTGCTTATGAGAAGTTTTGTTCTTGGTGAAAGTTTTACTTTGCTTATAAGGAGACAAACAACCTTGGAAGTGTTGGGAATGTAAGAAAAGAAGTCTGCCTTTAAGGAAAGCTGTTTTTGTTTGTTTTAACCAGCAATGCTAGCCAAAGCTGGTAGCATTGGCTGTTAAAAGGCTTTATCTTTGAGCTGAAGAACACTATAAGCTGAAATTTTGCTTTGAGTTTATTTATGTCCTGATGTGTATTGGGAAAAATCGTGGAGAAAGAATCCAAAGGTGATATTTGTGAACCTAGCGTTTGAGTTAATAAATTTCTGTCATTGCCTTATCATTCGAGCCAACTACAAGTGTTTTTTTTCTACCTGAAGCCAAGTGAATTGTGACTGAACTACCTTTCCCAAGAGGCATTGCAAAAGAACCAGTCAGTTAAAGGCTAGAAGGTGAAACTTTCTATGACAACCACGCCCCTCCATACTGGATGTAAGGGGCAAGGGAGTGACATATCACAGAAAACAACATAGGTATTGCAGTGGAACAAAGCTACATCCTTGCCACACATGAGCTGGGCCCAGTTGCATGTCAGCTCCTGTTTCCCTTTGTGGATTCTTTTTGGTGATGTGTACCAATACTATACCACATGCAGGTTCATACTGGTGGCAGTACATCTCCATCGGGGGGGGGGGGGGAGGGGGCTATCAAGGACATAGATGCCATAAGAGTTCTTTGGCACAGGTGATGACAGCAGAGGTGCAACAAATTGGACACGAATGTGCCTCCTTGTATACACATCATCCAAAGCACATATGTTTCTCTGCATACACATGCACATTTTTTGCTCTGCAACATGATAAACTAAGGGAAATTAAGAATAAAACAATCAATCATATTGTGCATAGAGACAATATTTTATTTATTTATTTGACAGGTTTTGTATACCGCCTTATCATTAATTCAAGGCGGTTCACATGGAACAAATGTAGCGGTAGGCTTTTACATAGAATAGGGAGTAGAAACTTGGAGGAATATATGGGGTAGTAGATACATTTAACAATGGCTAACTATGTACAGACTAGTGGCCTTGGGCAAGTCACTTAACCCTCCATTTCATAGGAAGAAAGGCCTGGCAATCTACTTCCAGTCACACTGCCAAGAAAACCCAGGAGCTTCTGGGTTGCCAAGAGTCAGCATTGACTCAAAGGCACACATTGTATTTTTTGCAACTATGTACAGTAACATTGTTGCAATGAGGTGATATGACTACATTTGTCAGTTGTCCATTGCATACATCTGTAATGTCTCACTGTGGCATTTGTTATACTAGGTGGGACCATAGTATTCGAGGAATAGATGGGTCTTGATGGCTTTTCTGAAGTTAAGTAGGTCTTTGATTGCTCGTATTGGGGCAGTTAGATGATTCCAAAGTTTGGGAGCATACAGAGAGAAGGCTTTGGTGCAGGTGAATGTTTTGATGATCTGTAGTTTGTTTGGGTTTCGATGATGTTAGTGTCTGTACTTCTTCTTGTTCTTGTTGTACTTGATTTCTGGATCAATGGTTGAAGAGTCGGCAGGGATAGATTATTTAATATTCTGAAGATTATTAATATGCTTTTGTACTTAGCACATACAGCAACAGGAAGCCAGTGTAGTTGGTTAAGTGTTGGTGTTATATGATTGTATTTTGCAGTTCCTGTTATGATTCTCGCCACAGTGTTTTGCACAAGTTGGAAGTCCGTGATATATTACATTACAGTAATCAATTATAGGAGTTAGTATGGCCTGACATACAGATCTGAAGTCATTGTCTGATAGTAGTGGTTTAAGTTTGTGGAGGGTCCTCAACTTGTGGTAGGCTGATCTGGTTGTCTTTTTTATGTGTGGCTGGAAGATGAGTTGTTGGTCAAAAGTAATTCCAAGATATTTGACCTCTTTTTTGTTGGTTAGGGTGTAATTTAGTATCTTGAGTGAGTCTGTTGGGGAGAATTTAGTAATTCCGGTAATGTGGATCATTTCAGATTTTTTAAAGTTAATGAGAAGATTCTGTCGTTTGAGCCACTCGGACATTGCTTCAAGGTATGCTGTGATTTAGGAGTAGTCCGGTTTATTGATGTTGATCTGGGAGAATATCATTATATCATCTGCATAGATTCTATAGTAGATGTTGTGTTGCTTTATGCAGGGGCGGCTCAAGGCAATCTGCTGCCTGAGGCGAAGGATGAGATGCCCCCCCCCCCCCCCCGGAGAGGTGGGCAGGGCTTTTTCAAAACTCCAATCAGGGACTGAACCAAACCAAAAAGCTGATTAGATTATATGGAGGAAATGCAAGATGTTTGCACACCAAGGAACTAAAAGAGAGCGAGAACCACAGCACAGTTTATAAAACAAAATTATAACTCATTTTTATTTTGTTGTTATAAACTGCGTTATGGTTATTACCTTTTCTTTTTCAACATATATTTTGCATCCACAGAACCCCCTTCAACAGTGGTTGCAGAGCAGAACCAGGACATTCACCTACAGAACTCAATATCTTAAAACAAACAAAAAAAAAATCTGATTCTGATCATCTCACTAACAACAACAAACATTCTCCAGTACCAGGTATATTGTGAATTAATACAAAACCCTACAACAAAGTCACTGAGTATTTATAGAGCAAATCTACCATACCATACCATATCAGCACCAACTTCCAAAACTCACATAAGGATCCCACCAAAATAAAGGTCACTGTAAATACTACAGTGGACCCTGGAACATCCATACACCTATTTGAAAAGCTGAACATGTCAAATTACTACAGCACAGTATACATCTTTATGTAGAAACTCTATGTTAACAGAACACCTGGGCTCAGTCACACACTCAGAACACAGACCCTCACCAAGTACATAATAAGTGACTTACAGTCTAAAGTAAAAATAAAAATATGTAGACAAAATTTAAACTGAAACCCCAAGAAGCCAGATTCTTCAAGCAGTGCAACATCAGATAAATATGCAGTTCCTCCATGCAGTATAAAATATAAAGATAACACAAAGTTCAATCACTAAAATGAAATAAAATTATTTTTTCTACCTTTGTTATCTATTTTATTCTCTGATCATGTCGGTCCTGATCTGAGGCTTCTGCTTTCCTGTATTCTCTTAGCTCTCTTTCTGTGGTCTATGGTCCATCTGCCATTTCTTATCTCTTCTTTTGTTTTCTTCACTTCTTTCCATCAGCCTATTTCCAGTCCCTGTAACCCTTCCCAGTATCAGCCCCTTTCCAGTCCTCCCTCTCGGTACCTTCCAATGTCAGCTTGTATTCCTATTACTGCCACTGGTGTCCATTACCTTCCAGTCCCCCTCCTTACCCACTGTCCAACTCCTTCTAGTCCAAATACCATGGCAGCCCCTCTCAGCATCCACTCTCTTCCAGTCCCATTCTCCTATCCCCTCGCATCAGTCCATTTATAGCCCTAGGCCCCAATTTTCTTCCAAGGCCAGCAGCTCTATCCTCCCCTCCCCACCAATCGCCCATTCCAAGCAGCTCTATCCTCCCCCCCCCCATCAACTCACTTCTACTGCTAGTTCCCCTTCAACCCCATTACCAGTGCTAGCCTCCCCTAATCAGCCCATTACTGGTCCTACCCCCCTTCCCCCATCAGCCCATTACCAGTCCTAGCCTCCACTAATAAGCCCATTTCCAGTCTAGCCTCCCCGATCAGCTCATTTCCACTCCTAGCCCCCTCAGTCCATTACCAGTCCTACCCCCACCATAGTTCATTACCAGTCCTACCCCCCCATCAGCCCATTACCAGTCCTAGCCTCCCTTAATCTCATTTCCAATGCTAGCCCCCCCTCAGCTCATTACCAGTGCTAGCTTCCCCTAATCAGCCCATTACTAGTCCTATCCTCCATCAGCCCATTACCAGTCCTAGCCTCCTCTAATCAGTCCTAACCTACCCAATCAGCTCATTTCTAATGCTAGCCCCCCATCAGTCCATTACCAGTCCTACCTCCCCCCCCCCCATCAGCCCATTACCAGTCCTAGCCTTCCCTAACACTGGGCAACACAATTTTTGTCACAGACCCGCTCTGACCTGTTTCATATGTAATTTTTCCCTTTGTTTACAAATATGGTATCAGAATTTTTCTATCACCCATATTTCAGGAGATATCATCTAGTAAAGTGTGTACATTGCTGTAAATTAGCCGTTACAGTTTTGTTTCAGTAAACAAAGGTTGAATACGAAAAATTCCATCATAATTATTATTGTATGTTGTCAGCCACAAACAAAAATGCTGAGTCATGTAGTTATAATATAATTAATTAACCAGGCCCCTTGCCCTACTGGTCCGGCTGATGCAAGCAGAAAACGCTGAGTCATGTATTGGTATGCTTTCTGTCGCCGTCAGCGATTGTGGTTTGTATTGTTTGAAAAAAACAGAATCTGAATGGATGTGAGTTTGCGTTAATCTATTTCATAAACAGCAGTTGGTTAATAAATATTACGGTTATCGTTTGTAGTTGTTTATCAATGCCTCGAAAGTGTCTTAATCGTCCAGATTCATTTTGCTACATTTACAGTGAGGTTACTTTTAAGAAGCAGAGAAGACGTTTTACTCCGCTTGTTAAGACATGTTATAAGCTGTACTTTGGATGTCAAGTCGGTGACCAGGACAAAAATTGGGCGCCTCACGTCTGCTGTATTACCTGTGTCAGACTCCTAACAGGCTGGGTATTCGACACATGAATTTTGCTGTTCCAATGATCTGGAGGGAACCAAGAGATCACTTGACAGATTGCTACTTTTGCCTTACAAACATTGCAGGCATTACTTCAAACACTTATTAAAAGTGGGCTGCTACACAGTACCCTGTCCTGTGCTGCTGAGGTAAGCTATATTCTTATTTGATTTAAATTATAGCTCTTTGCTGCTGCTAGGCTCTAACTTATTATGAAATTTAAACTACAAGCTCTCTGCTGGGTTCTAAATTTAACCAGAAAGATCTCTTCTGTGTTTTAATTTTAAGCTAAAAGTACTTTGCTGATGCTAGGCCCTGAGTGACTATTAAATTTAAACTACAGTTCTCTGCTGGGTTCCAAATTTAACCAGAAAGCTCTCTTCTGTGTTTTAAATTTAAACTAAAAGTACTTTGCTGATACTAGGCCCTGAGTGACTATTAAATTAAAACCACAAGCTCTCTGCTGGGTATGAAATGTAACCAGAAAGTTCTCTTCTGTGTTTTAAGTTTAAACTTAAACTGCTGCTACTAGGCCCTGACTGATTTAACAAAAAATAGTGGATTCACAGATTAAATAGCTTTAATATAAAGAATTCCCTTCAGAAAATTCCCAGAAGTATATACTCACAATTGCAGATCTCTCTCCAGAAGTAACAGTCCCCTGTTCTAGTCCTTCAAGACTGAGGATCACAGAGCTCTGGTTGAGCTATTTATGCCCGTGCTGCTGAGATAAACTGTGACCAACTTCCTGGATGATTAACAGTCCTTGCTTGGATAGAAGGAGTCTTTCAAAATGGCCTTTTGAACTGCCACCTGGTGTTAACACCTATTGAAAACGTTTCACAGGTCTCTTGCCCCCTAGGTAGAAGGCCTCTTTGTAAAGGTCTCTAGAAAACTGTATTTGCTGCTCAAAGAGTACTGACCCTGTTTTGCCTTTTGTGCTAATCTATATTCTTATTTGATTTAAATTATAGCTCATTGCTGCTGCTAGGCTCTAACTTATTATGAAATTTAAACTAGAAGCTCTCTGCTGGGTTCTAAATTTAACCAGAAAGCTCTCTTCTGTGTTTTAAATTTAAACTAAAAGTACTTTGCTGATGCTAGGCCCTGAGTGACTATTAAATTTAAACTACAGCTCTCTGCTGGGTTCCAAATTTAACCAGAAAGCTCTCTTCTGTGTTTTAAATTTAAACTAAAAGTACTTTGCTGATACTAGGCCCTGAGTGACTATTAAATTAAAACTACAAGCTCTCTGCTGGGTATGAAATGTAACCAGAAAGTTCCACCAGCCTCCCTACTCACCTGACCTCACACCCTATGACTTTTTCTTGTTTCCAAAACTGAAGCTATCAATGAAAGAAAGGAGATTTGATGACTGGGAGACCATTAAGCAAAATTTGACTCAGCAGCTTTGCAACATAATGAAAGAGGCATTTCAAGATTGTTTTCAGCAATGGCAGGAACACTGGAGGAAATGTGTTTTATCAGAAGGGGTCTACTTTGAAGGAGAGTGAGTGCAATAATTGTCTGTGTTATACTTCTTGTGATTGTACAAGTCTCGATATTTTTTGATCACACCTCATATTTCTAATCTTTGTGTGTTCATGTGTGGGCAAGTGTGTGTGTATGTCTATTGTGTGTTCTGTTACACAACAGAGATACGTACTCAGACACACACACACACACATGTGTTGTATCTATCGCAGGAGTTGTACGGGGAGGGGCATTTTCGGGTACATAGTTCAGAGAGAAACTAATAAGAAAGCAGTACAATTCAGTCAGTAGCTTTCACAGTAGAAATAAGATCAAAGAAAATGAATGATATATATTAAAACTGTAAAATGCAGTATATCACAGCTAGGGAATTAATTGAAATCCCTTGTGTGGTGTTTATGTGTCTGTATGTTAGGTTGTTTGAGTAGGTGGATGGTGTTCATATATGTGAGTTTTTATGTGCATGTGTCTGCATATTGATCATGGGTCCAATATTCAATTGCGATATCTATGCATCGCTATAGCGCATAGCTATCGCCGCTGACTTCTAACCCTAGATATTCATATACGGCCCCGGCATTGAATATCCGAGGTCACTGCACTGCCTCTGATGCTGCAGAAGCTAATGGGGTAGTGGTGATATTGCACTGCTACCAGGTTAGCCCCCCTGGGTAAAACTATGCCAGCTTTTGCTTTGCCTAGTTTTACCCGCAAGTCACTAATCAGGCTGCAATATCATTGCTACCCAGTTAGCAACTTTCAGTGCTCATGACACGCCCTGGAAAACCCATGACATGCCCTTATGCTACGTGGTTATCATCGGGTAGTGGTGTTAGTTGGGGATTTTCAGTTGGGTGTCTGTGCTGTATATCTCAACTTTGGGTGCACATAGTTTCTCTGGGAACATGCAATACGGACTGCCTGTAGTTAGTACCTGCATGGCTGGAACACCTGGTGGGGTGCAGCAGGTACAGTCTGACTGTGCCTTCTGCTGGTGAGTGTCAGACCTTGGTGGATGGCAGCTGAGGCTATCCAGGTCTACTCCCAGCATTACTGCTGGTCTACCAGGGCCCCAGTACCAGGTACTGATCTGGTTCACCCCCTGGATGACAGCCTCAGGCAGAGGGGATTGGGGTTGCTGGTTGCAAGTCCCTCCACTGCCGCAATTACAAAAAGGTATATTTTGGGACAAGGCACGTATATTATAAACCACTCTGACCCTGGAGAGAGTAGTATATTAAGCATTGCTACATGTACCTAATGTGAGTCCAGACATCCCCACTGCCCTGATAATAGGTAACTATGGCAGCCACATTGTAACACTGGGTATGCACTGTTCTGGGTGGATCCCAGAACACCTGCCCCAGATGTGACTGGGGCATATACAGGGTGATGCTAAGTCCCACTGCAGGGAACACCTGCTACACAAAGGTAGCAATGGGTATCTGTAGCACAGTCAAACCCCAGCGCCACAAGTATGGCAGAGCTGATGCCAGGCACCCATCCTCACCCTCAGGGTGAACACAGAACATGCACATTGGCATGGTCTGTAGCCACCCCGTGCCAGTATCACACTGTCAGGTAGATTATGAGGGTGTGTATTTAGCACCAAACACACGGGCTTCCCTGATATTTGTACATCCGCTAACCAGTCGCTGGGTAGCACATCTAAAAATAAATCTGCAACACAGGGGTCCTTCTTTAAAATATGGAAGATCTGCAGGGTGTTCATTTTCACGAATGATCAAAAAGAACATTCCTTCAATGATTAATTTCTATCACATTGTCAAAAACCCCATAAACAATCATGTTAACTATTGTGGCACCGCAGACCAGCTGCAAGCAGAAGGGAAAGTTTTAAACACGGAAAAAAGAGGTAAAGTACAGCTGCAGCGACAGAAGGAACCACATAGAGGGAGCCAGAGAGACCTCTGGAGGTCTGAAGAACCACGCCTTAAAGCCCATGACGTAATTCCAGCCAACACTCAAGGCAGAAGGGGAAGAACTCCTTTTAAATGCTCAGTTGACTGGAGGAGAGACAGAGCAGGCGGCAGAGCAGCAGACAGAGCAGGCGAGAGAGCAGGCGACAGAGCAGCCGACAGAGCAGTCGGGAGAGCATTCGAGGAGAGACAAGGAGACTGGCAAGGATACGTGCCAGAACACAGTCTAGGAGACTGGCAAAGAGACAAGCCAGAACACAGTCAAGGAGACTGGCAAGGAGACCTGTACAGCCAAAGAGGTTGGAGAAAAAGAGAAAGACAAAGAGGTTGGCAGGCAGCTTCAGACAGACCAGGAGACTGTCAGGAAATTGTGCAGGAAGCTTCAACTCCCGAGCTACATGGATATCTGGAGAATCCAGGGAGAGGACTCCTGACCAAGGGAACCAGCCTAACCGTGCCAGCCAAACCAGGTACAGGAATCTACTGTAAACATTTTAAAGAAGGGAGAGATAAATTCTCTAGGAGAGAGAGCTTTTATAAAGCTGCTGACCCTGAAGGAAACTGGACTATAAAAGAGAGTCCCAGGCCTAAGTTTGATAAGAGCCTGAGGCCTACCTGGGTAACGGATAATCTAGGACCTGCCAGGCCCAAACCTCAGCCTACACCTTTCAGAGAGCAACATGGAAGCAAAGGTAAATGCTATTTTTATAATGGTAATAGTTTGAATACTGGGTCACAGAAAGGGGCAGACACTAGAGCCGGTTGTCCACACAGAGGCCTGCCTGAAACAAGGTTCAAACCTGCACTTAATAAAAAGGTTAACAGAGAAAGTACTGTATGCAAGCGAGACTATCCTCAGCAGAGAAGTTTACAAATACAGGACTTACCTTGCAATGCTGATTATTGGCGTTTAATCCAAGCACTAAGCAGAGAGCCTGAAGGAAACCTCCCAAACGCTCTAAGCAGTGAACCGATGCAGGTGGAATACCAAGAGGATCCTTTAGACATTCCAATGGAAGTGAATTACTGTCTGTCAGAAAGAATTGAGCCCTAAGAGAGGCATAGTTGGGGTGAGCTAAGAATTGAATGTTATATTTCATGTGCCTGTACTGTGAAGAGAACAGTGTTTTCGATGCTTATGTTTTCCTTTACCTGAAGCAAGGACATTTCCTTTTTATGTGTTGTTTGTGTACTCTGGGCTAAAGAACCTGTTTTGCAAAAGAGGGAAATAAAAGCTTTACCATTTCCCTAACTCGGACTATATTTTCTTTGGAGAGTTAGTTGTACGGAAGGCTACCAGGCCTACAGAAGCCTGGGCCCTGCATAAGAACCAACCTCCTCCCTAAACAAACTTTTCTCCTCTCTGTCCACGCCCTTCTGTCGTGCCACGCCATCACCACTAGGGGGGCAGTGTGACACTATATGGGGTAAGGCGCTGGCAAAACGTATTTCAGCCCGCAGGTTGCCAGTTTTAATCAGCGAGTAATGGTCTGCACACTCCTGATCCGGTGAAAGGTCAAACGCCAACAGGGTATAACCTCTGTAAAACTCCTGACGGTCAATCAGCAACGCTGTGTCTTTCAGATGTTTACCACTTGCTTGTATCAGTTGCATATATTCTCTTACACAACATCCGTTTTGAAAGTCAGGTTGAAGAGGTTTCCCGGGTACTTGTTCACCATCTACATATAGAGCGGCAAAATTAATATCATAATGTTTAAAATTGAAGGGGTTTTTAGCATAATTACCGCTGAAAGCATCATTATCCACAAATCCCAGCACAATGAGTTTTGGTAGCTGCCCCAAAAAGAGATTTTCCTGGTTAGTCACACGGGCTCCGGCTGGTATGCTAAACACCTTCAGCCGCACACGGTCAATAGCATACTTGACATTAGCTTTCAGCAGAGCTTCCGCATGTCCCAGGCGCACTCCGGGGGAAACTTTAACTCTCTTTACAAACAGCGCAGCGTTTAGGATAAGGATTTTATAACTTTCTTCGGCATCACCGCTCATTAAACAGAAAGAGTTTTTGTTGCGGGTCAATTTAATTTTGAGATCCACACCATTAATCAATAGCTTTTCTTGAAAAAATAGATCGCTATGTAAATGCCCCAATAGCTCTACCTTGTGGCTAGAGACTGTAAATTGGGCCCTTTCAGTAAAGCCGACGTTGCGAGATCCTATCTCTCTCACTTTATGCTGACCGGCTGTATCTTTATAAAACAGCCCGCTTGTAAACTGTGATTTGAGGGATCCTTCACCATAATTGAGAAGCAGCTCTATGAGGGCTCTGTAGGGGTAGCAGTTGTTGCTCTGGCTAATGAGTTAGTCCCCCTGGGTAACATCCAGCTGGCTAAACAGAGCTGCGATTGGGTAGTTCACCAGCGCTACTTTGGCTGCCGGATCGATGTTTGAGCTATCTTCTGCCACAATTTTACAGGTCAGGTGCAAAAGAGTACTATTTAAATCAATGTAGTCTTCACCATGACCTGCGATATAAAAGTCCAAAGGGGCTGTTTCCGACAAAGCTGATAATGGCAGGATTTCCACATAAATACTTTTTTCGATACTTGTTTGGGTCGGTGCTAGTTGAAACAGGTCCAGTTCCGATTTAACACACACTTCAGAGCTGTGGTGTACAAAAGCCATGGTGCTTTTTAGAATATATCTCACTGCCTAGAGCTAGTGCTTCTCTTCTTAGACCGGCGGTTAAGCTTCTGAGACCTGTCACCCATGGGTTTCTTTCTTTTAAAAGGCTTGGGCGGTCCTTGCGGTAACTCCCGAGACTCGGTTCTCTTTCTTTTAACAGCTCTTCTAATCACAGCCAGTCCTGATCCTGCCTGTTCTGTAGACTGGTTCATTTTATTTAGAACAGCCGTTGTGACATGACTCATGACATCCTTGGCTATGTTTTTTGCTGCGCCTTTCACGTGTGGTTTAGTAATTTCAAAACCCCTTCTCAAAAACGGCATAGCTTTTCTAAAGAGGCTGCGAAAAACACCGCCTACACCAGCCCCATACATGATCAGTACTCCATGATATCCTGAAAGCCCATAGCCGGCTTGTGTTGTATAATAATGCCTATATGCTTTGGGGTCTCCGTAGTCTTTAGCCACAACCATTTTAAAAAACAGTCACCCTCCGGGGGCACAGATGAAGCTTAAGGATCACCTTCCCATAACGAAATGAGACGTGCCTGTCCTGATCCGTCTTTATTTCAAATGTGATGGTATCAATATGCTGTTTGTTCACAGGGACATAGTGTGGCTTATCATAAGTTAACGTGATAAACTCATCCCTAACCCCCTTAGTTGGAACACAGCGCAGCAGTGGCACAAAATGGTCACCTACTAACTGGTGCTCTACAATATCTGTGTACAGGTAGAGGGTATTAAAACCGGCCGTGATATCCACTGGAAAATGGGAACGCTGTGTATTAACGTAAGCTTCTATTCCCAAAATGGTTGCCAAATCACCATACGCATAAATAGTAGACCTATCTTCCGATTTTATTCGGATTCTTCGCGCATGGGGTTCATAAATGATTAGTGGTGCCGCCGATTTATAGATGTTGCTAATGTCCTGATTCATGGATTCCACTCAACTCTGCATGGTCGCGTAATGTCCTTTCCTGACTATAAGGTGCTGTATATTTCCTGCTGCGGAAGCGACAACATACTTATGATCTTCCTTAATATTCTACCAGGTATTGGGGTATTGTATTTCCATGAGCCCTACTTCCCACTGTCCTTGTAAGTCCAAAGGCCTTGCTAGTTGTATGGTAAAATTAGAGCTGGTATTTTGGGAAAACACACCTGCTGAGGCATTGCTAGGCAGTGTGATATAAAAGCCACCATCATTCATTTTAAAATTTATTTTAATGCTGCTTCAAAAGAAAGAAAGAAATCAGATGTCTTGAATCTCTGATGCTTTAACCCAACTGTTACATTTAACAGGCCATCCCCTCCATTTCACGAGGTAGAATCTGTTCCTGCCACATCCTTTTACCTTTAGAACCTTTTCGATTTGGTATATTCTGTCCTGTTGCGGTGTGACTTTTAGCAATTCTTCAGGATAAAAAGAACCTTGAATGGCTTCACCGTCATAATCCTGTATCTTGTATGTCGCTTTCTGGCCCCTGTTTAAAATGTCCGTAATTATAAATACCTTGTCAGTCCACGTTTGCTCGTAACCTTTTTCAAATTTTCCTTTAGTTTTTGAAAGTCTTACATGATCTCCTTGTGGCAGGCTATGGCCTAGTATGGTCTGCTACTATGAAAGGCCTGTAACTTAGGCCTGGATCCTAACCCTCATTATAGTTAGAAAAGAACCAAAAATCAGAAAAATGAGAAAACTGTTTCAAAATGCTTAATAAGAAGTTCTACATGAATTCATAAGTCTTCCATTATTCTCTTGTGTGTGAAAGAAAGAAATGTTTCAATACATGCATTCCTGGAGCTAGGAACAACCTTGCAGTAGAAAAGTATCAAAGTCTAGAACCGTACCATTGTTAGAGCAATTCTGTGGGAGGGGGACTGGTTGCTAGGCCCCGGAGGGATTTCTAATTGGACAGGTGCAGAATGTAATGGAACCAATGAGAGGTTTGCATGTATCAAATGTATTGAGCTAGAATCAATAGAACGTTCTCATGTATCAAACTGAAAAAGAGGTATAAAAGGTTATGTCTCTGTAAGAATCTTTGCTCAGTTCCTTTTGCACTGACTGACTGGGCCTGTGCACAATAAACTGGCTTGGACCCTGTCAATTGACTCCTGGATTTATTTATTGCATGCACTTCGCTGCTACATTTCTTGGTGCGTTGGGCTGGGAAGTGCGAGTAGTGTATGGTATTCAAGTAAATATACCACGACTTCTCGCCTCACAGGTTTGGTCCGGCTGGAGCAGCACCTGACTGATCGCAGGGAAGCCTCTGGTGCCACCGTTCCTCTTGTATCGGAGAGGACTCCTCCTTGCCTCCCTAGGTTGCTGGTTCTGGCTGGCCAACACCTCGAACCCGAGGGGAGTCCAGGATCCAACCCAAGAGCGAGTGTGGTATCAGGGACCGGATCCGGTGAGTAAAACTTTTCTTGCCATACTTAACAGCTAGTAAGTACAGTTTGGGTAAAGTCTCGCATGTACGCGATTGATGGGATATAGCTGTTAGATCCCGCATGAGCCTGTGCGAGGCGAGGGAGTTTGATCACCTCCCATAAGGGCGGTTCTAGTAAGCTACGCAGCAGCTACGCGGCAGCTGAAGCCATCGACCCTTCTTGTTTGAAATAGTTAAGTTAAGAAAAGTTTGGGCACCTGAAAAATGATTGCATGTGTTGTTCGTATTTAATTTCTGTTATCTGTTGAAACCGCTGTCGGGTAAGTTGTGACAGTCCATCAAGCAGAAAAGAAGAATGTATAGTCATGTTTAAATCAAGAAGCTGTCTCATTCATTCCTGTTTGTTCCTTAGCACAGCATGAAACTGGCTAGCGGAGAAAAAAGGGGCGTGTCTGTACAAAGGAATGTTCAGTTTCTTTTAACCCTGTGAAGGCATATTTTCAACATTTCGTAGCTGGGTTAGTTTGTGCTTAGTTCAGGAAAAATTGTACCTGTTTTATTCAATATGTTTTAATAGTGATGTTCCTTCTGCTATGGTCACATATTATATATCATTTGATAGGAATGTTTAGTCAGAATTTTAGATCCTGACAGTTTTGGGCTCAGAACCCCGTTCAAGTCCCTCAACTGTTCTTGTACGAAGCAAGTGAGGTATAATGCATTTGTGGGTTTAGCCTTGTCTTGTGTATTTTGATGTTCTAGTCGTTAGCAAATACTGTTCAAATAGAAATGATAGAGAAATTAAGGAAACTACGAAGTACGAAGTAGAGGTTAAGAACCCTGACAGGACTATAAAGCGTGTAGTTACCAGATTGCAACTAAAACAATGATTGAAATTTTGTCTCATATTTGGTTCTGACTGCATATGTGCTTACAGCTTCTCTGGCTAGTAATTTATGGCTGCTTTAAAAGTCAGGAACGTTATGATAATGCCTGTCTTTCCCGAACTGTAAGATGTGTTGGTGTCCTGAGAAACAGTGTACTGATTTGAAAGGTCCTTTAAAATCTCAGTTTCAGAAGTACAGTCTTAGACAGTTGTTATTTAGAATGAGCACACACTTCCATTATGCTTAGTCCATAGGGAAATGCAGCCCGCCCCCTCTGTCTGTAGACAAGCACATGTGGGGGAAGGGGCCGATTTTGTTGAAATGTATGCCTAGGAATTTAGCAAGGGCTCTGCTGGAGACTACAGACTTTAAAAAAAAAAAAAAAATCTCCGTCCCTATTAGAAATGTTCTGTGAAAGGGGGGTGGCCAGTGTTAGCTACTTCATGGCCCCGTAGATTCCCGTGTTCATTAGATTGTACAGAAAATTGTTCCCTACTCAGTTCCCCTACATAGATTAAATGTTTGTAAATGTTTGTAAAAGAAAAAGCCCCCCTAGTTAAAGCGTTACTATGAGAAACAGTGTAGGAGATTAGTAGCAGCCACAAGGGAGGGGGGGGGGCATCTCCCTGCAGATTCCGAAGTAAAGGGCCTATCACCTTTAATACCGAAAGCCAGCCCCACCCCTTGTGTGTTTTTTTCACCACTGAGTTACTGAACCTACACTGAGAAGCCTCAGGATTCGATTGAACTAACAAACAGTATTATGCAGACCCATCAGCCTTGATGGCCCCAAGTGGAATCCAAATAGTGCAGACAGCCCTCCCTATATACCCCATGCGATCCAGCAGCCCAGGAGAATTTGCATTTGTGTCAGTCAGTCCCAGAAAGCTGATAAAACAGAAATTGCAGAAACTGGATGGATTTGCGGGCATGAATACAGCATAGTTAATGGAAGTTGCTCAGAAAGTGCATGTGAATTGTGAAAATGAATGCTACAGAGAAAGTGAACGTAAGATGAAGAAGAAAGCAGATCTTCTTGCTGGCGTTTTAGTTGAATGATGTAAGGGAGGTTTTCCTAATTGAAGGAGCAGAGTAAGTGGAAGGGGTCGTGAAGATAATTGAACCCCACTGGTTGCGAATCAGTGCGCCCATTGCAGAGAAGAAGGACATTAGAGAAGTGAATGCCCGCATCTTGACTCCACCCCCAGGAGGGGAGGAGGGAGTACTTGATTTCAGAGTCATGAAAAAAAATAAGCCGAGCACAGTGTTCCAGCACGAGAGGGAAGAAGCTATGGAGGGAGTGGCAGTTGCAACAGGCTATGACATGGATGAAGACTAGGCCAGACTCCATGGGGGATACAGAAGCCAGTAGCCCCTTTGTTTTCTTGATGCATCACCATTGTCAGAGTTGCTGAGGCTAAGACCACAAAGCCTTTCTTGCAGAACCGTATGTGTGAACTAGGGGGATAGAGAATAACGCACCAGTTCTTGTATATGCCTGAGTGCCCTATGCCACTTTTGGGCCGAGATATGCTTGCAAAGCTCCAGGCACAGATTTCCTTTGCTGAAGGGGGAGAAATGCAAATGACTGTGAACCCGAAGCCTGCTGGATTGATGGTGCTGACTGTCCCCCGGGAAGAAGAGTGGCGGTTCTATAGTGTATCTCCAACCAAAAGAGCTAGTTCCTGTATATCTGCCATACCTTATAGCCCCACCTGAAATATGGGCAGAAGATAATCCACCTGGCCTAGCGAAGAACATGGCCCCTGTCATTGTCACCCTCAAACCAGGAGCGGAACCAGCGCATGTGAAGCAGTATCCTCTTCCCCGACCAGCTAATGAAACTATTGAAGTATGGACTTCTCAAGGAGTGCCAGTCACCTTGGAACACCCCCCTTCTCCCAGTAAAGAAACCTGGGACAGGGGATTATCACCCAGTACAAGATCTGAGGCGAGTGAATAATGCAGCAGAAACATACCAAAGCTTCATACACCCACCAAACATAAAGATACAAAGCACCACGATACCGATAAGATCAGAGGTGAGATACCTTGGGGTTACTCTGGACAGTAAACTCAACCTCAAACCACACATAGACAAAACAATACAAAAGGCCTACTACAGGATGCGAATCATCAGGAGACTGAAACCACTCCTCGCTCCAGAACACTTCCGTACCGTCTGTCAAGCACTGATAACCCCAATACTGGACTTCTGCAATCCGATATACCTTGGACTACCAAAACAAGCTCTCAAACCACTCCAGCTGGCACAAAACACTGCAGCTCGAATCATATCCGGAGCCGCTAGGCAGGAGCACATCACACCTACATTAAAGGACTTACACTGGCTCCCAATCAGTGCTCGCATCAGATACAAGACCATCATAAACCTATTTAAGATAAAAGAGCACACATCAGCCAACAGCCTCCACACGCTCATACAACCGGAAACCAGCGCACGTCCTAGAAGAAGTCAAACACGCAACCGAGTCAGTACCCCAAATGAATACAAGCACACACGCAAGGACACAACAGACAGAGCTCTCTCCATGGCTGCTCCAACAATATGGAACAATCTACCGGACGATCTAAGGGCAACTCCAGACCTCAAAGACTTCAGAAAACAACTGAAAACCATGCTGTTCATAGAGCACTATGGTCACATCACATAGCCTAAGAGAATGGATAACAGCACGCCAATCCTCCTAAACAACTGTATGTATATAAAATGTGTTTTTAGCACCACTGTAAATAGCCCACCTTGTACATAGCTCAAACAAATCAAGCACCCAACACAGCCCTCACACAACTAAGTTTCATCCTCACTGCATGTACAACACACACACTTTACCTGATTGCTTGCTGTGATACCACCTTGATTATTAAGATAAGGCGGTTTAGAAATACTGTTAAATAAAATAAATACACCCAGTGGTACCAAATCCTTATACTCTCCTGGGACTGATCCCTGCAGAGCCTACTCATTTAACCGTTCTGGACTTGAAAGATGCCTTTTCCTGCATACGCTTAGCCCCCACCAGTCTACTTTTGTTTGTTTTTGAATGGCAAGACCCCACAACAAGAAGGCGGGGCCAACTTACCTGGACTAGATTACCTCAAGGATTCAAGAATTCACCTACTCTCTCCAGTGCTGCCCTGAATCAGGATCTTTCAAGCTACTATGTGAACTCAGGAGAAAAACTTGCTCATAGCCACCAACTCAGAAAGTAAATGTCTACAAGCCACCAGTGAACTCCTGCACCTTTTTAATGAGGCTGGATATGAAGTCTCAAGTACCAAGGCGCAATTATGTCAAACAAGTTAAAAACCTAGGATTCCAATTGTCCAGTGGAGTTCGACGACTGGGACCAGAACGCAAAGAAGCTGTATGCAGTATTCCTACTCCATCCACCAGGAGGCAAGTGAGAGCCTTCTCGAGGGTCACAGTGTACTGTTGTATATGGATCCCCAATTTTGCACTGCTAGCAAAACCATTGTATCAAGCTACCAAAAGAATGGAAAAGTCTCCATTGGAATGGGGACTTGAACAGGATGCAGCCTTTTAATCTTTGAAAACCGCTCTGATGTTATCACCAGCTCTGGGTCTACCAGATTTCCAGAAAACCTTTCAGTCTCTATGTTCATGAGTCACAAGGAAATGTGCTAGGAGTGTTGACTCAATCTCTTGGACCTTGGCAACGGCCAGTAGCCCATCTGAAAAAATTGGATGTAGTTGCAAAAGGCTGGCCCCCTTGTTTGAGAACTGTTGCAGCTACAGCCCTCCTAGTGAGCAAAGCAGACAAGCTCACTTTGAGATAGAATCTTCAAATTACTGTACCACATTCTGTTCTGATACTTATGGAACACAAAGGAAACTTCTGGCTAACAAATTCACGAATGTTGAAGTATCGGAGTATGTTGTGTGAAAACCCCCAGATACAATTGAAGGTCAGTCAAGCTTTGAATCCTGCTACATTGTTACCAGTTAGTCTTGCCCCCCCCCCCCCCCTGATCATGACTGTCTAGGAATTATGGACACTATATTCTCAAGCCGCCCGGAGTTGATTGATGTTCCTTTGGAGAACCCTGAACAGACTTTCTTTATGGATGGAAGCAGTCTCATCATCAATGGACATTGTTGTCCCGGATATGCAGTGGTGACCCTTGATCTGGTAGTTGAGTCCTCAGCCCTGGCCCCAGGAACTTCAGCACAGAAAGCTGAACTGATAGCTCTTACTAGAACACTGACAATAGGAAAAGGGCTCTGTCTAAATGTGTACACAAATTCGAAGTATGCCCTTACAACCTTGCATGCACATGGGGCCCTGTACAAGGAATGAGGGTTGATAGTCTCAGGAAGCAAGTCCATTAAGTATGATCCCGAGATATTAACATTATCAAATGCATACTGCCTATAGATCTCAGAATTTAGGAAAAGTAGAACGTATGAATAGATCCCTGAAATCTCAGTTATCAAAACTTTGCCAAGAAGTTCATCTGAAGTGGCCCCAGGTTCTTCTTATAGCCCTTCTTAGGATAAGCTTAGCCCCTACTAAGTTTTTAGGAGTTTCCCCTTTTGAGATTCTGTATGGGTGACCCCCACCTATTGTACAAGGGATAAAAGGGGATATGCAACAGATTGGATCTGAAATAACTAGACAGGAACTATTGGTTTTGAGTTCTGTTTTGCAGAGTCTTCATACGTGGGTACAAGGTAAGCTGCCCATCCATCTAACAGAACCCCTGCATTCTTTCAAGCCTGGAGTGTCGGTGTGGATCAAGGAATGGAGAAAAGACACCGTTGGCACCCCATTGGAAGGGACCATATGTTGTTTTGCTGTCAACACCAACGGTAGTTAAAGTGGCTGAAATAGACTCCTGGATTCACCATAGTCGAGTTAAGCCAGCAGCAGTCTCCGAAAGTCGCCCTTGGACTTCGACCGCTGATCCCGCATCACACTTGCGACTTACACTGCGAAGAAGACCACCACCGTGAGGATCTGCGACCCTACTCCTGGAAGTTGAGGGAGAAGAAGTCTTCAAGTTTTGAGTTCTCAACGTCCCAGTTTATCCATTATCAAAGACTATGATTATGATGATCACCTACTACTTTTTCATCTTTGCAGTAGCCCTAGGGCCTCTTGGAATCACCTTTGCTCTGCCCCCTTGTGCAGCCTGTATAACTACTACTCGAACTGGGATGAAGGTCACCCAGACTTTACTTTATTACTCCTACTACACATGTGCTGGAACAGTTAGCCAGTGCATGTATAATGGTACAGAACTGAATATCTGCACAAATGGGAAAAGTCACACTTGTTTTAGCCCCAGGCAAAACCCTTACAATGGAAAGATGAGGATGGAGCCCTCATAAATGCCACACGTCAACTCTCTGATCCCACAAAACCTGTTATCCTGAATTTTGATGCCTGCAATGTGATAAATAGGAATGCTTACTACAAGTGTGGTAACCTATGTTTTGCTCACTCCGGACCACAGTTTACTATATTAGTTGGACAATTAGTTTGTTTAAATCAGAAGTATTATAATGCTACTGCCAGAAAGATATTATGGTGGTCAGGTGCCAATGCTTCAGAACCCCCAAAATCCTTTAAGGGCTTTTGCTAATCTTGCTAGACTATGGACAAACCTAGTGTCTCACAACACCTGACAAGCACCACCTGGACTATATTGGATCTGCGGAACTCGAGCCTATGCTAAACTCCCTGCTAATTGGGGAGGTGCATGTGTTCTAGGGGCTATACGACCTTCCTTCTTCCTTTTGCCTGTCTCTCACAAGGAACAACTGGGATATCCCATATATAAAAGTCGAGAGAAGCGAGAGCCTCTGAAGATAGGCCAGTGGGACAAATGGGATGCTTCATCTGAGGACTGGCAATCTGAGAGAATCATTTCATATTATGGACCTGCTACCTGGGCACAAGATGGGACATGGGGTTACCGCACCCCTGTTTATATGATTAATCGAATAATACGTTTTCAAGTTGTTGTTGAAATAATAACCAATGAAACTAGTAAAGCACTAACTCTTTTGGCTAAGCAAAGCACGCAAATGCGTACAGCCATTTATCAAAATCGTTTAGCATTAGATTATTTGTTAGCAGCTGAAGGTGGGGTATGTGGAAAATTAAATTTAAGTAATTGTTGTTTGCAGATTGATAATAATGGGCATGTAGTAGAAGACATAGCTACCCGGATGAGAGAGCAGACATTTGTGCCTATCCAGACCTGGCACACCTTGAAGCTGGATGGGTGGTTTGGTTCACTATTTTCATGGTTTGGTGGTCTAAAGGCTCTAGTACTCATTGTGTTATTCATATTAGCCATGTGCTTGTAACTCCCCTGTCTCCTACCCCTCTGCTTACGCATGATAACCTCAGGTATCGATAGTGTTATAGAGTGTAAGGCAGCTGCAAAAGTCTTAGCCATGTGGAATTATTATCCTATACCCCAAGGTGAGGCTGTTACACCAGTATAATGTATTGTTTACTTAAGATGTGATTTAATTCTCACCCTTTCTCACTTGTGGGTGAGAATAATCAAAGAGGGGAATGTGGCAGGCTATGGCCTAGTATGGTCTGCTACTATGAAAGGCCTGTAACTTAGGCCTGGATCCTAACCCTCATTATAGTTAGAAAAGAACCAGAAATCAGAAAAATGAGAAAACTGTTTCAAAATGCTTACTAAGAAGTTCTACATGAATTCATAAGTCTTTTATTATTCTCTTGTGTGTGAAAGAAAGAAATGTTTCAATACATGCATTCCTGGAGCTAGGAACAACCTTGCAGTAGAAAAGTATCAAAGTCTAGAACCGTACCATTGTTAAAGCAATTCTGTGGGAGGGGGACTGGTTGCTAGGCCCCGGAGGGATTTCTAATTGGACAGGTGCAGAATGTAATGGAACCAATGAGAGGTTTGCATGTATCAAATGTATTGAGCTAGAATCAATAGAACGTTCTCATGTATCAAACTGAAAAAGAGGTATAAAAGGTTATGTCTCTGTAAGAATCTTTGCTCAGTTCCTTTTGCTCTGACTGACTGGGCCTGTGCACAATAAACTGGCTTGGACCCTGTCAATTGACTCCTGGATTTATTTATTGCATGCACTTCGCTGCTACACTTTCTTTAAGGGATTCTTGGTGTGCTTACGCTTGATGCTATCACTGTAGACTCTTTTCCAGATCTGCAGAGAATTTGTGTGTGTCACATCTACAGGCCTCGTCTTTATTGTTCTGTGATAACTATGATTATAGCTGTGCACAAAAGCCTGCAATACGTCTTGGTACCTAAAGGTGTTGTGTGTAGTAAAATAACGCCACATTTTGGATTTCAAAGTCCTGTTAAACCTTTCTACCACCGCTGCTTTAACATCGTTATTGGTTACAAAATGATGAACCCCTCTTTGTTTTAATAAATTCTTCAGGGACCTATTTAAAAATTCTTTACCCTTCTCTGTCTGTATTTTTTCAGGTATACAACCTAGATTAAATATTTTTTTAAAGACTTTAGCAACTTCATGACCGGTTTTCGATTTTAAACTTGCAGCCCATGCATATTTTGACAGGATGTCTACCACTGTTAATGTGGTAGGCTATGGCCTATAATAGCCTGTAAATGTATGAAAGGCCTGTAAGCTAGGCCTGAGTCCCAACCCCCACCTGAGACTAATAATGCTGAGAAAAACTAAACTCTGTAAAGATGGAGAAAAACTGCTTTAAACTGCTTCTGATAAGTTTGTATGAATCCTCTATTATTCTTTGTTGAATTCTGCTATGCTGATGAGAAATATGTTTCAGTGTTCTGTATTCTCACATTCTCGGAGCTAGAAATGACCTTGCGGTAGAATTGTATCTATGTCAAGAACTGTGCCTTTGTTAGAGAAGTCTGAATAGGGGGAACAGGGTGCTAGACCCAGAAAGAGTTCCCGATTGGATAGGTACAGGGGGATGTTAGAACCAATAGAAAGTTTGCCTGTGTTTGCCTGTGTTAAACTGAAGAAGAAAGGTATAAAAGGAGTTGTTTTACTGGACTCCATGGTTCAGACCATTTTGAATGTGACATTGCCTGAGCCTGTGCACAATAAATTGGCTTGGATCTCTGAACTGACTCCTGGTATTATTTATTGCATGCTTATCAGCTGCTACATATTCTTGGTGCGTTGGGCCGGGAATGTGTGAGTAGTGTGGTAGTATTCCAGTAAGTATACCACGACTTCTCGCCTCAAAGGTTTGGTCCGGCTGGAGCCACACCTGACTGATCGCAGGGGAGCCTCTGGCGCCACCGGTCCTCTTGTATCAGAGAGGACTCCTCCTTGCCTCTGCAGGTTGCTGGTTCTGGCTGGCCAACACCTCCGAACCCGAGGGGAGTCCAGGATTCAACCCAAGAAGGAACTGGTTGCGCAGCATATTAGGACCGGATCCGGTGAGTAAAAACTTTTCTGGTTTTTAGTCAGCTAGCTTTGGGAAAAGTCTCGTATATAAGCATGCCCGAGACTAACTTGGTAACTTGGTAATTTGGTAATTTGGTAAGGTACCGAGAGCTTTATCACCTCTTAGGGAGTGGCTGAGTAGTCCTTGCATGAGCATGCGCAAGGGTGAAACCCCACCCCTTTCTGGATAAGTAAGGTAGGCCTTTTTGGAATCTTAAAAAAAAAAAAAGACAAAAAACAAATTTTTGTGGCATGCCTGTTTGTCTGAGTCATTGAGAGGTCTTGAAATACAGACCAAGTGAGAGCTGACTCCTGAGTAGCGCAGTTCCTGGCCGGGCGACCACGTCCATGTCGCGAAAAGGAGGAAGCGTTTGGTGTTTGTCTACCTATTTGTTCCGTGGGCTGTACGGACCCCTCACCTGCAGCCTTCCTACCTGCCCTTACTGTCTGTTGTTTGTATCTGATTTCTGTTATCTGTTGAAACCGCGGGTTTCCCTTCTGGTATAATGTAAGAATGTCTTCTAAGTGCAGCTTGTAAGCTGTTTCAGGTTTTTTTTTCTTCAGCACAGCGTGAGTCTCTGGCAAGCGGAGAGAGAAGGGGTGTGGTTTCCACACCGTCTGTAGAAAGGAATGTTTAGTATCCTTTAACCCTTTGAAGGCTTACTTTCCACATTCTGCAGCTGAGTTAATTTGTGCATATTTCAGGAAAATTGTACCTGTCTTATTCAATATGTTCTAATAGTAATGTTTCTTTTGCTATGGTCATGTATTATATATCACTTGGTAAGAATATATAGTCAGAATTTTGGATCCCGACAGTTTTGGGCTCAGCCTGGAAGTGGTTAAGTTCTTATTAACCCCTTTTGAGCTCCTCAACTGTTCTTGTAATACCAAGTACGGACCAAGTGAGGAGGATTCTGTACGGCATGTTACTTTTCAGAACTATCCAGGGGGGAGGGGGGAATCTAGTTCAGATAGGCAGATTTTATGGTCCAAATAGAAATGATAGAGAAATTAAGGAAACTGCTTTTGTCTTTCCTTTGACCTTCGAAGTAGAGGTTAAGAGCCCTGACAGGACTATGAAGCATCCCGAGCCAGTAGTTACCGGATCGCGACTTGAAAATGATTTAAATCCTGAGTGAATGAGGAGTTAATCGTGCTTGATATATATTTGGTTTTGACTGTGTATGCTATTGAGAAAATTAAATAGTAAAATGGGATTTTATATACTGTAGCAAGCACCTCATAAAGGACATACTTATTGTTTAAAAAAGAAAAGAAAAGGAGTATATGCATTCCAGATATAAGTGTTAATGATGGCTGGCAGTTAGTTTCATGCCAAGTATTTTTATTCTAGTCATACGCAACAGATATGTGGCCGTCATGTTAGGAGCCATATTTCTTTTTATTGGGATTGATGTTATAACATGTTGCAAAATAATAGTTTTATATTTTAAGGACTTTATCTAAATTGTTCCTATTTAGAATGAGCACATACATCCATTATGCTTATTGCAACCAATGTAAGCTTATGTTTTCTGCCTACCCTTTGTTTACAGCAATGTTAAATTTTAATAAAAGGTTTTTTAATAAGTGCACCCAGAGGACTCGTAGTCCACAGGAATTTTAGCAAGGGATTTGCTGGAGACTATGGAATAGAATGTCTCCATCCATTCCTGGTTAAATGTTTGTAAAAGAAAAAAAAAAAACTCCTAGTTAAAGCGTTGTTATAAGGAACAGTGTACAATATTTGTAGCAACTACCCAAGGGGAAAAGAAACTGCCTGTCTATTCAGCCCCAGAGTCCCCAGACATTCTACCATTGCA
This sequence comes from Ichthyophis bannanicus, assembly GCA_033557465.1. Lineage (NCBI taxonomy): Eukaryota > Metazoa > Chordata > Amphibia > Gymnophiona > Ichthyophiidae > Ichthyophis > Ichthyophis bannanicus. The sequence goes on from CM066032.1 coordinate 956,761,047, forward strand.
CCAGGTCCAGAGCCTACCCCACCCTTAATATCGAAGGCCAGGTCATAGTAGGGCCGACCAGCCTTGTTTATGTGCCTTTTTCCACCACTGATTTACTGAACTGAAAGACGTATTATGCCTCCTACACTGAGAAGCCTCAGGATTTGATTGAACTAATGAACAGTATTAAGCAGAACCATCAGCCTTGATGGCCCCAAATGGGATCCAAATAGTGCAGACAGCCCTCACTATATACCCCATATGATCCAGCAGCCCAGGAGAATTTGCGTATGGTAAATGCAGCTTTTGTCAGTCAGTCCCAGAGAGATATAAAACGAAAATTACAGAAGATGGATGGATTTGCGGGCATGAATACAGCATAGTAAATGGAAGTTGCTCAGAAAGTGTATGTGAATTGTGAAAATGAATGCTACAGAGAAAGTGAACGTAAGATGAAGAAGAAAGCAGATCTTCTTGCTGCCGCTTTAGTTGAACGACGTGGGGGAGGTTTTCCTAACCGAAGGAGCAGAGGATGTGGAAGGGGCCGTGGAAATAGTGGGCCCCCACTGGGTGCGAATCAGTGCACCCATTGCAGAGAAGAAGGACATTGGAAAAGTGAATGCCCGCATCTTGACTCCACCCTCAAGAGGGGAGGAGGGAGTACCTGGAGAACAGGAGGTCGATTTCAGAGTCGGGGAGGAATGAACCGAGCACAGTTCCAACAAGAGAGGGAAGAAGCTATTGAGGGAGTGGCAGTTGCAACGGGCTATGACATGGATGAAGACTAGGCCAGACCGGGCTCCAAGTTTACCCTGGGTCCCCAGGAGCCTATGGTCAGTTTGAAAATAGGGGACCAATATATGGACTTTATGGTGGACACAGGACTCAGTGGTGGCAAAGCCAGTGGCCCCTCTCTCCTCTCGATCTGTCACCATTGCTGGGGCCACTGGAGCTGGGGCCACTAAGCCTTTTCTGCAGAACCGCATGTGTGAACTAGGGGGACAGAAAATAACACACCAGTTCTTGTATATGCTTGAATGCCCTATTCCATTTTTGGGCCGAGATATGCTTGCCAAGCTCCAGGCGCAAATATCCTTTGCAGAAGGGGAAGAAATGCAAATGACTGTAAATTCAAAACCTGCTGGATTGATGGTGCTGACTGTCCCCCAGGAAGAAGAGTGGCGGTTCTATAGTGTATCTCCAACCAAGACAGCTAGTTCCTGTATACTCACCAACCTTTTAGCCCCGCCTGAAGTATGGGCAGAAGATAATCCACCTGACCTAGCGAAGAACATAGCCCCCCCCCCATCATTGTCACCCTCAAAACAGGAGCAGAGCCAGTGTATGTGAAGCAGTAACCTCTTCCTCGACCTGCCATTGAAGGTATCCACTGCCATTTGATGAAACTGCTGAAGTATGGACTTCTTAAAGAATGCCAGTCACCTTGGAATACCCCCCTTCTCCCAGTCAAGAACCTGGGACAGGAGATTAACTGCCCAGTATAATAGGAAAAAGGCTCCGTCTGAATGTGTACACAGATTCCAAGTATGCCCTTACAACCTTGCATGCACATGGGGCCCTGTACAAAGAATGAGGGTTTAAGTATGGCCCCGAGATATTGACATTATCAGATGCATACTGCCTATAGACCTCAGAATTTAGGAAAAGTAGAACGTATGAATAGAACCCTGAAATCTCAGCTATCAAAACTTTGCCAAGAAGTTCATCTGAAGTGGCCCCAGGTTCTTCCTATAGCCCTTCTTAGGATAAGCTTAGCCCCTACTAAGTCTTTAGGAGTTTCCCCTTTTGAGATTCTGTATGGGTGACCCCCGCCTATTGTACAAGGGATAAAAGGGGATATGCAACAGATTGGATCTGAAATTACTAGACAGGAACTATTGGTTTTAAGTTCTGTTTTGCAGAGTCTTCATACGTGGGTACAAGGTCAGCTGCCCATCCATCTAACAGAACCCCTGCATCCTTTCAAGCCTGGAGTGTCGGTGTGGATCAAGGAGAGGAGAAAAAGACACCGTTGGCACCCCATTGGAAGGGACCATATGTTGTGTTGCTGTCAACGCCAACAGCAGTTAAAGTGGCTGAAATAGACTCCTGGATTCACTACAGTCGAGTTAAGCCAGCAGCAATCTCCGAAAGTCGCCCTTGGACTTCAACCGCTGAACCTGCATCACCCTTGAGACTTACACTGCGAAGAAGACCACCACCATGAGGATCTGCGACCCTACTCCTAGAAGCTGAGGAAGAAGAAGTCTTTAAGTTTTCAGTTCTCAACGTTCCAGTTTGTCCATTATCAAAGACTATAATCATGATGATCATCTACTATTGTTTCATCTTTGCGGTAGCCCTAGGGCCTCTTGGAATGACCTTTGCCCTGCCCCCTTGTGCAGCCTGTATAACTACTACTCGAACTGGGATGAAGGTCACCCAGACTTTACTTTATCACTCCTACTACACATGTGCTGGAACAGTTAGCCATTGCATGTATAATGGTACAGAACTGAATATCTGCACGAATGGAAAAAGTCGCGCTTGTTTTAGCCCCAGGCAAAACCCTTCTTATTATGTCTTAGAATTACGATGGAAAGATGAGGATGGAGCCTTCATAAACGCCACACGTCAACTCTCTGATCCCACAAAACCTGTTATCCTGAATTTTGATGCCTGCGATGTGATAAATAGGAATGCTTACTACAAGTGTGGATCCTGGGAGCAAGCCTACTACTATGATGATAAATATATGTGTCCTGAAGGAGCATACGGGTGGAGACAGTGTACTGGAAAGCATTCCCCAGCTGTCTACAGCAAGTCAACTAAAGATGCCTACTTCTGTCCAAAGTGGGAATGTGTGTATTATGCTACTTGGTCCAGTGGACCTACTGGATGAGAGGGAGATAATCGCAAAGCCAGCTTGGAAAGACTGTCATTACTTGAACCTCAGAAGTGTAAGAAAGGTGCTTGTAATCCCCTGCGGCTCCTTATACTTGATCCCAGCCAGTGGAAGCAGGGATTCAGATTTTGTCTACGTATAGCAGGAGGTGGAACTGATCATGGGACTTTTGTATTTATCCAGCTTAACATGAAAACCCATGTCTCCTCACCTTATCGAATACATCACACCTTCCATGAGGCCATGAAGGCAGAGTTGTTCCTCATGTTTCCCGAAATTTGTTTATTGGAATTAGCTGTAGCTGTAGCGTCCAGTCTCCATATCTCTGACTGTTTCTTCTGTGGGGGAACCAAAATGGGAGACCAGTGGCCTTGGGAAATGCAAGAATTGAACTATTCTGTACCATACAACCGAACTGATCTGCATAAAACGACCAGTGAATGGGTCTTAGCTAACCCCATTGTTGGTAACCTATGTTTTGCTCACTCCGGACCACAGTTTACTATATTAGTTGGACAATTAGTTTGTTTAAATCAGAAGTATTATAATGCTACTACCAGAAAGACATTATTGTGGTCAGGTGCCAATGCTTCGGAGCCCTCAAATCCGTTGATTGCTTTTCCTAATCTTGCTAGACTATGGACAAACCTAGCTTCTCACAACACCTGGCAAGCACCACCTGGACTATATTGGATCTGCGGAACTCGAGCCTATGCTAAACTCCCTGCTAACTGGGGAGGTGCATGTGTTCTAGGGACTATACAACCTTCCTTCTTCCTCTTGCCTGTCTCTCACAAGGAACAACTGGGATATCCCGTATATAAAAGTTGGGAGAAGCGAGAGGCTCTGAAGATAGGCCAGTGGGACTAATGGGATGCTTCATCTGAGGACTGGCCACCTGAGAGAATCATTTCATACTATGGACCTGCTACCTGGGCACAAGATGGGACATGGGGTTACCGCACTCCTGTGTATATGTTAAATCGTATTATGTTGAAATAATAACAAATGAAACTAGTAGAGCAATAACCTGTTGGCTAAACAAGCCACGCAAATGCGTACAGCTATTTACCAGAATCGCTTAGCGTTAGATTATGTACTAGCAGCAGAAGGAGGAGTGTGTGGAAAATTGAATTTAACTAATTGTTGCTTGCAAATTGATAATGAAGGACAAGTTGTAGAAGATATAGCCAATCACATGAGGAAGCAAACCTATGTACCAGTCCAGACCTGGCATGGCTTGCAGCTTGATGGATGATTTGGTTCTCTGTTTTCAGGAATGGACGGCCTGAAAACACTTGTGTTCATTGTCTTATCAATATTGGCTATCTGTTTGCTCCTCCCCTGTTTTCTGCCCCTCTGCTTACGTATGCTGAACTCAGTTATAGCTAGTACTGTTGAACGTAAGGCAGCTACTAAAATATTAGCTATGTGGCAATCTTCCCGAGTGTAATGTGTGTGATTTGATTCTCACCCTCTTTTAATCGGGTTGAGAATAATCAAAGGGGGGAATGTGGTAGGCTATGGCCTATAATAGCCTGTAAATGTATGAAAGGCCTGTAAGCTAGGCCTGAGTCCCAACCCCCACCTGAGACTAATAATGCTGAGAAAAACTAAAATCTGTAAAGATGGAGCAAAACTGCTTTAAACTGCTTCTGATAAGTTTGTATGAATCCTCTATTATTCTTTGTTGAATTCTGCTATGCTGATGAGAAATATGTTTCAGTGTTCTGTATTCTCAAATTCTCGGAGCTAGAAATGACCTTGCGGTAGAATTGTATCTATGTCAAGAACTGTGCCTTTGTTAGAGAAGTCTGAATAGGGGGAACAGGGTGCTAGACCCAGAGAGAGTTCCTGATTGGATAGGTACAGGGGGATGTTAGAACCAATAGAAAGTTTGCCTGTGTTTGCCTGTGTTAAACTGAAGAAGAAAGGTATAAAAGGAGTTGTTTTACTGGACTCCATGGCTCAGACCATTTTGAATGTGACATTGCCTGAGCCTGTGCACAATAAATTGGCTTGGATCTCTGAACTGACTCCTGGTATTATTTATTGCATGCTTATCAGCTGCTACATTAATATGTATTTGTAGCCATTGTTATAATGGAACAAGGCTGCCATATCAACTAAATCAGCCTGCCATTGCGCATCCACATCTGCGGGGTAAAATCTTGCAAGGGATTTGTGGCAGTGGATGCATTAAAATATTCTTTGAAAAGAAAATTCTTGAGGTGTTTGAGGAGGGTGTGGGATTGGATGGCCTGAATGGTGGGGGGTAGCTTGTTCCAGTTGTTAGGAGCATAGAATTGGAAGGCTCTTGTGCAGGTGCGTTGAGGTTTTTTGGAGCTCTGTGCAGGAAGAGAGAGGAGGTCTGCTGTATTTTGGCGCCTGAGTCTGTTGTTGTTGGGGCACTCGATTAGTAGTTGTAGCTGTTCCACCGTAGTGTTGGAAAGGGCTCTGTGGGTGAGGACGATGGTCTTAAACCTGATGTGGGATGCAATTGGTAGCCAGTATAGAGATTTTAGTATAGACGTGATGTGGGAATGCCTGGTTGCTCCAGCAATGAGACGTGCAGCTGTGTTCTGGGCTAGCTGTTGGGGGGTGATGGTTGTCTTAGGTAGTCCTTGTAGGATGGAGTTGCGGTAGTCAATGAGAGGGATGATGGAGGCTTGACAGACTGTATGGAAGCTATCGTAAGGTAGAAGAGGACGGCGGTTACACAGGGTTCTGATTTTGTAGTAGATGTTTTTAGTGATGATTTGGATATGAGGCTGGAAGTTCAAGAAGTGGTCCAGGGTTACACCAAGGTACTTGATCTGAGGGTGGTCCAGGGTTACACCAAGATACTTGTATTTCAGTGTTACCCAGTTTGATGCTCTGTGGGGGGTTGAAGCTGGGATCTCTAGAGATGTGGAGAAGCTCTGTTTTGCTGCAGTTGATTTTGAGATTGTGCAGCTGTAGCCATGCGGTGACCTCTGTGAAGCAGGTAGCAATGGTGGAGTAGTCAGGGGAGGTGATGTTGAACGGGGTGAAGATCATTATGTCATCTGCACAGAGTTGGTATCCGACATTGAGGCTTTGGAGGATGTGACAGAGGGGCCTGTTGTAGATGTTGAAGAGGAGGGAGGAGAGGGCCGATCCTTGAGGTAATCCTTGGTGAAGGGTAAATGGCAATGATGATTGATTTCCAGTTGGGTTTGTTGGATGAGGTAGGAGTGGAACCATTGTAGGGGGTTGCCTCGGATGCCGATGGTGCAGAGTTGATTTATGAGGATCTGGTGGGATACTGTGTCGAAAGATGCAGATATGTCTAGGAATAGTAGGACATAACCTGAGTGGGGTTTTTCTGTGCCAAATATGAGTGTGTTAAGAAGGGAAGTGAGGAGGGTTTCCGCACTGTGATATGGGCGAAATCCATGCTGGTTGTTGTCAAGTGGGGCAAATCTGTCCAGGTGCTCCTGAAGTTGAATTTCCACTGCTTTTTCAATGATTTTGGAGAGAAATGGGATGCTGGCAATGGGTCTGTAAGATGCAGGTGAAGTAGGAGGAAGAGAAAGGTAACAGGTACAAGTAAAAAAAAAAAATTGAAACTCAGCACCAAACACATGCACAAATTAAACTGAACCATTATTTTAACATACATCAAATTGCTGAAAAAAGGCCATGTAATTGTTACTATGACATATGTTTTTGCACTTCGTAAAAAGGGTAAACTAATTTTCCCCTCATCTTTAAATGTTTTCCAACAAGATTATAGACACTTGTGTACACTTTCTATAGTTTCTGTTGCCAGTTGCCATAGGATAACATGTCTAATGCTGAATAGCTTGTATAGTAAGGAGGTTTCCTTGCCGGTACATAGCCTTTACCCCACAAGACTCCTGCAGTGCCTCTGTGGCAACATAGGCAACAGGAACCTTGGTTGGAATCTTAGTAAGAATATGAGTACATAAGAGTTCAGGGGAAGGAAGATCACTTTTACTGTCTGTCAGCAAAGAAGCACCTGGCCTACAAGCTGAGGCACCTCTAAGTGCTAATTCAGAACAGCTCCTAACATACTACAGCCAAACCAAGACACCGAGTCCACAATAACACAGGAGAGGCTGCCCCATAGTCACTACATCTCTGTATATTCATTAGAACCATACTGAGCTCACTGGAAAAGACCCTGTGCTATCCTGTCCACTCAATGGCTATCTGCAGATCCAGACCCAAAGAAGAAACTTGAATCCTGCCAAGCCAACACACCAGGCTGCTTTTCCCAGATGATCTGCTTGGTTACAGCTCATAGCTGTTACCAGGGCTATATATTATCCTGGAAAGCTGGTAGAGCTGTGCCAGGTCCCTTGAGGAAGCAGAAAACTTACTGAAGCTCTACCTTTGAACATGCTACTGGAGAGGGCCCCACTCAGATACATCTAACTTCTGCAGATCCTTGTGGAAAGGGAAGACTCTGGAGGGTCCATGTAAGCCCCACCCCCCAGGATAGGAACACTTCTGACATATCCCTGGGTATTTGCTTCACATTGCTCAGGGAAGAGTTTTTGAGCTACCAAGGACTGAACTAGCCTCGAAAAAAACAATGGCTGGACAGCCTCCATTCTTCAGGAGAAAAAAAAATGACTGGGAGAACTCCCTCCTTCACTCTTCCATTACCAGGCTCCTTTAGTTGGTAAAGGGGGAATGGGACCCCTGGTCTCTCACCTAATCTATCTGAGGTCCAGGGAAGGATTTCCCTCATTTCCCTGTACCTTACTACACTTGGACACTTCTACATTTCTTATGTTCTTATGTAAGATCCCTTAGTCCACAGCAAAGAAGAAGCCTGAAAGTCAACCAAATGCCAATCTAGAACACTGTAAGCAGCCTCCAAGCTCCTTACCAAGTCAAGTAAGAGGCAATCAGAGCACTCCTGCCTCCCCTGCACAAGGGCAGGATCTGAAACATGCAGTGTATTGTTGCCCGTGGGAGACATGTGGCAGCACTTAAAATGGCTGTCATTCCCGCCAGTGGGAACCAGGGCTATTACCACAAAAGAGTGCCTTGTCCTGGGGCCCTGACTTTCATCCATGGCCAGTCGCTCCTTTGCTTATGACAGCTCATCAAATAGACATTTGTGAAGAGGCAAAGGAGATCAGTCACATTGCATACATAGTGGCTTTTGTTGATATCATAAAATATCACTTGGAATTGCTGTACTGGCGCCTGGTGATCACTACCAGTTTCCCTCAGCGTGGCTCCAGGGACTCACTTTCCCTCTATCTCTGCCCTGATCATAGAAATCTGTGCAGCTCCCCTAATGCACTCAGGAGGTCATTCCAGAACACGAACAAGCTGGTCAGTCATGCAGGACAGACATTTTTCTTGCCCAAACCCCTAGAACTGTACTCTGAAACCACATGGCCCTACACATACACGGTGCTAGCATGGGATCTCAGAACTTGGGCGGGAGGAGGCAGAACGGTAGCGTGGCAAGCCGCTAAGATGTAGAAAACGTATTCAGGAAAGGCACCCATGTACATCCTGAATATTTCCTGTGGATGCTTATGTTATACCAGCCCAAAATAAAAAAAACAAACCCCCAAACCAACAAAGTGATCACCTTAATACAACCCAAAAGAAAAGATTACCCTGTGCTCTGTGCATCACACTTAATTTTTGTCGGGCTAGAATATCAGGTACAAACATTCCCCCTCCAGGATGACCATAACATCCTTTTTTATTCAAATGTAAATTAAAATGTCTTCACTTATCTGAAAGGCAGTCCAAAGAGCGTAAAAAGACATTTGTGGCATGAAAATGATCCTCCAAGTTCTGTATCACATGACATGCATGTTTCGAGCCCGCTCCCGGCTCTGCATCAAGTGTGGTCAGTGTTTCTTCAGCAGGATCACCAAACACTCTGCCAAACAAAGAACTGCCACTGCAACTGCCAAACATTTAAAAGTGCCTACACAGCATTTCATAGGCTGTAAGAGATGACAATGAATGTTTAGAATAACCAATCAAAACCCAGGGAATCGGGGAAGCCCTATAGTGATTGGTTAAAACTCAGATAAGACTCAGCCACTCATTTTCCATGTTTAAACTACCGGGGCTAGCAGTGTTTAAAGCAAAAATCCACTTTTGTTCCAACCATTGCAGTCTATAGGTACGATCCCCTCCATGAGGATCTCTAGGAGCATAATCGATGACTCTCCATTATAGATCAGAAAATGTGTGGCCCTATGACAGACAATGTTCAACCGCAGGGGCTGAATGAGTAGATGTCCGAATTCTGGAAGCATGTTCCCCCAGCCATGTTTTTCTAGGGTGGAGCACAATGCACAGGGTGATCTTTTCTTTTGAGTTACGTTATACCAGCGGCAACGTGGAATAAGGCCAGGACTTAGAAAAATTTCTGTTCTGATCTTCAACGCTTCTATAAAGATGAATGGCTATAACACGTCTGTATTGAACTGGTGTGTCTGCTGTTTGGGAGTGTACAAGATGCAGTTGTAAAGAATAGAATGCACAGGTGAGGGACGTTTGTCAGGTTAGGGAACAATAAGAAACACTCCTACAGATATATAAAGCACTGCTATACTCTTTATTCTGACTATGCTGACATTTGCTGTTTGTGCTAAAGAGGCTATTCTAGGCTTCCCTAATAATTCCAGTGTTCGGAAAAATGAGAATGTAAATGTAGGGGTGGTATGTGAGATAGTATGGAGCAGAATCATCTTTGGCTGAGAAATGCAGATCAGCTGTGGTGTCCTGAGACGCCATGTCTTTGCAGCAGTTGTTTATAGGTACAGGGCATGGTTTTGGCAGAGGTATGTTATTTGTGACTGCAAGTGTGTGTATGTGTTTTTATTGTTGCACGAGAGGATCTGGTATGCTTATTCGCATATCTAGGGGGACATGAATGCCTGGCCAGTACCCGAACTGTAGGGATGACCGCAGCAACATCAGGTGCCAGGATAGAATAATCAGAACAGATTCTCTATAGCGAAATGCCAAAACATATCCCTGTCACTATATAAGAGACCCTCAGAATGAGAGCATTCAATAATGTAAACAGCACTAGGATATGCCCAAAAGCAGCATCATTGGTCTCTAAAAATGTGCACATTTGACATTGCGCTATGGAGAATCTTTTCTGATTTTTCTGGTCCATATTTAGCATTGCACAGACTGTTTTCAGAGATGACCAATGCAAGCATAACTAAGGATGTCTTCCACTGACATGTATGTTGTGCAGCTAGTAGACAGTCATTTGCAGCAGTTTTACCCCTCCTAGACCCAGATAATGTTGGATGAATGGGTTTTGGAAGTGATCTGGGAAGACTGTGCCCTCAAGTTGCCACAGCTCCTCTCTGACATTTTTATGGTGTCACCTTGCCATGTGCCCAATAAAGTGCAGGCAGTTGGGATTACTCAAGTATTTCTTGCAACTAAAGGTCATGGTGCTGGTCCAGGGGGATGAATAGAGAACAGGTCAGTCTTCCATTTACTTTGTCATTCCCAAGAAGAAGGGGACTTGGCGGGCAATGCTGGATTTGAAGGGCATGAACAGAGCTCTAAGAGTGCCCCATTCTCGAATGGAAACTTTGACTCCGTTATTGTGGCTGTCTGGAAGGGAAAGTTCTTAACTTCCTCGGACCTCTCCAAGGCTTATCTTCACGTCCCCATTCATCCCGAGCACCAGTGTTACCTGCATTTTGCAGTTCTAGTGGGGCATTTCCATTTCCAGGCAATGGCCTCTCAGGTATTCACCAAGGTAATGATGGTGGTGGTGGTGGCTGCCATCCTGAGAAAGTAGGGTGTGCTAGTGTACCCATACTTGGACGACTGGTTGACATGGGCAAAATCCCCCTAGAAGAGCTAGGAGTGTATGAATCAGGTGATCCATCTTCTTCAGGATTTGGGCTAGGTGGTCAACTTTGCGAAGAGCAGGCTGTAACCATCCCAGTCCTTGTAGAATCTGGAGCCTGTTTCAACATCTTGACAGATGTGGTGTTCCTGCCAGAGGGTAGGATTCAGAAGTTACAATCCCAAGTGCTCACTTTGCGGAAGACTCAGCACCCCAGAGTGTGAGACTTCCTCCAAGTTCTAGGATCGATGGCAGTGACTCTGAAGCTGATGCCCTGGGTCAGGGTACATATGCACCCTTTTCAAGAAGCTTTTCTATTGCAGTGATCTCCATAGTTTCAGTCCATGGTGGTCAGCCTCTGCTTGAAAGACAAGGCCAGGGCAAATCTGGCGTGGTGGCTGTACTTGGCAAAGCTCTCATTGGATATGTCTCTTGAGTCTCCAGATTGGGTGCTGGTTTAGTTTTTTGATATACTGCCTCTTGGGCTAGTTTATTTATTTATTTATTGGGTTTTATATAGCACGCTATTTCACATTCAGTGCAGTTTACAGGGAACAAAACAGAACTTACATATAACAAATAAGATAACATTACTATGTTAACTTACATGGAACAATTTTGAACATTCAAACAGAATAAATCGAACAAGCTTGGTGCAGTAACACTATAAAACTTAGGTGGTATAGCTTGGGCTATAACAAGAGAACTATATACAGTGGAATTATATACAATGTCGCTATATAATATAATGAGCATTGTTGAAGGTTTGAGGTTTAGTCCATCATAACTGTTTATAATCAATTAAAGTAAATTACATTAGTATATTTAATAAATTAGTACATTCGTATAAAAATATAAAAATAATATAAGAGTAAAAAAACTGCTAATTCCAAAATATACACTTGAGCTGCTGACAGGGCTGTGAATTTCCAGCCACTGTAGAATCTGTATCACCTCTGCTGCTACTAGTGAACTGCATGTGCCCTCCTGATGGTTGATTTACACACCTGCTGTTGCACTGCCAGATAGGATCCTCACAGCCTTGTGCCAAGCCAAGGGAAGAAAGGCCTTCAGGACCAGATGCACCGCTCGCATCTCCAACCCATTGATAGACCACAGTCTCTCCTTCTGAGACCAATGACCCTGAGAGACCTGGGAGAGACAATGGGCTCTCCAGTTGACCATCCTGGCATCCGTTTCATGATATTTTTTACACAAGCTTATCAAATGTAAACCCCACTCATATTCATTGTAATAGTTGTCTATTTGTACTCTTTTAGTATTTAATCTTTTTATTTATTGTAAATAGTTTACATATTAGACAGCATACATTTTGATTCCACTGTAAGAAGCTAACATATTGAAACATTATAGACAATATACACTTTAAGATAACTTAAAAAGCATACATATTGAAACAATGTAAACAGCATACATATTAACAATGTTAAACATATTTTATTTTTCTCCCCTTCTCCCCCTTTATCCACCACCCCCATCCCATACTCCCTCCCATTCCTTACCTTTATCCCCTTCCCCCCCATATACCACCACCCCCATCCCATACTCCCATACTCCCTCCCATTCCTTACCTTTATCCCCCCCTCCCACTCAATAATAATTCATTAAAAAAAAAAAGTCAATTAATACATTATAATTTCCCCTTCTCCTTCCTGCACCTTCACCCTTTTACACTTTCCCCTTCCAATCCCCATCCTCCCTACTAAACCAATTCTAACCTAACCCTTATGTAATTCTAACTTAGCCAATTTAAATTGTTAAAATATCATTCCTTGCCCTTGCTGAAACCCCATCAAGATAAGGAGACCAAACATTTAAAAAATAAGCTCTTTTACGCTCATGTTTCCTAGTAGATACTCCTTCCCATAAAATCAATTGATGTAATACGTTTCTCCACTCCCAAAATTCTGGACCTTTAGGATCTCTCCAATTCCGAAGTATACATTGTTTAGCAAGCAGACAACATTTCCTCACTAAATGTCTATTCCCTGATAATGAAAGCCCTAAAGAATCTGGAACATCAAGAATTGCAAACCCTGGAGTCAAAATTAAAGATTGCCTCAATATACCACTTAGAAATTTTTGAATATTAATCCAAAATTTCTTCACACATATACAAGTCCAGAACATATGCCCCAAATGTGCCTTCTCCATTCTACACCTTGGGCATTCACTACATTGAGCAAAGCCCCCTCTCCATGCTCTATATGGTGATATGTAAGCACGTTCTAATATCTTAAATTGCATTTCACGTAATTTTGCCCCCGCTATTTGTCTAGGAATACACCCAATGGCCTTTTCCCAGGCAAACCTTTCAAGATTGATTCCTAATTCTTTTCCCCAATGCAAACTTAAATGGTCAAAATTCTTGACATGAACTAAATTAAATAAAGCCTTATTATATTCTGCTACAGTTATCCTTTCCTTGTCCTTCAACGTAAACCAATCTTCCAATTTTCTAAAATTTTCTGATCTCAAACCAATTCTCCTATCAGCTATGGAAATCAAATAATATTTTAAATGTAGATATGCATAAAAATGCCCCTGAGACAAACCATAACTTCTTTTTAATTCACTAAATGGTTTAAGTACACCCTCTTCATTAATTACTTGATACAGCAGAAAAAGACCCTTTTTCTCCCAACCTTTAAATAAAATTGACTTTGTACTCAGATGAAAGTCAATATTACCCTGCAGTGGCAAATAACCTGAAATTTCACTTGAAACACCCAATATTTCACAAAGCTTCTTCCAACTCCATCGAACCCCCTGCCATAATATATTACTTTTAAATACTTTAGGAAACTTCATGCTCGATACATGTAACATTGACCGAAGAGAATAAGGAGCAACTAATGCTGATTCAAAATCATAAGGAGTATAAACCGAAGTACCACCTATCCAATCACGTACGTGACGAAGTAAACAACCCATATTATATAATTCTATACAAGGTAACCCCATACCACCTTGTTGCCATGAACCATACAAACGATCAATTCTTAATCTTGGATGTTTCCCTCTCCAAAAAAATCTCTGCAACAATCTCTCTAATTTCTGCACATCCTGTCTTAAAAGTCGCAACGGAATTAATTGTAAAATATACAAAATTTTTGGAAAAATCATCATCTTATATGCAGCTATCCTACCACCTAATGAAAGTGGCAAAGGTGTCCAAACCTGTAATTTATTTTGTATATCTCGCATCAAAGGCCTAACATTCTGCCTATACAAATGGCTCGGACTTTTGGGCAACCAAATTCCTAAATACTTAAATTTGTTAATAGCCCATTTTAATGGAAACTCATCACCCCATTTTCTCTGTAACCCCCCATTAATATCCAAAGCTTCTGATTTAGTCATATTCAATCTTAAACCAGCAATTTCCCCAAATCGTCTAATCATATCTAGAAGTCTTTTTAAAGATTCACAAGGATTTAACAACATGACTAATAAATCATCTGCAAAAGCAGAAATCTTAAATATACATGTCCCAACTTTCACTCCTTGTATTTCATCACAAGCATAAATCAATCTCAGTAAAGGATCCAAAGAAAGCACAAACAACAATGGTGATAAAGGACAACCCTGTCTAGTTCCACGTGTAATATAAAAATTATTTGTAATCTGTCCATTAACTCCTATTACTGCATTTGGTTTATAATACAAAGCACTAATTCCTTTTATATATCTTTCACCTATGCCATAGGTTTTTAATATTTCAAATAAATATTTCCATTCTACTCTATCAAAAGCTTTTTCTGCATCAAAACTTACCAATAAAGATGGGACATCCATTTTTCTAACCCAGCTCAATGCTCCTAATATTTTTCTTACATTCTTTGAAGGGTACCGTTCTCTCACAAATCCAGTCTGACAATCATGTAATAAAATAGGCAGATAACCTGCCAACCGATCTGCTAAAATCTTCGCAAACAATTTTAGATCACAATTTATTAACGAAATTGGTCGATATGACTCAACCTCAGTTACATCTTTACCAGGTTTAGGCAGAACCACAATGTGAGCAAGATTATTATTATATTTAAAAACTCCCTCATTCATCCACCTATTAAATAAGGTCACTAACACTGGTGTAATCTGAACTTGCAGCAATTTATAATATTCTGCTCTAAGACCATCTAATCCTGGAGCTTTATATCTTGTGGCATTATCAATTTTACTTTGTATTTCATCCGCTGTTATAGGAGCTTCCAATTGCATTTGCTGAACCTTTGTAAGATGCGGTAAATGTATTTTTTCCAAAATTTTTTTAATATTTTCATTGGAAACATCTTCTCCCCTATATAACTTTGTATAATAATTTACAAAAATTCTCCCTATATCCGCACTATTTTTACATATTACTCCTTTATCTTTCAAAAGTGGAACAAATCTGGATCCCTTACTTCGTGCCAAACAACGAGCTAAAAGTTTCCCCGACTTATCCCCATATTGATATAAATGATGTTTATAATATAACAGAGATTTTTTAGCTATTTGTTGTAATAAAGTATTTAAAGTTGCTTGAGTAGCAAGTAACTGCTCTTTGTTGAAGTTATTAGGTTTATTAGCCAGGAGCCTACGTTCTCTACAAATTTGTTTCTCCAATCTAAGAATCCTAAAAGCAAGCATTCTTCTCCTTCGAGCTATATAAGAAATTATGTCTCCTCTCAAAACAGCCTTTGAAGCCTCCCAAAATAACTCTGGATCATTTTTATGCTTCCCATTAAAATAATCATAATCATTCCATTTTGTTATTAAAAAATCCTTGAAATTAGTATCATAACATATCTCGAGTGGTAAGCGCCAAAAACCTTTACTACTACCATGCTGACTTCCTATCCAATCTACCCACACAGGAGCATGATCTGAAATTTCATATGGACCAATGACTGCGTCCACCATATTTGGAAACAATATTTCAGAAACTAGTATTGCATCAAGGCGCGCACTAGTACCATGTGCTCTAGACATGTGTGTAAAATCTCGTTCAGTCGGATGAAGAACTCTCCAAACATCAATAAGCCTACATCTCTGAATGAATCTCTTTAAAAGTTTTATGATACTAAGACGATTACTCCCGCACCTACCTGACACATCCATTTGTTCATCAAAGACACCATTCCAGTCCCCTCCTAATATAATAGGAGACTCAGGTAACTTATCAATTTCTGCCATTAAATCTATAAAAAAATTTGGATCAGGCACATTTGGGGCATATACACTGCCTAACAGCAACTTATGTCCATTTAAATTCCCTTGCACTAAGACAAATCTCCCTTCAGGATCCACTACCATCCTATCCTTCTGGAAGCCTATTCCCGTCTTAATTAATATAGCTACCCCTCTTTTCCTTCCCTTTGCAGAAGCCCCATAAATTAACTCAATACCTTTTTTCTTTAATCGAACCAGATCTTCTATAGACTGGTGAGTCTCTTGTAACAAAACAACATCCGCTTTATGTCTTCTTATTGCTAATAGAATTTTGTTTCGCTTAAAGGGGCTTGTAAGACCACACACGTTCCATGAGAGAACTCTCATCCTCCTGATAAGATCATTAAGCAAATATTTAAATTTAACTTAATCATATATTCAAATTTAGAAGTGTCCCCCCAGCCTAGGACCCCTCTTACAGCTATTACCAATACTTGAAATTCTCTCTTCTTAATAGTAAATTGGCTTTCTATATAAACTATAATAATAATATAATAGTAATAACATATAATAAACCCCCTATTTTCCCTTCCCCATCCCATTTCCTCCCTCCCACCCACAGTTTCACCAAACCCTTTATTACCCATTAACCTTCAGATCTCTTCTTCTCCTCCTACAGCCATCTTAGTGCAAATCCTAATTCAATTCCACTCTACTGAACTATCTTGCAATTTTATTTCCCAACCAATATGTAAGCAGGGCGCGGGCAGGGTCCTGGCGCCCGAGCGTAACCGGGTGCCGGTTAGGCGCGGGACCCTGCATAGAGTGGGGGGACGAGCCGGAGGCGCGCGCCATTGGAGCGCATCATTCAATCTGATTGGCTCCGCGGGTGCACGTGTTGTGCGGAGCCAATCAGACGGGCCGATCGGGCATGTGCTCCTGAGGCGGGCGCGAGCCAGGAGCACATGCTGTTAGGCTGTCGGAACGGCGTGGCGTCTCGTTCGGGCTTCCCTCCGCGGCGTTGGACAGCGTGTGGCCTGCCTCGATCGTCGGAGCTGCTGGTTGCTGTCCGGGGGACTCTTCCGGTGCGGCCAGGCGAGTTGTTTTCTTCGTGTCCATTTTCGGGGATTTGCTTCCCGGTGGCGGGCGGGCCCTCTCCGTGGCACGCGGGAGTTTAAACCCGCAACTTTAAACCGCATTTGCCGGCGGTGTTTGTGGGATGGCGGGGGGTGGTCGTGGGGCGAAGGGGGTACCGGCAGCCAAGCAGGGGGGGACCTTGAGGGGGAGGGGGCAGCCTGGAGGCCGCGGGCTGGTGCTAGAGTTGGTTTAGGGGGGAGGGGGGTTGGTAGCCTAAGGGGAGGCCGGAATTCGGTCCGGGGGGCTGGGGGGTCTCCTTCAGGGCCTCGTGGTGCTGGTAGAGGCCGCGTGGCTCATGGCCAGCATGATGGGGGCAGGTCTGGTGTGGGTGGGGCTGTGGTGGCCCCGCAGGCTACTCCCCGGGGTAGGGCCCCGGCGCGGAGGGTGCCGTCCGTTGCAGGGAGGGGGGCGGGTGCTGTTGGGTCGGGTGGCAGCGGTGTGGGTGGTGGGAATGCCTCCGGGGGTCGTTCTGAAGAGAGCCCGCTTGGAGGTGTGGGCTCTGAGGGTGGTCAGGGGAGCGGGGGGCAGGTGATCCCACCTGCGAGCGTTTTGCCGCCCGGCACGTCTACACTTTGGGAGCAGTGGGCGTTGGGGGGGCAAGGGTCCTCGCGGGCCGAGTGGGTGGGGGCTTGGCAGCCTTGGTCTGCTGGTTTCTCGCCTCTCTCCCCCCCTTTTTTCTCTCCGCAGGTTCCCTGGCTGTCAGCGCCTCGCGCAGTGCCAGCGGTGGGTGATTCCGGTGGTCCTGCGAGTATGGATCCAGCCCATAGGGCGCTCAGCGGGGCGATGGCGGCGGACGGCGCGGCACCCGGGAGCGGAATGCTGCCGAGAATGGAGGATCCCCTGGGACGACTGCCTGCTCCCGCGCCTGCCGGGGCGGCCGGGGGTGCTTCTGGTGAGTTGACTGAGTCCGAGGGCGCTCTGCGGGGATCGCGGGTGGCGCAGTCTGGAAAAGGGGGGAAGAAGCGGAAACATGCGTGCCGGCGGAGGCGTGGTTCGGACTCGTCATCCTCTTCGTCATCGGAGGATTCGGGATCCTCTAGCGCCGATGACGGAAGGGTTGTGGATCCAAGGGGCGGCGCGGCGGTTTCAGCGGGCGCGGCGCTGTCCTCCGTGGCCACACTTTCTGAACTGTGGGAGGGGGTGCCCCGGAAATTGCGGCGTAAGATCACGCGGAGGCAGTATATTGACATTTTTCGTTTGCTCGAAGGCAGGAAGCGCTCGGGGGATAGTAAGAAAAAGCGGAAGGAGGAGGAAAAGGCGGGGCGGCTACACCGGGTTTCGCGCAATGTGGTCAATTGGGTCCGGGCCTTTTTGCGCTTAGCGAGCGTCTGGGGGCGTCGGTGGCCGGATCAATCGGGTAGTTTATTGGCTTATGCGGACTCAATCTTGGAAGCGTCGCAAATGCACGAAGGCTGGTCGTGGCTTAACTACGACGAAAAGTTTCGTGACAAGATGGAGGAGAACCGATCGCTGACCTGGGGTACACAGGATATCAGCCTTTGGTTGACGCAGATGTCGGTGAAAGGGGGTGGTGGGGGTAGAGGGGTCAAGGCGGGGGTGGGGGCGAGCGGCATGGTGAACCGTCCCTTTCGGGGGGAGCCCCCCGCGGGGCAAGCCAGGGCGGCCGTTGGGGGGGCCGGAGACGTCTGCTGGAGGTTCAACCGCTCCACGTGCCCTTTCCCGGACTGCAAGTTCCGGCATGTGTGCTCAATCTGTGGGGGACCCCATTCCGCACCCAAATGCGTTAAAAAAGGGGGCCCCTCCCTCCCGGGGTCCGGGCCTAAGTAGGAAGTCTGATTTGCGGGTGGCTCCCTCGCCTATTCGGATCCCAGTATTGCGTAGATGGCTTCGTGGGTACCCCAAGGTGCTGGACAAAGTATGTTTGGAGAGGGGTTTTCAATTTGGCTTCCTTATTCCGGTGCGGGGTCGGGCGGCGGGCTCGGTGACTCATAATTCCCCCAGCGTGCGGCGCTGGCTGGAGGTGGCGCGTCGGAAGTTGTCTGCCGAGTTGCAGCTTGGCAGGGTAGCGGGTCTGTTCAGTTGCCCCCCTTTTCCGGATTTTGTTGTGTCCCCGTTGGGTGTGGTACCCAAGAAGGAGCCGGGGAAGTTTCGCCTCATTCATAATTTGTCTGCCCCCATGGGCGCCTCCGTGAATGATCTTATCCCACGGGAGTTTTGTTCGGTGCGCTATGCCTCTTTCGATAGAGCGGCGGAGTTGGTTGCTAGGTCGGGTCCTGGGGCATTGATGGCCAAGGTGGACTTGGAATCAGCATTCCGCTTGTTGCCCGTGCACCCTTCGTCTTTTCCGTTGTTGGGTTTTCAATTTGAGGGGGCGTATTACTATGATAAATGCATGCCGATGGGCTGTTCGGTGTCGTGCGCCTACTTTGAAAAGTTCAGTACCTTCTTGCATTGGAGGTTGGTGCAGGTGGTGGGCTGTTCTGGGGTGGTTCATTACCTTGATGATTTTTTGTTTGTGGGAGGGGCCGAGTCTGCTCAGTGTGGTGCTCTCTTGCGCGGTTTTATTACTTTGGCGGGCGAACTGGGGGTGCCTTTGGCGGAGGAAAAGACGGTGGGTCCCTCGACGACGATAGTGTTCTTGGGTATCGAGTTGGATTCGCGGAAGATGGTGGCGCGGCTCCCCTGGGAGAAGGTGGTGAAACTGAGGGTTCTTGTGGCCAATCTTTTGGCTTCTAGGAAAGTCACCTTGCAGGACACGCAGGTCCTTCTTGGTTCCCTCAACTTTGCATGTAAAGTCATCCCCATGGGGCGGGTGTTTAGTCGGCGTCTGGCGGCGGCGACGGCAGGTGTGCGCAAGCCGCATCATCATATTCGTGTGACGCGGGGAATGCGTGACGATTTGCGCGTATGGGATGTCTTTTTGCGGGACTTCAATGGGGTGACAGTTCTGCGTGGAGCGGCGGTTACCACTGAGGATTTGCAGTTGTACACTGATGCAGCTGGGGGGGTAGGTTTGGGCATCTATTTTAATGGGGCTTGGTGTGCTGACAGGTGGCCGTGCGAGTGGGTGGAGAACGGGTTGGTCCGCAATATTACTTTCCTGGAGCTCTTTCCGATCTTGGTGGTGCTGGAGTTGTGGCCTGATAGGTTAGCTAACCGTGGAGTGTTGTGGTGGTGTGACAACGAGGCGGTGGTGCATGTGGTTAATCATTTTTTGCCGCGGTGTGGGGCAGTGGCGTCGCTGATGCGCCGGGTTGTGCTCACGTGTTTACGCTTAAATGTGCACTTGCGAGCGCGGCACATTCCAGGGCGTTCTAATGATCTAGCTGATGCTCTTTCCCGTTTGCAGTTGGATCGGTTTCGGGAGTTGGCTCCGGATGCCGACCCGGTGGGGCTGGCGGTCCCTTGGCAGTTGTGGAGCGATGGCCTGCTGCGATGAGGTGTCTTCTGCAGAGCTCTGTAGCGGAGCGAACCTGGGATGCGTACCGGACTGGTTGTGAGCGAGTCCAAAGCTTTTTGCAAGTGCATGGGTGGACAGGGGGGGTGGTCCCGGATCATTTGCTGGGGGAGTATGTTAGCTGGGCCAAGGAGCATGGGGTTTCGAGATCGTCCGTGCGTTGCCATCTGGCGGGTTTCTGGTTTTTTGCCAGAGCGACGGGGTGGGGGGTGTCAGGTCGGGGGTTTTTGGCGCGACGGTTGCTTCAGGGCTGGGAGCGTTCTCAGCCGGGTCCCCGTGATCGTCGTCGTCCGATTACTCACGAACTCCTGGTGCAGCTGTGCGAGGTGGTACCGGTGGTCGCCTGGTCGCCGTATGAGCGTGTGCTCTTTCGTGCGGCTTTCTGTCTGGCGTTTTTTGGTGCCTTTCGCATCGGGGAGTTGGTGGCTGATTCGGCGGCGTCGGGTCACGGTACTTGTTTGCTCCGGCAGCACGTGTGGATGCTGCCTCCGCGCATGCGCGTGCTGCTGGCTCGATCTAAGACGGACCAGCGGGGTAAAGGGCTTTGGGTGGTCCTTCGGTCTACGGGAGGGCTTACCTGCCCAGTGGCCAACATGCAGGCCTTTCTGGATCTGCGTCCGGTGGGTAGCGGAGTGCTTTTTACTCATCAGGATGGCAGGGCATTGACTCGTTTTCAGTTCACGGCGGTCTTGCGGCTCGCGCTGACTCAGTTGGGAGAGGACCCTCGTCTTTTTTCGGCCCATTCTTTTCGGATCGGTGCGGCTACCAGCGCGGCGGCTGCAGGTTGCTCCGGTCTTCAGATACAGAGTATTGGCAGGTGGCGGTCGATGGCGTTCGAGGGGTACGTTCGTCTCTAACCTGGCCGTTCCTTGGGGGGGGTGGGGGTTGCTAACTTGGTTGTGTTTTCTTTTACAGATGGGGAGTCGGGACAGCTGGTCTGCTGGATTCTGGGCCACTCCTTCGTTTACTGGGCTGGCCAGCGGGCGGCGGAGCGCCCCTTTGGGCTGAATCTTGGCCTGGCATTGGAAGAAGTGGCGATTTCATGGCTGGGCGAGCGGGGGCTGCGGTGGGAGCAGCTGCTGCCTTTGCTCCGTCACCATGGCCGTGTCCGGCAGCATCCAGCTATTCTAATTGTGCATTTGGGGGGCAATGATTTGTCCACTTGGTCGTCCAAGCGGTTGATCAGGGCGGCTAAGAGGGATTTTGAAGTGGTGCGTCGCCTGTTTCCCGATGCCGCGTTGATCTGGTCTGACATTATCCCGCGGCCAGCATGCTGGGATCAGCAGCGCTGGTCACGTGGACTGACCAAGATTAACCGGCAAATTGGGAGATGGGTGAGCGAGCATGGTGGGTTCCAGGTGCAGCACCCCTGGGCGGAGGCGTCCTGTGGGGGGCTGTTCAGGGGAGATGGCGTTCATTTGTCCCCTGTGGGAACTGATCTGCTCCTGAACGATTGGCAGGAGATGTTGGAGTCTCTCGTGAGGTCCCGGTATCACTGGTCGCAGCTTCCAGCAGGGGGGGGGGCGGCACAGGTGGTGATGTTGCCTGTGCCGGTGGCGGGATCCTGGAGGTTTCCGGGGTCCGGAGCCTTATGCCACTTGGGGTGGGGGCGGGGTGCCCTTGCCCGGATAACCCCTGGAAGACTTTTGCTTGTAATATGGCGAAGTCGGATAGGGGTGGGTGAGCTCGGCCGTTGGTGGGTCCACGGCCGCAGCGGAGGCGGGGCCGCTTTGCTAGTAGCATGGCTGGCGGCACATCGCTCCGCTGGGTTGCTATAGTGATGTATTATTGGCATTAATGTTAATACGTTCCTGTTGGAAATAAAGCTGCGACCAGTTTGTTACCAAATAAAAGTTGTCTGTGGTTTTTTACCATACGGGGGTGTGGTTGGGTGTGACTGGGTGGGGGGGGGGGTTGGGGTTGGGGAAGCGCCTAGTCCGGCTACCCGGTTAGTAAGCAGGGCGCGGGCAGGGTCCTGGCGCCCGAGCGTAACCGGGTGCCGGTTAGGCGCGGGACCCTGCATAGAGTGGGGGGACGAGCCGGAGGCGCGCGCCATTGGAGCGCATCATTCAATCTGATTGGCTCCGCGGGTGCATGTGTTGTGCGGAGCCAATCAGACGGGCCGATCGGGCATGTGCTCCTGAGGCGGGCGCGAGCCAGGAGCACATGCTGTTAGGCTGTCGGAACGGCGTCCCTCCCGCCCGCCCTTTGTTACTGCGGTTTGGGGGTGATTTTGGGGTGTCGCAGCTGGGGGGTGTGGGTGTTTTGCGGGATCCCGGAGGTTTCCGGGGTCCGGAGCCTTATGCCACTTGGGGTGGGGGCGGGGTGCCCTTGCCCGGATAACCCCTGGAAGACTTTTGCTTGTAATATGGCGAAGTCGGATAGGGGTGGGTGAGCTCGGCCGTTGGTGGGTCCACGGCCGCAGCGGAGGCGTGGCCGCTTTGCTAGTAGCATGGCTGGCGGCACATCGCTCCGCTGGGTTGCTATAGTGATGTATTATTGGCATTAATGTTAATACGTTCCTGTTGGAAATAAAGCTGCGACCAGTTTGTTACCAAATAAAAGTTGTCTGTGGTTTTTTACCATACGGGGGTGTGGTTGGGTGTGACTGGGTGGGGGAGGGGGGGGGGGTTGGGGTTGGGGAAGCGCCTAGTCCGGCTACCCGGTTACCAAGTTATATATATTTTCCAAAAATAAACCAATAACATCACCAACATTTAGGAAAAATATCATCACACATTAAAACTTAAGACTTTATCCCTCTATGCATAACCTGAACTAATAAAATAATCCATTAAATCTCTTTTTTTTAAAACTTAAATTAAATATTATAATGATCAGCTAATATCTTTCCTGCCAGCAATGTTATCATGTAACCATTTTTGTGCCTCCTCTGGTGATTCCATTAATACAGCTTTTCCATTATAAAAAATCCGCAACCGTGCTGGATACTGTAACATAAATTTCAAATTTGATGACACCAATTGCTGACAAATATTAGCATATGCTTTTCTCTTTAAACTTAGCTGAATAGAGTAATCTTGAAAAATTTGTATACGAACCCCCTCAAACATCAGAGACCCTTTCGCTCGAGCTGCCCTTAAAACTCTATCTTTGTTTTGAGAATTTATAAACCGGACCATAACTATTCTTGGTCTTGTTTCATCAGGCCGAGGTCTACCTAGTCTATGTATACGTTCTAATATTAAATGATTACTGCCTTCATTTAAATTTAAGAACTTCAGTATACCAAAAAAATAATCATTAAGCTCAACATCCTTTACAGTTTCAGGTATACCAATTATACGAAGATTTTTCCTACGACTACGATTTTCTAAATCATCTATTTTCAAACCCTGTGTACTGATTGTCTCTTGAAGAGAAGCGATTTTATTATTTGCACTAAGCAGATCATCCTCCAACATTGAAATACGTTCCTCAGCTACTTGTATCCTTATTCCCATTAACTCCAATTGTTTACTAATTCCATCTAGTTTGCCTGTAATTCCATCTAAACTACCACTCAATGCATTGACCACTGCATTAGACACATCATCTGTATTCACCAACGAAGAATGACTAGCATGCATCTTTGATGTAGTTGTTAAATCAATTTCTCTTTTCTCACGTTCACGACGAGCAGTTTTCATTTTAAAAAGAAATTAACACACGTTACTTAATATAGTTTGCACCTTTAAATCACTTTAGCCTAAAAAATAAAATAAAATCAGAAGTGCAAACTCATTACCATATTTTCACTACTCCTCAAAACTTGTATAAAGATAACAAACTTTAATATCCAAAAAATTATACACTAAAGTATTTTATATATTAATGTTTGCCATCTTCTTTTCACTTCATTTACAAATTTTCAAAAATTTAAGTACTTTGCTATAAATTTGCAAATATTATAATCTTAAAAATTATTAACTGCTGTAATTACAAATTTCAGATTCCTGTCACAAATTAGTCATTATTCAGAAGGTGATCACAATTGGAAATAAAAACCCTCCTCCACAATTTTTTCTCTCAGTCAGATGAAAAGCAAATCTCTAATAGATAACCACAGAGTAATTCTCTCAGTTTCAGTCACCAGAGTTTGAATACAATTAAAAAGCAGATCTTAGATAAAAACCTACAGCACAAGTCTTTTTTAGACATTAAAGTATAGTCACAGTTGAAATGCAGAACTTAGATAATGAACTGCAACACAAATCTCCTCAGGGTGTTTTTACAGATATAAAGCAAGTCTTGGAGAAAAAAAAACCTTACAGCACAAGTCACTATTCTACACGAGATTTCAGAATAACAATTGAGGTTGTCAAAATGCAATCTCTGCTGAAAAACACACAGATACTTCTCTCAATTCGCAGATCTTTCTCTCAATTGAAGCTGTTAAAATGTGGTCTCCGATGCAAAACAGCAGTCTTTGAAGTACGATCCCAGATCTTTCTCTCAATTGAAGCTGTTATCTCCTTTGAAAAACAATTCTCCGATGCAAAACAGCAGCACAAATATACAAATCCTTCTCTCAGTCTTTGAAGTGCGATCCCAGATCTTTCTCTCAATTGAAGTTGTTAAAAAGTGATCTCCGCTGAAAAACAGATCTCAGATGAAAAAAAACCCAGCAGCACAAATATACAAATCTTTCTCTCAGACTTTGAAATGCGATCGCAATTCTCTCTCTTTATTTGAAGCTGTCAAAATTCCAATGCCGTTAAAAAAACAGATCTCAGATGGAAAAAAGCAGCACATTACTTTTTCTTAGCTGAAGCTGTCAAAATGCGATTACAGATGAAAGAAAGCAACACATCCTTTCTTTCTTTTTTTCGAGTCAAAATTTCCGAAGCACTTTGTTACTTTTCATGCCCAGAATCAAAGGGAGTTGAAAACAGTGCCGCACTAGCTTAAATGAAGAAACATTCTAATGCCAACTGTCAGAATATGCAATATCTTCAGGTCTCAAAAAAATAACATACTAGCAACCCTTTTCATTATCCTCTGTTTGCCAAACTCCACTTCATCAGCTCATCAATTAAACTTAGTTGATATAATTGCCTGATTCCGTTTCTATTTTCACTTCGCACAAAGCAGAACCGTCATCTGAAACTCAGCAAAGCTGCCAAAGCTGTCAAACTGCGATCACAGCCACGGACCTACAGCACCTTTCTTCCTCGCGTTTCCTCTAATCCACGGAACTACAGCACCTCAAATATTGCGGGACACCTTCTTAATTTTCTGTGCCGTTGGCTAAACAGCAGAGGGAATTGAACACGGAGCTACACTAATCTGCGGCCATTTCCTCCGAGCTCTAGAACGTTCTCTATTTGTACTCTTTTAAATATGCCGTATTTTCCAGCGTATAAGACGACTTTCTAAGCCCTGAAAATATGCTCAAAAGTTGGGGGTCGTCTTATACGCCGGTCCACGTTCTGCGAAGTGGCTCTGTCTCGCTTTGTGTACAACGTTGCTACGAATCCAATTGCTTGACTTATGCAAAGCATTGCCTTGGCGTTCCAACACTCTAGCACAGCGGTTCTCAACCTGTAGGATTTAGCGGGGGTCGCCTCGTTAAAAAATAAAATTACCGGTAAATGCGCAGAATGTGCTGCCGCTGCCGAGTCTGCTTCTCGGCAGCGGCAAACTCACCGACTCCTTCTTCTGCAGCCGCGGCTCCCTGCCTCTTAGGGAACCGCGGCTGTGCTTGTAAAATCATTGCGGAGCCCTTCCTGTCTTGACGGGCTCCGTGCAGCATTGTCTCGTCTCTAAAGGAAGTTGTTTACCACTTCCTTTGGAGGCGGGACAATGCTGCACGGAGCCCGTCAAGACAGGAAGGGCTCCGCGATGATTTTACAAGCACAGCCGCGGTTCCCTAAGAGGCAGGGAGCCACGGCTGCATTAGAAGGGAGGCAGACATGGGGAGAGGGAGGGAGCTGACATGGAGGGATGGAGGGAGAGGGGCTGACATGGAGGGAGGGAGCTGATATGGATGGATTGGGGAGGCGGGCTGACATGGAGGGAGGGAGCTGATATTGATGGAGGGAGGGAGCTGATATGGATGGATGGGGGGAGGGGGGCTGACATGGAGGGATGGAGGGGGCTGACATGGAGGGAGGGAGCTGATATGGATGGGTGGAGGGAGGGGGGCTGACATGGAGGGATGGAGCACTGGTAATGGGGTTGAGGGGGGACTAGCACTGGAAATGAGCTGATTAGGGGAGGCTAGGACTGGTAATGAGCTGATGGGGGGTAGGACTGGTATTGGGCTGATTAGGGGAGGCTAGCACTGGTAATGGGGTTGAGGGGGGATTAGCACTGGAAGCGAGCTGATTGGGGGGCTTTGACTGGGCATGGGCTGATTGTGGGGAGGGGAGGATAGAGCTGCTGGCCCTGGAAGAAAACTGGGGGCTAAGGCTACAAATGGGCTGATATGAGGGGTTGGGAGAATGGAACTGGAAGGGTGTGGATCTGAGCGGGGCTGCCATGGTATTTGTACTAGAAGGGACTGGTCAGTGGGGAAGGAGGGGGACTGGAAGGGAATGGACACCAGTGGCAATCATGGGAATGCAAGTTGACATTGGAAGGTACTGGGAGTGAGGACTGGAAAGGGGCTGATATTGGGGAGGGTTACTGGGACTGGAAATAGGCTGATGGAAAGAAGTGAAGAAAACGAAAGAAGAGATAAGAAATGGCAGATGGACCATAGACCACAGAAAGAGAGCTAAGAGAAGACAGGAAAGCAGAAGCCTCAGATCGGGACCAGCATGATCAGAGAATAAATGGGTCAGACAACAAAGGTAGAAAAAATAATTTTATTTCATATTAGTGATTTGACTACAAAATCATCATAATTTTGAAATTAAATATTGTTTCTTGTTGCTGTGATATTTTCCGGCGTATTTTTTTTGGTGTGCGCTGGAAGAGGGGTAGTCTTATACGGCGAGTATAGGCCAAACACCTATATTTTAACAGGAAAAGTAGGGGGTCGTCTTATACGCCCAGTTGTCTTATACGCTGGAAAATACGGTACTTTGGATAGTTATAAGCAGTGAGAAGGGGGAAAACACTCTGAGGATGGCAGCCCAGATGCAAAACAACAGATTTGAAGAAGTTTGCATTTCAGGCCAGTCGAAGAGAAGGCCACGAGGTGCACAAAATGGTACTGAGAGACATCAGTAATGGAGTGACTGGAGACTCGGGGGTGATTGAAACCCAGAATGAAGGTGCCTTGCATGTTCCACTCACCAAGGAAGAGCTGAGAAGTGGTTTATGGACTCAGAGAGATCATGGAAGTTAAAATGGAGATCGGTGAGCTGGTGAACGAACTACAGGCAGAAATTGTGGAGTTGGGCCTTAGAATGGAAGACTGAAAGTACCCAAAATGAAATGAGTGGCTTGAGAAGACATGTTCATGAGCTTGCTCACGAGAAAGAGGGTTTGGCTTTCAAGTTGGCAGATCTTGGAAATAGATTGAGGCGAAATAATTTACGAATAAGAGGATTCCCAGAGAAACCGGAATATGGTGATGTCAAGAAAGTAGCAATGAAGATTTGTAGGTCACTCTTACAAAGGGGCGCCATGGAAAACACGGAGAATAAGATAAAAATTGAGTAAGCACATTGGGCATTGGGCCCACTACTCCTGCGGAGACCACAAGATGTAATAATCTGTTTACATGAATATGCGGAAAATAAGGGCCATCAATAAGTTTGATTGGAATGGATGCCAAATTGCTGTGCATGGGGATCTCTTGATGGCCACAATGCAGAGAAAAAACTTTTGCTTGATCTAATCAAGGTTGCAACAAGGGCAGATTTGCTATCAATGACTCTATCTGGCAGGCATATCCTTCACATTAAACTGCTCTGCCAGGAAGGCTGCCACACTGGCAGAGGCCATATAAAAATTGCGTGAGCTCAGGATTGATATTTCACTGCTGGTGGAAGAGGAGGAGGGAGCGCCAAGCATCTGAAATGGCAGCGGGTAATCTCTCTCAAGGAAAAGAAGAAACAGCGTTCAAGTCAGAAGAGCAGTGCAGCCTGAAAGAGACTGATTACCAAGTTGTATGGGCACACAATCAACTGACCCTTGGCGAACAGAAGTGTTACTGGACTGGCAAAAAGACTTTCAGGTATATAATTGTGTTTGTCTATATCCTAGGAATGCTTAGTGGGTAGTTATGTATATCTGAGTGGAGTGGAGATGAAAAATAGGAGGGTTATAAGTGTTGGATGGTAGGGTTGGCATAGATGAATGTGGACGACAGGGTGAGTGAGGGAAATGGATTGCATGAAGATAGGTAGTAGTGGAGAGTTTAAGAGTTAAAGTATAATGTGGCAAAGCCCTAGTGTATGTGAGTGGATGCAAGGGATGGATGAGCATGGGTATGGTGAGGGGTTACAAATGAGGAATGTGGGAGAGGGTTTTAGCGGTAGAAAGTGAGTTGGGGTGAGTGGGATCTGGTTAGGGAGTCATTACTGTATGGAGGGAGAGGCTGACTGGGGTTAGTATGGGGATATGAGAGTAAGGGGGAGGATGAGAAGGATAGCGAGGGGGGGGTAGCATGAAGGGTTTACTGAGGACAGGCCAGAACAGGGAAACCAGAAGAGGTAAGGACTATGGGAGAGGACAATAAGACTAAATGGTGTTGGTTTGTATCAAGTAATGTTAAAGGATTAAGCTCCTGGTGAAAAAAGAAGTCTACTTTGGAGGGAGGGCAGCTGATGTTCTGTTTATTCAAGAAACTCACTTGCCAAAAGACCAGACCTATCTTGTACAGTACAAAAGATATCCTCATATATTTTTGGCTGCCAATGTGGTTGGACATAAAAGGGGGGGAGGGGGAGGGGGTATTTTGAATCTCATGATCATGTTCTAGAAATTAAAAAGGAAAGCGGGACAAAGTTGGAAGATATATATTGCTGAATGTTTCTGTTGCTGGTGTTGAGGTGGTTCTGGCTGACGTTTATGCCCCACTCACCAAGGATCTCTTTTTGAAAAGATGAGGGAATAGCTAATGCAATTCTCCATGGCTCCACTCATATTGGGAGGGGACTTTAACATGCCCCAGAAATATAGATTGGATAATTCGGAAGGCTTGAGCACAGGTGGGGGAGAATGCATTGGAAAAAATTGGCAACGTTAATGGACTCATTGTGTTGGTAGACTCTTGGGGGGGTACGGGATGGCCACAAACAGGAATATACTTCCTATTTCCATGCTCATAACAGTTATAGTAGGATAGATATGTTCTGGCTGGATCGTATTGAAAAAGTTTGATTGGCCTGATCATGCTCCCATTGGAGATAGGGATGGAGAGAGCCTGGTTTAAGTTTCTGGTTGAATGAGTCTTTGATGGATAATGAGTTGTTACTCAAGAAAATTGAGCAGGAGGTAGAAAAGTACTATAAAGTTAATGCAATGTGAGAGATGGGTGAGGGTGAAATGTGGGATGGGTTGAAGGCAGTTTACGAGGGGTGCTAATTTCACTTAACCCTCCATTGCCTCAGAAAAATCCAAGTTATCAATGTCCCTGTTTAATGTACATTACCAAGTTTACATTTCAATGTAAACTGCTTTGATTGAAATGATAAAGCAGTATATAAAACCTGAAAAATAAATAAATAATTTTGGAGGCCACGTTTCAAAAAAGAGAGAGACAAAGGGAGGAGAAGGGATTTCTGGGAGGAATTGAAGAAACTGGAAAGGACTACATAAAGGAGGGATTATTGAGGCCCATATTAACTGAATTAGAGACAATAAAAATATTTAAACTGAATTAGAGAATTAAGGGGGCAATTATTGAAATTGATGAATGGGAACATTACCTTTAAGATGTAATGGGAGAGGCAGACCTATTTTGAATGGGGAAATAAAGCAGGTCAATTGCTGTCTGACAAGCTGATAGCCCAAATAAAACAGGTAGTAAAAATTAGAGATGATATCTGTACCCTATGATTTGGGTATGAAGCAGTGCGGGAGGTCCTTCGGCAGTTCTACTCTAAGCTCTAAAGTAGTGAGATGAGGCAACAGCTGAGGAAATCCGGGAGTATCTAAATGTGAGCACCATGAATCGGTGACGAAAGAGGAGTCAGCCCACTTGGGGGTAGAGATTACCTTGGACAAGTCCTTGGAATCATTTATTGTTTATTTAAAATTTAATATACCACCCTTGGCGTTTGCAGACAGAGCAGTTTACAGCAATAAAAATACGTGTGTAAAAATAAGGAAATGGAACTACAATTAAAATAGGAAAGAGAAAAGCAACAATAGGAAAGGGAGGAACCTAAGGCAATGCCAAGTTAGGTAAGATATGTATAATGATTGGGCGTATGAGAGTGGGACGATCTCCTGGGCTAGATGGGTATATGGCCCGCTACTATAAAAAGTTCCAAGATACTTTGGGTAGTAGGATGGTGCGGGTCTTTAACGAGGTAATCTACACTGCACTGCTGGTATAATGGTAATCCTGAAATCAAGGAAGGATAGCTCCTCATGTTGGTTCTTATACACCCATCTCCCTGATTAGCCTGGATGCAAAAGTGCTTGCCAAAGTCTTGGTTAACAAGCTGCAATGGGTCATTGCCAGGTTGGTCAGGGATGACCAAGTGGACTTTATTCTAGGATGGCAGGCAAATGACAATATTGGAAAACTGCTGAATTTAAGTTATTTATTTATTTATTTATTTTTAGTTTTTCTATACCGCACTATTCGGTATCAGCGCGGTTTACAATGAACAGGTTTGTACAATGTGAAACAATCAGACATTGAACTTACATATAACAGGGAATTCCAACTTGGATAACAGGTGAACTTTATACACTATTTACATAAAGAGGGTTGCATCATAGATGGATTTGTAGTACCAGCCCTGTGAGGGGTGGTTCTATGTAATTGAAAGTTAGATTAGAGATTAGATCGGCGGCTATGGGATGAGGGACTGTTGGGTCGTGTAAAGCTGTCTAGGTATTGTTGTCAGAGTTACAGAAGTGCTGTTGAAATAGGTGGTGTTTGACGGCCTTTCTGAATTGGGTGAGGTTGTTTATGGTCCGGATTTCTGCTGGGAGAGAATTCCAGCTGGAGGGGGCAAACAAGGCAAAGGCCCTTTTACTTGTTGATTTGTTACATTTAGTGATAGCTTTTGGGAGCAGAATGGTATTGTAGGACTTGGTTCTTCTTAATCTGTTGTCTGGGGTGGGTTGTATCAGGTCTGACAAGGTGGTTGAGGTGATTCTATGAACTGCTTTAAATGTCATGGTTAAGATCTTGAATGTGATCTGTTGTTGTATGGGGAGCCAGTGCAGGCTCTTCAGAATAGGGGTAATGTGGTCTCTACGAGCTGCTCCATATAGGGTTCTTGCTGCGGTGTTCATAGCTAGCTGTAAAGGATTCGTCGAGTTTTTTGGGAGGCCAAGTAGGATAGAATTGGCGTAATCGAAGTGGGGCATTATGATGGCCTGGAAGACTGTTCGGAAGTCATTTGGTTCTAGGGTGTCCTTCATGAGGCGTAGCGTTCGTATTTTATGGTAGATTGTCCTGATGGTATTATCTATGTGGGCATGCATGTCAAGGCGCTGGTCCAAAGTTACTCCAAGATATCTGATCGTTGTCTTGGAGATGATGTCAGCGTTGCCCACCTTGATTGAAGGAGGGGGGGTGAATGAATGGTCTCTTCCGATGAATAGGACGTCTGTTTTTTTTAGATTTATTCGGAGCATTTGAGTGCGTAACCAGTCAGAGACAGCGTTAAAGCAGGAGGAGAGCTGGTCGAGATTTGGATGGTCAGTATCTATTGGGGTGAACATTAGTACATCGTCAGCATATACTAGGCAGTTTATGTTAAATGACCGAATGAGGCTGCAGATGGGCTGCATGTAGACATTGAATAAGAGGGCTGAGAGGGATGACCCTTGTGGGACGCCTTTTTCTTGCTGGAAAGGTTCCGATAGAGAGAGGCCGGAGCGGACATGCTGCCATCTGTTACTCAGGTATGAGGCGCACCACGCTAGAGCATTGCCTCGGACTCCCTTCTCGGCAAGGCGGGATAGGAGTATCCTGTGGTCAACTGAGTCAAAGGCGGCTGCGATGTCCAGAAAGATGAGAGCAAAACCCTTTCTGATGTTATCGAGACCGGTGGTAAGGGTGTTGAAGAGCGTAGTAAGTAGGGTATCCACTCCATGAGATGATCTGAATCCGTGCTGAGAGTAATCGAGGGGAGCATTGTTTTCAATGTGATGGGTCAGTTGCTGTTGGACTGTTTTTTCCATAATTTTAGCTAGGAGCGGAATGCTCGATATTGGCCTGTATGAATCCATTTTTGTGGGGTCAAGCTTTTTGTTCTTCAGTAGCGGTTTTATAGAGGTTTGCTTCAGGTCAAGTGGAAATGTCCCAGACGTAAAAGATTTTTCTATTAGGTTGGAGAGAAATGGGCTGAGATCTAATTTTAGCGCTTTTACCCAATGTGCGGGGCATGGGTCACTTGGTGCCGTAGTGGTGTTTATGCCTGTGATGATATTTTGGATCTCCCTTGCTGTTGGAGGGGAGAAGGAGGGGAGAATGCCATGATCATCTACTGTCTCATTTTGCGGGGAGGAGTAGAATGATAGCAATGTTAGTTCTTCTGGGTGGTGATTGTTCACAGGGGTAACGGGTTGGCTCGACTTTGAGCGTAGATAGTCTGCGTATTCTTGGGGGTCGGGTAGGTTTGTTTGGTTTGGGGAAGGATCATGAGCTAAATTTTTGACTATACTGAAAAGCTCTCGCGGTTTGTTTATGGCTCTCATTAATACTTCTGAGTGGTGGTGTTTCATTCTTGCGGAGACTGCTGTTCTATGTTCATCGAGGTGGACGTTGTATGCCTCCAGGCTCTCAGTTGTTCTTGATCTGCGCCATCGTTTTTCAAGTTGACGCAACCGTCAAAGAGACTCCGTAAGTTCAGGCGAATACCAGGGTGCTTTCTTTCTACCGCTGTAATTCTTTTTGGTAGGAGGAGCATCGATTTTTGCGTTGAGGCACTTGTTCCATAATGTTATCATGTCGTCGAGGCTGAGTTCGGGTGGATCAAGGAGGGGGTGCGCTCGCTCAATGATCTCCTGCTCGTTGAATGGACGGTAGCGTATATGAGTAGGGATGGGTTCGTTGGTTGGGGTAGTGGGATAGTTCGTTCCATGAAGGGACGGCAGTAGGAATCTGATCAGACTATGGTCAGACCATGGTACTGAGTTCAGGGAAAGATTGAACTTTTGGGAGGGGTAGTTGGCTATTTGAGGGGCAAATACCAAGTCTAATGTGTTTCCCCTGATGTGTGTGGGGGAGTTAACTAGTTGGGTGTATCCCAGCGCTTTGAGGGCATCGAGGAAGGCATTGGCTTGGGTGTCTTGCAGGGCAGGGAGGTTGAAGTCTCCTAACACCTAATTTGGAAGGCCAGAGAGGCGAAAGAGGATTCCCTGCTAGTTGCGGTAGATGCAGAAAAAGCGTTTGACCGTGTCGAGTGGGACTTCATGGTCCAAGTGCTTTGTAGGTGGGCTTTAGGGAGCTGTTCATTGGGTGGATAAGGGCTTTGTACGCAGTCCAAAAGGCTCGTATTTGGGGTTAATGGGAGCTAGTCGGATGCATTTTCCTTGGGGAGAGGAACTAGGCAGGAGTGTCCATTTTCTCCCTTACTGTTTGCCCTTGTAATAGAGCCTTTGGTGGAAAAAATATGCTCCAATGGGAGTATTTCAGGGATAACGGTGGGGAGGCATACAAGATTGGATTTTTGGCAGACGATGTGATATACGCACTGTCTCAGCCCTTGGTCTTGCTGCCTAGCCTTCTCAAGGAAATTTAAATATTTAGCAGACTCTTGGGATATAAAATGAATATGACCGAAACTGAAATTTTGAAAATCATTTGGACAAGGGCCTGGAGGAAAGATTGAGGGAAGCCTTCCCCCTTTAAATGGGCTAGACTGGGTCAATTCGGTATTTGGGAATTCAGATGGGTAGGAATTGGGAAGAACCTTTTAAATTAAACCACAAGAAGTTGTGGCTGGCTATTACGAGGGAACTGGACAGGTGAAGTCGCCTCACCATGTCATGGATGGGTAGGATAGCTGCTATCAAAATAAATGTACTACCGTGGATTCTGCTTCTGGCTGTAATGGTGGAAATTTCAGATCATATATTTAACTATTTTTGGATAAATGCCCCCTGAGAGTGGCTCAGTTGGTTTTGATGAAAGAGAAGGAGGATGGGGCTATGGGCATCGTGGACTTGAAAATGTATTATAAGAATGGTAGAATGGAAAGTGTAGCTGGGTTTAAAAAAGGTTTGGACAAGTTCCTGGAGAAAAGGTCCATAAACAATTATTAAAAAGGGACCCAGGATATCAATGTTTGACCCAAATCAAGCATTGTGGAACCTGTGTCTTTTCGGGAAACTGCTATGTACGTATGATCTAGATTGGCCACTATTGGAAACAGGATACTGGGATTGATGGACCTTGGTCTGACCCATGTTTTCTTATGTTATGTTAAGATATATCATGACAAACATATCACTTTCTACCTGCTTTTATACTGTTTTAGAATG
The DNA here is from genome assembly GCA_033557465.1 of Ichthyophis bannanicus. Classification (NCBI taxonomy): domain Eukaryota; kingdom Metazoa; phylum Chordata; class Amphibia; order Gymnophiona; family Ichthyophiidae; genus Ichthyophis; species Ichthyophis bannanicus. The sequence goes on from CM066032.1 coordinate 956,796,090, forward strand.
CACTGAGATTACTTTGCAATGTTCTGGGCATACAACAAACTGGTATATACTGTATAGTCTAGTTTGCATGAACATTTATGTATCATCAGTATTTATGTGTAGTTTGCATCAGCACAATGTTGTCAGTGAGAAGAGCATCTTAGGAAATGCACATTTTTCAGGGCATGGTCATTCATGGGTATATAGCGGAGATGGGCAGATTCGAACACATCCATCTTTTCAGAATATGGTGAGCGCCAGGACATACAGTTATTTGCTTTGTTTAGCCATATGTTATACTCCATAGTGCTTTGTTCGTGCCGCAGTGAAAATGTCTATATCCCCGATTCTGAATCTGCGAGTGCGTCTATCCCCACGGTTGCGGGATCATATTTAAATCAGACCCGTTTTCAATTTGGATGTGCTGTGGGCCAGATGTGCCTGTTCTGGAATTGAGCTCCATGCCACAAATGAGAAACCTCCACAGCTCCCCCAGTGACAGCAGCAAAACCACTTTAGCATTCTTTATTTTTTCAATTACTTTACTCAGACAGAGGTACAAACGCAAGGCACCCAAATAAGTAAAAAGAAATAGGCAGTCCATCTGCACTGTCCTGAACCAAAAGGTGGAGGAGGGGGAGATAAGACCCACAAGCCCTAACTAGACTCCAAAGCAAGGACGCACAGGATCTCTCTGCTTCCGAAGGGGAGAAGAATAGAGAAGAGGAGCAAGGATGTAGTAAAGGCTGTTAGTGTAGCTGGGTTTAAAAAAGGTTTGGACAAGTTCCTGGAGGAAAGGTCCATAAACCATTATTAAGAAGGGACCCAGGATATCAATGCTTGAACCAATACAAGCATTGTGGAACCTGTGTCCCTTGGGGAAACTGCTAGGTACGTATGACCTAGATTGGCCACTGTTGGAAACAGAATACTGGGCTTGATGGACCTTGGTCTGACCCAGTATGGCATATCTTATGTTCTTATGTTCTTATGTTCTCTCTGATTGTCCTTTGCAATCTGACAGCACTGAGGCCCACAGACCAGAGTGAAATCAGGGCATAACCTCAGGCTCATTTAGGGCAACCAATCCCTAAGAGCAACCATTGGGCCTAGGGAGCTCAGCTTCAAGATACAACCTATGACCCTGGGAGGTAGGCTATCAAATCCTGCTACAGCAGTCCACACTGCAAACATCTCCTGGAAGCGGAAAATATTGCCAAGTTCCAGGACTGCAGTTGTCCTTATAATGGTGATGCTGGAGTGGAGGAGTGGCCTAGTGGTTGGGGCAAGGTACTTCAGGCCGGAAGGTTGGGGGTTCAAATCCCACTAAAGGACAGCAACCTTGGGCTGGAAGGACTGGGGTTTCTAGTCCCACAGGTGCTCCTTGTGGTTTTGGGCAAGCCACTTAACCCTCCATAGCCCATGTTCCCTGTAAAGTAGATATCTCCAAGTTATAATGCCCTGTTCAATGTAATTTCAGTTTGTTCAATGTAAACCGCACTGATGCAGAATAGCACAGTATATAAGAGAATGTAAATAAAATAAAATAAAATTGAAGCTTGTAGTTCTCTGCCATCATCTGCTGGTGAACAACCTAATCCACTTATCCTAATTGGTCTAGCACAGTACTTCTTTACCTTTTTTATTTATTTTTTATTTTTTTATTTTGGGGCACATTTTTGGTTTTGTTCAAACCTCATGGCAAAGCAAACCAATTTTTTTGTGATCCATAAGCCCATTCTGCAGCATTTTTTCCCTATGTGCTTCATTCTGCTAGTTCAGTCTGATGTCTGAATATATGGGGCCAATGGATCCTGCAAGAATACAGAACCCGCACTTTAATATCAGATTGAAACAGGGAGAGGAGGCACACACGTAGAAAGATCATTTTTCCTATAGCCAGTGGGAAGGAAGGATAGAGGATAAGATTACTAGTTTTCTGGAGGTGAATCAGTTTCTTAACCTGTAGAGCCAGAAGTAAGCAAGCAGTTCTTTTTAGGTGTTGTGCTGTCCAGTGTGTTTCCATGGAAAAATGTAGAATCTACTCTCAACTATCCTTAAAACCCCTTAATTTAAGTTTTGTTGGTTACAAAAAATACTTTTGAGCCCAATACAAAAGTTCAGGACTAATAGGCACATAGTGGGGCATATTCAAATAATTAATATGGTTAGCAGAGTGGGATATTCACCAACACATAGCCATTTTATGCAGCTGAATATAATAGAAACATAGAAAAATGATGACAGAAAAAGACCACATGGCCTATCAGTCTGTCCTTCCATATCAACAACTACAACGGTCCCCTTTTTTCCTTTAGAGATCCTCTGCTTTTTCCATGCTTTTTCCATGCTTTTTTGAATTCAGATACTGTCCTCATCTCTACCACCTCCAGTGGGAGACTATTCCACGGATCCACCACTCTTTCCATAAAGAAATATTTCCGCATATCACTCCTGAATCTATCCCCTTTCACTCTCATCCCATGTCTCCTCGCAGCATAACTTCCTTTCGTTCTAAAGAGGCTCTCCCCCTGTGCCTTTATGCCACGGAGGTATTTAAACATCTCAATCATATCACCTCTATCCCACCTTTCCTCTAAGGTGTACATACTAAGATCCTTAAGTCTGTCCTCATATGCTTTATAATGAAGACTACTAACCATTTTAGTAGCCACCCTCTGTACTGACTCCATCCTGTTTATATCCTTTTGAAGGTGCGGTCTCCAGAATTTCACACTATACTCCAAATGAGGTCGCACCAAAGACTTATACAGAGGCACGATCACCTCCTTTTTTTTGCTAGCCATTCCTCTCCGTATGCACCCAAACATCCTTCTTGCTTTTGCTGTCGCCTTTTCTACCTGTTTAGCTACTTTAAGATCATCAGACACAACCACGCCTAGGTCCCGCTCTTCTTTAGTGGACAAGAGTACTTCACCCCCTATACTATATTGCTCCCTTGGATTGCTGCAGCCCAATGCATGGCCTTACATTTTTTAACATTAAATCCCAGCTGTCAAATTCTAGACCATTCTTCAAGCTTAGTTAGATCCCTCCTCATGTTATCTACACCTTCCTGGGTGTCTACTCTATTGAAGATTTTGGTATCATCCGCAAAGAGGCAAACCTTATCCAAAAGCCCTTCTGCTATATCACTAACAAAGATGTTAAAAAGAATCAGACCAAGGACAGATCCCAGGGGCACACCAATAGTAACATCCTTCTCCTCAGAGTGAGCTCCATTTACCTGTACTCTTTGTCGCCTCCCACCCAACCAATTTCTAACCCAAGCAGTAACTTTAGGGTCCATTCCTAGGGTGCTCAGTTTGTTTATAAGTCACCTATGAGGAACAGTGTCAAAAGCTTTACTGAAATCTAAATACATCACATCTGGGGCTCTTCCTCAGTCCAACTCCCTGGTCACCCAGTCAAAGAAATCAATCAGATTTGTCTGACAAGACCTGCCTCTGGTGAATCCATGCTGCCTCAGATCCTGTAATCCGCTGGACTCCAGAAACCTCACTATTTTCTCTTTCAGCAGCGTTTCCAATAATTTACTGACCACCGAAGTTTTCAACCACATCTTTATTTCCGCTTTAGTGTAAAGGCACCACATGAGCCTCTCTCCAGTCCTTTGGCACCACTCCCGACTCCTACAAGGCATTGAAAAGGTCAGTCAGTAGAGCTGCCAGAATATCTCTAAGTTCCCTCAGTATTCTAGGGTGTATCCCATCCGGTCCCATTGCTTTGTCTACTTTAAGTTGAGCTAGTTTCTCACGAACACAGTCTTCTGAAAATTGTTCAAGATGTCCCTCGCTTCTGTTCCTATTTCTGGGTGTTTTCTGAGGTCCTGCTCCTGGTTCTTCAACTGTGAACACAGAACAGAAATATTTGTTAAGCAATTCCGCTTTATCCTCAACAGCTTCTACATATTCCTCCCCTTCACACTTGAGTCTGACAATACCACTCTTGCCCTTTCTCGTCTCACTAACATATCTGAAAAATGTCTTACCCCCCCCCCCCCCCATTTTATTGCATTGGCTATTTCTTCCTCTTTTTGAATCTTTGCCTTCCTGACTACTTTGCTAGCTTCTCTAAGTTTTTCCAAATATAGATGCCTGTCTTCTCTCTGTGATCGCTTGTATTTCATGAAGGCCTCCCTCTTTTTCTTCACCTTTTCAGCTACTTCTTTCGAAAGCCATAGCGGTCTTCTTTTCCTTTTACCTTTATTTACCATTTTAACAAAAAGATTGGTTGCCATTAAAATATCCCCTTTCAGTTTTTCCCACTGTTTTTCTACATCTCCCAGCTGTTCCCATCCTGCTAACGACTCTCTGAGGTATTGACCCATCTTGGCAAAGTTAGTTTTCCTAACCCAGTAAACCATGTAAATGCCTTAAATGGGGATATTCAACGTCACTTACACGGTTAGTGCCATTGAATATCCCCTCTTAACTCACCTATACGCACTGATGCTATCCGATTAGCATCGGGACATGTCGGGGACATTCCAGGACGGAGTAGAGACGGCAACAGGCACTAACCAGGCAGTAGTGATATTGCATGTTGCCTGGTTAGCAATTTGCCCCTTAAAGATAGGCAAGGAAAACCCTCGCCTATCTTTAAGGTGCAAGAGTTAACCGGGCAGCATGCAATATCGCTGCTGCCCAGTTAGCTAATGCGTCTTCCAGCATCTGTGGCGTTCCCCAGATATTCAGTGTCGGGCCTGCATATGACCCCGGCATTGAATATCTGGGGTTAAGGGTCAGCGGGCAGGGCTATGCACTGTAGGGGCACATAACCTGCCCAACTCAATAACGGGCCCAAAAATATTATGGGTACCTAAGACATGTCAATTTCATTAACACGCATTAAAACCTTTTTTAAAGGGGCTCATTTTTGAATAGGGATCTTTAGCAATCTGATGTGTTCTGTTTTCACAGGAGGTATATTAGTATTCCAAGATCTAGTGTAATAGGATTTCTGGTGTGTGAGTTCTGGGAGTTAGTGCTGTTTTGGTATGGCAAGTTTGCTATATTGGTTTGGAATGTATTTCATGTTGGGTTTTGTGCTACCAGCAAAGCGCATAGTAGTGGAGAGTTTGTGTTAATCTTACTGAGGTGACTCTAAAATTCATATGTACCTGTAAAGGAATAATTGTTTATACAAGATAGAGGAAGCACAAGATTCAGAGTTCACCTGCTCCAGTGCTACATATTATATGGATAGCACTGAGCCATTCAGTCAGATTTTTTGGCATGATATTATTCATATAAAGAGTGAAAATCCATAAATAAACCTGTTTCTGTATATGTTCACCAGTCATCAGAGGCTTTGAATATTGGTCTGTTTATTGTTATGCTGGGACTGTAACTGGATTTTTAAACTTTTCTTTAATAGACAAAAGATTTGGGAGGACATTTCCAGTGGCAGCAGCCAGTGCTGCTAAAGTGGCTGGCCATCGTCACTATGATTAAACAGAGATATTCAGTGCCAGGGCATATCCGGCAACCAGCACAGAATATACGGTTTTGCCTGGTTGCTCTTTTGTAACCTGGTTAGTGGCAATATTCAGTCACTAACCGGTTTGCAAAACTGCCTAAAGTTAGGACAGTCTTTCGCCTGGGCTCAATGTGCAGTAAGCTACTGGATTTTAGTAAACACAGCACCGTACCTAGCCCTGTGCAAGCAGTGCAGCCACACAGGGCACAAAGAAATAGGGGCACATTTGGGGCTGTTGGCTTTGGTTCTTCCTATGCTGCCATCCTTTGCCCCGCCGCATTTAGTGTTGCCTTGGCAGTGGCAGCAGCAACATTGAACTGAAAAAAATAATATGGGTCTTTCCGACTCCGTACCTGCATGTTAGTCTCATCCCTCCCTCCTCTGACATAGGCTCACATCAGAGAAGAGAGGGACCAGACCAGCCATTCAAGCGCAGAGTTGCAAAGGCCCACGTTTGGATGTCTGGTCTGGTCCCTCCATCCTCTGACGTGAGCATATGTCAGAGGATGGAGGGATCAGACCTACATGCAAAAGTGGAGTCGGAAAGACACGCGGGTTTTTTTGTTTTCAATTAGATATCGCTGCTGCCACCGCCAAGGCAACACTGAAAGCAGCAGTGGCTGGGCAAGGGCAGGCACCATGGGGGATATCCAGCTGGATATGGGGTTAGATGGGGAGATGCATGGGGCAAATAATAAACCTGTGATTGGGGGGGAGGGGGCATGCCATTTGTGTATGTCGCAAAGAGCGCATTTGTGGCTTCATATGGCCCTGAATAAACACACCCTTTCCTTTCTTACTATTGCATTATACATAGGCACCCTCCTATTTCTGCTGATCCTATTGCTCCTAAACTCTCCTGCACTATATTCTTTTCAAGCATTTCCCATTTCTCTGTTAACACTATTAGTCAACTCTTACAAAGAGAGAATTCATTTCTTTAAAACATAGAAGTATGCTTCAGTTTCCATTTTTTTAATGGTCAAAATAATAACTTTGTTGCTAACATTAAGAAAATCAAGAATGCATATATTGTATGATACAGTGAGAAAGCAGCAACTAAATTAAGCTTGGTTTAAATAGGAGGATGCTAGGCCTCTGACTCCAGCTCATATCCAGAATTTTGCTGATGCCAGCGATGATCTAGAACCAGCACCATATGATCCAATGTGAGTATTGGAAGATCCTTTTAAAATATGGAATATAAATAATAAGCTATGTAACCTAAGATAATAGATAAATTGACTTAAAATTTCTTTCAGTGTACTGTATTAAAAGGGAAAAAGCTCTTAAAACATTTTAATTTAATTTAATTCCAGCAATTATAGCCAACCATTTCAATCAATCTGAAAGAACAAGATAGGTAACAAAATTAAAATACCATATAAAATACAGGCATGAATAAAATACAAGTAAAAACTGATATATTTCACTCCCCCCAGTCAAACTCTCCTCCTTACATCATTCCACCCTTTCAAATAACTACAACATCAAGAAACATTGAAATATATAATGGTCTTGAATCTCCCACAGAATCAATGGCAAGCATTTCCATTGCTGAGAAAGATACACTCTATAATTCACTGACTTAAATGCTTTAGCAGAGGGAAGGGCGTCCATGGCTCGTATGTTCCCAATCCCCTTCTTTCCTTGGAATCCTATCCCTAAGATACTTTGAGGCTTCCCCATAAACTAATCAATAGGTTCAATGAACTTTAAAACATTTTTGACCCTGTGTCAGTAGACAATACAATGATCTCAAAAGGGGAGTCACCCTATTCCAACTATGCAAACTCTTGCCCCCTCTCTGGGGTTCTGGTCACTGAACCAACTGCTGGGTGTCCATGCTGTATATCCCAAGCCTGGGTGCACATGGTCGCTCTGTGCACATGCAATGTGTACTGACCAGCGAACTGTCTGCACTTGGTATGTGCATGGTTGTTAAACCCACTGGTACTCTTTTCCGCATTTCAGCTCTTCGCACTTGCCTCTCTTGTGCCTGCTCTGCACGTCACCACTACTACTCTGTCCACCTGTCGCTGCAAACATCCTGCCACTTCTGCTTCCACTGGGGGACACGTTTGTCCCCATCCTATGCTACACACTGGCATTGTGCCATTTTACATTGGCACCCTCCTGTACATTAGTACAGCAGTCTCCCATATGCTCGTCCAAATTTATTGACTGCCATATAGGGTGCCCACCGATATGGCAGGTCCATCAACTCCCGCTTGTCCTTTTTTCCATCACCTTTATATTGACATTCCTTGGTGCTCTATCCATTTAGGTTACAGCCATTTTTATATCTCAAGGTGCATGCTTGTCATCTTAAACCACCTTAACGCCCTTGGGCACCTTGAGTTAGGGAACCTTAATTTAGGGCGCCCTAACTTAAGGTGCCCTAAATTAAGACACTTTTAAGATGCCCTAGGTTAAGGTGCCTTTAAGATGCCCTAGGTTAAGGCACCCTAAGTTAAGATGCCCTAAGTTAAGACACCTTTAAGGTGCCCTAACTTAAAGCACTTTTAAGATGCCCTAGATTAAGGCACCCAAACTTGAGGCACCCTAATTTAAGACACCCTAAGTTAAGGTGCCCTAAGTTAAGACTCCTTTAAGGTGCCCTAAGTTAAGGCGCCTTTAAGATGCCCTAAGTTAAGGCACTCTAACTTGAGGCACCCTAAGTTAAGATGCCCTAAATTAAGATGCCCAAAGTTAAGACGCCTTTAAGGTGCCCTATGTTAAGGCGCCTTTAAGATGCCCTAGGTTAAGGCACACTAACCTGAGGCACCCTAAGTTAAGATGCCCTAGTTAAGGTGCCCTAAGTTAAGACACCTTTAAGGTGTCCTAAATTAAGGCATCATTAAGATGTCCTAGATTAAGACACCCTAATTTGAGGCACTCTTAAGTTAAGGTGCCTAAGTTAAGGTGCCTTTAAGATGCCCTAAGTTAAGGCACCCTAACTTGAGGCGCCCTAAGTTAAGGGGCCCTACGTTAAGACACCTTTAAGGTGCCCTAACTTAAGGTGCCTTGTCACCTTACTGCACTTGGTCCTGTTAGCTCACGTTAAATGGCCCAAGGCACCCTAATGCCAGCACCTCTCCTACCCACCCACTGCCTTATATGGCTTCAGGCACCTTAACGCTGCCCCTACCGCTGGTAACTTTACCGTGGTTTAGTAAACATCCCCTTAAGTAAAGGATGGTAATGAAGCAACTAGCTACACAGTGCAGATTTAGAGAAATGGGCAGAAAGCCAGAAGACTGGGATTTTAACACAAGGCCTGAGAAGATGTTAAGGGTTAGCTCCTAGGTTTGCAATCAGTGCTGGAATGGAATGTATGCCCTTTTCTTCAGTGTACAGCACCCACAACCTTTTTCTAGCTTTGCTGAAGGTAGTGATTAAAAGAAAATGGCAAAGGAGATGTGCTGGAACACTATTATGTATATATGCTGTAATGCTATAAATATCCATATTATTCAGTACAGAATAAAATCACTGTTTTTGAATACTGATGTTATTTTGAGCAGAACTTCAGCACAGAACAATATTGCTGCATGCACCACCTAGTATTCCCGCATAAGACACACGTGCCGGGGGGGGGGGGGGGTTCTGTGCAAGATATAGGTGCTGCTAATGCTAATTTGCCTGGCTTACTCTCCTTGATAAGTGCAGACTTTTCCGAACAGCTTATTTGCATGCTGTTTGCTTACATCATCCTTAAACAAAACTTCTGTGTTAATCTCCTGTTAGGAAACATCATGCTAGAGCTTAAGCGCTGTGTTCTGACATATGCTAAATCAGTTTAGCATACATTAAGTTGATTAGCACATGCTGAAAGTTCTAACATACATTAAAATATTTTTTAGCCAAACATTTTTTATTTTTTTGCAAACTCAATTACAGACAATGTAAAAGAGTGGTTCTCAAGCCACTCCTTGGAAACACCTAGCCGGTCAGTATTTAGGGATAATCACAATGAGCATGAGAGAGATTTGCATGCGCTGCCTCCACTATGCAAATCTCTCTCATGCATATTCAGTGTAGTTATCCTGAAAACCTGACTGGCTAAGTGTATCCCAAGGACTAAGTTGAGAGCCCCTGATGTAAAACAGCCTCATATATACTACATCATTGAAATATAGACCATTAGTGACCATTTGACACAAGCATAGACATAGGGGCCTTTTTACTAAACGGTGATAAGCAGCTAGCCCGATAAAGTTATTTTTTTCAATTACAGCACATTCATATTTCCATATCAAGAAAACCAAATTCCATCACGAATTAACATCCAATATAGTATTCAAATTATTAATAAGTAACTTTAAAGCACCCTCACTTGATTTGCAGCTTGTCGTGCTGTGAGGGCTTGTGTGCATCAGTGATGCTGAGAGCTAAACTATTGGTAGTTTAACTACTGACAGGGTCTCCCAAGATGGACAGGTCTCAGCTGAGGTGCCAGACCAAGACAAACCACCCATCTGGGCAGCAGCAGAATGGGATAGTGTTGACGGTGGAGGATCACATTTCTGTGACAACGGCAACAACACCAAACTTAAACTGCGCGGAAGAAAGGCCCAGCAATCTACTTCTGTATCTTGCCATGAAAACCCAATGGATAGTTTATTTATTTATTTATTTACATTCTCTTATATACCGCGCTATTCTGCATCAGTGCGGTTTACATTGAACAAACTGAAATTACATTGAACAGGGCATTATAACTTGGAGATAACTATTTTACATGGAACATGGGCTATGGAGGGTTAAGTGGCTTGCCCAAGACCACAAGGAGCACCTGTGGGACTAGAAACCCCAGTCCTTTCGGCCCAAGGTTGCTGTCCTCTAGTGGGATTTGAACCCCCGACCTTCCGGCCTGAAGTACCTTGCCACAACCACTAGGCTACTCCTCCACTCCATAGTTACAACAAAACAAATTGTGCTATAGTGCTGGAGGATGAGACCCTCAGGTCGGAAGGCACTCAACTAGCTACTGGGGAAGAGCTGAAGACTTTTCAGAGTAAAGCCAGCATTTATGATGTGGTTGGATCAAAGCCCTCGGGACGTCTGACTGCTGATGTAGCTGCGCATGAAATGAGAGTCAGAAGCTTTAAAGATGTTTTACGCATTGGAACATGGAACGTACAAAGCATGAACCAAGGGAAGTTGGAGGTGGTCAAGAATGAAATGGAACGTCTACAACTTGATCTGTTGGGTGTCAGCGAACTGAAATGGACTGGCATCGGGCACTTCGCATCAGATGATCACATGGTGTACTATGCTGGAAATGAAAGACAAATAAGAAATGGTGTTGCATTTATAATAAAGAAGAAACTTGCAAGAACTGTAATGAAATACAATGCAATCAGCGAACGCTTAATCTCTATTCGTATACGAGGAATGCCTATCAACACAACTATAATTCAAGTATATGTCCCAACAACAGCTGCAGACGAGAATGAAATTGAAGAGTTCTATGAACAAGTACCAGCTGAAATTGACAGAACATGCAAACAGGATATCCTGATAGTCATGGGTGACTGGAACGCAAAAGTTGGCAACAAAGAAGAAGGCAAAGTAGTTGGAAAATATGGACTTGGCAACAGAAATGAAGCTGGAGAAAGACTGATAGAATTCTGTAACACCAACGATCTATTCATCTCAAACTCCTTCTTCCATCAACACAAGCAGCGACTGTACACATGGACTTCACCCAATGGATTGTGTAAAAATCAAATTGACTACATCTGTGGAAGTCAACGATGGAAAAGTTCTATACTATCAACAAATACAAAACCTGGAGCTGACTGTGGTACAGATCATCAACTACTAGTATGCAAACTCAAGCTAAAGTTGAAAAAGAGCAAACCACTCATGAATGCAGCAAAAATATGACCTTGAGACTATACCACTGGAATTTAAAGACTGCCTGCAAAATCAATTTGCTGCTTTAGATACAAATGACAGAGCTCCAGAAGAGTTATGGAATGACAACAAGAAGGTTGTGTTGGAAGAAAGCGAGAAGTCTCTACAAAAGGTGAAAAAGCAAAAACGGGCAAAATGGATGATGGAAGAAACTCTGAAAATTTCCCAGAAATGCAGAGAAGCTAAAGCCAGAGGAGAAAGAAAGACAATAACAGAACTCAACAGAGATTTCCAATGTGTAGCAAGACAGGACAAGGAAAAGTACTACAACGACGCATGCAAGGAAATAGAAGCAGAAACTATTAGAGGAAGAACAAGATCGGCTTTCCTAAAGCTATGAGAGTTAAAGAAAAAGTTCCAGCCTCGAATTTGAATGTTACAAGATGCTCAAGGTTCTATGTTGAATGATGCTGAGAAAATCAAGAAAAGGTGGAAGGAATATACAGAGTTTTTATATGATAAAGATCAAGTGGACCAACAGCCATTTCAACCTGTACCTTATGATCGGGAACCATTGGTGATGAAAGAAGTTAAAGCAGCATTGAAAGCCTTATCAAAGAACAAAGCACCAGGCATTGATAGCATTCCCATAGAAGTATTACAGCAATCTGATGCAGCTGTTACCGTACTTACAAGGTTCTGCCAAGAAATATGGAAGACAACATCATGGCCAACTGACTGGAAAAGATCTGTGTTTATACCAATACTAAAGAAAGGTGATCCAACTGACTGTGGAAATTATCGCACAATCGCTCTGATCCCACATGCCAGCAAGATTCTACTGAAGATTATTCAAAAGAGACTACAACCATACCTGGAACAAGAACTACCTGAAGTGCAAGCAGGGTTCAGGAAAGGGCGAGGAACGAGAGACATCATTGCAGGTGTGAGATGGATCCTTGAAAAGACTAAAGAATACCAAAAGGATATCTATTTGTGCTTTATCGACTATAGCAAGGCTTTTTGACTGTGTAAACCATGAGAAAATCTGGGCCACATTAAGAAACATGGGTATACCAGAACACCTGATCGTACTCTTGCACAATCTATACATTGATCAAGAAGCAACAGTTCGAACGGAACAAGGAGAAACAGAATGGTTTAAAATAAGCGAAGGTGTAAGACAAGGCTGCATACTTTCCCCCTACCTGTTTAATTTATATGCAGAACAAATCATCAGAGAAGCAGGATTGTATGAAGACAACAGAGGTGTGAAGATTGGTGGAAGACTCATCAACAACCTTCGCTATGCTGATGATACCACATTACTGGCTGAAAGTGAAGATGATCTGAAACATTTGCTTCTCACAATCAAAGAGCATAGTCTCAAAATGGGCCTGCACCTTAATGTAAAGAAGACAAAAATCATGACAACTGGCATAATCAACAGGTTCATCGTTGAAGGAAAAGAAATTGAAATCGTGAACAACTTTAACCTACTTGGATCAACTATCAATAAAGAAGCAACAAGCAGTCAAGAAATCAGACAACGCATTGCTCTTGGCAGAATGGCAATGAAAGACCTAGATAAGATCCTCAAGAGCAGAGATGTCACTCTCCATACAAAGATTCGACTTGTTCAAGCCATGGTATTTTCAATAACATCATATGGGTGTGAAAGCTGGACAGTGAAAAAGATAGACAGGAAGAAAATTGATGCCTTTGAATTATGGTGCTGGCGGCGAATACTGCGTATACCATGGACTGCCCGAAGAACAAACCAGTCGGTACTAGAGGAGATCAAACCTAAGCTTTCTTTAGAAGCTCAGATGACAAGACTTCGACTTTCATACTTTGGAGACATCATGCGAAGAGAGAGATCATTAGAGAAAGACATCATGCTTGGCAAGATAGAAGGTCAGCGCAAAAGAGGAAGGCTAGCAATGAGATGGATCAATACAATAACAGCAGCTTCGGGTACCAGTCTGTCAACAATGAGCCGCCTGACTCAAGACCGAACACAATTTAGGATAGCTATCCAGAGGGTCGCCATGAGTCGACTACGACTCGACGGCACTTAACAACAACTTTAAAGCAACTGTCAGTAAAAAGTCTGACAGGAATCAGCACTTGACATATTCAATGTCAGTGCTTCCTTAATTCTCAATATCATTTTGATTTTCCTTTCGATAGTTTACAAAAACTGCTGCAGATCAGGACAAAAATAAATCATATGAGGGAGTGCCCATATCCCGGATTTATATTGCCAACACAAATTACTGACATTTTTTTGTCCACTTTGTCTATAATACACAATGAGCTTAAAAAATAAGGATTGTGTAATGAATGCAGAAAGTGACACCCACGAATCTCTGGACCAAAATATCTCCTGCTTACTACCTGCCAGGGATCCTCCTAAAACTCCTTCCCACACCTGCTCCATACCAATGCATCTTCTCTCCTTCCCATTCCACATAAAGTGGTACAAATGTGAAGCAGATTTAGGGAGTGAAGCCAATTTCAGACATATCCTCTAATAACCAGTCCTCAAGCAATGTATTCCAAACCAGTTTTATCTGGTTAAGGGAATGACAAAGTTGCATCCAAAAAACATTTGGTTTGCCGAACACTGAACTCTATAAAAGTCTTACCCCTCTCCCCCATGCCCCCACACACACACATCATGACATAGTTGGCTCAGATTCCATATATGCTTCCTTTGTCAAAGCTTGCAGCTCACTGGTTCATTCTGAATAAAATATCTTTAAATAGAGGTCTTCTTTGATCAGCTATTGTCATCTGAAAACAGGGACTCTAGCATACATTAAAATATTTTTATTAAAATGAATGCATGAAATGACCCCAAAAAAGTCTGAACAAAGTTAAAACAAACCAAAACTTTTGCATTGGGCAAATCCCTAAAAGTCTGCATATTAGGCAAGCTATTTATCCAACAACATTTTATGAGATTATTTACATATTTTCTAGAGGAGCTTGAAGTAAACCAGAAAATTGCTGAAAAAAATAATGTTGAATGAAACCCATAGTAAGAGTTCTATGAGTATCAGGAGAAAATGTACCTTGCTGATAGAGTCAAAGGTGAGATAAGTCAAGGGAGGTTATCTGATATTGTCTTCTGCCAAGACCACTATATGGAATAGAAAGAAACCCCCTAACATTACTACCTTTTCCTGATTCTGCAAATGTTTTCTGTGTTGTCTCAAAAGATTGCTTTACATATCATTAAGAATATCACATTGTACATAGGGAGAGCAATTTTAAAAGCATTTCTTCACCCAAAACAGTTTTTCATGCACAGAAAGAGACACAGGGAGATTCATTTTATTTTAACTGCAGTTTTATTATTGTGGGATAGATGAGGGGTACGAGTGTAAAATTTTATTGTAGAGGATGTGTGTTAAATTATTTTATCTATGTGTGTTTTATTCAGTTGTAATCCACTAGATGTTTGTAACTAATTAGCGTTATATCAAGTTAATAAATTAAATCAAATGTGCACATAAGTGTGCACACATGTAGACTACATTCATAACTTTACCAAAGTCGAGTAAAGGCATTCCAGGAGGGATGGTGGGGAAGAGTTTTCATCCATGCTTATACTTTTGAAAGTACATATGCATAGCAAAGAAAATCTGTGTGTGCCAAAGAGCAGGTGTAAATCTAAGTGCATAAATTCTATGGAGTTATTTTCAAAATGGAACTATGTGCATATATTTTTTTTAAATTTGCCAATACATGGGAAACATGTATATGTGTAAATAGTACACACTTACATTTCCCTGCATATAGAAATGGTTGTATGCCTGCAACTTCAGGCACATATCAGGTACATGATTTTATAAAATTCTGTTTCTGTACTGCTTTTAAAGTTGTCATTCCTTGCTGTTTTACCTTTGCCTTCACAGTTCTGGCTTTGTAGTGTTCTTTGATTTCCTGTTGGGTCTGGATCCCTCATATCGTGTATGCCGTATGGTCGTGGGCCTCTATAACAATGGGCAGGAGATGGTACATCCTTTTCCCCTCCCGGCTGCCTACTGTGAAATAAGTAGCAACTCTACATTCCCTGAGAACAAGAGACGGAACATGGCCATTCTGGCCACCAAACAACCTGTACCCAGGTATATGTTTTAAGATACAAAACCAACAGAATTATTTGTCTGTGATGTGGACTGATGTTGTATAGTTCAGTCATTTGTGGGGAATATTAAAATGTATATATTTTTTCTGAAAGTTTTAGTGAAATTTATTATTGTAAATCAGATAAAATTGAGGACACTGAAAAATTAAGATCTTCTTTGCTCTACTCTATTCATTCCTTATACATTTTTAATATAGATGTGTCTGGCTCTGAGGATGCTGAATTTATAGAAGCAAACAAAGTAGCTTAGTTTCTTTTCCTTGCATGAATTTTTTTTCTGATTTGCTGAAAATTTCCGTTCAGTGGAGAATGGACTGGGACACATCATTCCAAATAGGCTTCTAAATAGTTCATATGGTATTGCATTTTTAGGGGAGAGTGATAAGGGGTAGAGGGGGAAGGAGATGGGGAAGGGGAGGGGGGAAAGAAAGAGGGAGGGGAGGGGAAGGGGAAGAGGGAAGAGGGAAGGGGAGGGGTGGAGATGGGGGAGGGGAGGAGGGGAGAGGGGGAGAAAGAGACGGAAGGGGGAAGGGGAAGTACAGGAGGGGAGGAAAGAAAAACTTTTTGGTCAATCTCTCAGCATTCAACCCCGCTGGTGCCATTGTGTTCATATCATAAATATATTGCTGTTTCATCCTCAATAGAGCTCTGTCAAGGTTGCCTCCTCTCCAATTGTGTGATAAGGTTCTAATCATAAAACATCTAAGATCTTCAGACGAATGACCAGCAGCAATGCAGGGCTCCACCAATGGAACAGTCTCTGTTTTTCATTTTACACAACTCCTGTGTTCTATTAGTCTTTTCTTTAAAGGTCTAATTGTTTTACCCTCACACAGCAGAACACACGGACAAATGATAACATAGATAACATTACATGTGGTACAATCTGACTTCTGCTATGGTTTGGTTTGAACATGGAGGGGCCACAATAATACAAACCCTGAGAGGAATAATCCCTAAATAGAGTTAGAGAGGGACTGTTAGCCTGATGTGGAAATTTACTGCACTAAATTGTGAAAGTGGAGAAATGAGAGAAGTGCTGTATGGTTCACAGTTTGTGGCTACACGTTTTGAGAGAAAAGGATAAAGAGGTGCTATCCAGGGTTCCACAAAAGAGACTGGAAGGAAACAAGAGAAAGGAGAGAAAGAGGAAATTGAGCGGAGACCTTCACAGACACTTGAATACATCTGATAGTCTGAGGAGTTCCTTACTCTTAGTACTAAGGACACTATGGGGTATGTTTACTAAAGGGCGTTAAGGGAGCAAGTGTCCCGTTAATGCCAGTAATCGGTACCCTTGCACCCTTAATGCAGCAGGAAGGGTCGTTAATGCTGCAATAATGAGCGTTAAAGGCTCCCGCAGTGTTACGGGAACAGGAGGCGGGGAGTGGGCATTAATGAGGCAGACAGTGGGCGTGGACAGTGGGTGTTCCCTTAACACCAGTTGCACAATCAGGCATTAGAGCCCTTTAACGCTGGGAACACTAACACCAAGTAAAATCTATCAGAAAGGGTGTATTTTAAGGGGAGAGAGCCTATTTAAACGTGTGCAAGTGATCTACACACAGGGGAAACCAAGGCAATGGTAGCAGTGTTTCATTAGCAGCAGCAGCATAGTGGCCAACTAGGAAAGGCCACTATGTTGATGTTGCATATGGACTAAAGGAGGTATCATGTGAGTAATGCAATGGGGGCTGCTGGTGTGCAAGAATGATCATGCAGCTGCCCATGTGGCACAGCTGTGATGGCCGGCATGACTCCACAGTGACAGTGGCAGCACACAGACATGCTGCTGCTGCTGCTGTTGAAAAGGTGACGTGCAACCTTGGGGTGGACCAAGGGACCCTGGTACGCTAGGCAGATACCCAAGTCGGCTCCGATCCCCCCTGCTGCTGAAGATGTCTGTGGAGGGACAGTCTGCCAGTGGCCATGGAAGTACCCCTAAAGGGGGGCTGTAAAAAGCAGCTGCTTCTGAGGATACTAGAGTTGCCTGTGTCCGCCTCTCCCACCAGAGATGGAATTGGCGGTAGCCAGGGAGGGGGGGGGGGGCACTGGCAGTTTGGTGGGGGGGCAGTGCGAATGGATATGTGTGCCGCTGATGCTCCAACTGGACCTGTCACCACAGGCATCTGCCTAACCTGCCCACTGAATGGGCTGGCATTGCACTCCACCCCTACTGACCCCATGTTGTCATGTCAGCATGATGCAGGTGCCATCTACGCCCCCTGCTAGCAGCAGACGAAGGCTCTGACTTGGCCCTCTGTGTCATGTGCGATGCCACAGCTGTCTGAGTGACCGTGAGGATGAACAGTCCAGCTGCAGGAACAGTGGAGCACTTGATCATCCCACACCACCAAAGGCAGACATAACAGGACGAGCGCCCAAACCCCAGTAGAGGGAGGCAGGAACACCATGATGGGCACAGCTGCAGAGATGCAACAGCAGGGATGCCGCCTGCAGCACTGAATCGGTGGCTCTGCCACAATAGCAGGGAGGGAAAGAGCGGCTGTCAGGCTGCCCACAATCATCACTGGCTCATAGCACTGGTCCACTTAACAGAGTGGAGCACTTGTCCTGTGGATCAGGATGCTCTGCACCTGCACATAGTGAGTGGATATGTGCATGTGTGTGGGAAATATGACCACTATAGAAGGGATACCACACAATAGAAGAACAGGGCATATCAGAAGCAAAATGCAAGGTGAAAGGAAGGAAGTCAGGGGATGCCAGTAGAAGGTGAGGGCATAGAGAGTGGGTAAGCAGAGGAAGAGTGAAGTCCATGGGAAGGGGTTTTGGGACAGAAGAGAGATGAAAGGTGCTGAGGGGCAGTACAGGGGATGCATTTATAGACTAGACGAGGATGTCTGAGATGGATAAGTAATCATATGGGGAATCAGTGAAGCAATATCAGGAGAGGGGTGATATGAGTGTCTTGGGACTGGCAGAGGATGAGCCACACAGTAGAGCTCTGCATAGATGGATGTGGAGAGAGATGACTCTGAGGGAGACAAGCAAAGAGTAGGGTGCAGTTGCAAGATGAGAAGTAGCTATTTATGTGGATACCAGCTTTAGTTCTGTATTCAGAGAACAAAGTGCCCTGTGTGAACCGGGGACCCCTCCAAAGTAGCGAAGCCAGTCACCAATAGCCATCTGAGGCAAATATGAATCCACGTCATTCAAGTCTGTCTGCAAGATGTGACATCATGGCCTTACTGTTGCACAAGCACTCACCAGGTAAGGGTGACCATTGCCATTCTGCTTGTTCCATCATGCCATGCGATGTGTGTGTGCCTGTCGCCTGGGCTGTCTCCCTGAATGGACATATCCCATGTGTTGAATAGGAATGTCAGTTTGAATAGCAGCATAAACAGCCAGGGCAATCTACAGAACGAACAACACGTCTTCCTCGCACATCCGCAGAACAGACTCTATCAGACAGGTCTGGCACAGGGCCTGCAGAAATGCCCACAGACATGGGCAGTCCCCTCTGCATGGCTGCATCCACCCTGACAATGACCACATCTATGCCCATGGGTTGCTCTGTGACTCAAAACACAAGGGCAGTGGGTATATGAAACGAGGGCTGCTGATCCAAGTCTTGGTGGTGTATAACATGTTCCTATGGGTTTGCAGGTACAGCACCAGCATACTCCATCCCCACCGACCCATCCAGCAAGAGACCACACACCCATCAGCTGCACAGACAGCTCCACTACCTATGCCTGCATTGAGGGGCAGGCTTATTTCACAGGCAAACAGAGCAGCCGTTAACAGTGTGTGATCATTTCAGAGTGTGCTAATAGTCCCTGCACAATGAGCACATGTTATTTCCAAAGGAGCATGCAAAGGAGCAGTATGTGCTCCTTGGGGCAAGTCCGGGGGCAAGGACTGCTGTGGGAACCAGAGAACTCATACCCGCTCATCCGCTAAACACTGCTTGTGCCATTCACACCTCCCTCCCGTTCTCACTGTTGTACTGGTAAGTTTGCTTGAGTTACTTCCTTCACCTTTGCTGTTTTCCTGTGCACTATCTATATCCCCCACCTACTTTCCATGTCAGTAAATATGCTGCTATTTGGTTTACTTTTCACACACCATGCCCCTCACTCACCCCTCAGATTGCCTGCACTCCTGTCCTCTTGTTCAGTCAGAAAGACAGAGAGGTACATAGACGACACCTAAAGGGATATAGTCCTGAAGTCCCACCTCCAGTCTGGCAGCATCCCTGTTGCCATGGAGGAGAGAGGTCACGTGACAGGAGAGCATCACTCTGGTGTGGCAGGAAGTGATCCTGTAACTAGGACCTGTCCTCCAGGTGATGTAAAACCCTCTCGCACTGAGGAAGTTTCTCCAGAGCCATGTGCCCATGAGGGAAGGGTTAGGACATAAGAACATAAGATATGCCATACTGGGTCAGACCAAGGTCCATCAAGCCCAGTATCCTGTTTCCAACAGTGGCCAATCTAGGTCATACGTACCTAGCAGTTTCCCCAAAAGACACAGGTTCCGCAATGCTTGAACTGGGTCAAACATTGATATCCTGGGTCCCTTCTTAATAATGGTTTATGAACCTTTCCTCCAGGAACTTGTCCAAACCTTTTTTAAACCCAGCTACACTAACAGCCTTTACTACATCCTCCGGTAACAAATTCCAGAGTTTGATTACACGTTGAGTGAAAAAATATTTTCTTTTATTAGTCTTAAATAGTTTACCCTGTAGCTTCATTGTATGTCCCCTAGTCTTTCTATATTCTGATAACATAAACAATCGATCTACGTTTACCCGTTCCACTCCGTTCATTAATTTATAGACTTCTATCATATCTCTCCTCAGCCGTCTCTTTTCCAGGTTAGCCTTTCTTCATAGGACTATCCTTCCATCCCCTTTACCATTTTGGTGGCTCTTCTCTGAAACTTTTCTAATAATGCTATATCCTTCTTAAGATACGGCGACCAGAATTGCACACAATATTCAAGGTGCGGTCTCACCATGGAACGGTATAGAGGCATTATAATATCTTTTGTTTTATTTTCCATTTCTTTCCTTATGATACATAGCATTCTATTTGCTCTCTTGGCTGCCGCTGCACACTGGGCCGAGGATTTAACATGTTATCCACAATGACGCCTAAATCTTTTTCCTGGGTGGTGGTTCCTAACGTGGAACCTTGCATCGTGTAATCATAGTTTGGGTTGTTCTTCCCTAGGTACATAACTTTGCACTTGTCCACATTAAATTTCATCTGCCATTTTGATGCCCAGTCTTCCAATTTATCAAGATCCTCTTGCAATTTTCCACAATCCTCTTGGGTTTTAACAACTTTAAATAGTTTTGTGTCATCTGCAAATTTGATAACCTCACTCGTTATTCCACTTTCCAGGTCATTTATGAATATGTCAAAAAGCAGCGGACCCAGCACAGATCCCTGGGGTACACCACTATTCACTTTTCTCCATTGGGAAAATTGGCCATTTAGCCCAACCCTCTGCTTTCTATCTTTTAACCAGTTCCTGATCCACAATAGTACACTGCCTCCTATCCCATGACTCTTTAGTTTTGCCAAACGTCTCTGATGAGGGACCTTGTCAAAGGCTTTCAGAAAGTCCAGATACACTATATCAACCGACTCACCTTTGTCCACCTGTTTATTCACACTTTCAAAAAACATAACAGATTAGTAAGACAAGATCTTCCTTGTCTAAAGCCATGTTGGCTGTCTCCCATTAGGCCATGACTATCTACATGCTGAGTAATTTTATTCTTTATGATTTTTTCTACCATTTTTCCCCGTACTGACGTAAGGATCACCGGTCTGTAGTTTCCCGGATCACCCCTGGAACCCTTTTTAAAAATTGGTGTTACATTGGCGATCCTCCAATCTTCACGTATTAGAGATGATTTTAATGATAGTTCACAAATTACTAATAGTAGGTCTGCAATCTCATATTTCAGTTCTTTCAACACCCTTGGATGTATACCATCCGGCACAGGTGATTTGCTACTCTTCAGTTTATCTAATAGTTGTAATATATCTTCCCGATGTATCGATATTTCCTTCAATTCTTCCTTTAAATACCACTTCAGTCATGGGTAACATCCCTACATCTTTCTCAGTAAAGACCGAAGCAAAGAATTCATTCAGTCCCTCCGCTATCGCCTTGTCACCTCTTAGTGCCCCTTTAACTCCTCTATCATCTAATGTACCAACTGACTCTCTCACAGGTTTTTTGCAACAAATGTACTTGAAAAAATCTTTATTTTGCATTTTTGCTTCCGCAGCAAGCTTCTTCTCAAATTCTCCCTTTGCCTGCTTTATCAATGCCTTGCATTTGACCTGCCAGTGGTTGTGCTGTTTCCAGGTTTCGTCGTTTGGAAACAGCACAAGCACTGGTAACTATAACAGCCATTATAGTTAGTGATTCGATCATTAGGCATGTAGATAGCTGGGTGGCTGGTGGACGTGAGGATCACTTGGTAACATGCCTGCCTGGTATGAAGGTAGCGGACCTCATGCACCACCTAGATAAGGTCTTAGATAGTGCTGGGGAGGAGTCTGCTGTCTTGGTACATGTCGGTACCAGTCACATAGGAAAATGTGGTAGGGAGGTTCTGGAGGCTAAATTTAGGCTTTTAGGTAGAAAGTTGAAATCCAGAACTTCCAGGGTAGCGTTCTCCGAAATGCTTCCTGTTCCACGCGCAGGACCCAAAAGGCAGGCACAGCTCCGGAGTCTCAATGTGTGGATGAGACAATGGTGCAGAGAAGAGGGTTTTGGATTTGTTAGGAACTGGGGAACATTCTGGGGAAATGAGGGGCTCTTCCGAAGGGATGGGCTTCACCTTAACCGGGATGGAACCAGGCTGCTTGCATTAACCTTTAAAAAGGAGATAGAGCAGCTTTTAAACTAGATAATAGGGGAAAGCCGACAGTCGCCCAAGAGCGCATGGTTCAGAAGAATGTATCCTTGAAGGGTACTACCAAAGCAGAGAGGTTCCAAAAGAGAGTAAAGTAGCCCAAATGCCCTTGAGTATGTAGCAGACAGAGCTTAAAGATCCCACATTACCCACGTCTACCAATAGCCAAATTAATATGAATAAAATACAGTCTCTAAAATGCTTTTCTGCAAATGCTAGAAGTCTAAAAAATAAGATGGGAGAGTTGGAATATATAGCACTAAATGAGAGGTTAGATATGATTGGAATATTAGAGACATGGTGGAAGGAGGACAACCAGTGGGACACTGTGATACCTGGGTACAAACTATATTGCAATGATAGAGCTGATGAAATTGGTTGAGTGGTTGCACTCTATGTTAGAGAGGGCATTGAGTCAGAAAGGATTAAAGTTTTGTAGGAAACAAAATTTGCTGTAGAATCTCTATGGATTGAAATTCCATGTAAAAAAGGGAAGGCAATGGCAGTTGGGGTGTACTATCGACCGCCTGGCCAGAATGAACAAATGGATGATGAAATGCTCAAAGAAATCAAGAAAGATAACAAAATTTACAGCGCAGTAATAACAATGGGTTATTTCAATTACCCCGGTATCGACTGGGTCAGTGTCACAGCAGGACATGCTATGGAGATAAAGTTCCTAGATGAAATAAATGACTGCTTCTTGGAGCAGCTGGTTCATGAACCGACCAGAGGGGAAGCCATATTAGAGCTAGTCCTTAGTGGAACGCCAGATCTAGTGCAAGAGATAAGGGTGTTGGGTCCACTTGGAAATAGTGATCATAGCATGATCGCGTTTGATTTAATTAGTGGAGGAGGGATAGTAAGGAAATCCACAGTACTACCTTTTAACTTTCGAAAGGGAGACTATGATAAAATGAGGAAAATAGTTAAGAAAAAACTAAAAGGAGCAGTTGCAAAGGTTAAAGACTTACATCAAGCTTGGGTGTTGTTGAAAAATACTATCTTGGAAGCTCAGACCAGCGTTATTCCACGCTTTAAGAAAATTGGAAGGAAGTCCAAAAAAGTGCCAGCAGGTGAGGTCAGAGAGGCTGTTGTTGCCAAAAAAGCATCTTTCAGGAAATGGTAAAAAGAGCCAAACAACGAAACCTGAAAACAGCACAAGCACTGGCAAGTCAAATGCAAGGCATTGATAAGGCAGGCAAAGGGAAAATTTGAGAAGAAGCTTGCTGCGGAAGCAAAAACACGAAATAAAGACTTTTTCAAGTACATTCGTAGCAAAAAACCTGTGAGAGAGTCAGTTGGTCCATTAGATGATAGAGGGGTTAAAGGGGCACTAAGAGGCGACAAGGCGATAGTGGAGAGACTGAATGAATTCTTTGCTTCGGTCTTTACTGAGGAAGATGTAGGGATGTTACCCAAGACTGAAGTGGTATTTAAAGGAAGAATGTTATGTTCTTAGTCTCTTTGGTATCTCGATTCCTCTCTTTATTTTCAGGATCACTTGCCTTCCCTGGTCCAGCGCTCTTTTTTCTTCCTTCACCAGATTCGTGCAGTTCGCCCTTTCTTCAGGGTACCCTCTCTCGTGACTCTTCTTCTCTCGTTGATTACATCTAGGCTGGACTACTGTAATGTCACATTTGCAAGTCTTCCTCGATACCAGCTTCATAGCCTTCAGCTTCTACAGAACACTGCTGCACGTTTGCTCACTCACTCTTCCTGGTGCAACCACGTCACCCCTCTTCATATTCATCTTCACAGGCTTCCCCTCAATTACCGTGTTGAGTACAAAATTCTTACTCTTGTTCACAAAACTGTTTACTCTGGTATGCCACGTTATCTTTCAAACCTGCTCCAGTTACATACTCCTCACCATCTCCTTAGGTCACTTCATATCACCCCTTAGCCATCTGTTTTCAGAGTTCAAAAGCCCCAAACCTTTAAGCCTTTCCTCATAGGGGTATCCCTTTACCATTTTGGTAGCTCTTCTCTCTACCTTTTCTAATTCTGCTGTATCCTTTCTAAAATATGGCCAACAGAATTGCACACAATACTCAGGGTGCATGTCACATCATGGAACGATACAGGGGCATTATAATATCCTTTGTTTTATTCTCCATTCCTTTCCTTATGATTCCTAGCATTCTATTTGCTTTCTTGGTCTCAATTCCAGCATCTGCAGCATAGAAGCTTAGAAAGAGTGAAACACAGCAGATAGGGAATTTCTCCTTTCAAACTGCCTCTTTCCTGTCCTTTACTCGCCCCCACCCCCCAAAACTACCCTACCCCTTCCTCCAAAATTGCATTAACATAAGAGCGTAAGAAATGCCATACTGGTCAGACCAAGGTCCATCAAGCCTAGTATCTTGTTTACAACAGTAACCAGCCCAGGTCACAAGTACCTGGCAGTTTCCCAAAAAGACACACAGATTCCTCAATGCTTGTAATGTGGCAAGCAGTGGATTTCCTGGGTTCTATTTAATAATGGTTTATGGACCTTTCCTCCAGGAACTTGTCCAAACTTTTTTTACACAATATTCAGGTGCAGTTGCACCATGGAACAATACAGAGGCATTATAATATCCTTTGTTTTATTCTCCATTCCTTTCGTTATGATTCCTGGCATTCTATTTGCTTTCTTGGCCTTTGCTGCACACTGGGCAAAGGATTTCAACATATTATCTATGATAACATCTAAATATTTTTGCTGGGTTGTGGTGCCTAATGTAGAACTTACATTGTTTAACCGCAGTTTGGGTTGTTCTTTTCTAGGTCCACATTAAATTTCATCTGCCATTTCATCATCCATTCTTTCCAGTTTATCAAGGTCTTGCAATTTTTCACAATCCTCTTGGGTTTTAATAACTTTGAATAATTTTGTGTCATCTGCAAATTTGAAAATTTCACTCATTATACCCATGAACTCCAGCAAACCACTAGGGCTCACAAAGTTGAAATCCACCAAAATGATCATCTCTTGATAATCCATT
Organism: Ichthyophis bannanicus; assembly: GCA_033557465.1. Taxonomy (NCBI): domain Eukaryota; kingdom Metazoa; phylum Chordata; class Amphibia; order Gymnophiona; family Ichthyophiidae; genus Ichthyophis; species Ichthyophis bannanicus. The sequence goes on from CM066032.1 coordinate 956,821,498, forward strand.
CTAGCCAGCAGAATCCTATTCCCAACTCCCCCCATTGTTCCTGAGACAGCCCCGGGGGGTGGGGGGGGCATTACAACAGCAGGAGACCCACCTTCCCCCTGCCCTACAACTCCACCAACATACCCTCACAGGGCTTAGGGGCTTCCCAACTCCCCTGATGCACCACCCACTTCTTATGATAAACTAAAGTCACCCCCCTCTTCCCCTCCCTCGCCACCTGGAAACAATTATACAAATCAGGACAGAGCAAAGCACTCCCAACCCCCCTTCCCAGAAGAAAACCACATATCTGTAATAAACAATAAATCCAACCCCTCAGCCACAATTACATCAGACAAAATGTGCTAGCAGAGCAGACATTCCCTAATGCACACTATACCCCCTCTGACTCCTGCACCCCCCTGGGTAGCGACCTCAATACCGCCTCCCTCTAATCCGCCTACCTCCCCAAGACCCCCTCCCCCATGCATAAGCATCCTGCCCAATTTCAATACCCTGCCCACCAACCTCAGTCCCCCTGGGAAAGCACATCTGTATCCACAACAACACCAAATGCACAGAAACAGCCCAACAGCCAAAAAAACCCCAAACATCCCACTAACACTACACACAACTATAAGCAGCGTTCCAGTAGTGTTCTAAGTGGCATGCTAAGTGGCACGTCTCTTGGCCATATTCCTTAGTCGGGGTCTGCCTGGGCCACACAAGTCTTTTATTGGGGACCTCCAGTGTCACTGTGGATGATGTCAGAGGCAGAGGTGGAGCCAACAGCGATCCTCCTTCTCTCACTTTGAAGCTGAAACTCCCAGTGGCAGCTCAACCAGCAGAATTACAATGGCAAGCAGACAAGATGAAAACCAACAGATAGTAGCACAAGGCCTTCACCCTTCTGGGAGCTCCAGTGTCGCTGTGGATGATGTCAGCAGCAGAGGCAGAGCCAACTCCATTTGGTATATGCCCAGAAATAGGAGGCATTGGGTGGCCCCTCTGTGGGTGGATGAATGACTGTGATACACCTCCCCTCCCCTTTCCTTTCCTTTCCTTTCCTTTCCTTTAGTAGCTGTTCTATATGGTGCATCATGGAGGTGCTGCTGATACTATGGTCCCCTTGTGCAGGCTGCTCTAAGCAAATGTGATGATTGTGCTTGGTTTACAGACTCTACTGGGCCTTGCACCCCACTTACCTCAACATTAGGGGACTCACTCCACAATGGCTATGGCTGCTGCCAAGCCCTGATCAGAGGGAAGAATGAGCTGTGGCACCCACCTTACCAAAAACCTTGTACTGTGTTCCATACAGCCAAGGTGGACAGCCACCTTGTAACCCTAGAGCGAGGGGTCCATATCCCTGTCCCCCATGATGGACACTGTGGACATCCTGTCTGATCCCATACATGGCCCTCTGCATTGCACCCTATCACCTATGGTTTGGGACATAGAGAATACTTTCTGCATGTACTTGTTTTTCTGATTTGCATGCTCCTCCCTCTTGTGCCTAGCCCCTATGCTTTGAGCTGTGCTGGTTGTTCAGCCCATTTCTGGTCATCACTCTATTCTAGACTGGCCAATTGCTAATTTTCTGTATGGTTGCTAGGGACACAGTTCTTACTGCCCACAGTGAATCCAAGGCCCACAGATGCCCCAATATCACGCTTGTAGCATTCTATTTTCTGATACGCACTGGGCCATGCACACACTGTGTGCATGTGCTAGGCTATGCATTCACTTCTACAGCATTAATATCATGGCTAATGCTGTGGTAGTAGTGTAAGGCGGCCACACCCTTCATGTTTACTGCTGCTGTTGGACTCTGTCATGGTACTAACATGTGAATTCAGTACGTTAACCCCATGCCCCCTATTGCACTTTAGTAAACTTGCCCCTTTATCTGTTGATAAAACTGATCCCCAAACAAAAGGTCTTTTTAACTACTAACATCAATTCAATAGTTGAATGCAAAATGATACTCAATTTACAGAATAATGTGCCTGTAATAAGAGGGATTTAATAAGATAAATCAAATTTCATTGAGGAATATTAGTATATAAGGATGTAAAGTCTATTATAATTAAATAACACAGAGACGTTTGTTTACATAAGATAAACTCATGCATAAGATAAACTTCGTTGAACCAAAGGTTGGAAAAATTTATCTAAATAAATCGAAAGAGGCTCCAACACAGAATCAATGCTAGATGCAATCGAACATCCTGGTGGCTTCTTCAGTGATTTGTGAATCTTCTGGCAAAAGGATAGTAGTGAAGAAAATGGTTCATAATAAAACTTAAACATCTTGATTTATGAGATAAATACAAGAGCATGTTCCATTATTGCTTTTATCTCAATTTGAATGCTTATAGTAGGATTAGAATCTGAAGATTGATAGAAATTAGGCTCATTAAATTGTCAGAGGACTTCTATACAATCTGTGTGACTCAAAATCACTATCCCTCCCCCTTTGTCAGCCAGCTTGATAAATGAAGTCTTTGTTTATGATTCTTCAAGCTCAACTTAATTAATTAATTAATACAACTTTTTATACATCTTTTCTTTTAGGGTTAGACCTTCTCCAAACATAGCTCTCATCATGGAGCTGCAAGCTTCTGGAGGATATAATCCTTATGGACAGGAACTAAACCACTTAGTGTCACGAGGTTGGGCAAAATTAGATATCTTTGACTACCAGAATCGTGTCATTACTGGACACTGGAAAGTCCCAGTTCGTGTTCTTCCTATGAAACCATCCCAAACTACTGGGGAAATGAATGCTGTGCCTCAGGTACAAAGGGCATATTTTCCAGATGCACCAAAATAATTGCAATCAATTTTTTAGTTTTCCATGCTCTGAAAAAAACATTTTGGGTTTGTGGTACCATGGGCAAGCATTTGCACTCTGGGCCTTGTGTAGGCCTTCAAACAAACCAACTAAAGCAGCTTCAGGAACAAGAAAACTCTTTATTCAGGCCATTTATTCGAAATATAAAGAAGAGGGTCTGTGCTATCTTGCAGGCAAAGTCCATAGCAAGCAGCAAAGCATTCCTTATATATTTGTAATGTGGGCATAATCTGGAGGGCTGCTTCTTCCTGATCACAGCCTCCCTGACTTTCCCTAATGTAGTGTTCAGATTTCCTAGTTAAACTCTCTCCCCCCCCCCCCCCCCTCCCATTGCTGGCTAGGTTTCCTTGCTCTATCTTTTTTAAGGTGGCCCAGTGGGAGAATGTATTTAAGGAGGACTGGGAATTTCTTATACAGCCTCTCACAGGGTTCTTCAGAATACTTTTGCATTATGTAAAATGCTAAATAATTAGCTGCTTTCTGAAAAGGACATACATAATATTGTATTTTATTTATTTATTCTATTGCACAGCTCTTTTATACCGCTCCTTCCAGCTATCAAGGGCGGTTTACATAGAACAATAACTTGAAGATACATAGAACATTGAACAGCATAATAACATAATTGGAACTAAAGAACTAATTAAGTAAAACAAACTATATTTATACTAGATGAATCTAGAACTATGTACATCCCAGTATACTCTTAAGAAAAGGTATAATGGAAACTGTATTTCTTGGCTTTTACAAGTGATAAGTATTACGAAGGGAAGGGATTATGATATTTGCGTGGCATATTGAGTGGTAGATAGATTGTTAGTATTGTTGAAGGAGGATGTATTGTAATATTCTAAGAACAGGAGGGTTTTTAATTCCTTACAGAATGTTAGAACGTCTTTGGTTGCTCTAAGCTGATCAGGTAGAGCGTTCCATAGCGTGGAGGCAGTAAATCTGAACGCTCTATACAAGCATTGTGGAACCTGTATCTTTTGGGGAAACTGTTAGGTACGTATGACCTAGATTGGCAGCTGTTGGAGACAGGATACTGGGCTTGATGAACCTTGGTCTGACCCAGTATGGCATATCTTATGTTCTTATTCTTGTGAACTGTTAAGTTTTCTGTATAGAGGTGGGGATTGTCAGTAAGTTTTGTTCATTTTTCCTCCTGTGTCTGTTGTCAGTTTGGGGTTGTAAAAGGGTGGATAGGTAGGAATGGGAAATGCCAATGTGTAGTTTGAAAGTTGTGATTATTTGCTTATACTTTATTCTGTAAGCTATTGGGAGCCAGTGGAGGTTGTATAAGATAGGTGTAATGTGTTCAGCTAGGCTAGCCTTACTTATTATCCTGGCAGAGACGTTTTGGGCGGGTTGGAGTGTGTGAATAGACTTTTTAGGGAGACCCTGTAGAATGCTATTACAAAATTCCAGATGAGGATTTACTATAGCCTGGACTAGAGTTCTAAAATCATGAGGGTCTAGAATTGGTCTGAGCTGTTGAATATTTTTTAATTTGTAGAGAACTGATCTAGCAATAGATTAGATCTGGGCTGTCATGTTGAGTGCTCTATCAATAATGATACCCAGGTATTTTACTTCATTTTTGATAGACAGATCGATATTATGTAGTTTGAGAGTAGGGGGTAGAGTATAGTTTTGGTTTCTTGTGGTGAGTAGGATCTCTGTTTTTTTTGAAGTTGATAAGTAGATTGTTCTTGTTGAGCCAGGATTCTATATGTGATTGTATGTGTCTAGTAGACCTATAGAAGCGTTAAGTATTAACAGTATTAATAGTAGTTGTGGCTTCTCTAAGTCAGAGATATCCTCAATCTTTATTGCTTTATGTGGTACGTCTGATTGAGATGGGAGGAAAAAATCATGTCTGCCTTAGTTAATAACTGCAATTGAAACTGGTGTGTTACAGAAGACACGCTGCCTGACTGAAACCTATCTCTGCTGCTAAAGTTTGGGGATTCTTTTAATTCCAACTCCAGCACTTACAGAGAGAAAAAAGAGTCAATATGTTTTTTCTATCATCAAGATGAGGTTCTTCTGATCTTTTTAATGCTCTGTGCTAGTCACTATAATACCTCCTTATACTTTTTCTGCTCCCTGAGGGGCATTTGCTTGGAGTCTAAACTGAGTTACTGCATCATACTGTCAAAGTTCAACAGATCCCCTCCCAGCTTCACAAACAAATTTAAGAATGTCACAAGCTTTAAAGACAGCAGTGACAGAAGATGTGAATGTTGATCCAGGAGATCCAGTAATCAAATCTGATTTGGAGTTATTGTTACAAATTAATCTGCTAGGAACTATTATAATCTTAGCAGTAAGTGATTTAAAAGCAAATGTGACATCTATGGGTCAGAGTGTGGAGACTGCCTGGGTGTTGCTGTGCGAGCAAAAGCACCTTCTAGTGTCCTTAGTAGATTACTACCATATAGGTTGGAGAAAAAAAATTAACATTTTCCAGAATGGAGAGGGGTGGGGGTCTAGTTGCCAGTCATATAAGAACATAAGAACATAAGATATGCCATACTGGGTCAGACCAAGGTCCATCAAGCCCAGTATTCTGTTTCCAACAGTGGCCAATCTAGGTCATATGTACCTAGCAGTTTCCCCAAGAGACACAAGTTCCACAATGCTTGTACTGGGTCAAGCATTGATATCTTCGGTCACTTCTTAATAATGGTTTATGGACCTTTCCTCCAGGAACTTGTCCAAACCTTTTTTAAACCCAGCTATACTAACAGCCTTTACTACATCCTCCAGTAACAAATTCCAGAGTTTGATTACACATTGAGTGAAAAAATATTTTCTTTTATTAGTCTTAAATAGTTTACCCTGTAGCTTCATTGCATGTCCCCTAGTCTTTCTATATTCTGATAACGTAAACAATCAATCTACGTTTACCTGTTTCACTCCGTTCATTAATTATAGACTTCTATCATATCTCCCCTCAGCCGTCTCTTTTCCAGGTTAAAGAGCCCTAACCTTTTTATCCTTTCTTCATAGGAGTATCCTTCCATCCCCTTTACCATTTTGGTGGCTCTTCTCTGAACCTTTTCTAATAACGCTATATCCTTCTTAAGATACGGCGACCAGAATTGCACACAATATTCAAGGTGCGGTCTCACCATGGAACGATATAGAGGCATTATAATATCTTTTGTTTTATTTTCAATTCCTTTCCTTATGATACCTAGCATTCTATTTGCTCTCTTGGCTGCCGCTGCACAATGGGCCGAGGGTTTTAACGTGTTATCCACAATGACGCCTAAATCTTTTTCCTGGGTGGTGGTTCCTAATGTGGAACCTTGCATTCTGTAACTATAGTTTGGGTTGTTCTTCCCTACGTGCATAACTTTGCACTTGTCCACATTAAATTTCATCTGCCATTTTGATGGCCAGTCTTCCAATTTATCTAGCTCCTCTTGCAGTTTTCCACAATCCTCTTGGGTTTTAACAACTTTAAATAGTGTTGTGTCATCTGAAAATTTGATAACCTCACTCGTTATTCCACTTTCCAGGTCATTTATGAATATGTCAAAAAGCAGCGGACCCAGCACAGATCCCTGGGGTACACCACTATTCACCTTTCTCCATTGGGAAAATTGGCCATTTAGCCCAACCCTCTGCTTTCTATTTTTTAACCAGTTCCTGATCCACAATAGTACAATGCCTCCTATTCCATGACTCTCTAGTTCTGCCAAAAGTCTCTGATGAGGGACCTTGTCAAAGGCTTTCTGAAAGTCCAGATACACTATATCAACCGGCTCACCTTTGTCTACCTGTTTATTCACACTTTCAAAAAAACATAACAGATTAGTAAGACAAGATCTTCCTTGTCTAAAGCCATGTTGGCTGTCTCCCATTAGGCCATGACTACCTATATGCTAAGTAATTTTATTCTTTATGATGGTTTCTACCATTTTTCCCGGTATTGACATCAAGCTCACCGGTCTGTAGTTTCCCGGATCACCCCTGGAACCTTTTTTTAAAAATTGGCGTTACATTGGCGATCCTCCAATCTTCAGGTATTACAGATGATTTTAATGAAAATTCCCAGATTACTAATAGCAGGTCTGCAATCTCAAATTTCAGTTCTTTCAACACCCTTGGATGTTTACCATCCAGCCCAGGTGATTTGTTACTCTTCAGTTTATCTAATAGTTGTAATACATCTTCCCGATGTATCAATATTTCCTTCAATTCTTCCGCACCTTTAAATACCACTTCAGTCATGGGTAACATCCCTACATCTTCCTCAGTAAAGACCGAAGCAAAGAATTAATTCAGTCTCTCCGCTATCGCCTTGTCGCCTCTTAGTGCCCCTTTAACCTCTCTATCATTTAATGGACCAAGTGACTCTCTCACAGGTTTTTTGCTACGAATGTACTTGAAAAAGTCTTTATTTCGCGTTTTTGCTTCCGCAGCAAGCTTCTTCTCAAATTCTCCCTCTGCCTGCCTTATCAATGCCTTGCATTTGACTTGCCAGTGCTTGTGCTGTTTCCAGGTTTCGTTGTTTGGCTCTTTTTTCCATTTCCTGCAAGATGCTTTTTTGGCAACAACAGCCTCTCTGACCTCACCTGCTGGCAGTTTTTTTGGACTTCCTTCCACTTTTCTTAAAGCGTGGAATACAGCTGGTCTGAGCTTCCAAGATAGTATTTTTCAAAAACACCCAAGCTTGATGTACGTCTTTAACCTTTGCAACTGCTCCTTTTAGTTTTTTCTTAACTATTTTCCTCATTTTATCATAGTCTCCCTTTTGAAAGTTAAAAGGTAGTACTGTGGATTTCCTTAATATCCCTCCTCCACTAATTAAATCAAACGCGATCATGCTATGATCACTATTGCCAAGTGGCTCCAACATCCTTATCTCTTGCACTATATTTGGCATTCCACTAAGGACTAGGTCTAATATGGCTTCCCCTCTGGTCGGTTCATGAACCAGCTGCTCCAAGAAGCAGTCATTTATTTCATTTAGGAACTTTATCTCCCTAGCATGTCCTGCTGTGACACTGACCCAGTCGATACCGGGGTAATTGAAATCACCTATTATTATTACTGCGCTGTAAATTTTGTTAGCTTTCTTGATTTCTTTGAGCATTTCATCATCCATTTGTTCATTCTGGCCAGGCGGTCGATAGTACACCCCCACTGCCATCGCCTTCCCCTTTTTACATGGAATTTCAATCCATAGAGATTCTACAGCAAATTTTGTTTCCTACAAAACTTTAATCCTTTCTGACTCAATGCCCTCTCTAACATAGAGTGCAACCCCTCCACCAATTTGATCAGCTCTATCATTACGATATAGTTTGTACCCAGGTATCACAGTGTCCCACTGGTTGTCCTCCTTCCACCATGTCTCTGATATTGTAATCATATCTAACCTCTCATTTAGTGCTATATATTCCAACTCTCCCATCTTATTTTTTAGACTTCTAGCATTTGCATACAAGCATTTTAGAAACTGTATTTTATTCATATTAATTTGGCTATTGATAGACATGGGTAATTTGGGGTCTTTAAGCTCTGTCTGTTCCATACTCGAGGGCATTTGGGCTACTTTACTCTTTTTTGGAACCTCTCTGCTTTTGGTAGTATCCTTCAAGGATACATTCTTCCGAACCATCCGCTCTTGGGCCACTGTCGGCTTTCCCCTATTATCTAGTTTAAAAGCTGCTCTATTTCCTTTTTAAAGGTTAATGCCAGCAGCCTGGTTCCATCTCGGTTAAGATAAAGCCCATCCCTTCGGAAGAGCCCCTCCTTTCCCCAGAATGTTCCCCAGTTCCGAACAAATCCAAACCCCTAATCTCTGCACCATTGTCTCATCCACACATTCTCTGGAGCTCTGCCTGCCTTTTGGGTCATGCGCGTGGAACGGGAAGCATTTTGAATAACGCTACCCTGGAAGTTCTGGATTTCAACTTTCTACCTAAAAGCCTAAATTTAGCCTCCAGAACCTCCCTATTTTCCTATGTCATTGGTACCGACATGTACCAAGACACCAGATTCCTTCCCAGCACTATCTAAGACCTTATTTAGGTGGTGCGTGAGGTCCGCTACCTTTGCACCAGGCAGGAATTTTACCAGGCGATCCTCACGTCCACCAGCCACCGAGTTATCTACATGCCTAATGATCGAATCACCAACTATTACAGCTGTCCTAACCCTTCCCTCATGGGCACATGGCCCTAGAGAAATTTCCTCGGTGCGAGAGGGTTTTACATCACCTGGAGGACAGGTCCTAGTTACATGATCACTTCCTGCCACACCAGGGTGATGCTGTCCTGTCACGTGACCTCTCTCCTCCATGGCAACAGGGATGCTGCCAGACTGGAGGTGGGAATTCAGGACTATATCCCTGTAGGTCTCGTTTATGTACCTCTCTGTTTTTCTCATGTTTTCCTAGTCTGCTACTCTAGCCTCTAGAGAATGGACTCGTTCCCTAAGAGCAAAGAGCTCCTTGCACCTAGTGCACACGTAAGACCTCTCACCAACTGGGAGAAAATCATACATGTGACACTCAATGCAAAAGACTGGAAAGCCCCCATCTCACTGCTGGACTGCTGTCTGCATCTTAGTTTTAAGTTTTTGTTTAGATCTTTAAGTTCTTTACTTACTAAGGGTTGTTATGGATATTTATATCAATAAAACTGTACCTAATATGTTCAATATACCTTGTTCACCTGAAGCTTAATTAATCTCAGGTCCTTAGTGTATGACTGATTTGGGTAATGAGCTTCACCTGAGAGCACCTCCTGTCTTTTAAAATGTGTAAGTACCTATAAAGCTACGATTATCCCGGGGTGGGTGGATGGGTGTGGGGAGGGAGAGAGGGAAATAAGACTTATTAAAAGAGGGCTGCTACACAGTACCCTGTCCTGTGCTGCTGAGGTAAGCTATATTCTTATTTGATTTAAATTATAGCTCTTTGCTGCTGCTAGGCTCTAACTTATTATGAAATTTAAACTACAGCTCTCTGCTGGGTTCCAAATTGATCAGTATTGTCATGAGGCTGGAGCTAGGGAAGAAACAGCCTTGAAAAAAACTCCTGATTTGCATAAATCTCAGAAAAGCCAGAGAGCGCAGTTCCAGTGTAGCTCAGCCAGAGGGCGCATGAACAGCTACATAGTGCCTGAACCCACATGCTCAAGCTCTGAGCACCTTAATGATGAGTGTTTTCACCTGTCCTCAAACTCACAGCGTGCAAGCTGGAAATCCCTTTATAAGGGAAATCAGATGAGCAGAGAGGGAGAACAGGACAGAGAACCGAAGGGAGAACGGGAAGGAGAACGGTACAGGATCCAGTACAGAGACCGGTACAGAGAACAGAAAGGGGGCTCAAGAGACCCAGGTGTGCAACAAGGACTGCAGCAAAGAGTCCAGCACAGAGACTGGGAAGAGAGCTCAGGTACCAGCACAGGAGTGCAGCAGAAAGACCAAGGAGTCCAGCAAAGAGAGGCACCCAGGAGGGTAGCCGACAGACCAACCGGAAGGGTACCAGCGAGGGTACCAGGAATAGTAACAGGGGAAGGAAGGAGAAGAACGGATACAGACAGAGGCAAGTCTCAGCCCTGGGATAAGGCCCAGAGAAGTAGCCTGCCTGCTAAAAGAAGTTCTCCAAGTAAAGACTGGAAATCCATGTCTGGTTTTCCTAGCAGCCTTAATTGTGAAGCAGTGCACAGGACAAAGGATCAACAGGAAAAGCTACAGAGTAAGCTGAATCCTAGGCGTGGCATTCCACCGAAGATAAGGTATGAGAAACCTTTTATTCTAAAAGGGACTTTCAATTAAGACAGTTGTATGCAAGTAGATAAACCTCAGAATCAGAGAAGAAGCAAAGTTAACTATTTAAAACCACTTTCCAAAAGGGTTCTAGCGAAGTTGTATGATAAGCCAAGGAACTTCTGTGAGGAACTAAGTAACACTGAGGATACTCTAAACATTGAAGAGTGTAGTGAGCCCGAATCAATGGACTTGGATTACAGCTCCAGTGTTCCCGTGCCTCACACCGAACCTATGGAATGTAACCTTTGCTTAAGAGGTAGTTGCTTGCCATAATAATTGTATACTGAAGAAATGAGTCTGCAAATGGTGAAGCTGATAACCATCCTGTTCTAATTGTTTTTCTATTGTTTGGAAAATCCCTTAACCCAGCTAAACAGTCAATTGTACAGCCGACAATATTTAACTGTTTAGTCCATGGTGGAACTTTGTTATTATTTGAGGAAAGCCTTACCTCCACTTTAAGTTGTTGTCTCATTTGAACCTAGAGCATTAAGCGGGGAAATAAAGCCTTATTTACCCTCCATTTGGCGTAGTTATTCATTTCAGGGAGCACTACACTACAAGGACCACAATCCTTTGGGTCCTGCAGCTCAAATACTCCCTGATACAAATTAAATGTCAGCAGACGCCCTTACTCTACTGCGCCAGTAGGGGCGCCGGCGCGACAGTATCTAAGGCAGTCAATTCCTCTCTAAGGTGAACTGATTGGCACCAGACACGCTTACCTCCTCCTTTTCTATGGCGATGCTCAAGTTCCAAAATATCTCTTTTCAAATCTTCCTGTTTCTCCACAGCCTTCTTAAATACACTACTAAGCGATATCAATTGTCCTCGCAATGCTGCTTTGCCCGCTTCCCAGAGTGAAAAAGAGGAAATGTCCCCCAAGTCATTGAGCACCAGATATTCCTCCCAGCTCTTCTGGATCGCCTCTACAAATTCTTTATTCTGTAACAGGCCACGTGAGAAAGACCATACCGGGGGGGGGGGGGTACCTCCACTTCCACAACATTTATGCTTAAGCTAATGATAGCATGGTTGGAAGGACCCATGGTGCCAATCAAGGTTTGAGGCACCGAAGGCAATAAGGATCGAGATACAAGCCAGTAATCTATGCGAGAGTAGCTATCATGCTTTTGAGAGTAATTCATGTAGTCACGTTCCTCTCCATGAAGGACCTGTCAAATGTTGCAGAGGTCCAGGCTCTCAACCTATTCCAGCAACTGACAGGGGGGCTTATAGATCTGGCCTCCCTTCCCAGAGCGATCCCTAGGTGACATTGAAATGTTAAAATCAACCCCCCCCCCCCCAGAATGACCTGGCCCTGGCAGACTGATGATATGGCCTCCAAAATTGTCCACAAGGTTTCTCCCACCTGCACTGGGCGAATGTATACATTAACAAATGTAAAGACAGAGCCACAACTTAAACCTACCAGGATAAGGAAATTACCTTCTACATCCTGCATTTGGTCAATTAACTGAATCTGAGTAGAGGATGGGAACAGAATCACATCACCCTGCCAGCGTGAAGAGAAACTAGCCAGAAAGCATTGAGGAAACCTACGAGAGGAGATCCCAAGATGATCTGAGCCTTTCAGATGCATCTCCTGTAGAAAAATCACATCTGCTTTTTCTCTACCAACTTGATTGAAAACTCGATGCTGCTTCACCATATTCTTCAACCCATGCATCTTTCAGGAAATTACCTTAATTATAACCTAAGGAATAAGGAAGCCAAGAAGTATCCCAGATACGTAGGATCAGAAGAGTCCTGCCAGAGTAAGTTACATCACCTCCATACTCTATCAACCTTATAGCATATTGTGAGACTTGTTCTCTCTCTGGATTGAATTGTGCACGCTTCCTCTTAAATGGGAAGATCCCCCTCCATCCCCCCTCCCCTCCCATTCCCTCCTTTACCCTTCCCCTCATCCCCACCTTCCCCACTCTCCCCTCCACCCCCTCCCCTCCCCCCAAACTCATCCACCCCTGCTCCTGCACAAGAGGACAGAATAAAAAAAGTAGTGAACAGATATAGAAATCTAGACACTAGCAGTGTCGATGGTGGGGCGCTGGACACACAGATCACCTACCCCCCCCCAACCCCTTTTTTACTTAGTTAACATTAATTACCCCACCCCAATTCTCCCCTCTCTCCAAACAGAAACAATACAACCGGTAATCTACAAGCAAACTTTCAACTCTCCCCATCAGTCCTCCACTCCCACCCCTCTCCTCTCACAAGGCACATCCTTTTTCTTGCTAACCACATTAAACAAAGATAGAAGCATAACTGTGAATCATAGAGGAGCAGTCCTGTCTGCCTGAGTGCTGTACAAACTAATGTGAAAGCAGATTTACATAAAGGAGATAAGGTGTTCTATAATTTTCACCATGTACCTTTGCTTGCCTACCGGCACTCTTGTGAGCTGACCCCCTTTGCTCCTTTCATTTTGTTTTCTTTTTTTCCTTTGTCTTTTGCTAGCTGCTCCTCTTTCTCCACTCTTTTTTTCTCCTGTTTTCTTTTTTTTCCCCCTTATATTTTCATTATAATTCTCTCTCCCACTCTCCTTAATATGTTGTAGGTTCCACTTAGTGACCTGGACATCAGAGTCTTTAGCAGTTCAGCCGCCTGTTGCGTTACCGCAATTCCATTCTGAGCCTTTTATGTGTGAGTGACAGGCGGCTGCTAGAACTGTTTGTGCACGATGAAGAGGCTGTCTATCAGGCACTCTGATATCAGAAAGTGCAGCCTTACAATTTAAAGGCATTCAGAAATAGCTACTTGCCCTCATCCACTATGCCTCTCTGTAAACTGAAAAATGGCTGATTTTCCTGCCACAGCGCCACTTGTCTGCATGCTACAAATGTGTTCCACCACTACGGCCCACTTCAGCGCTTCCCCCGGCTCTGACAAAGTGGCTCCTAGAATGGTGCTGTGCCTTTTTCCCATGCCAGGGTCCCATCTCCACTCTCCTTCCACTCGATCTCGCCCTGCACAAGCGATACGTTGACATCCACTGGTCAGGGCTTGAGAGAAGGGAGCTCCAATATCACACTGTGGGCATTTCCTCGCTTTTACTGTTATTCTTTTTCTCTTTTTTCCTTCCCTGGAACCCGCAGCAAGAGACCCGGCACTGGAGAAGTTCACCCCACCTGTAGCAGTATTAAACAGCCCAATCGGGATCACACCGTCAAAAACATCATCCATACAATGAGCATATACCGTCTACTGGCAGGCACCTGAAAGGTTTGAAGGGCAGCAGAAACCCCTGACAAATCAGTTGGAGCTGGTGGATCATAGATTTACCTTTTTGGAGAGATTTCAAGCATTCAGGTTCATCGCTGCAGTTTTAGTCTCTCATTTTGGGGGTGTTCTGTCACCAGCATTATTCTTAATCGGGTGAGTAGCTATAAGTCAGATTATAGGTCAAGGGAGCATGATCAATTTGCGGCCATTTTCTTTGAGCTCACAAGTCAACCAATTTCTGATCCAGTTCTCCATTTTGCGACCCATCTCCAGGCTGTTCAGTTTATTGATAAGCCTCATATGAGGAATAGTATCAAAGGCTTTGCTGAAATCTAGGTAGTTCAAATTCCATCAAATGCCCTTGATCTACTTCTCTGGTTACCCTGTCAAAGAACTCAATCAAATTTGTTTGGCATGATCATCCTTTGGTAAAATCATGTTGCCTTAGATCATGCAACTTATTGGTTTCGAGAAAGTCCAATATTGTCTCTTTCAGGAGCACCTCCATTACTTTTATCGTCACCAAGGTAAGGCTTACTAGCCTGTAGTTTGCAACCATTTCCCTATTACCACTTTTGTGAAGAGGTGCCAAATCAGTCCTTTTCCAGTCCTGTGGAATATTTCCTGTCTTCAAGGATCTATTGAAAACATCCTTTAAAGGCCCTGCAAGAACCTCTCTGAGTTTTTTCAGCATTCTTGGATGTATCCCATCTGGTCCCATGGCCTTGTCCACTTTCAGTTTTGCAAGTTGTTCAAACACATCATCTTCTGTGAATGTACTAGTATCTAGTCCATTCCCATTTGTATATTTGTCAATCACAAGTGGTCCTTCTCCAGGATTTTCTTTAGTAAAAACAGAACAGAAGTATTTGTTTAGCATTTTTGCTTTTTCAATGACATTCCTAACAGGGACTCAGTTGCAAACAAGGTAATACTGTGTGTCTTTTAATTTCAATCTCTCTGCCTGAAAGCTCTTGAAGGGGTTTTTGTTTTTCATTTGTAAAAGCTAATTCTTTTTTTTCTATACTCTAAAGGGGGAATATTTTGTGGTATTGAGCAAAGCTCCATTAGTTAGAGTTCATTGTATTTTGTTCCAACTTGCTAGCTCTTTGAAGCCACTGCCCTCATCAGGCGTTAGTGGTCCTTAATTAGCTTGCAAAGGGAACTGGGCAGCTGACTGCTATATAAAGGTCTACAGGGTTTTGCAAGCACTGAAATTCCTAACAGGGACTTGGTTGCAAGCAAGGTAATACTGTGTGGCTTTTAGCTGCAATCTATCTGCCTGAAAGCTCTTGAAAGGGTTTTTATTTTTCATTTGTAAAAGCTAATTCTTTTTTTTTTTCAGTACTGAAAAGGGAGAATATTTAATGGTATTGGGCAAAGCTCTATCAGTGAATTTATTGTATTTTGTTCCAGCTTGCTAGCTCTTTGAAGCCACTGACCTCATCAGGTGTTAGGTCCCTTCCTACCCACCCCAGATTCCATACACCCCATGTGAGCATTCATGCTTTTTAGGCCAACTCCCCAATTAGCTACACACAGGGACTTAGAACAGTCCTGTTAGAGCATACCTAAAAGAGGTTAACTACCTTTTCTCTTAAAGGACAGCTGAGGAACAGGCAGGGACTTTGGTAGGTCTCTCTCTTTTACTTCAACAGGTACCAAAGCTCCTCCAACTGAACAATGGCTGGGAAAATTGTATTGCCAAAGCTGTTGCCCCCATTACAGTTTTTACCTCTGTCCAGACAGAGATCCCAATGCCAATTGATGTTCCGGTTCCATGTGCAGAAAACAAGTGGAGGAGCTCAGAGAAGAGGTAGCGAGGCTGAGGAGCATTCAAGACAGTGAGAAGTACTTTGATGAGATGCTTCTTGAAACATCCAAGTTTACCAGCAGAGGTGAAGATGGGAGCCTACAAAATGATGAAAGTTGGACAGAGTCAACAGGGCTGCAGAATCACCAATCTAACTTCTCCAGCACTTCAACTGAAGAACCATTATGCAGCCCTGGAAGGGAAGAGGTGAGAAAGGGAAAGGGAGGAACCACAGCTCCAGAAAGGGAGGTGAGAAAGGGAAAGGGAGGAACCACAGCTCGGGAAAGGGAGGAACCACAGCTCGAGCACCCCAAAGTTGTACAATCAGTCACCATGAGGAATCGAAGCGTAGTGGTGATTGGTGACTCTCTTTTGAAGGGTACTGAGGCATCCATCTGCCGACAGACTTGTTGTCCAGTGAGGTCTGCTGTCTGCCAGGTGCCAAAATCCGAGATGTTGCAGAAAGTTTGCCGAGACTTATCAGGCCTACTGACTATTACCTGATGTTGCTCATCCATGTCAGTACAAATAATACTAAAAAAGCAAAGGGGGACTCCCTTCCTGCAGTGTCAGCAGGCACAAAGAAAGCAGGACAGAAGACCAACCATGGAAAGGAGTGTTTATTAGGCTGTTATGTCAACCAAACACAAGTTTCAACCGGGAGGCCTTCTTCAGGGGTTAATGACCTCTACAAATAAATAATAATTAATAATGTAAACAATAATAAATAAGTTGATTTTATATTGTTATGTTGAGTACTGAATGTTTGATTGTAGTTATTATTAATTTTCAGTGGGTTCTTATGGTTTGGTTCTTTTTAATTTATTTAATTTATGTGATTTTAGTATTTATTACTATTGATTTTTAATTATTTATTATTGCTTACATTATTAATTATTATTTATTTGTAGAGGTCATTAATCTCTGAAGAAGGCCTCCTGGCTGAAACACATGTCGGGTTGACCTCATAGCCTAATAAAGACTCCTTTCTATGGTTGATCTTCTGTCCTGCTTTCTTTGTGTCAGCACAAATAATACTGCCAGGTATCCCTCTGAGCATATCAACAGTGACATCATGGCTCTGGGACAGAGGGTGAAGCAGACAGGTGTGCAGGTGATGCTCTCTTCAATCCTCTCTGTTAAGGGTAAGGCCAAGGCAGAGAAGCCTGCATCCTGGAGATAAATGCATGGCTGCGTGGATGATGTCACTGAAACTGTTTCGGTTTTTTGGACCATGGGATGATGTTCCAAGGGCTTCAGAGCAGAGATGGCATCCATCTGTCCAAGAAGGGTCGACATGTCTTCAGTAACAGACTGGCTAACCTACTCAAGAGGGCTTTAAACTAGATTTATTGGGGCTGGGTGATGAAAGCCCATGGGTAAGTGAAAGCCCCAAGGTAAATGAAACATTAAATGCCTCTATAGCAATGGGTAAAAGGGGCAACATCTGGAAAGCAGTGTGTATAAATGCCCGTAGCATTGGAAATAAGATCCCAGATGTTGAGGCTTTAATGGAAGAGACTGACTTGGATTTAGTGGCATTTACGGAAACATGGTTCACAGACAACCATGACTGGGTTGTAATTATACCGGTTATACTTTACTCAGGAAGGATAGAGTAGGAAGAAGGGGAGGAGGAGTGGTGCTATAGGTAAAAAATAATATTAAAGCTATAGAATTACAGGGCTTAAAAGGGAGAGGAGTCACTGTGGATTAAACTAGAGGAAAAGAGAAATCCATTTGCATTGGCATGATATACAGACCCACTCACAGGGAGAAGAAGTGGATGAAGATTTAATAGAAGACGTGCAGTAATGCCAGGAAAGGGGACGTGCTACTGATAGATGTTGTTTGGCACATCCCAGATGTTGTGCCAGATGTTGTTTGGCACATCCCAACTGCAGTGTCATCTAAAAGTAAGGAGATCATGGATTCTCTAAAGGGCGAACTATTCAGGCAACTGGTAACAGAATCCACATGTGAAGGAGTTATACTGGACTTGGTGCTTACCAATAGTGAAAGTGTTTCTGATGTTTTAGTTGGAGATCATCAGTATCACCAGATGGTATGGTTCAGTATTAGGACAAGAACTGATAAAATCCATTCAATAGCTAGGGTCTTAGACTTTAGGAAAACTAACTTTGCCAAAATGGGCCAATACCTCAAGGAGTCATTAGTGGGATCAGAAGAGCTGAGGAATGTAGAAAAACAGTGGGCAAAACTGAAAAGGGATATTTTATGGGTAAATAAAGGTAAAAGGAGACCGCTATGGTTCTTGAAAGAAGTAGCTGAAAAGGGGAAGAAAAAGGGGGAGGGCTTCATGAAATACAAGAGATCATAGAGAGAGAGGAAGACAGGCATCTATATTTGGAAAAACTTAGAGAAGCTAGCAAAGTAGTAAGGAAAGATACTAATAGAAGAAGAACTATTCAATGCAATAAAATGGGAAGATAAGACATTTTTCAGATATGTTAGTGAGAGGAGGAAGGGCAAAAGTGGTATTGTCAGACTCAAGGGTGAAGGGGAGGAATATGTAGAAGCTGATAAGAATAAAGCAGATGTATTTCTGTTCTGTGTTCACAGATGAAGAGCCAGGAGCAGAACCTCAGAAAACAGGAACAGAAGCGACAGGGATCTCAAATGACTTTCAGAAGATTGTGTTCATGAGGATCTAGCTAAACTAAAAGTAGACAAAGCGATGGGACAAGATGAGATACATCCGAGAATACTGAAGGAACTTGAGGACATTCTAGCAGCTCCACTGACTGACCTTTTCAATGCCTCTGTGGAGTGGGGATTGATACCAGAGGACTGGAGAGAGGCACATGTGGTCCCTTTACACAAAAGCAGAAGTAAGGGTGTGGTTGAAAACAACAGGCCAGTTAGTCTAAACTCTGTGGTGATTAAATTATTGGAAACACTGCTGAAAGTGAAATAGTGAGGTTTCTGGAGTCCAATAGATTGCAGGATCGGAGGCAGCCTGCATTCACCAGTGGCAGGTATTGTCAGACAAATCTGATTGATTTCTTTGACTGGGTGACCAGCGAGTTGGACCGAGGGAGAGCCCTAGATGTGGTGTACTTGGATTTCATAAAGCCTTTGACACAATTCCACCCAGGCATCTTATAAACAAATTGAGCACCCTAGGGATGGACCCTAAAGTTACTGATTGAGTTTAAAATTGGTTGAGTGGAAGGTGACAAAAGTTACAGGTAAATGGAGCTCAATCTATGGAGAAGGAGGTTACCAGTGATGTGCCACAGGGATATGTCCTTGGTCCGATTCTTTCTAACATCTTTGTTAATGATATTATGGAAGGGGTGTCTGGTAAGGTTTGCCTCTTTGCGGTTGATACCAAAATCTGCAATAGAGTAGACACCCAGGAAGGAGTAGATAACATGAGGAGGGATCTAGCTAAGCTTGAAGAATGGTCGAGAATTTGGCAACTGATATTTAATGCTAAAAAATGTAGGGTCATGCATCTGGACTGCAATAATCCAAGGGAGCAGTAGAGTGTCAGGGTGAAGTAGTTCTGTCCACAAAAGAAGGGGGGGATCTGGGTGTAATTGTGTCTGTCTATCTTAAAGTAGCTAAACAGGTAGAAAAGGTGACGGTGAAAGCTAGAAGGATGCTTGGGTGCATAGGAAGAGGAATGGCCAACAGAAAAAAGGAGGTGATAGTGCCTCTGTATAAGTCTGTGATGCAACCTCATTTTGAGTATTGTGTGCAATTCTGGAGACCGCACCTTCAAAAGGATATTAACTAGTTGGTGTCGGTGTAGAGGGAGGCTTCTAAAATGGTTTGTAGTCTTCATTATAAAGCTTATGAGGATTGACTTAAGGATCTTAATATGCATATGTTAGAGGAAAGGTGGGATAGAGGAGATATAATAGATACGTTTAAATACCTCTGTGGCATAAATGCATAGCAGGAGAGCCTCTTTCAAATGAAAGCAAGCTCTGCTACGAGGTGACATAGGATGAGGATGAAAGGGATATGCGGAAATATTTCTAGTCTCCCAGTAGAGGTGGTAGAGATGAGGACATTATCTGAATTCAAAAAATCATGGAACAAACACAGAGGATCTCAAAAGGGAAAAGGGGGCTATTCTAGTAGTTGATATAGAAGGGCAGCCTAGATAGGCCATGTGGTCTTTTTCTGCCTTTATGTTTCTATGTTTCTATGTCACTTTCCATGAATCCATTCTTGACACTATTGAGTCTTGGAATTCCACCTCTGATCTTCCTCTTCACCCGAATATATCTGAAAAAGGTTTTGTCACCACGCTTCAGATCTTTAATCATCTTTCCTTCTACCTTTGCTTTTGCTATCCTTATTTCTCTTTTTGTCTCTTTTAGTTTTATCTTGTATTATTTTCTGTGTCCCTCTGTTTGTGAGCTTCTGAATTTTGTGAAAGCTGTGTTTTTGCCTTTATTGTGCAGCTACTTCTTTGGAGAACCTTATAGGTTTTCTTTTCCTCTTGTTTTTATTTACTTTCTTTACATAAAATGATGACATAATGTGTGCATTAACTGGTGACCATTCCATGGTTAAGCCAGCTGAGCCACATGTAAAGAGAGTAAAGTATTTCTGTCCATGAAAGAAGAGCGAGACCTGGGTATGATGATCCTAAAGTGGCTAAACAGGTAGAAAAGGTGATGGCAAAAGCCAGAAGGCTATTTGGGTTCATAGGGAGAGGAATGGCCAGAAAGAAAAAGGAGGTGATAGTACCTACGTATAGGTCTTTGGTGAGAGTTCATTTGGAGTATTGTGTAAAATTTTAGAGACAACACCTTCAAAAGGATATAAACAGGTTGGAGTTGGTACAGAGGGAGTCTACCAAAATGGTCAGTGGTCTTCGTTATAAACTATATGTGGACAGACATAACAATTTCAATATGTATACTTTAGAGGAAATGCAGGACAGAGGAGATATGATAGAGATGTTTAAATACCTCCGTGGCATAAATGCAGTCTCTTTCAATTGAAAGAGAGCTCTGCAACAAAGGGACATAAGATGAGGATGAGGGTGAAAGGGGATAAACTCAGGAGTAATATTCAGAAATATTTATTTACAGAAAGCGTAGTAGATGGATTGAATAATCTCCCAGTGGAGGTAGTAGAGACCAGGACAGTATCTGAATTTAAGAAAGCATGGAACAAACATAGAAGATCTCTAAAGGAAAAAAGGGACTATAGTAGTTGATTGGAAGGGCAGACTAGATAGGCCATATGGTCTTTTCTACCATCATGTTTCTATTCTTTTATGGCTACAATAAATATTCCCTATTTTTCAATTGTAACGATTTTCTCAGACCTCTCTCAGTATAATACTGCAGAAGGAGAAAAGAGTTTATTCTCTAACCCAACTGCTGAGAGATAAGAGTTAAATATAGATGGGGGTTTCCCTTCATTCTGATATTTTTAATATAGTGGTGAGAGCCATCACAATATGGAGACAAAGGCAAGTATGAAGCTGGGAGGGAAAAATGTGGCTGTCTTATGAGGCATAGACAGAAACAAATCTTCCCATCCTCCCTCCACAAGTTCTATTGGAAGAGGGTGACATCTAAGTGTGGGAAGGTTTCTACTAGTTGAAAACTCTGTAAGCCATCTCCTTAAGTTGAAGCACAGGAAATAGAGCTCCCTACCCCACCATGAAGGTGGGACAGAAAGTTCCATTTCTGTAGAAATGGAAAAAGGGGCAACATCTGAAAAGTAGTGTGTGCTAATACCTGTATTATGGGAAAAAACATTCTGGACCTAGAGGCTACAATGGAAGAAGATGACTTGGAGTTAGTGGTGGTCACGGAGGCATGGTCCATGAGTAGAATATAATTATACCGGACTATAATTTATTCAGAAAGAGTAGGAAGAAAGGGAGTAGCAATGGAATTATATGTAAAACATAATATTAAAGCAATAGGGCTTATAAGGGGGAGGCACTGTGGGTTTATCTGGAAAGAGGTAATGCAGCATTCATTTACATTGGTGTGATATAGGGATCTCCTCACAGGCAGAAAAAGTAGACAGAGATTTAATTAAAGACATTCACAGCATTGCTATGAAAGGAGAAATGCTAATGACATGATTTCAATATGCCAGATTTTGGTTGGATCATCCCTTTCACAGTGTTGCCCAGAAGTACAGGAAGAAATATTCTGACAACTGACAGTGGAACCCACATGGGAGGGGACAATACTGAACCTGGTGCTTACAAATGGGGAACATATTTATGATGTTATAGTGGGTGATCATCTCGCTCCAGTAATCACCAGATGGTGTGGTTGAGCATTAGGACAAGAGTGGAGATGGTTCATTCACAAGTGAGGGTCCTAGATTTTAGGAAAACGTACTTTGTCAAGATGGAGAATACCTCAAGGAATCATTGGCTAGATGGAAACAGCTAGGAAAAATTAAAAAATATGTGGGAAAAAAGTTTTTGCAAGGAAAATAAATAAATATAAAAGGAGAAGTAGGCTGCTATGGTTCTCAAAAGAAATAGTTCAAAAGGTAAGGAAAATGAGATTAGCCTTCCTAAAATCAAGAGATCACAAAAAGAGAAAGACAAACAACAAAATCTAGAGAAGCTAAGGAAAGCCGGTAAAGGAGTCAAAAAAGAAAGATTCAACTGAAATTAAAAATAGCCAATGTAGTAAAATGGGGGAAGGAGACATTTCTTAGATATGTTATTAACAGGAGGAAGTACAAAAGTGGTATTGTCAGACTCAAAGGAAAAGAGGAAGAATGCTACAAGTTGATGAGGATAAAGCAGGATTGCTTAAGAAATATTTCTGTTCTGTATTCACAGATGAAGGGCGGGAAATGGGACCTCAAAAAACACACACAAATAGGAACAGAAGTGAGGTGGATCTTGAACAATTTTCAGAAGACTGTGTTCATCAGGTGCCAACTGGACTAAAACTAGACAAAGTGGTGGGGTGATGAAATGAGAAAAATCCAAGAATATTGAAGGAACTTAGGAAAGTTCTGGCAGTCCTACTGTCTGATCTTTTCAATGCTACTTTAGATTCAGGAGGACTGGAGAAGGGCGCATAATGCCCTTCTACACAAAAGCAGATGTAAGGAGAAGGTGGGACCAAAGGCTGGTTAGTCTGAACTCTGTGGTAAATAAATTAATAGAAATGCTGCTAAAACAGAGGTTTCTGGTAACCTGTGATTGCAGGATCTGAGGCAGCATGGTTTTATTATAGTCAGGTCTTGTCAGACAAATCTTATTCATTTCTTTGACTGAATGACCAAAGAGTTGAACCAAGGAAGAACACTAGATGTGGTGTCAGTGCTGGCCCCACAGTCGGTTCAGGGTGTTGGTACCCTAGGCAAATCTTAAGCCTTATGCCCCCACTGGCTGTCAAAATCTAATGTTTAGCTTTGAATGCTCTAGGCAACAGGTAGTTTGCCTAATGATTTGGTTGGCCCTGTGTGGTGTACTTTGATTTCAATAATGCTTTTGACATGTTTTCACATAAATTGAGAGCCCTAGGGATGAAGTAGGATAGCTACAAAGAGTACTGTGTAAATGGAGTTCACTCAGGATAAGGACATTACCACTATTGTGCCACAGGGTACAGACCTTGGCTCAATTTTTTTTTTTATGTTTGTGATATTGCAGAAGGACTGTAGGGTAAGGTTGCTTCTTTGTGGATGACAATAAACTCTGTAAAAGGATAGACACTCAGGAAGATGTAGATTACAAGAGGAAAGACTTAGCAAAGCCTGAAGAATGATCAAGAATTTGGCAGCTGAGATTTAATGCTAAAAATGTAAGGCCGTGCATTTAGGATGCAAGATTTCAAGGTAGCAGTACAGTGTAGAGAGTGACGTACTTCTGTCCATGAAGGAAGAGTAAAACCTGATTCCTGTTCGGTAATCCAGTTTAGTCCTCTACAATTGGGTAGTGCCCCTCCTCCTGCAGCCGGGAGACTGGACCAATCAAATCTTCTGTAGTATATATGCAGCAGGAGCTCCCAGAAGTCCCCAGTGTGTCCAGTCTCCCTGCAGCTGGAGGACTTCTGTGCCCCTGCTGGGCACGCTAAGTGACACTTGAAGGAGCAACACTAGTTAGTTAGTTCTTTTGGGGTTTATTTCTGGTCCTTTATATTCTATTTCTTTTGCTAGGTAGCTGTATCTTTAAAAAAGAAAAAAGAAAAGACACAGGGGACTTTCTGGGGAAAGCCAGACCTGCCTTGGGCTCCTGCCTTTCTGCCTGGGAATCTCTGAAGCCTGGGTTGAGCTCTCCCCAAGGCTGTTCGGGGAAGAGCCATACCGGCTGCAACATTGCCTGTCACTTGGAGAAGTGGGCTGAGTTCCTTGCTGTTCCCAGAGCTGGTAGGAATTTTCCTTGTTTTAAGCTTTCAGCTCTGTTCTTTGCTTGGGCAGAGGCTCTGTCGGCTCCCCTGGCTTCCAAATTGCACTTTTTCCTGCCTTTTTTCGCTTGCCCTGTATTAGAGGGTCGTTTTCTTTCTTTTCCATATTATTTGGGTACCTTTGTATTTTCGCGCCGTTTTTTACCGCGGGTGAAAAAGTGCGGCGGCCATTTTGGATTTCTAAAGTGTGCTTTTTAAGGGCACTTTTTAACACTTGCACACGGGTTCCCCTGGTGTTTTTGGGGTTTCTTTTGCTGGCGATTTTGCTCAGGGCACCCCTAGGATTCTGGGGAGTATTTTGTTTACTGTAAAAAAAAAAAAAAAAAGGTTTTAAATTTCATACTGTGCTGAATTGTATAAGGTTAGTCCCCTTGGTGTGGGCTTCCCTGTTCCTGTTGCCTTATTTTTCCCTGAGAGCACGTGGCCTTGGCATGGCTGCCAAACCTCAGTGTGTAATTTGTGGCTCCCGCAGAGGTACAATGACTGACTCTGGAATCTGTAAGAGCTGTGCTGCAGTTTCTTCAGAACTGGAGCTGCCTATTGAAATTAAGGAACAGCATGTGCCCGGGGACCCTTCTCTTTCGGGGGACAGTGTCCCTTCACCGAGCATCCTTCCTTCTGGTCTGGGCCCGGCGTCTAATACGTCGGTCCCTGAGCTCCAGCAGGCGGCTATGGTGGCGTCGCCTATAGACTTTTCCCCGGATTTTGTTCTTCTCATGCATCAGGCCTTCCGCTTAAGCCGGTCTGGTCATTTGCCGGAGGCTTGGCCCGCCTCTCCCCCCCAGCTTCCGCAGGGGGGGTTCAGTGGTCTTCCCAACCCGCTGTCAAGCGGCCCAGGTTGGGGGACCAGGATCAGGACGCCCTTTGCCTCCCGGATTCCGAGGCTGAGGGGGATCCAGATATTGAGGCGGAGGAATTAGAAGATGGAGAGCTTCCAGAGCCGGAAGATCAGGCTCGCATCATTCGGGTGTTTCGAAGGGACGAGCTGGTACCTTTGGTCACGGAGTCCCTCCAAGCACTTAACCTCTCTGCGGTGCGGCCGCTGGAGGAGGAGGGTCTCGAGGATCCTCTCATTCAGGCGGTCAGGGATGCCCAGGTAGTTTTTTCCTGTGCACCGAGTAGTTGAGCAGATGATCCATGCGGAATGGGAGCAACCGGAATCCGCTTTGAAAGGGATTCGGACCATGAATCGTCTTTACCCCCTTGCCGACAAGGACAGGGACTTGTTTATGTCTCCACGGGTGGATGCTGCCGTTTCGGCAGTGACTAAGAAAACCACCATCCCGGTTGAAGGGGCAGCGGCCCTGAGGGATGTTCAGGACAAAAAGGTTGATAATTTGTTGAAGCAGGCCTTCGAGACCAACGCCTTATCGTTACAAGCTTATATATGTGGGGCGTGAGTAGCTCGAGCTTGTTTGCGATGGTCGCAGCACCTGCGCTCGGGGTCCGGTATGGACCAACAGGGGCTGTTGGACGTTACCCGCGTGGAGTCGGGATCGGCCTACTTGGCGGATCTGTGTTATGATTTAATACGCTCCCTAGCTAATAGCATGGCCTCCATGGTAGCGGCACGACGGTCCATCTGGTTGCGCAATTGGGCGGCCGACGGTTTCTTCCAAGTCTCGCCTCAGTAAACTACCCTTTAAGGGCAGGTTGTTATTTGGGGAGGCTCTGGATAAGTTGGTGAAGGATCTCGGTGAGTCGAAGGGTGGTCGACTTCCAGAGGATAAGCCTAAGCTTAATAGGTCGTCCACCTCAGCGCGCGGCCAGTTTCGGGATGCGCGCAGATTTCGTTCTTCCCGGCTGTGGACTTCACAGCGCGGTCGTTTTGGAACCCGTCATCAAGGGTTTCGTGGTTTCAGAGGAGCGGGAAGGGGCTTCTCCGGAGCCGCCTCTTCCTCGGTCTCTTCCTTTAATCGCAAGCCACAATGAAACGAGGCGGGCTCTAGAGGAAGACCCGGTCATCGGGGGTCGTTTGCGCGACTTTCTTCCTTCTTGGGCCCAAATTACGTCAGATCGGTGGGTGCTGCAGATTATAGAAGAAGGTTATGCCCTAGAGTTTGCGCACCCACTTCCGGATTCGTTTGTTCTGTCTCCAGGAAGGGAGCTCAAAAGGCGCGGGACATCCGCGTGACCCTGGATCGGCTTCTCTCTCTGGGGGCCGTGGTTCCGGTCCCGCCTTTGGAAAGAGGCGCAGGTCGCTACTCCATCTATTTTGTGGTTCCCAAAAAGGGCGGTTCCCTTCGTCCGATCTTGGATCTCAAAGGCGTGAATCGCGCTCTCAGAGTACCGCACTTTCGCATGGAGACCCTGCGGTCAGTCATCGTAGCGGTGCGTCAAGGGGAATTTTTGACATCCCTCGATCTTACAGAGGCCTATTTACACATTCCCATCCGGCCCTCCCATCAACGGTTTCTCCGCTTTGCGCTCCCGTGGGGCCATTTTCAATTCCGGGCCATGCCGTTCGGACTCGCCACGGCTCCCCGCACCTTCACAAAGGTAATGGTTGTAGTCGCGGCAGCGTTGCGCAAGGAGGGCATCCTGATCCATCCATATCTCGACGACTGGTTGATTCGAGCGACGCACAGTCGGGAGGGTGTGCAAGTCACGAGCAGGGTGGTGGATCTCCTTCGGTCCCTCGGATGGGTGGTGAACGAATGCAAGAGTTGTCTGTCTCCGACACAGGATCTCGAGTATCTGGGAGTCCGCTTCGACACAGCAAGGGGCTTGGTGTGCCTTCCGGAGCGCCGCGAGCTGGCGTTGCGGGCTCTGGTCCGTCTCTTCCGGGGGATGCCAGCTCCGTCGGCGTGGTGGTACCTGCGGCTCCTCGGCACGATGGCGGCGACCTTGGAGGTGGTGCCTTGGGCGCGCTTCCACATGCGTCCGCTGCAGAGTGCTCTTCTGCGACGTTGGTCCAACCAGTTCGACTCGTTGAACAAGAGATTGCCTTGCCCAAAGACGGTTCGCCGATCCCTCCGGTGGTGGCTCTCCGCCGAGAACCTGTCGTGAGGGATTCCCTTGGAGCCTCCTCTGTGGGTTCCGTTCACGACGGATGCGAGCTTAACCGGCTGGGGGGCTCACTGCGAGTTCCGCTTTGCTCAGGGGGAATGGTCTCCCCTGGAGGCCTCTTGGTCGATCAACCGTCTCGAATTGCGGGCAGTCCGGCTAGCCCTGGTGGACCTGGAGACCCTGGTTCTCGGACGGCCGGTGAGAGTCCTGTCGGACAATGCGTCCACTGTAGCTTACATCAATCGCCAAGGGGGTGGTACCGGCAGCGTGGCCCTGGAGGCAGAAGCGGCGGCCTTGTTCAACTGGGTGCAAACTCGCCTTCCGGCAATCTCGGCGGCTCACATTGCAGGCGTAGACAATGTCCAGGCCGATTTTCTCAGCAGAGTGCGGGTGGACCCCGGAGAATGGGAGCTAAACCCACAGGTTTACGCGCAAATCGTCCGGCGGTGGGGTCCACCCATCATGGATCTCATGGCGACCTTTCAATCAGCCAAGACAGGGCGCTTCTTCAGCAGGCGAAGGGAGTGCATGTCCGAGGGGCTCGACGCTCTCATTCAGCCGTGGCCCACGTCCGGTCTTCTTTATGTCTTTCCTCCGTGGGCTCTGATCGGCCGGGTCGTACAACGTATCGAGAGCCACCGGGGTCGCGTGTTACTGGTGGCCCGGATTGGCCCCGGAGTGCCCTGGTATGCCGATCTGGTCCGGTTGCGCGACGGCGTTCCTTGGCTCCTGCCCGCTCTACCGGATCTTCTTCTTCAGGGTCCCTTGCGGATGCCCCAAGTGGATCGATTCTCGCTTACGGTTTGGCCATTGAGAGGGCTCGGCTGATAAGGAAGGGCTACTCCCCCGCGTGATTTCTACCCTTCTGCGGGCGAGGAAAACGTCCACTTCTCTTACTTACGTTCGGATTTGGAGGATTTTTGAAGACTGGTGCTCCCGCGGGGAGTCCGGGCGGCGACGGTTTCAGTGCCCATCGTTTTAAGTTTTCTTCAGGATGGTTTCGATAAGGGCCTTGCGGCTAGTTCCCTAAAAGTCCAGCTGGCGGCTATCTCGTGTTACCGCGGCAAGGTTTTGGGTCGTCTGCTCGGGGCTCATCCGGATGTACGCCGATTCCTTACGGCTGTTTTTTCATTTGCGGCCCTCCCGCAGAGTTTTCGTTCCTCCTTGGGACTTGAATTTAGTTCTGAGGGCCCTGGTTCGTGAACCTTTTGAGCCCCTGCGCAGGGCGTCTCTGAAAGATCTCACGCTGAAGGCGGTTTTTCTTGTAGCCATCTGTTCAGCACGGCGCATTTCAGATCTGCATGCATTGTCCTGTCGAGAGCCTTTCTTGTCTTTTTCCGCGGATCGGATCGTTCTCCGTCCGGTTCCTTCCTTTCTGCCAAAGGTGGTGTCTCCCTTTCACATGAATCAGGCAGTGTTTCTTCCAGTGCTTTCTTCGCAATCTGTCGGATCAACGGACAAAGGTCTTCTCCGGCTCGATGTGGGTCGGACGCTCCATCGTTATTTAAAGGTTTACCGAGTCTTTTCGGAAATCTGACCGGCTTTTCGTGCTCTTCGGGGGTGCGCGTAAAGGGGAAGCGGCGGCTAAAGCCTCCATTGCTAGATGGCTCAAAGAGGCGATCGCGTCCGCGTATCTGTTGCAACAGCGGTCTGTTCCGGAGGGTCTGAGGGCTCATTCCACTAGGGCTCAGGCGACCTCTTGGGCGGAGTATAGCCTGGTTCCGCCGGCCAGATATCTGTAGGGCGGCCACTTGGTCGTCTCTGCAGCGCTTTCAGTAGACACTATCGCTTGGATTGTGTCAGCGGCTTCGGGATTCCTGTTTTGGTTCGGCGGTTCTGCACGCCGGATGGCAAGGTCCCGCCCGGTCTTAACTGCTCTGTTACATCCCAATTGTAGAGGACTAAAATGGATTACCGAACAGGAAATTGAAATTACACTAACCTGGTAATTGTAGTTCCTGGAGGGTCCAGTTTAGTCCTCCTTCCCTCCCGACTATCTTGCTAATGTGGTGCGGCGCGCCTTTCCGAATGGTTGATATTAAGACGGTTCCTCTTGCCGTTCGGTCCCTCTGTGGCAGCCGCGTTTTTTGCAGAGGCTCCTCTCTGTCTCGGGGGTTCAGGCAGCTCCTGAACTTCTGGTGGGGAGCGGCGTTTTGTTTCCTGAGGCGGTCGGTGCCGGCGCAATGCAGTGTTCTGACTTCCTCATTTGGGGAGGGGGTTGGATATTCCTTGGGGGGGAACAAATTGTTCTTTAATTAGGTCATTTTGTATATTAATCTAATGTGTTGCTTCGTTAAGTATGCTTGTTACTAGTGCAATGGGGACTTCTGGGAGCTCCTGCTGCATATATACTACAGAAGATTTGATTGGTCCAGTCTCCCGGCTGCAGGAGGAGGGGCACTACCCAATTGTAGAGGACTAAACTGGACCCTCCAGGAACTACAATTACCAGGTTAGTGTAATTTCCATTTGCTTCATATGATCTTAAGATAGCCAAACAAGCAGAAAAGACAATGGTGAAAAGCAGAAGGATGCTTTGGTGCATAGGAAGGTCCAGTAGGAAGAATGAGGTTATTGTGCCTTATTATACATCTGATAAGACCTCATTTGGAGTACCTTGTGCAATTCTGGAGACCACACCATCAAAAGGATATAAACAGGATGGAGTCTCTGCAGAGGATGAACTACTAAGATGGTCATTGGTCTTCATCATAAAGCATATGGAAACAAACTTAAAGGTCTCAATATGAATACTTTGGAAGAAAAGTGGTGAGAAGGGAGATATGATAGAGATGTTCAACTACCTCCATGGCATAAAAGACTCTTTCAATTAAAAGAAAGCTTTGGAACAAGAGGCATAAGATGAAGGGGATAGACTCAGGAGCAATCTGAGGAAATATTTCTTTATGCATATGTGGAATAGCTTCCCTGTGGTGGTGGTGGTGGTAAAGAGGATACCTGTATCTGAATGCAAGAAAGCATGAGACATGCACAGAGGATCTCTAAGAGAAATGAAGAAACTGTTAGAATTTAGAATGAATGGAAAGGCAGACTGGAAAGGCCATGTGGTCTTTCTCTGCCTTCATTTTTCTCTGTTTCTGTTTCTTACTTCTGGTGGTGTTAATAAGCCTCCCAAGCTATTGCTCTGGCAGCTTGATGCCATTCAAATACAAAAGAGAATCACTAAGATTAAGAGTAGCAGTGGCACTGAAACAGCAGTATCTAGCTACTTTGGCTGAGTACTTTGGTGAGTTTTATAGCTGTGTGTATTCCCCTCAGTTTGAATTTGATTAGGGTGATATTTCTCATTGGCTGTAATCCTGGAGTCTACTTCAGCTGAGCGAAATTGTCCACCAGTTTTTGGATATTCCTTTTTCTTTACAGGAAGAAGTGATGGCTATTAAGAGTCTAAGGGGTATGTTTACTAAACGTGAATAACGCGCGTAGTATGACGTTAACGACCGTAAGTGCAGTGTAACGCGCGTAAACATGCGCCAACGACGGTAACGTCGTACTATGCGCGGTAACCGCGCTTAACGATCGTAAAGCCTCGCGGCGCGTTAAAACAGCGCAGAAGGTGGAGAGTGGGCGGAGAGAAGGGGTCAATGGGCGGAGAGGGGGAGTGGAGAGGCTCCCCTCACTAACGCGCTGTAATTCTGAGCTCAATTCCAACGCGAAATGAAAACCTGTCGTTAAAGGCATTTAAAGGGAAGAGAAACCATTTCCGTCAGCAATGTACAGAAAAACCGGGGAAACACACAAAACGTGAGCAGTGTGATACATGTTGCACAGAACAAAATTCCAAATAAAACGTTAAAAATGACCACAAGAAACAGTTTAAAAACATAATTCAGCTGGGCAACAGTGATAGCAATGGGCAACAAGGAACAACACTCCCTGGAAAAGCACCAAAATAAAAAGAAATGATGTGTGGAAGGGTCTACGCTCCGCAGACCCTTTCAAAGAGCATTTCATTGTAATGGAGCTGTCCTGGGAGTGTTGTGTAATGTTTCCCAATGATATCATTGTTGCCCAGCTTGGTTATGGGTGTGTGCCCCTTTTGTGAGGTCTTTTCTGAGGTTTATTTGCACCTTTGTCTGCATACAAGGTAAATGAGGCCACAGTAAACCTGTTGCAGAGCAGGGTTTCTGACTCGTCAGGCAGGTTTAACTAACCCCAGGGACTGCACTGCTTCTGTGGCCACAGTGTGGTGCAAGCAGACACAGCCAGTGCCTATAAGACCAGAGGGTCACAGGTTCAAATCCCAGCTGGGGCTCCTGCTAACCCAGTCCCCATAGTTTTACCCACCACTAAACAGTGATAGTAAAGACACTCCTTTTATTGCAGAGAACATACGCATGGCCTATATTTTACCACACCAAACAGACACCAGAAACAAGCACATTACCTAAAGCAGAGTCCCGCAAATGCAGTCCTGGAGGGCACCACACCATTCCAGCCTCATGCTGCCTCTAATAAAGATGCCTGTGCTGCATAGCTATGCACCACCCCCATGGTATGCAGATGTAGCTCATGCATATTTATGAGGGGACAGCATGAAAACCCGAACAGTGTCTGGAACACCAGGACTGGAGTTGGGGAACTCTGCCGTAAAGCAGCAGCCAACAGGGCCACCCACCCACCCACAGGCCCCATTGGCCAATGCCTCCTATCTCCCAATACTAGCAGTTGCATACCTTAGCAATGCCACCCTCCACCTGGGTATATGGTACAGAGCTAGCAAACGTTACCTATGATAACTGGCAGATATCAATTCCTACGTTAAGCACAATTTGCTCATTGAGCTCCACCATAACAATCATTCTGATGTCTGCAGTGTGTGCTGCAGATCTGGTCTCTGACAGTGTTCACCACCCTGGGGAGTGACCCCCCAACAGCCTTGTGTACCATATCCATGCCTGTACTATGCCCATGACTGGTGTGGTGGGTATGGCTGCTGACCAACCTCTATAGTAGCACAATGCTGGCATAGGTGTGGGGGTGGCTGTCTGTCTATCCAGTGTGTGGTGGCTGCAAACACCTTCCACAGTCCACACTGCCAGCAATGTTTCCAGTATTGTGGCTGCCAATGTGCATAATGAGGAGCAAGGTACCATGGGTCTAGGCCGGACAGGGTGGCCTGGCCAGGGTGTATCTGCACAGGGCATAGGGCAGTGACAGGCACATTGTAGTGCCCGGCCACCACCTACACAGACAGGGTGACCTCAGTATATCCTGCTGAGAGCTCACTCTCCACCCTGACTGTGCAGTGACAACAGCATGGCTAGGCACTCCCATGGTGCTATCTAGTATTTCCCTCATGTGATAAATATGGGTTTCCTTTTGGGGCCCAGTCACTGATTGCATCTGCTTGCTGTGTATGCTGACATCCCAGTTCTGGGGTGCAGGCATCTCCACTGGGCATAGCCCAGACTGTTTGCAGCTGGTAGGTGATGTGATGGAGTGGCTTGCACCAGGGGAAACATCAGATAGTTGGTGGTGGGGTGCAGCATACCATATCCAGGCCTAATGTCTGTTTGCTATTGTGTTATGGCTGTGTACAGAGCTGCATTGACTGCCCCTCTCCTGCCACCTTTGCAGGGAGGTAGACTGTGGAACTGTTGATGGGCGACCCTGTTTGCCACCCTCAGCCCTGTGGGAGGGGGGTGGTGGTGGTGCATGGGGGCTATACCTGACTGAAACAGACAGAGATGTCCAAGGTGTTCCTGCAGAAACTACCTATCTTACACAGTAACACTGCTTTGGACCTGCACCATGGATGGTGCTGTGGACCTGGTGCTGGGCGCCTCACTGCACCCTCAGGGTGAGCACAGTACCCGCACAATGTGATGGTGTGTAGCTACTCTGTGCCAGTACAACACACGGTCAGTACCCCCTACCAGGCCGAGGTGCTGTGGGGTTGCACATGGTCACTTCCCCCTACCAGGCCGAGGTGCTGTGGGGGTGCACATGGTCACTTCCCCCTACCAGGCCGAGGTGCTGTGGGGGTGCATTCCCCATGGTGTGTATCTGTGGACAGCTGCTTTGCATGTGCAGTGCATCATGGGTGTGACTGGCCCAATCCAACACTGTGAAACTCCTAGCACCTGCTCACAGGCTCTGATAAACCATAGGCCATCACACGTACATCTGTTAGCATAATGCATAGGTGCAGGACACCCTACAAAGTCTGTAATATAAGATGCCCACACTGGTAAAAACACACGTACCCACGCACGTAAACAAACACGTACCCACTCATGATTGTACGCGCGCAGCTACGCACGGGGCTACGCACGTACCAATGCACGCAACCTCGCACGTGGCTAGGCACACTCCGAGGGTGTTTTTCTGACACCAATACTCAACGTAACGAAAAACATGCCTCCTCTTTCCCTCTGTAATGTACAGGGTGATGCCTGGGACAGCCTTCTGCGTTAGGCACACTGGGGACTCGAACCCATGCTGCTTGTAACAGCGGTCAGTACCGTAACCATTGTGCTACAGCTCTGTTTCAGTGCTGTTCAGTGTCTGTACGTCTTCTTACGTTTAACACGCAGTAATGTGGCACGGCGCCCGGTAACGCTCGTTAAGTTTTCTAACGCGCGGTAGTGGTGACGATGTACCGCCCATGTCCTTATTTGGGGTTTCTTTCACTACCGCGGCTCCTAACGCGAATTGCACTAACGCAGCTTAGTAAACATACCCCTAAGAGTCTGATGTACATAGTTCCCCCAGTTGAAAGCAAGTTTTACTTCCTGTTCTTTGTAAGAGCCTAATAGGAGCCTATTTGGCACAGATCCGTTTTATGTAAACCACGCTGATTTTTAAGAGTGCGGTATATAAGAACAAAAAAAAATAAATAAATAAAGAGTAATAAAGCATGTAGATCCAGATACCCTTTCAATGGAATCCTACAAAAATGTGTTGTTTTTCTATAATCTTATTGTACGTTTTTAATGTTGGCCAAAGGAAAAACAACCTTTTTTATAACGCATCTATATCTGTTATTCGAAAAGATGGGTATATTTCATTGTTAAATGTTCATTATACATTTTTTTTGTCATGATGCTGTCTTTCAGGATAGAGTATTAGATATAGTCTAACCAGATCAAGCTATTTATTTAGCTCTAATTTTGTTCTGATAATATTAGACAACCTGCTTAACAATCATTCTGCACTATGCTGAAGATTCATATCTTGTGTCCTGGTTATCCATTTGTTATTGGCATCATTATAGCTATGGCAGTGGTTCACAATCCAGTCCCTTCAGCACACGCAGCCGATTCAGTTTCCAGGATATATATGAAAAAGATTTGCATGCACGTCCTTCTTCGTATGTGAATTTATCTCATACATTTATCATTATTGATATCCTGAAAAACACAACTAACTGGTTGTGCCCTGAGATGTGGATTGAGAACCACTGGTGTATGGGGCCAGAAAATAGTACTTGTTTTTGCATGACCAGTGTGTGAAGCTCACAATGAATCAAACCCATGTTCCTTGGGAGTAGATGCTAACAAACTAGCAACTGAAGCCACAGGAATTGCATAGTCAAGGTAGAAGCCAGTGACTAGTTATCCTCTGGACAATAGAAGGTGAGACATGTCCCTGGAGGAGATCACTGGACCAGCAATGGATTCCCAATCAACCCTCTTGCTGGCCCAATGGAACTCCTTTTTGAGAATTGTCTCGCCTACTACTGCCCAGAGGAAAAAACTGTTATGGTAACCATCAAAATGCACCAAAACATGTATTAATGATTACTACGTTTTGGCAACATGCCCCTAAATTTACATCCTCTGATAAAATGACAATAACACTGGAAGCAGAAAAGTTGAAGACCTATGAAGAAAGCAAGAAAGGAGGAATATCAAACTAAGTTATTTAGATAGATCTATTTGCATTGTATATGGCATTTTCAATAACATCATATGGATGTGAAAGTTGGACTGTGAAAAATATAGGAAGTAATTGATGCCTTTGAATTATGGTTCTGGCGACGAGTACTGCATTTTCCATGGAATGCCCGAAGAAACAAACCAGTCAGTACTAGAGGAGATCAAAACTAAGCTTTCTTTAGAAGCTCAGATGACAAGACTTCGACTTTCATACTTTGGACACACTATGCGAAGAGAGAGATCATTAGAGAAAGACATCATTCTTGGCAAGGTAGAAGGTTAACGCAAAAGAGGAAGGCCAGCAATGAGATTGGATCGATACAATAACAGCAGCTATGGGTGTCAGTCTGTCAACCAATGAGCCGCACTGACTGAAGATCAAACGCAATTTAGGACAACTATCTAGAGGGTCGCCATGAGTAGACACTGACTTGATGGCACTTTAACAACAACAAAACAGAAATTTAATTAATGAAATGAAAAACTGCAATATTCTAGAGGGACTTGGAGAAGAATAATTTTGTAGTTAACATACCACCAACCAAAGCTGAAATAACAAAATTTCTAGAGAAGCTTTACGGTATATGAGAACGTTTATAGCGTATAGCGGGCTGTGCAGGCCAAAAATCATCATTTTGTTATTTTCCATGTCATTTATGGAATTTTTCATTTTATTCAGTTTTTTAATTGTTTTGGGGGGCTATGTTGTCAATAGTGTATGCCATTGTTCAATAGTGCACCGCAGAGCACAGTAGGCTACTCAACATGCGGAGAAAGAAGGCAATGAATGCAGAAAAAATACCAGGACCACTGCAATTAGGAAAACAAAATACCCAGCCAAGAAAGGTAGAAAAATCATTTTATTAATGTAACAATTGGAATATATTATTCCAGCACTGGGAATGTTTAGGAGTAAGTGCACTCCATTGCATAAGGAAATGGAAAATGTAAACATCAAAACTATGTAATATCCTGAAATGACAACCAAAGAGTTGGAAATTGGGTCTGTTTCCCAACTAAGCATATAGCAAACATTAATATAAGTTAGTAAATGAGGCCTTTAGACTGTAAGCCCTTTGGGGATAGAGAAAACACCTACTGCTCCTGAACGTAACTCACCTTGAGCTACCAATGAAAATGGATGAACTAAATTTAAAAAAAAAAAACTTTTTTGATGTGAAGGTCCACATATAAAATAATATCATTTTTCTTTGTTTTTTCCCAGTTGGAAAGTGCAGAGCTGTATGTTCGCCTTGTTAATGCAAGAGATGAAGATGTTCAAAGCACTTCACCCATTGAACCTAACAATGCTGTATTCTAAAAGTACCCACCTTTGGTAGGCTACTGTTAGTGTATTACACCATGACAATCTGTAATGTAAGGTTTGTAGTATGCAGCAAATAAAATCGAACCCCTTACTCTCTGCCCGTGTGATAAAATACCACAATTAGGCCAATACAGTGCTATACAGTGTTCCTTGTTAAGTGCCACCACCCACACAGCTTCATATTGTGTCACTCCCTGATAATGCTTAGGATCTCCCAATTAGAGCTAAAAAGCAGTTCAGGTTAAAATCTGAATCTTCAAGGGTAACTTGATGTCATGAGCAGTTGTAGGCAGCATTTCTGCTTAGCTCTGAGGGCTGGTTCCCCATCCAAACCTTATCTGAATGATCGTTTAAACCTTTTGCACACCACCACCATCTTTTGCACTTCTTAAAGGTGCAATTGGACAGATTTATAACCAAGTCAGGCAGTTACAAGTCTTCCAAATAAGTGAAAAAAGATTAGAACCAGCTCAGGCCCGTGGAGGGCAAAATGGCCAATGGGCCTTCAACGGGACTTGTAGCCAAGGTAAGTGGTGTTGTAATATCAAAACAGACAGCCTCAGTGGTTAAAGCTATGGACTCAAAGTTTGAACAGTTATGTCACAGACTGAAAACTGGTTTCCCAGACCATTAGTCAATTTGGAGAAACAGTTGAGTGAGGTAGACAGCTAAGTAAGTATCAAGGATGGAAGACAAACTGCAGGAGAGCTCGAGTGGAGATAAAAATTGTTAAACGCTTACTTGCTGTACAAAGAGAAATTAGATGGGCTAGAAAATAGATCCCATAAGAGAAACCTACAGTTTATCAGCATTTCCAGAGATGCTTACTGACAGGGAGCTGCCTTAAGGCTGCAATAATACAAGCATACAAGAACGAATAGGACCTGAACTTTGGACATAGTAGGCTGCTTATCTGCTAAGACTATTCTGCCAAAGTGGTGGCCAAATGCAAGTTCTCGTAGTCTGTAATGAAATGTATTAGAAGCAAACTGTATTATAAGCATTCTGTTATCATATTTTCTTTAAATACATCATGTACTATGTAAAATTAGTTTGGTTAATCTGCATTGATTCATTTATCATGTTTTCTCATTAAGTCCCCCTATGTAATATTAATAAAGCATTTTTGTTCAATGTAAACAGCTTTGAATCAAAGGAAAGCAGCTTATAAAAAAATTAAGGAGGGGAAGTAATCACCTGTGGAAAGCCCTCAGAGACCCAAGTTTTTTGGCAAAAATGATAGTGTGGACAAGAGCAATCTGGGGGCTGAATGGACAACAGCAAGGAGGAGGCCTGACTCCACGCAAACACATCAGGTTGTTAGAGTAAGACTGTCACAAATACATGGTTGCAACAACAGGGATATGGACTGCTTTGGATTTCTTGAGTACAAACTGGGCATAAAGACATTTTAATAAGCCAGATGCACAGGATGGTTATTCCAGAACAAACAGAATTTTTGCTGTTTTTTAATGCAAGTGGGGGTTGGTTCAGGAAGAGGTTGGGTAATGAGTGTGGTTGTTTATGGGCAGCAGTCATAGAGTAGATAATCATTAAATGGAGCCTGGCACAAGAGGGGATGTGTGGTGTGAAGTCTGAAGTATTGGAAAATTACTGGCTGTGTTGGATTAGGAGCATTTTTAGTTAATATCAGCTCTGTTATTCTATTAAGCTTGCTGGGGAGATGGAACTAGGTAAGTCTAGGGATATGAGGAGGAGGTGGGAATTGATGTAGTTTGATGTGAATGGCAAGAAGTACATATATACTTGGATATGGAAAGGATCTGTTATTGGGTGAGTGAATAGTTAGTATTTGTTTGCTTTGGGGTGCTGTGTGCATGCAGGAGGAGGGGGAGAATAGGGATGTGTACCTCCGCATGGAGATAATGTGGCCTATATGGAGGTGGGGATAATTCCTATATGATTGTGGTGTGGGGTTGGTGGGTTGGGAGCAATTTGGAGAGGTGTGATGGGTGGGAAGGGAGAGGGTTTGCCTTATTGGGGTTGTGGACAAGATGAGGGGACTGGTTCTATGTGTAAGATGCCTGCAAGCTGAAGCCCTCATGAAACAAGTGGAGCAGCTGAGAGAAGAGATGGAAAGGTTGAGAAACATCCATGGACAGCGAGAGATACGTTGACGAGATGCTCTTGAGGCAGGCAAGCTCTTGACAGAGGTGAAGATGGCACAGTACAAAAAGAAGAGAGCTGGACATGGGTCATTACAGCCTACAGAACTGACGCTCCAATTCCAAAGCCACCATTCCTCAAATTGCAGCCCTGGAGGTGGAAGAGATGAAAACATTCCCAGGAACAGGAAGAACTGGAGCACAAACACTGCAAAGTTGCAGAATCAGTGACCACAAAGAAGAGAAGAGGTGGTTGGTGACACTCTGCTGAGGGATACTGAGATGTTTCATCTGGTCATTGTTATAGTTTATTGCATTTTCTATACTGCCTTTCACACCAAGAGCAAAGTGGTTTGTTAAGATTATTAAAAAGAAAACAGAAAGGAAAGCCAAAAAATATATGACAGGAAAGCAAAACAAGAGGCAAAAAAGTCAGAAAATTAAAACAAAACAAATATACGTGAACAAAAACAGGAAAGGGGCGTGAGGAGGGGCGACAAGATAGTGACAGGGACAGAAAACAAATAAGTGGACCTAGGTTGGGCTACTCGGTGGTACTGGCCTGGGTTCCAGGCTGTATCCAGTCTTTTGGACCCTGCTATCCAAGAAGATACTACTTGAAGAGGTGGGTCATTCATATCCAATTTAAACCTTTTGTATGA
Source organism: Ichthyophis bannanicus (assembly GCA_033557465.1). Lineage (NCBI taxonomy): Eukaryota > Metazoa > Chordata > Amphibia > Gymnophiona > Ichthyophiidae > Ichthyophis > Ichthyophis bannanicus. Next base: position 956,860,608 of record CM066032.1, read on the forward strand.
AGCTTGGAGACGAAGCTGAGCTGGCAGGCTGTTCCATAGCATCGGGGCAAGGAAAAAAAAAGTGTAGATTGTGTGGTGGATTCATAGTGAGCCTTGGTTGGGTTTTGTGGCAATCATAATCGATTCCCTTGAATTGACTGGAGGGGGTGGGCTGACGAGCAATAGGGATTGTCAGGGATGATAGATACTCTGAGGCAGAATGGTGAAGGGCTCTGTGAGTCAGTGTAAGGATTTTATAATGGATGTGCCAGTGGTATTGAATCAGAAGCAGGGTTGCAGGATCATATTTTCTGGATGAAGTGCGAAACCAAATGGCCATATTCTGAATGGTCTGAAGGCATCTGAGTTCAGTGTTTGGTAGGCCGGCATACAGAGTGTTGCAATAGTCAATGCGTTGAAATAACTGTGCTAAGAACAACTGTGGTTTGAGCTTGGATATCCAAGAAGGAGTGGATGATGCGAAATGTCACAGGGAATCGAAGGATGATCTGATCACAGAGCTGACCTGTTGTGAGAAGCAAACGTCAGTTCAAGAGTAATGCATAGGTATTTGAAGGACAAGGTTAAGGTAATGGGGGTACCTTGCAGAATTGGTCAGTAACTGGGGGTTGGGAACCATTTGTTATCCAAATGGCAGTGGTCTTCCTGGGGTTAACTGCAAGCAGTGTGTGTGGAGCCATTCAGAAGCCAGCACAAGGCATTGATTAATTGCGGGGAGATATGGGTTAGTTCTTCCATATGTCATCTGTGTATATAAGTTTTTCTCCAGGAACAAGCAGGAAGTCAGTCCTCACATATGGGTGACGTTGGCGCCAATGGAGCCCTCATGCGGTAGCAATTCCCCAGCTTTCAAAGAAAGCCTTTGGGATTGCATCGCATATGCGCGGTCCCCTTCCTGCCAAGGGTGCCATTCTGGCTCAGTCTTCTTTTTTCCGCGGAGCCCAATGGACGTAGTCCCATTTTCACCGTGGAAAAAAATAGAAAAGTTGAATAATTTGTTCAGCTTCCCGGTTCGACGCCAGTTCCCCTTCCCGCCTTTGGGTCAGTACACCGGTATCGAGACCATTCTTATTTTTCGTTTTTGTCCTACATGACTAGCATTCGCGCTCTTTTGACCTCGCAGGGGCCCTTTTTCCCCTGATGGCTGACAGCGGGTTTAAGAAGTGTGATCGGTGTAAGAAGCTGATGTCTCTCACCGACACACACGACTGCTGCCTCTGATGCCTCGGCCCTGACCATGACCCGGTGGTCTGTGGGCCGTGTGGTAAGATGTCTTCTAAAAATCTTTGAAGAGCAGGCAAGAAGCAACATGACAGAATTTTTCTGAGTGCATCAGATCCCGGCTGGGACATGGACTCACAGTCCTAAGATTATTTTTGGACTCTTAAACGTCCTCGACGGACCTCGGGCAAGCGACCGAGCGTCGTGTGTCTTCTGACAGTGGGGGTTCTCCATCCAGGGAAACAACCGTAGGAAGATAAAGCTTATTGAGGGACGCTGGGCTTTGTTAGCGCTGGACGCCTATACTGATCGGCCCTAGGGTGCTCCTCGGGTATCGCAATGCCTGCGTGCGGAGCCTGGAACGAATAACTCTGTCTGCCCCCGTGGTCCAAGGGTAACTTCTGTTTGTCCTCGTAGACTCTCGCTCAGGGTATGCATCTGTGTTTCGGGCACGACCGTTGGCTTTACATCGTGGTCTCCCAAAGCCAGGAGCGCCGGAGGCTATCTTGAGCTCGTCGTAGCCGAGTGGCGGACCTGGAGAGCAGCATGGCTCGCCTTCAGGGAGCAGAAGCGCGCATGAATGCCTGGTCTCGCTGGTCCATACGCCCCGACTTACTGGAGACGTCGACGTCGAAGTTGACGTCGGCAAGGCTAGAAGTCCGATCACTCAAGAGTCAATCGAGTCTCTGCGAGACGATCCTGTGGGCCACCAAGGGTCCCAGACCTCCGGTGTGAGACCTAGGGTCATCAAATGCCGGTGCCCCTCAGCGTCGAGGGCATGCAGAGGCTCTGAAAGCCATCGAGAATGCCAGAAGCCCATCTGAGTCCTTCTCGGATTGGTCTCGGCATGGGATTGACAGAGTGAGAAAGACTCCCCAGACACCTACCGAAACTTTTCCGGTGTATCCCTTCAGTTAACTCGTATCTAGGGTTCAGTGAGCATCGGGAATACGGTCCACGCCGGGTAGGTGACACTCAGTTCTAGTGACTTCATACGGGACATGCCCGAGGCTTTTGGAATTCCATCGCGGACACCGAGGAGTGAGCCTCGCGAGTAGCCGAGGAGCCTCGATGCACCTTCCAGTATGACTCTATCTCCGAAGATGGCCCTTACTGTAACGGTGCCTACCGCATGTTGTGAAACGGTCTGGATGCTCCGCATGTGGGCTCCCTGACCTTGATAGCCAAGTGGCTCAGCAAACCGGTCAGAGTCCAGTTCTAGCGAGTACTGCAAGAGTCCTGCGGTCCCAGAAAACACAGCTGTAGTTCAGCAAGCAAATCCATGGTTGTGTGATGACACGGAATCCATTGCACTGGAACTGATGAAAGCTCAACTGACGTACTGCACCTGGGCGGGCCTCCCCCGGATATCCGGGAGGCCCGGAACACATGGACACCCCTCAGCAGAAAGAAGTAGCTTCCAAGCGGCCACGATGCATGTCATGCTGTGTCCAAACCTACCAGCTTGTACAGAATGGGCAATGTGTGACCTAGGGGACCTGGCCAAGTGGGTGATTGCCGTGTTGTCAGGATTTGGTCATTTCCGAGGAACCCTTGCATGCTTCCAAGGCTATTTGTCCACGGGGATCCGAGAGTGCTCGAAGTTCATGTCTCGAGCAGCTTATGACGTCTTCGAGGCTTCGGCCTGAGTAGCCACGGCCGGCATCGGTGCATGCCGTCAGTCCTGGCTCATGTTGTTGACCTGTAGCCATGGGTGTAGGACAAGTTTGGTCGATGCCCCATGCTGAGGTGACACCTCTTTGGCAAACCCTGACTGAAAAGACTGCAGAACTCGAGT